>OY829913.1:18534006-19247187 GCA_963691935.1 Nephrotoma guestfalica
CAATATTTATTAAAAACAATAAATCTAATTTTTGGATAATTATTTATAATAATAAAAATTAAAATAATTAGTTAAGCGTCATAAATTAAAATAATCTCAATCAACGTCAGTCATCAAAAAATTTTATTCATCATTTTTCAATTTTGTTTAACCAAAATGTATCCAAAAATTTAAGCGATAATTTAGTTAAATTAACTGTAATGTAACAAAATATGATCATTTGATATGATTAATGCTTATAATATATGCGATGATTGGTTAGAAATTGTTTCAAATGTTCTAAGAATCAATGACCGTAATTCATGTAAATCGTTCGTGCTAATTTTTTAATGATGTTTAATAAAGTACTGAATTCTACCATACAGTAGATTTGATGATTATGTAATTGGAAAATAATTATTGCACCGCAGAATATATACAAAAAATATCTATTTTAGTTCCCTATGAATTTAAGGTATGAAATGATGCGAATATTTTCAATTAAAAACGACATGCAAAGTTATCATTTGGAATAAGTCATACGGTTTTAATAATTTAATTTGATTTTACTATCGTAAGAGTAAAGCTAATTTTTAATTTTCAAGAATCTTATGAACATAAATTTCCAACTTATTACAAAGAAGAATATTACATGGTCATTAACCACCAAATAACTTTTGCCTAGTGATTTGCAATTTCATCATTAAACAACCGCAATCTACATCCAGCATCGTTTAGCCCCATAAAATATTTTACAAATGTAAGGTAAAAAATCTGTTAATTTACTTTTAAAGGAACATTTTTATTTTCCACTTAGCACCATAAGCTAGATAATTATTATATTTATTTTTACAACTAGCCATTCTCTATCTCTCTATAATTCAAAATCGGCTTTTTGCCTTCAACATTAACGTGTTAGCAGAATATTATTTAATACTCGCAATTTATTAAATTTTAGATTTCAGAGATCATCAGGTTTTGATTAAACAAATTTGGATGAACGCATGGGAAGACACAGAAGAATGAACTGATCACACCCTAATCCGAAGAAAACAATGGTCATCGAAATCTGTTAGAACAGACCAAAGTTGGACGCCAGTGTGTATTTTGCTAAATTCTTCATATATGTAACTACATTTCTTCTTTCATTCAATAAAAAAATATTTATTTTCCAATAATTTACGGGTTCCATCGTCAATAAACGAAATATCTTACAAACAAAATGCCCATTTGACACTTACGTGAAATATCATCAAAATAATTGATCAAAGAATTAAAGTGTTAATTGGATTTTAACTGCAGTCGAAAAAAGTTAGAAAACAGTTACACAAAACTTACTTTTCTGTAATTGGGTTGGACAAATAATCTTCATGAAAGGTATTTCAGTCGTAAATTATTTGAGAGGAAAAACTTAGTTTGGTCTGGTTTTTGACTGAAATGCATTGGCACACAACCAAGTCACCTTCCAGTGACCTTCCAGATAATATTCCCCATGAATTCTAAAATACTCCTTCTAGAATGATAAAATTGATGCAAATCGACCTTACCATGGGTAGTTTAGATGTCACTCGTGCAGAGATAGACGTAGATTTTGGATGACCTTAATAAAGTGAGAATATAAAAGCAATGCTTCTGGTTAGCGTATGGACTTCAATATTGGAAGCAGAGCTTGATAGCAACCAAACTATAAGGGCCCACACCATATTTAGGGTTTGGATTATAAAAATAATCTTGTTAATGAACTCGACATGTCCAAAAAAAAATTGTGTATTCTCGTATAGGTCATCATAAGTAAAATTACAATTTTGCTTAGTGTTTTATCAAAAATGTTTACAATAACCGTTTATACAATCAAAAAATTCGACAGTTTCAAAAAAATTAAAATTTTAAGATATTACCACGTCAAGAAGTAAAGGTCAATATTTCAAACCATCAAATTTTTATATTTTCGCACAATAAATAAAAAATTCATGAAATTTTCTGTCTTCTATTCTATTGAATTTGGAAATTTATATTAAGGTGCATCCAGACGTCATGGCAAATGTCGACCAATGTTGATAATATGTGAACATTTGGCATTTGTAGTTTACACACGGCAATCATTGGTTGGCCAATGTTTGTTTTTCGTCCATTCCAAATTAATGGCCTAAATAAACTCGATGCTCGAATCGCTCGCAAACGCCAAAGTCGTAAGGATAACTAGTTGTTTTTAAACGCACGTTGCATTTGTTTAGGCTATAATGGAAAATCTGACAAAATCTAATCGCTTATAGGACTTTACTGGAAAATAATTCAAAATAGTTTGTATTTTTTGCTATTCTCACAAAAAATGAGTTATTTTAGTGATTTAACATCCAAAATTATGATATTCGTACAAAAAAAATTAAATAAAAATAAAAAAATTTAGTTCTTTTTTTGAATAAACAATGATCAAAATTTCATTTAACTTACTAATGGTACACTCTTTACCATGTTGGTGCATTTTTTATACATGGCCATAATATGTACGTAAATATATCTACTCTATACATAATTTAAAATTAAAATTTAAAATAATTAATAAACTAGGTATGGAAGATGAAATGATCATGGCTAGGTAGTATCTTTTTATGAATTGCTGAAATATACGTACATTTTAAAATCAACAGAAAATGTACTAAATTTCTAAAATATTACAAGAAATGTTTATGACATCGTCTGGATACACCAATGAACGAACGTTGGTCGTTTCCTTTAATACCGCCTATTTGGCGAACGTACACTAGTGCCAATGTTGGTGTACATTGGTGACATGAATACCGTACACACGAAAAACGAGGTATATACTCGTATATTCACCAATATTTGTAGACATGGCATACCGTCTGCTCGCGCGGTTAGAGAAAATACAGTTTTATATTTTGTCGTTTAACAGGCTGAACTCCGACCTTCAAAACACAAAGTTAAATTTCGTGTGACAGTTGAAAAGTTGAATTTATTTTTGGTTTGGTGGGTTTCATAAATTTAAATATTTAAAATTTATAGGACAATAATTGCTAAAATTGAATTTGATAATTTGAGGTGATGACTGTCATGTTTTTGATGTGGCTTTGTCTTTAAAAAGATTAATGAAAAATATTTTTAACACTTTTGTGGTGGAAATCTACTTTCAAAAATGAAATTTCTGAAAAAATTCTATACGTTTTCCTTTCCAAATTAAGGTTTTGATCAAATTTGTAGGGGCCCAAATCTAAGAGGGACTCGACATATTCAGCTCTCCTAGCAACCCTCTATTTGGGCCTGGCTAGATAAAATGTTCAAGTCATTTCGTAAACGGAAGTAGCACTTGTGCCTTTGGTGGGATATTGCCTATCGTTGCAGTGAGACGAAAAGTCGGACCTTAGACATTTTGTGAAAAGCTGAAACCCACAATGTAACCATTTACTTAACAGAGCCCTCAGCCAAAACTGTTAAAAACTAAAAGACCTAGAGTATGTGTCATTCAAGCTGTCTAGAGTGTTTACGCTACGAGACAAAAGCAAATTGTTTAATCTATAACTTCATCGTGCAAATGGTCGGAATAACTTAGACGAACGAAATGCAAGAATCACAAGCAACAATGCTTGTTACGCTAGAGTAGGAATCAAAAGAAGCGAAGGCTTTTAAATGTACTCAAACCTCTTTCCACAATAGTATTCTGTGTTGGTTATGACTGAAGGTGAAGGACAATATCCAACCAGCAGCGTATAAAGTGCAAATTATAATAGAACTTTGCCAGAAATTCTCCACTAATTTTTTCAACCAAAACCCCAAAACGGATGATAGTTAAAAAGTTCAGACTTAAGGCTTAATCTGTATGCCCGTAAGAACTTAAGTTCTCTATTTGAGCCAACTCAGTTACGTTTTCTTACAAACGAGTTTGAGAAGTTCTTGTCAACACTCAATGAACAGCTCCTCCAAGTTTCGCTTGCCACTAACTTTGTTGCAAATTATAAAAGTAGAGTGAAATTTAAGCTCTTACGAATTGAATTGGTCAATTTTTCATCTGATTTTTATTTTTTAAATTTAAGAATTAGTGCACAGGGTAACACTTATTGGGCTGGATTTTAATTGGATCTTTTAGAAGATAACAAGCAATTTGCTAGCAGAAACCTGATTACTAATCAATTTTATGAACATTTAATTTTGAAACTATTTTTTTAACGAAATATTTGCGAATTTTTTCGTGATTAAGATTTTCCAATAAAGCGATATGGTGTGCTTTGCGCATTTATTAATTGCGATTCATATGATTAAATGAACTTGCAAATTTTGTTTTTTTTTGCCAAGGAAGAAAAAATTATAACACAGTCAAGAAATTTTTATTACTACACTAAGCTTAAAACGTCTTACTTGGCAATTTTACAACAACAATGTCATACATTTCATTCCAACCAGAATAGTTTTATTCTCAATTTTTGTAGGAATAGGAATAAAATTAATCTACGCAAAGTTATCATATAGACCACTAGTGCAACTTTTTCAAAAATTGGTATTTTATGGGTAATTTTGAATTTGTCAACAATGTAAATTATCAGGTTTTTGATTTTTCTTGCACAAGAAACCAAATGAAATAGACTAAATAATACAAAAAAAGACTTCAACGAAACCTTAAACTCACAAATAAGAAATATTTACGTCGTGATGGCTTTTATTAAATTTTTGCATCAAACGGTAAAAATAAATAAAAATCGCTTCGCTCTTACTTTGGACACAAATTTCGTTCTTATTTGAATAGGAATAATATTCCCCAAAGTAAAACCGCAGTAAGGTATAAACAGAACCAGAGATACAGCGACAGGATACATCGACAGAATACATTGGTCTGCTGGCGATGTCGCTTTGGTAAACACAACAAGCGCGCCAGCGTTGAAGCGACGAAACAAGAAAAATAATAACAAATTAACCCTAAAATAGTTCATTTATATTTGTATCGACTCTATTTAATTTTTTTAATTAAAACATTGTGTACAACTTTCAGATTTAGTCGAAATTCATTTAAAAACAGTTCTAAAAAATGTTTACCAACATAATAATCTGAAATTTATATTGGTAGTACTGCAGCGCTGACGACAAAATTAGAACAGATTCTAAAAACAATTCAGCGACAATGTCGTCGTCGCCAGCGACATTGGTTGCGTTAGCATCCTATGGTTTATGTGTATTTTAATTTGACAGGCGTTATATTTTGCCGCTGTATCTCTGGTTCTGTTTATACTTTTAGCCTTTACTGTAAGTTTCAAGACTTTTTGGATAAGTTCAAACCCAGTTGGCAACACTTGTCAACATACGTATGAATTATTTTTTAGGACAAACACACGTTTCTATATCTTACCTTTTTTCTAAAAGAGTATGAAAAAGAAAAAACATATTGCTTGTCGTTTTATGATGGTGTATGTTGAAATAAAAACAAATTTATGACAGTCCCGCTAGTTTAATGATGCGTACATCTCGACGGTCACTTTTGCCCAAAATATCTTCTTCAATTTATTTTCATTTTACTTTCTAAATTTTAAATTATTTTATTTTAGTATAAAATTGGCTTGTTGGTTATTCAAAAATTAAACATTTGCCGTATTTCAGTTCGTACCATCGGTTCAAAAATTATATGGAAACCCTGATCCAAATTTTGTTTTAGATCACAAATTTTGATTTGAAACTAGTAATCGCCTTTGCGTTGTTTTACGAAACATGAACTGAACTGGATCAGAGTGTCGATTTTGTACCAAAAATGACTGCGCGAGGTGAGCAAACCGGAATAACATAGTAGTGCTTTTTTATTTATATTGGTTTGTTTGAGCGCATGCGAGTCATCTTGTTTATTATATTTTTTATTTGATGTGTCAAATGCGGTTTCGTATTGTTCATATATTTGAAAATGAAAAACAAACTCACATACGAAGGCGTAGTGAAAAGTCTGGTAAAATTGCAAGAGGGCGCCACAATCGCAAATAACAGATGTCATGTGTTAATACCATCTGTCACTAGACCAAATTAAAATTTTCAGACAGATCTGTCATTTAGTTCATTTTTGACAGCCATTGAAAACAGACAACCCATTGTTTTTTGCAAACATGGAAAAAATTGAATTTCGCGTGTTAAATAAAGATTATTTTTTGAGTGGAAAAACCATTAAGCAAACCAAAACAAAGTTTGATAAATATTATGGGGACTCTTCACCATCGATTAAAATGATTCACAAGTGGTTTACTGATTTTTGTGGTGGTCGTACAAACACAACTGATGCCGAATGTTCAGGACGCCCAAATGAAGTCACCACACCAAAAATGGTTGACAAAATCCATGATACGGTATTGCAAGCCGCAGTGATAGTTCGCGAGATAGCTGAGATAGTAGGCATCTCAGGTGAACGTGTGCGCAATATATTACACGAACATTTGAATATGAAAAAGCTATTTGCGTGTTGGATATCGCGTTTGCTTACAATCGTCCAAAAACGCACACGTATGACAACTTCAGAGGAGGATTTGGCGATGTTCAAGCGAAATAAAAAGGAGTTTTTGCATCGTTTCATATCTGTGAATGAAACATGGATCCATCACTATACACCGGAGACCAAAGAACAGTATAAATAATGGATTTCTACTGGCGAAGCAGCGCCGAAGAAGACTAAGGCGATTTTACCGGCCAACAAGGTTATGGCCACAGTTTTTGGGATGCACGCGGCATAATCCACATCGATTACCTTTAAAAGGAGAGAACAGTCAACGGCGAATATTACTGCAACTTATTGGACGACGTTATGAAAGAAAAACGACTGCATTTGGCGAAGAAAAAAAGTTCTTTTCAATCAAGACAATGCACGGGAGCACACGTGTGTAGTTGCCATGGCCAAAATCCATGAATTACGCTACGAATTGCTTCCACATCCGCAAATTCTCCAGACTTAGCCCCTGCAACTATTTCCTGTTTCCGAACTTGAAGAAATGGAGATCATCAATGCAACAAACGCCTATTTTGAAGGGTTGGAGAAATTATATTACGTTGAAAAATAATTTTCCGTTTCAACCGGAAGTATTTATTTTGGTACTTGCCATCGTAAAATTGGCACCTTGCCAGATCGCGCTGTCATTTTTGATACAAAATCGACACTCAGATCAAGCTTCGGGAAACACAGCGATTGTAAGCTTAATCCAAATTGAAATAAAATAGTTAAGTAAAATGACAATAAAACATAGACGATATATTGAGCAAAAGTGTGTGGTTCTAGAAATTGACACACTAGAAAAATCGCCACCAGTTGTATTGTTTGCCGTTTCAACAGACTATGTTTTTTATAGATGCCACTTCAAGGGAGGAAATGTTATTTTCTCGTCAACATAAATTCGAATCAATACTATCAAAAATCCATACAAAAATGGGCATGGTAACTTACAAATGTACTCTCAAATACAAAGTATAATTCGTGTACATCAAAAGTTCAAGGGTATTTTGCTCATGATTATAATATGTGCAGCGTTAACAGAAATTCGTTTTTTATGAACGGCGAACATTCGAAAATTTGTTTAAAATTTTAATTATTAAAATTAAAATAGTTAAATTAAGGCTGCCTTAAAACGCCTTTCAATGAGGCTCGAATCAATGCACAAGCTTCTACGTTTTCCGATAGAGGCAGCAAGAATTGTGATTTGTAATGCTAAAAAGTTGCGGCTAGATGTCACCATCTTCTAATGTAATATTGTATGATTAAAATTTGATTAAATTAAATTATAGTTAACGAACGAACAACTAAATAATGTTTATTATTTTTTCTCTCCATAGAAAATTAAAAGTGATAAATCATTTTTTTATTATTTACACTTATTGCCGTCGGGTCTAGGTGAAAAAACAATAACATTTTAAAATGAAACACCTGTTTTTATTTCACAAAATTTAAATTTTTATTTAACTTTAGGAGTATCACTACTGTATTGGGATGACCTGGCAAGTCGAAATCGATAGATACAAATAACATAAATAAGTGTATTTAAATTTTGCGAAATAACAAGCAAGTGTTTCATTTTAAAATATTAACATTTTTCCTATATAAGTCTTTATATACTTTACATACGTCTAATAAGTTTAAAATTAAGTCGCCAATAGCTCCCAATTTAATGAATTTCAAGCTCATTCGAGATCACCACTGAACGTCCCCCTCAACACTAAACAATTTTCATTATAAAAAATTTTCTCTTAATTTGGATCGTTTCCGAGATAAAAGCTTGGCATTTAAATTAAAAACTCACCCTGTATATGAAAACAGAGAGTACAATTCTAGTGTTGTATTTATGAACATACAAAACTACAGCTACACTAGACTTTTAAGATTTGTTATTAGGCTCTGCTGTCAAATATGAATGGATGAGATAAGATCGTTTTACATGTAAACATCAAAAGAATTATTTACCACACATATCATATGAACCGTTTGGTTCCATACATCAGTATAATTTAATCAAATCCATATACACCAAATGTTGATTGAAATTATTCATAACTATGACACTCTTCCAGGGTTCAAGTTGTTTACTTTTACAATTTTCTTTTATAATTAAAATGATTTAAATAAAAATAATTTGTTGACGATAACATTACTATACAGACACCACCGAGTTTATTTTTAGAACACACTCATTCATATTATTGTTTTATTAGTCACCAATTATAATATTTTGAATTTGAATAAATATTTCAATTTCGCTATAACCACCTATTATTATATATATATTTTAAATATAACATTCTTAATAAAGAGTGTACTAATAAGAGTAAATATATCAAAAATGGAGGAAAAATGTTCATCTAATATAAAAGTAAATACTTTCGTCATCATAATTTAGTTCATTTAATTTATCCAAATATTATTGCCTGTCACATAAAATTTGTGAAAAATAATGAACCAAAGTTACTAGCGAAATCAAAAAATATCTTTGTAATTGTAATTTACAAAAACTCCAGAAGCGACTCTTATTTGGACCTCCTTTATAAAATTCAATAGTGCATAATATCTAATACAAAAAATTTACAAACAATATTATTTATAAACAAATAAAATTTAATATTTACGAATCTATTACATTAAGAAGTAAGATTTACATGCTACATGATCATATTTCATGGATTGGTTTATCTTACTCGTAATTTCACAGTCTATCACATATGAACCATGTCATGACACAAAATGTAATTCAAATCTGATAAGCTAAAAATCACATCTTACGCACAATAAATATCAACTATATATTTTCTTTTGTTTATATATATATATATATATAAATATATATATATATATATATATATATATATATATATATATATATATATATATTTATATATATATATATATATATATATATATATATATAAATATATATATATATATATATATATATATATATATATATATATATATATATATATATATATATATATATATATAATATATATAAATATATATATATATATATATATAAATATATATATATATATAATTATAATAATTTATGATGCTATTGTAATAGGACAATACATAAACTACATAACCATATGATAATAATGTGTAATAGTGCTATGTAGCAGCAACAAAAGATTTAATTTCTAAAATATAATCAGCATAAAAACATAAAATTATTTTATCTATTTTGTGAAATTTAATGTGTGTGTGTATTTTTATAATATATAATATGTAATAATAATAAAAATGTGTATCATAAACATAGAATTATTACATAAAAAATAAGTACATGAAACACATATTTCAGGCGGTGACACATAAAATGAATTCTAGAGTAATCGGTATGCAATTTTTTTTATTAAATGTAGTTGTATTACATTTTCTTGATTTTTATCTAAAAAAATATTAATGTTCACGAGTTTGTTGACCTGCCTCTTAAAGTTATACATACGCCATTTAACGAATTGAGTGGGAATTGGTTTATCATTTTTAGCATCTAAGTTTTAGTTTACAGAAAATTAAAGCAGATCAAAATTGTATATTATAAATAAAAGAAGTTCTTCATTCAACCAAGGATTTACAACTTAAATTTTCACGTTTAGTGTAAATTCAAATCAAGGGGTAAATTCAAATTCATTCGCAAGGAACTAATTTACAAAAGGTCATCACTATAAAAAATTAAATAGTTTCGAGTTGGTTCTAAGAGAAAACTTACAATGGCGTAGTAAATACAATGACCAGACGTACTTCTCGAGAACGCGTACTAAACAATTTCTGTTTAATCGTTTTGTATTCTATTTATCCATTTTTCTCAATATTAAATTTTCAAAACAACGTAAAAATTTTCAAGTTTAATCTCTGTTTTCTAGTTTTGAAAATAAACATTCGATATAGAACTTTTCAAACGATAAATTTTTTATGATGATTTAGTTAAAAATGATTGAAACATCATTTTGGAGGCATTTATAAATTGTAAAGCTAGCAATAAACCGACATTTACGGGTTACTTTCTGTTAAACCTGTTATTAATAGAAAGGTCACAAATTTATCACGTTAAGACCATATGTGTTCTTTACTAAAGTAAGGGTAAGTTGTGCAGGTTCGATAAGCATCTATGGAAACATTTTCTTCTAAACTTTTTTGATATTCAAAGGCTATTATGAAAAGCTTGTGCTTAGTTTTTTCCTTTTTTCGAAATTTGCTTTTCACATTTTGTTATTAGCTCTCAAACTTGGAGAAGTTGTGCAAGCTCGATCGGAATATAAACAATAAACACAATTTTTTTTCGCAATCATACAGGTAAATCTATAATCTTGTGTCTAGTTTTGTTTTTAAATACATATTTTAATTTTATATTATAAATAAAATTTACATAAAAATAGATTACCCATAATTTCCAAAAAAAAAAAAATGAAAACTTACGCACAAAAATGCCAATTGGCCAGGGGTTGTTTGGTATGTAAATACAGTATTTCTATTAGGTAGCTTCGAATTGTAAAAAAATGTATAATTAGACACATTGAAATTTAATTTTTAGATTAGAGTCAACAACAAATTTAATTTCGTAAAGAACGCTCTTAAATGTGTTACGTATAAAATAACATTGAACATTTATTTATATTTTAAGACCACACAATTTTGGTTCATTAATAAAACTGGAAACTAGGCCTACGTTTTAATAGCAATCACACCTCCAACTGCATCGAGCTTAGTTAGGAGATTTCAATTTAATCAGTAGTTCCAAATCAAACTAAATTATCTGTTTTTTTACGTTGTTTTGGAAATCACAGTATTCATATCTTTAACTATTGTTCAAATTTCATTGCTTCGTATTTAGCAATAATTTAATGAAACATTATAAATTGACTAATTGTCTTAAATATGACCAATTCTGGATACTTGTTGTTATATTGCTTAATGATATTCTCACAGGAACATAAAATATATAGCCATTTGTGGAATTTGGGCGCAGGTAAGAATTATACAAAATCCAAGTTTAGGAAAACCGATTTTCGGTACCGTTTTAAGCCGATTTTCACCTTTTGGTATAATTTTCCAATAAATAAATTTTTTGAACAAACCAGAAATAAATGCGATTGGAAAAGTTGTAAAATCACATACTATCGAATATAATGTGATCTCGTTCGCCAAATATATTACGCGAGTAGCTATCTACCTAGTAGGCTAGCTATTCAAACCTAAAAATTTTATTTGTTTAGCGGCCATCACACAATCAATATTAATGCCATTATTTGTAATGACAATACCCTCTAAACATTGCGATTCTAAAATGATACGTAAACGATGAAACTTCTTTCATACAAAACATCGTTTGCGATTCAAAACCGATACAATTACGATATTTTTATAATATAGGCAAGATAGTCATAAAATATGCTGAGCTCCTTAGGTGAGAGTAATAGACGCGGGTCTGAATTTGAAACTGGATTAGTTGAAGTTCATTTCATTTTCAACTATGTTTCTTTTCAGTACTCCATGGTTGAGGCCATCTGTGGTTTTCTTCACTATCGTATGTTACCAAAAGAACATTTCGACCAACTCACAATATTAAAATACTAAGGTACTAAGGAATTACAATTTGGGCCTACAGGTGAATTGGGAGAAATCAATCAAACACATGCCTTTCTTGCAATAATAATGTTTTGAAGATGGCAGTACTCGTCAACAAAAATGAGGCAGTATTTTTGTACATGCGTTGAAAAGACACCGAGATATCGGCTATTTTGGGCGCGCAGTTTTTATTCGTTTCATAATAAAACTTTTTCAGTTTACTACTAGTCCGCATCTCATTTTCGATTTTTCTATTCGATTCTTCGATTACTACTAACCACAAGCTAATCTCTACTCTGTATTTTTGTATTCTCACATTATGTATTCTCTTCACATTCGAATATTTCATCACATAACATTTTAATATGTAATCCGAATCTTTCTAAAACTCCAAATATATATTAAGAATTACATATTTCATTTTATCGTATGAAAGATTCTAATTCCTTAAATGCAAAAATGATTTTCTTCTTAATTTAGCGTTTATTATTCCACTTGCCTTTTGAATTACATATATCATTTTAAAGGAGGAATATATGGATAATGAAAGAAACCATTTACCTGTAGAATTCATCAACTTCGTTGCCTTATGAAAAAAATATTTATTTTGATAAATTGGATTATTAACATTAAAATGATGTTTGGGTTTGAGTCTTCATAAAAGAACAAAATTCCAAATAAAATCCTCAAAATTTAATTAAGAGTTTCTGAACGACCTTCTAAATAACGTATCATAAAAACAGGCTGAATTTTAGCAGTTAACAGTCGGATTTGCTTTGCAATAAAAATTATAGATGATACGTAAATAAATTACGAAACGCATTTTCTAGGAATGATTTTATTATTAATTTTCTATGTTGCTGGGGCCACTAAACTTTTATGTTTGGGAAACTGGGGCGTGAAAATAAGTAGAATTAGATCATATTTCAATATTAAATTTGTACTTTAATCGCTTACGAAAATCTTTACATTCGGCTTATAAATTATTATCTGGATATCGAATAAAACTGCTTTGTAGAAAAAATATCATAGAACTAAACAGATACGGTTAAATAGTCAAGACTTCTTTCCAAAATAATGTGATTTTACGCTAAGAAGATGATCTGTTGTTCAATCGAAGATTAACCTCCTGTTTCTAATTTCCTTTGCGATACGTCATTGGAATTGGTACAGGCACTGTTACCATGTCTCAATACACTTTAAATATGTATGCCTTCTGATTACTATGAGTTACTTCGCATATTTGCACTTCTCCTGGAGCGAGACTGCTTTAAATTTTTACGGGCTCTATTTTTATGTATGCTATGTTTGTGTTTTCGATTTATTGTGATAACTTTGGTTTCGGACCTTAAAATGTTATTCAAAATTTTGTTATTTTTATAGTTGGTTATTTAACATTTTCCTGAAGTCTTCCAAAATAAGATTTATCCGATTTATAATTCGTATTTATAATATAAAATTATAGCCCATTCTATCTTTACACCATCTAAGCTAATTTATTCTTCTATAATTGAGCCAATTATAATCGTCCATTTATAAAATTAAATTTATCTTCGCCTCTAAACATGCACAAAATGTGCAATACATAATTAGTTATAATATGACAATAAACACTCATTACTAGACTCATAATCACAACTAAAAATAACAAAAATTATTCAAACAAAGGAAACCACAAATTAATCTGCAACAATGAAATATATGTATGATGAAAAATATTTCTATTGTTCGTTCTCCTTGTTCAGGTTATTTCTACCATAAAATGAAAAGCAGTATACATAAACAAATGGTTGATATCATATCTGACTTGCAATCATGCAGAGATTATTTGCATTATCCCCAAATTAAATAGCAATTAAACAAAAAATAATTTAAATTATTTTGCAATTAATTTCGATTAATGGGTAAATGGGTAGAAGATTATGATAATATTTTAATTAATGGAAATATGAAAACATAAAAATATATAAAAAGATTAACAACCATTCAGCCCATATCAAGTGTATTAAATCGATTTAAACACAAAACATTAAGACATACAACAACAAATACAAAATGATAAAATAATGATGTAAGCAAACTCACCTGAGTGTATCGTATTACGAGAATTGTTTTGATATGCAGCACAATAGGCTTCAATCACCTTTAGAACTAGGGCATCTTCTTCATACGTGGGTTGCAAACGTTTTGAATTTGACAAATTTAAATTTGATGCGGACGACGAATTCAACAATGATGGTCGCAATGGCGGCGCAGGCCTTAAATTTGTTATACTCCAGTTAGCTGAAAATTAACATTTCTTTAAAACATTCACTTAGCCACTATAATGGACGTAATTACACCATCGCGCCTTACCTTTTGTGTTTACGTTCTTTACGTTTGGCACCGGTTGATTTGTTATGTCTTTGCTCATTACTATTGGCTGAATTACTTGGTGCTGTTTCATTTGGTTGTAGGTCAAATGATGATTGAACGAAAGACTGCGTTTGTGTTGAGACATTTGCATGATGGGTGCTATACCGCGGGTGGGGTGCGAACTGCCTAGACTGGGTGGCGACATCTATAAAGTAAAAATTAAATGACAAAACTATAAAAAACAGTAAAAAGAATGAACGTCATACATAAAAAAATATTATGAAGCACGCTTATGAGATTTTTCAATGAGTTTTTTAATTAAAATTTGCGTTTTTCGTTCGAAACAATGAATTTCTAGGATTCTGATTAGTTATAGCATTTTTGTGGTATTAGTTACAACTAGAGGGCTCAGGCAATAATGATGAAATGCTGTTTATGCTATAAAAAAATGAAATATATTTGAGTTAATAGAAAACACTAAAAACAACCACGAGTTAATGTTCAAAAATAATTCCCGTATTTACTAAACTAAATGAATCGTATGTATTTGGTTAGCAAATGATTGGATAGTAATTCTCACTAATCAGATGTGTAGATACTATAGGCAAGGTTATTCATTAAGTGAAAGTGTAGTCTTTCCGAAAATGGTTAATGAACTTTGAAACTAACATAACACCAAGACATGATAAACTGTAAGCAATCTATTTATAAAATTGTTGAAGGGGTTCAACGGAAATAAATTTAGAATAATCGACTTATTTATTCGAAAAAAGTCGCCAAGGTTATAGTAAATAAAATTCGAAGGTACAAACTGTCTACAAATTTAAAATACTACACATCTGGTTTATCAACGCAAAGTTTCAAAATTGCTCGATTCTGTAAATTTAAAAACAACAACAAAAATCACAAGTTAATCAGCAAACAAAACCAAAAATTAAATTAAATTCTAAACATTACAAAAAAAACTCAAATCATTTCCATTTTTTCTTTTCAAAATTTATTTCTTGCCTGAACCCTCAGCAAAATTAACAGCATCGCCATAATTACTACGCTCACGACTATCTCGAGTCGCTGTTCGACAACTACATAGGCTACAATTATCACTAATCGCTTCGTCACAAGTACTACACTGAACGATGCTACCCAATTCATTTCGTTTCTGCAAGCGATATAACTCGCGTATTATTTCTCCCGGAAGTTTTTCCTTTTTCCACCAATGTGCATATAATCCAGTCCGATATAACCGTTCTGATGGATCAGTCGATGCTGGTTGTTCCGTATTATTTTGATTTGAATTATGTAAAGTAGATAGACTTAAATTCAATGATCGTTCAATACTACGACAACGACCCGATAAACGTTTACTATTCGGATTTTCACAAATTGGTGATGACGGCTTGGTAGATTTAGATTTTCTTTTTTGTTGCTGCGGTTGCGGTTCATGTATCACATCCAAACTCAAATTACTCGTCTTTCGTTTTGAATTTCGATTGCAATCGTATTGGAATATGTCCTCATCCCGAACTAAACTATTATCACCGTATTGTCCACTATCTGTATTATCTTTTTCGTTATCTTTGTTATTCGCTATTGATAAACTAAATCGACCTATATTGTGGCTCGATAGCGAGTGGCGGATGCCTTCACGGCGTGCTAACTCAAATTGATGGCGTTGGTATTCTTCTAGATTTGTAATATTATAATTTTCAAATGGATAATAAAACTCATCAGAATTTTTTGGCTGATTATCTGGTGACGCAATTGTACAACTACCGGCCATACCTGAATCACTTGATCGTGGACTGTGACATTGCGGACTTTCACAACATGTACATTTTCCGTGTGATTTGCTTGATTTTAAATTTGATTTTCCATTATTCGGGTCCATGTCAACGAATTGAACACTGATACAACGTCGGACCGATTCGGGTCGCTTTTTAGTTTCATCTTTCGATTTGTCTACGCTGGGTGAATGAAGCGATTGTGTGCTTAATGTGGATGTTGATCGCTTTGCCAATAATGGTTTACGATTACCGAACATGCTAGGCGGTTTGATTATATCTATACTTTCATCAGCGGTTGATGAATCAGGTGGTAAATTATACATAACCTCAGCAGCTAATTTATCCGGCGCCGGAATCAAAGCTGGAAGATCAATAGAACTGGAATGTGTTGTGGTAGATGGTGACGTCGAATATGATTCTTCGTGCTCTTCTTCATCATTTTTAGTATTACAAACACTAATTTTTTGAATTTCATGCCGATCCTTCCATGAAGGTATGTAGACTTCGGTGAGCGATGAATTATTGAATCGATTACCCACAAATAAGGTCGGCATGCTGTGGCGCTCATCCAGCGCAACTTTTTGACGCAGCGTATTTTTTATCCGCATTGACTCATCTATATTTACTAAATCTTCGCACGCCATATTTCCTCCGGACAGTCTATTTTCAAAACTCGATATTGCCGAGGTCTCCGAGTATTGTTGTTTTATTGCCCCTAAATTAAGTCGAGCGGTAGAAGTGTGTACAACGCTTTCACGAGACGGAATTTTTATATCATCTAATTTAACAGTTTTCGAACAAATTGGAAGAGATTCACGTGGTGGAATAATTTTTATCTCGGTCATTTGTTTTTTTATTGGGAAACAAAAACTTCCGTGTGGATCTTGCTCAATCGACAGTGTTGATGTGACTTTCCGACTGGTGGTTTTTTCCGTTTGTCCAACCACCGACCCATGATCTATAAAGCTTTCATATTCTGTTCTGTCATCGGCTTCCGAAGATTTCTTCCCCGTATAGTATTTTACAAATCCAAATGGATTGCTTGAGCATGATCCAATGTCTGAATGCTCTTCGATGCTCGTATTACTATCACTATTGTCTGGAATTTTTTCATCCGAGTCATCATCGCTCGACGAATTCGTGCTCGAATCAATTTTAACACTACCTCGTCGATACATTCGCAGCGTGGTTTTATGTTTTCGTCGGAAAGTAATACGAGATTTATCAATATCTTGAATAACTTGCGAATAAAGTAAAGATTTCACAAGAAATCGCGTGATTTTACCTTCTTTCACGAGTTTTCGAAAATGTGCTGTCAACTGTGCGTACGGCGACACAGGCGGATAATTTTTAGGTGGAAATGTTATATTAGCATTTTGAAATGAATTGGGATTGTTGGGTAATATTGAAACTCGAGTGCTGTAACCTCGTGAATCAAGTGATGCTATTTGCTGTGTGATTGTATAAATGTTTGAGGAATTTTTAATAAAAAAATTCGATTTATCATTATTTTAATAATTTTGATAGGTTTATGCCGCCTTGAAGAAGAAATACCCTCCACCACCCAAATAAACTATCCCCAAACAATCTCTTCTTCAAAGCGAAATTTTCATTTTCCAAAAATAACATTGTTAACGCAAAAACTGATCTACTTACGTGTGGCGGTGGTTGTGGTATATTCACAGCCGATGTGCTTACATTCCGCTTTAATTCGATACCAGTCGCACGTCGCCCGTCTTTTAATGGATTTGAACCTTTCAAAAATTCAACCCACCGATTTGCTTCAGTCGGACCTTGACACACGGCCACAATTTTTTCTATTAGTGGACCACTTATTTCAAATGCATTTTTTATTTGATCGCTGTCTTCGAGTCGGTTCACAATGATTCCAGCAACCGGTAGTTTTCCCTATAAAAATATAGTATATTAGAACCTCTGAATATCAGGGAGATGGGTTTGGTGCTTACTTCATATATAAATGCACTCATTCTTTGGCTGACACTTAAAATTAATAATGTTTGCGGAAATAATACAAAATATCTATCTCTATGATCTGGACCTACAGCAACGCTTCCCATATGCATTATATCACCTGAAAATGTATTAAATTAGTTAAGAAATACCTCTCCGAATGGTTGATCACGCTTACCTAATGTAGATAATTCTTCTCCTTGCCATCCTCTCACCGGCCCCGTTAATACTTGTAATTCTAATTCTTTTTGTCGTCGCGTTGCAGCACAACTTGCCGCTATATCTTTATATATAGCCACAGAGCGTTGGGTATCCCCACGATCCGGATGGCCACTTTCCATGTGCCTTTCTAATTCTTGTAACATTGCCGAATATTTGTCTAAGCGTCTAAATGGTTTCGATAAACCAGTGGTTAATACTAAAAGTCCAGGTGTTGCGGCACCTTGTCGTTCCATAAATAATTCTAACTCATCTCTATATTTATCTAGTATTACAATAGCCCGTGGATGTGCGGCACAATATGATTGGTGTACTTTTTTCATATGGGGTGCCATTGTTAAAAATAATTTACCTACTCTATCCTCACATTCGCTTATGGTCCTAAATAATTCCTCGTGCGTATCAACAATTTCTGTAAAATTACACATCAACTGAGCATACTCGTCTAAATTCAATCTGAAATTCAATATAAAATATATTCACTTAGATTATGAGTATTATTATTTTACGGATTTTAATAAACCCACATTTGGCTAGTTTGTAATGGTTCTAAAAAATTTTCTAATAATCCTCTTATTTCAGCTACATGTGCCTTTTCGCTTTCCAGCAATTCGTTTAAGACAATCTCTCGACTTTCTTGTATTTCCTCTGGTGGCCGAATTGTTTCTGATAATGGCAGTGAAGCTTTATATTCTTTTACATAGTTACTAGGAAACCAACCGGTTGTATCGTTTAATGTCCCCTCCCACCAACCACCCTCCTCTCGTTGCGTCACTGTAATAACATCACCTTTCTTGAAACATAGCTCATCGTTATTAGAGCCTTTAAATGAAAATTCTGCTTGTACTATATATGGTTCCATTATTAAATCTAAAAGAAAATGAGGAGAAAAAAATAAAAGAAATTTTAAATTCCAAAACAAAATATGTAATTAGTCATAAGTAAATATATTTAGCAGTCAGTTTATGTCATGCAAATTATGTAAACATAACCTTCGTGTGTGTCATTAACAGGTGATGGTTGCATGCAAATAATTATTGAATTTAGAAATGATATTCGATAATAATTTTTTGAGGAAATCTATATTAATCTCGAGAAAATAATTTGAAGGAAAATACCGTGGAAGGAAATACCTTGGTTTGTGTCCGTTACACTTGATATTACAAAGACTACAAATTTGGTCCGCTACGAAAATTATATGTCGAAGAAGAAATTCTTAGAAAGAAATATCTATGCTATCAAAGCATGCTTCGAAAGCAAACTAAGTAATCCGCTTGTTTTGTAATATATGGGGGAATTGTGTATGATTCCCGAAGATTAACATATAAAAATCTTCGATTGGATATTTACAATATGCCATGTGTTTCATGAGCGTTTTCAAGCCATAGTTGTTGCCTTTTCTTCGTAAATATTATAAAATGTTTAAAAGTACTTACAAGAAAATATCGATTCGAACCTAAAAATCCGCTACAACTTTCAAATTTTGGATAATTGAAAAACGAGTAAAGGCTTATTCAAAAATAGTGTATTGTTTTAAGTAAGAGGCTGATTAAAGAAGTACAGCAAGAAAAATGATCAGTATATTTAAATACTGACCTACAAGTTTTCAAGAAACATTCAAAACCCCAACTCAAACGTTTTTCTCTCTAAAAATAAAACCAAAATAATCGCCAGATAACCACAATACATATAAACATAGCATGGCGCTGTTGTGCCAGCGCCAATTAGAAAAATTGTATGATTCTTCAAAAATAACAACACACAATTTTATTTAGTACTACTAACCTGTAGATATCCGTATCTTTGAAGAAAATATAGCAAAGAAGCAATTTATTACCAGTGACAGTAATTTACGACTACAATAAAATATGTTTTGAAAATATCGGTGGCTACCTAACAAAATTAGATTTTTTTTGAATATATGTACATTACATACATGTAGATGTTGTCATTTTTATTCCAATTAAAATCAGTCATTAATGATTAAACCGAAGAAAATATTCTTTAAATGAATCATATTTATGTATGATATATGCGGAAAAATACAATTTCCGTGAAAAATCAAAAATAGGGTGCTACTGCTGCTTTATGCATAATACATAGTATCAAATTGATAAACAACAGTTACTACTACGTTGTTGCGACACTAACATATTATACGCACATTATCAAATTATGCCAATCTAAACAGGTACTACTATAAAACAAAAAACTACGCTGAACTACACTGTGGTTTGTATAGTAAAAGACCTCCCTCAATAAAAAAAAATAAAAACAGAAATAGAAGGAAATTTATTTATTCGTCTATGTCGAAATCTAATTTAATTTTCCTCGCCTAAAAATAAACCGCGTCATCTAAATCTAACGACAAAAACAACTATGTACTAGGAAATTTTTAAATAACTATTTTGTTAATCAACGTTACTTTTAAGTAGATCTATATTCAAGTTCATACGTAGCACTGCGAACGTCTTAAATTTTTTTTGTTTGCACTTACTTAGCACTTTACAAAATTAACTACGAATAATTGAAAATATTATTTAACATATTACCCGTTTATGACACCAAATTATTGATCAATTCTAATAAGATAATCAAATAATGTCACTTGACGCGTTGAAAATAAAACATCCAGAATGTGGTTATTCCTAACATGTGTAACGTATGTGTTAATAAACATTTGTTGACAAAAAAATGTCTAATACATTTTTTTAAATATTTAAAATAATATAATAATCATAAAAATATTCGAAAATATGTGCAATTACATACAAATGTGCGACTACAACTACGTTTAAATCGGAAGCATGCTTGAAGATTAAACGTTACATACGTTCAAGTTCCTGTGCACTATATGAACTCATCCTTTTATTTTTGCGTAACGAGTGGTTGTAAATGTTCAATGATTTAGTCGCTCCGATGCGATCTTGACGTTTTGTTGGTGATGCCGTTGCTGATTCTAAAATAAAATTAATACAGAGGCACTATTTAGTTATATTGTAGAGTAAGAATTTAGAAGAGTATCAAAATGTATATAATAATTGGTAATAATTTGTGTAACTAAAAATTGAAAAATTGATAAAAACGAAATCGCCGAGTTCATTGCTTTACGATACACTGTAAGTTTGAATGTGAAGTAACTAATTTTACCGTCGGCCCGACAAAAACTATTGATCTGGGTAGGAACCAAGCGCAAATTTTATCGATTTAAAAAATCAATAAAATATCCATAAAATTCCAAATATGATTGTAGCAGGCCTTTAATTTTACTGGGTGATCAAAAAGTAAAACTATATAAATAATATTTCTTGATAGATATGATGATTCACTTTGAAACTAAAATAAATCTAGCAGCCTTTGCTTTAGAAGAAGCTGTACTTCTAAAAAATAATTTTTTTATGTTGATATTTTTTATCGATAAATTGTGTGCTTTGTTCCTATCCTGGTTCACGATTTCCACAACACTGTTCCGGTTTAATTCCATTTTTTATAAACTACTAACGGCTCAAAGTGGAAACTTTCTAGTTTTTATTAAAATATACCAAAATACAACACTCAAATTTAAAATTGAAATTTAGAACTTTTCTTTTGATTATTAGATACAATTTTAAAACATAAGTTTTCTAAAGGTTAAAGAATTTTCCAATATTTTTTTGATTTGATCCAATTCGAGAAATAACAAAACTCTTAGCTATTATTCTAAAAAACGGTCATGTAGAAGAAATCGAATGTGTGAGGAATTAATTGATTTACTGCCGATCCTAAATTGATTGGCGACAATATTTTTTTTTTAAATGCGGAATATTTAAAAGTTTATCTTGCTTAACTAAAGGTTTGATCATTAAGAGATAAGTGAAATACAATAATCGGAATGTCTGATCCATCGTCTAAGACGCTTCCGAACGGTAAAGCGGAAATACGGTTTACGCCACTAAACAGTTTATGCCTAGCACAGTTGCCTCGGGAAATATTGCGCTAATAACTTTCATTAGCGAAAATTGAATAATATTTGTTTTGAATAATAAGTTTTTCTTCTAACTTTTCTCATAATGAATACCTACGAAAGATATGATTACTTTAATATTTAATCAAACAAAATACTACTATCCGACCACTGAATGAATTTTAGAAGAAACCCTGAAGTTTGGCCGTGCAAAATGGAACTCGGTATATAGTTCTTAATTTGGTAATCATGGATAAAACATTGCAATCTTTTTCTTACTAGTGATCGAAAACATTTAATTTATTCGCCTTTTAACGCAGTGACTCACATCTGACGGATTTTAGAACTATAGCCAAAGAATAATAATTTCTCAAAAATGAATTTTTACGTTATATAAATTTCAGAGTTAACTGTAGTATGACTGAATATTAAAAATGTTCAATTCGTTTACAATTAATGTAACAAATGATGAAATAATAATAAGGTTTTTTCTCATATAAACAAATATCACCTTTCACTCGATGCCAAAATTCTTGAATTATATGGGATTTTAATAACCATTTCCGATAAGATATTAAGGTTCTACATGATAATCAAAATCGGTTTTAGAGGGTTAAATCAAAAGGATAATTTTCCTAATCGCGGTACACATTTTTAATTAACAGGAACCAAAATTCCTGGTTAAGCTCCACCTGGTAAAATAGCGAGTGAGGTAGTAAAACAAATTTCTGTATGACATTTTCCTGTATACGAAAGGTACCTCGAAAAAATTCTAAAAATTTTGGGCTCCATTTCTTACTAAAGTTTGCAGCAATCGAGAAATGTAGAATCAATTTAAACTGACGTAACGATTCAAGCATGGGCTCATGGACTTTCAAGTCCTACATATCTCGTGAAACTGAATCACATTTCCCTATGTTTTACTGGTATTAAATTACTTGATATTTTCGGATGCCTTGGTTATAACAAAATATTCTGGTAGTCTCACATCTCAAGTAAATTTTGTCTCTCTTTTTGCATTCAACTAGTCATTAAATTTTCAATCTACCTTAAGCTTTGAGAATATTTTTTTAAGAAGTCGTACCGGTTCATGGAATGGTATTGCCGGTACTATGGTAATAGTTTGAAGATGCCGCCAATATTCGAAACTAATAGTAGAAGGTCCACACGGAGAGATGTGCGATTACACTGAAATTTCAGCTTTTGTTTGAAAAGTTAAGATTGGAGCGATAACTACTAAATTCAATAACAGACAGAGTAGATAATTTTAACATAACATAACGGCTAATAAATGCTCAACTTTTTGAATGATAAAAACAAGACACAGACTATCGTAATCGAATGTTTAAATTTATTTGTAACATAAATTAAATTAAACAGATTTAACTGGCCACCTACAGCTCACGGTAGCATCTTTAAGCACAGACATGACCTAATTCGTACACAGAAGAGTATATATCAAATATAACAGAGATTTGAATTATCGGGCTGGATGGAGGGTGGATCTAACCAGCGCAGGAAGCTAGTTTGTACGGTTAAATAAATCAGTGAATTAAGTATTAACTAACTATTAATTCTACATAGTGGTATCTTATAACAATTTCTCAGATAATTTGTCTATTTAATGGAACAGAAACACGACTCAAATTTCAATAATTTCTAATAAGATATTCGAATTAAACGAAAGTGAATAATCTGTACGTAACCTACATACGTAACAAGCAGATTGAGCGGCAGGCGAACAGCCTTCTCTCATAAAAGCAATTAAGATATGAACCCTGCTCAAAGGCCTCGGATTACCATAACGGATCCATCACAAACAAGGAAGGTGCTTGGTCTCCAAAGACATGGAGATCTTCAAAACCTTTCGAGCGACGCAAAAAGTTACACATTAGACGTCCTTGGACTAGAAGAGCTTAGATGGGCTGGGATCCATGACACCACCAATGGTTCCTCTTCATTATAGCGGCTATCAAAATGGAGGAGAATTTGAAATTGGGTTTCTCACCCATCGGCGCATGAAGCAACATACCATCGACTGCCGTCCTATCAATATGTGAATATACACGGTCAGACTCCGCACTAAGAAATTTAATATAACGATATCAAAGATCGTTTCTTTGTCGACTTGGAGGACATTATCCAACATTAAGGTCATCGTGGGCGTCTTAAATGCAATAGTCGGTAGGAGTGCAGAAAATACATCGCACATCGGTCCTAACATCTTGCAATAAAAACGGCCAACGCGTCACTGACTTAGCAATAATGTACAATGTAGTTGTATCAAGTACGTTTTTTCCACAAAAGGAAATGCACAAAGTAACGTGGAGATCGAATGATAGAAGAAGGAAATACCGTTCGACCATGTCATTTTATCTAAGAGACACTCGATCATATATTATGTTAGATCTTACAGATGCGCCGACATCGACAGCGATCAATTGCTTATCATATTCAAATGTTAGCGCAAACGGCCATCTACATTCAATAGACAAGCACGAAAAACCGTTCGATCGAATGTCGATGCTTTAGACGATCAAGCATCATTGAAAAGTTACTAATCAGGTATCACTGTCTATCTAAACCGGAACAATAATAACGAAGAAGAGGCATTGGCTAGCTATAAAGTAAGCCCTAGCTACCGTGGCTCAAAATACTATCGGAAGAAGACCACCGAGATTACCACAAGGATTGCTTCGATGATCAATGCCGCTTGGTCGTCGAAACTAAACCAACGCTTCGTGAAAAACTGTTGGATTACAAGACTAGAAACACCCTAACAGAATAACTCCGTGCTATGAAAGATACGACTATAAATACCTCCGACAAAAAAATCACGAACATATGAGATCATGAATCGAAAACATCATTATTCCAAGCGGAACAAAGAAATTCAAAATACTGTTGTGCTAAAGCCAGGAATATCACTAAAGACTTCCACCCGCAAGCAGTTCAGTCATCAAAGACGGTAACGGAGAGCTAAAAACGAACGTGGCTGATGTCCTCAGTTTGGCAAATCTACTTCCAAAATCAGTTAAATCGGAATGAAGAAGCGATCCCTAATAAAACCATTGTTCCACCAGATGAAGCGGTCTCTGACGAATATCTCACAGTAGAGGAAATAGGCACAGCTATTAAGAGATTGAAAAATGGAAGGCACCTGGTCTCGATGGAATCGCCGCAGAACTGATTAAACTCGAAGGCACTACTCATACATCAAATCTGGTGTTCGACAGAGAGATGCACTCGCGCCTGTACCTATTAAGGAAAATCAACATTGAAACTTCGCGCTGTATATTTAATAAATCAGGCTAGATTGAAGCAGGTAGACCAAGGAGACCAAGAAGACTTGGTTTGGAAGTGAACAGCAGCAAAATCAATAATCAGGAGCATCTCCATAGCAAATCTCGGGATCGGTAACAATAGTTTTAATAGCGTGTAAAACATTAAATAACCCGGTTCAGTTATAATATAGCCAAATGACGCGCAGGCAGAAATAAAAGCCCGAATTGCTGCCGGACACCGAATTTTCTACGCCCACTCTTGGTTATTGCAATATAAACATCTATCACAGTCGTGCAAGCTCGCACTTTATAAAGCAGGATGTGCGATAGTATCAAATAAAATGTGTCGTTTTAGAGACAAGTAAAATTATATTTTGCGTTTTTGTAACTTGTACTTTAAATACATTCGTATAGATTAATTATGGCCTAAAATCAGGAAAAGTCATTTCCAGAAATTTGTAACTGAAACTAAAACTTGTAGTAATTGCGTAAAACACCAACTGGGAATATAAGCTTGAGAATCGTAATCAGTAGTAAACAATTCTTTTTTATAAAACGATAAAATTCCATTATTATATTGAACTGATAATTTTTATTCTCTAATTCTGCAAAAGGCGAAAATATTTCTGTAAAACGTAGTTGAAATTAAATTTCATCATGAAAAATATTGACCTCAAGATTTTTTCAGATTTACCATTCGCTATATTGCTGAAGTAGTCGTTTTAAAAAAAATTTCTGCGTGCACGTGTGTGGATGGTTCCGTGCAGACTAACTGTTTGTTGGCATTCTAAAGTTCAGAAGAATTGACTGATCGGGGTGAAACTTCATACTTAAGTTTTTTCCATAAGTTGGGAGATCCCAGTGATTTTTAGTCGCAGTCGGTCCACCGGAATTGTTAGCTTCGAGGAGCTTTTCGTTTCTTGCAAAACGATTAGAAACAAAAATATTGGAAATTAAATTTCAAACAAAAATTGTTCAGATCATTTTTTTCAATTTTACCGAATACGATTTTCGATTAAACAAGTGGCAGCTTCCATGGGAGCTTTTTGAATTTTTGCAATGATGTTGAAAAGCTTAGGTTCTAGGTTTCTAGGTTTCAGTGGTTGCTTACTACACACTTAGGCCAATTTTTAGGCCCATTGTGATACCACTCATTCACTCCACATCATTAACCCACCTACTTCATCTACTCACACAACTACAGTATACCACCTGCACATTGCAAGCTCCATGTCAACTGTACATTGACATGGCAGGTGGGTCGGCGCGTGACACGGAATTCTGCACTCCATCAGAGGGTTCTTAGTTGTATTTATTGAGCAGCAATATTTTTATCTGAGTCATATATTTTTTATATATTATGCAGGTATAATTTCATAGGCAAAATTTGTGTCCTAATTTCTTATGTTGATTTTCAGTGCAGAGAAAAAGATACAGTGTTCTAAAAAATGTATTCATAGATTGTAGATTTTTCGCCGCTGTAAATCAATACGTAATAAATTGGCCGGGGTAACCAAATTGTATTGCAAACTTTTAAAAATTATCACATAAATAAAAAGGTATTCCCACTTTTATTTAAATATAAAATTAAATCTCGTGATAAAAGTAAAACGTGATAAACCGTTAGGCGTATTCAAGAAAAGTAAAAAATCTTAAACAAATAAATTTGGTATCGACAAACTCAAACGACCGCTCCGGAGAAACCGTTTTGAGTCAATTGAAGACATAAAACGTGAATCGCTACGCGCATTGGAGGCCATTCCGGAAATTGACTTTAACAACTGTTTCGAGGATTGGAAAAAACGTTGGCACAAGTGTATTGGGGCCGGGGAGGATTACTTTGAGGGGGACGAAATAGATTTGGAGAAATAAATAAAGAATTTTAAAATTATGAACAAAGTCTTACTATTTTTTGCCCACAGTATTATGTATATATACGAAAACCGTTTCAGAAAATTACAATTTTTTCGAGCTATTCGCTATCGAAATCTTGATATGTAACTTTACGTCTTCAAATTTGATGCTACAGTTACAGAACAAATCTTACGTTTATAGAGCGGTTACATTTTATGAATACCATTTTAGTGCATATCAGAAATTGTACAGAGATTACATACAGTTTGTGAATTATACCATTAAATTTTGATCACTCTTCGTCGACTGATGCCAGCTCTTTTTATTATTTTAAAATAATTCAGAATCTCCCCGATCAAATTTTATAAACGATGTTTTAAAAGTTGGCCATTGAACTGACCACGACTGGTGCAATATAATAAATCATTCTCAAATATTTTGGATGAATGTTTAAAGTGACAAATGGAATTAATCATAATGATAATTCAACCTTTTAAAAAGTTGTTAATTAAGACAATTTACAAATTTTAAAATATTCATTAAATATTACGGATACAATAAAAACGGATATATTAGAATTTCTTTCTATTTCATATTTTTAATCCGAATTCATCCCGAATAGGAAAAAAAATTAACGCAATAATTATAATAATAATATTACATTTTATGAGACATATTAAGAAATTATTGTTTCGACATTAAGCATATGTAGGCATATAAAATGCGACCACACATTTCAGTATGTAATTATATTTTTTTAAAATCGTCGATAAACATGAATTCTTTATAAAAATTAATTAATTAAACAAAACTCATAAATAAATATTTACAAAACAAATCTGTACCAGTTTTATTAATTTTGTTTGAACGTTTCAAAACTGTTACAAATATGTGTAAAAATATCGTTAATCGAAAATTTAACTAAACAATTTTTCTGCAGTTAAAGAAACATTTTATTTTTTAATGTGTTTTCTCTTATATAAATTATTGATGTCTTATTAATAACATTCTTATAATTCGTAACTTTGTGTATGTATACAATCCATTCGTATTGGCCATAATTTACTAACGCAAGCAATATCTACTCCATTAGCCTTTATACAATTACAAAATTCTGATTTAGGTCGAATCGATTGGTAAATTACTGCAAAATTCCGTATGTTACCAGGTGGATGGACGACGTATTATATAAACAAATATTTCCTCGTACTTTTAGTATCAAAATCAACTTGGTCAATGAACACACAGACTAAGTTCATTGAGAAAAATCTTATTTTCAGATAATTGAAAATTAATTTTCATTTTTATTTTGTTTACATTCTACAACGTACCGCAACGAAACAGCATAAACATGAAATGAAATGAAAATCAATAATAATTGGAAATGAAAATCTATTTTTATTGTAATAAATAGAAACGTGTTCAGCGAAATATGAAAATAAATCGTGTGATGTTTGTCTTCTCTGAAAATTATTTTCGTTCAATAGAATGCATTTTGTGATTTTCATTTCTTGGCGTGGAAATTTTTTTATTTTCTGTGATAGTTTTGAATCATAAATTTTGGCATGTGTGATGTGTTTGCTAATCTTCGCGTTTCGTTTCGTTTTCTTTGGATAAATAAATAAGAAGAACAATTTTAAATGTGTGCCAATAAAAATAAAAGATTTGGAAATATGATTGTACTAATAATATGGCTTATTTTACAATATTAAAACTAGAACATAAACGAAACTGTTAAATTTTGTATTTAGAATTTAAGAAGAATTAAGTCAGACATTTAAATTTAATTATGCATATGATTAAAAAATGAATATTTAAATTATCAAGTATACAAAGGCTTGCGCTTCAATGTGTTAGCAGCATAATGAAGGTCAATGTTCATATAGTTTTTATCACATTTAAAAATAAAACCATTAGAAAAAACGGTTGGTCAAAAAGCTTTGCCAAAATACAAATGCAAACATGAAATGCTGTTTTATTTTAATATATTCCCATTTGTTATATATATTGAAAATTCTGTGCATGTAAATTAAATTTGAATTTAAAATGCAAGCTCATCGGATATGTGTCGAAAAGAACATTTATTTTGTGTAATGCAGTTATACGTGTTTGTGTGGGACCGGGTGGTGGCAAATATATAACAATGAAAATGTTTTTTAATGTGTTGCAGGAAAATTAAATTACTGGACTCTGAAGACTTACTGTAATTAACAAACTTGACCTTTCAATCGATAGAGCAACATCGCGTGCGCCAAAACAGATATTATTTGAACACAAATCTATGCCTAAATAAAGTAAACGATCTTATGGCACATGTGCTCAAATATGTTCTATTTGCATACATTTTATCATAATGGTTTGCTTCAAGGCTTTTTAAAACAATTATGTTAATAGACATCTGCACTATAACCTTGAATGTGTTATGTATAGTTTTTGTATGTACGAGTTTACTATATGGATTAGTTGAGTAGGTGGAATTTAATTACTTCTTTGTTTGTGTTTAGTAAAAAATTCGATTCCGGAAAGTTAACATTTTTGTTTGAACAGCTAATTTATCTACGATAAATAAGGCGTGTAATAAAATATACAGGCAGTTTGATAAGATATATACAATGAAATGCACAATATTTTTCTTATGAATTCCTAAAAATACAAGAATAATAATACACCATGTAACAGCTATTTAATCCAACAACAAATTATATATAAAATATGTTCCATTTGTCAGGAAATTGACATTTAATTGAAAAATTTAAGACGACGATTAACACTAAGATGGTCAGATCAAGGACAGGCATCTCAGTGATGATGAATTTTGCTATTTTCAACTCGACTAGAGCAGAGATGGGACTTGCTGCTAAAACGTTCTTAAATTATCTTATTATACCGTTCTTAAACGGTAAATAATCATTAGAAACTAGATCTTTGGTCTCTCTGATCCTTTTATTAGTAGGGCTTCATTGTGACTTAAGTACTTATTTTCTATTTTTATTTAAAGACACAGAAACGAACAAACAATATTATGCTTTCCAAAATGAACAATTTACAGAGCTAAGAGATCCAAGACGGCAATTCTTATGGTACTTTAACTTTATGGTACTACATATTTTATAGATGAGATTTGTTCCCCTATGGTCAGGAGGTCCAATGATTTCCGTAAATATACAGTTATAAGTAAACTAGATCAGTTTGTTTGCAAATTTCAATACAAAGTGACCATCCATCATTTTACTGTTGTAGCAAAAGCCATTAATAAGCGATTACAAGACATTTTTATTTTAATTTTTATTTAGATAGAGTGCAAAAAATCATTTGAAAATGCAAGATTTTAACTTCCACCGTCGTTTTTAACACTATCCAAAATTTTAAAGAAAAACTATTATTGAAACCGTTTGGCTACTATTTTTCGTCGTTTGGTCACTTACGCTCAAAAGCTAGCTAAATAGAAATGGAATAGATTTGGAAAAAAACCGGTAGCAAATTTCGTTAGATGATCGATAACTGATTGGTCACCACACTTTGCCGTTTAGCCACCAAGGGATAGTTTTATATTGCAAAAAAGCAAAATGTGTTTTGAGTTTATTTTATTTTTCGCTGGCGCTGCACGGAGGTTCGGCCGCCTCATTTTTTTGAGGTTCTCGGCCGTTGGTTGCACTAACCAACGACACAACGGATACAACAGCGCTAACACCAGGACACTTTCTCATTGGAGATGCTCTTAAGGCGATGCCGGAAGCGACAACCAGCAACATAGGATTAAGAACGAGATTAGCGACGATCCAAGTGAGATATTACCTACGAAGGCCATTGCATCGCTCAAGGAAACAACCACCGGGAAGGTCAGTGCAATTACAACTCAAAACAACAAGCCGGTATCCAGGCAACCGTCGAACCAAAACGACAGGAAAAATAAACCACATGGCACTAGCCATCCTTTCAATGTGCTGCCTATTTGGTTTCGTGAGCACCAACATCGAAATAAGGCCGTTCAATCATTCCATTGGGATACATTTCGAGGAACTGGGCAAGTTGGAGATTGTGGCGACAAAATGGACATTAGTTTTTCAATACAATTTATCTTCCTACTGGTAGGAAATTGACAACTTTAAAAGAGCCCACACAGAGTTACAATCAGTTTGTAAGGAGCTGTCCGGTTTAAAATGCGACATCATTCTTCAGCAACTCTTATTTCAATATAATTATTTGATAGCAGACAACGAGCTATTATTTGAAAGTAATAAGGATCGTAAACGAATGAAGCAATGCCTCGGTGACTCAGTGGGCCTTGTACTAGGGGACCTATTTGGAGTACTCACCCAGCGAGAAGCTGACAAGTATGAATCCTATTTTGTACAAATTAACAGTGACCAAAATTATCTCTTGACTCTCATCAAAAATCAAACAACTATTGTGAATAACACCATCAATTTGGTAAAACATAATACAAACCTACAACACGTGGCAGGAAATGTTGAAGTTAAAAGAATATAGAACGTATGAAGACAGAGTGCGATCAACGCTAATGACCATTTTTGAAATGATGCTAGTTCTAAAGAGCCTCCAGGACACGCAACAAGGATTACTCAATGTGATCTATCATGCTCATCACGACGTCCTGCATCCATCCATACTTCACCCAAGTCAGTTGGAAGAAGAACTACAATTCATTCGACAACGCGTGCCGGTGACCATTACTCTACCAGGACACGATATTCACGACCTCCACCTTGTGTATGCGAAAGCATGCAAATCCGCAGCCGAGTAACTCAAAAAAATGTAATAATTGAAATCACTTTACCACTGTCGTTATTGTGGGACTATACACTAATATATGTAGTCCCAATTCCCAACATCATCCATGGAGGCACTCAGTCACAAATCGTTAGCTCCACTGACTATATAGCAATGGACAATCGGCGCGAACACTTCGCATTATTAACCAGAGAAGACGTACATAAATGTCAGGTATTTAAGCCTGTACATCTCTTACACTTGAAGGAGTGTTGATAATTTGTGATACTTCAATCAAACGTCATGTGAGGTAGCGATATTACAACGAAAGAACGGATTGGACACCGTATGCGGCACTAGGTCAACAACAGCTAGTAGTGCCAACCAGTGGATATATGTGATACCCAACGAAATCATAATCGATGTCATATGTGGGTCTAGAATCAATCTTACACCATCGTAGGTTCCGGTATAGTGGAATCGAATCCGGCTGCGTGCTCAGAGACTCTGACGTTCAAATAATTGCTGTAGGAACAGCTAAACACAATATCAATAAATCTGCTCAGGGTGGTTACAATGAAAAAACATAACTGCTGATTATTTTCATCAATATATGAGGAAAAATATTTTAAGTGACAGAAAACTTCCCTGGAAAAAATCGCAAATAATGAAAAATACATTTTTAAATAATCAATGTAAGAGGATCTATTTCTATCTTTGGGTGGTTACGGAACGAAATTTGTGAGTCGAAATTACAAATTTTCCCGAATTTCGAATGGATTTTCCGGATTGGTGGAACTTAATTATTTTAATTTTCTCGATTTTTTTTTATAAACAACTTAATCCTATCAGAACAAATTTCACACAAATGTTCCGATTCTAACGTTTCGTAACCGCAGAAAAATAGACAAATTGACGATTCATTTATAGTTGCACGGATCTACAAATCAATATTGATAAGTAAGTTTGTCTAAAACAATTCTGAGAATCATTTGATCACCTCCAATAATTATGTAAATATAAATTTCAAATATAATTTTATATCATAAGTACGTGATATCTAATACTCTAATCACCTACTTAAACATAATAAACAATAACAAAATAAAAATTTAGTTAGAATTCAGACCATTAAAATATTAACAATGGCCATACGAAACTAGAATAATGAGGTCGATTATGAAATGATAACAATTTGGTAACATAAACGTCTGAAAGCCAGACTAGCCTCCAATAAATATGCTTTAATTTTCCGCACTTGGAATCAACAGCAGTTTATCATTTTGTTCTTACAGATTTCTTAATGTGAGTTACATACAAGGACAATTATGGGTGGATATTTTGTGATTTTCTAATTAATTATACAAAACTAGAAAAAAAAATTTGCCTACTACAAAGAACTGCCACTGAAAGATAATAAATGTAAATACAAAAAAATTTTGTCTGTAACATGTCAAATCCAGTAAAAAAAATTTAAGAAAATGTGTTAAAAAATTCATCTTGAAACTGTAATAAAATAATTTATGGCACATGAAAAACAATATAAGTGTATTCGTTTTTATTGCATTTATAACGAAAGGAAATGGAAAATTGCGTCACATGTATTTATTTTATACAGTTTGTTTTTGGGATTAATTACATTTCTCTGTAAAATAGAAATACCGATTTTATTTATACATTAGATATTATTTATGTTGTGTAGGGTGTTCCAATTGATGGTTTCTCAGGGCCAAACCATTTCTGGGTTTTGAGAATGTTTGAAGTGTGTGAAGTTATCCCAGTATTTCATCCCAGAAAAATAAAAAATGTTCATCAGGTAATAATAATTATATCTGATCACAGGATTTGTAAAATCATCCCACAAAATTTTGAAATGACACGAAAAATGATTAAGATTTTCACAATGGACTCATTATTTATGGCTTATTCAGTTAATGCATGAATATTGGTTTCGATTAATTGTTTCCAGGAAAATAAAATTTACATAACGATCCATATGTTGAAATTGGCACTATAGCATCCTAAATTATCGTCATTCTATATCAATTAGACATAATGTGTACTGCTTACGAATAAAAGCCAAAGACCATCCATATGTTAGGATTGGCGCTATGCGGTCACATATGTAAATGGCCGAACATTTTTTAATAACACCAGAAATTATGGTTTACAGGAGTGTCGTGACTGAAATAAAATCCACATGACGACCCTTATGTTGAGATTTGTGCATTAGCATCCTGATATCGATTGGCGATATTATGTACTACCTACGAATAAAATCCCAATACCAATACTATAATTTTAAGAACACAATTTGAATTTAAATTAATGGTGTCCAGGGATCTGAAATGTCGTCAGCCATCTCTTCTGATTTCGATACTAATGTTACTTTCGATACTGAATACTGATATACTTCGATTAATATTTAGTAATTAATTATCAAGTCAATTTTATTCATATACCTCTCGCAACTGCATTAATTTAACCCAGATTTCCGTCCAGAAGTGTTTCCATTGCTAATTACATATTAAATATAATAAACATCTTAAAATTATAAGTAAAAATTTAAAATAAACCCACCCGTAACATTAATTGAAATAATAAATATTTTTATGAAAGAAAAACAATGACAAAATGTCCCTTCCTCCGACTAAGATAACAACATATGTTTGATCTGTTCAAAAAGAAATAACTTTTAAGTAAAATATTTGTATTTACAAGTAGAATGAAGTCAGATTAGAAGAACTACTTCAATCTTATAAATATTATCTATAAAATGTGTACATCGTATTAAGCATTTGAAAATCCAAAATGTCACCAACAATAGATGTATGGTCTTAAATAAACAGCTGTATTTGTAATTTATCGTACAGAAAAATATGGTATGAATTGAGAAGAAATTTAGTAAAAAAATTACTTTGTTACGAATTACGGAATATTTATGATTTTCAGCTATTTTACTTTAAATATTACAACAAAAAACCGGCACGAACAAATTCATTGTTTATCGTTGAACAATAATTATAATTAAGAAAATTTGGCTTTATGCCAAAACCACATTTTGCCAAAAGTATATAGTATTTTAGGATAATATAACTTTTGTTCCATGAACCTGATCAACTATTGTAAATTTTATTTTATCACGCTTAGAACCATATCCTGTATAGTAATTTGGATAGTATGTATTATTATTATGTTGTGTGACTACAGATTTTATAATGAAATTTTGATGAATGCCAATATTTATACCAATTACTAAGAGCCAATAGACCTTAGCCGTATAACGTTCTAAAAATAAGTTATATTTTAAAATTACGAAATTGTTCTAAGCTGTTCATAAATAATTCCAACAATAATAAATTGTAAAGTCCCAATAGTACTATTTCATAGCGTGTTTATAATATCTAAAATCTCGTTAAAAACATATCTGGTTAAGTTAACGAGAAAATGGCCTTTATAAACAATAGTCGCATTAGGTTTCTAAAGTTTATTAAAGGCGAACGACTGCCTTCAAAATATTCTCCAATTCGTTCAATACAAAATTTAGCAATGAGAATTTATGAAGTTCATGTTATTAAGCATTATCCGCTGAATATTGGTGAAAAATGGAAAATTTTATTAACCATTAACTGAGAATTTAAACAATAAAATTTACAGAAAAACCGTAGCGGTTTTTTAATTCAATTTGGCCCAATATTTTTAGAAATGACTCAAATTCGTTTATTTGTAATTCAACACGATAAGTAACCATGTTTAAATGTTATTTTTTGTATATGAACTTTATATTTCAAAGTTTTTAGAATCTATATTCTCTATATAATCTATTAATAATACTTGTTTATACCTTATTGGTGAGAAATCTCGATTATACAATGACATATTTCATCAAAAGGCTGTTTAATCTGTTGTTCTTGAGTTTAATTTATTAGCCAGCAATAAATTACTTCTGAGCATATATGTATGTGTGAGATCTGTGTACGAGAATGTGTGTGTATGTATTGAGGAACGTAACATATAAAGATTTATTTCATCGTTTTGTTAAATTAATTTACATAAATTTATAAAGATTTTATTTATACGAGGTATATATTTATACATATTTTGATAATATTAACATTTCTTACGAAAGTGATTTAACCCACACCCTTCACAATTATACGCGTCACACACAAAAACTACAAACGTTCTAACAAACCGTTACGCTGGAAAAATTGTTTGTAATACAATCTTTAGGATAAAAAATTCACTTTACGAGATGGAGATCTTTATTTTTGACATCTAAAAATAAAAATATTAAAATAAGAAAAGCAAAATAAATTTTCTTAATTTATATTTATATCTTTTTTCAAAACATCTAGATAAATAAGTAAAAAGATATATTATTTGGTAGATTTTATTTGTTATACGAGTACATTCTTACCCACACACAGAAATTCTTATGAAATTAAGATTATTATACACAAAAGTGTTAACTGGAAAATAAATTGGAAAACTATAAATTTTTGAAAAATGTATCCCGGGAAATTTATGGTTTGGTATAAAGTTATATTCTGAAGACCATTTTAAAATGATAAGTTGTATCAACTTTCTTTTATTGGAGTTTGAATTTGCAATCGATAAGTTATAGTCTCATAATAATACCGAAAGGTAGCAATTTATCATAAATGTGAGTTGGATATAGATCTCATAAATTGTCACGTTTACAAAATGTTATAAATGTCATATTTTACAACGCGTATATTGATTTAGGGCAAATGTATTAACGCAGCTGAGAAACGAATTTACAGAAAATAATCTATAAAATTCGTATATGGTTCAATGTATATAGTGATGCTGAGCAGATGCCTAATATACTTTATCGATTAGTGACAATTTTAGAATTAAATATGAAACGATAGCTTACACTATTTACGTGATTCTATAAATAAGCAACTCGCCCTCTTTAGAAATATTACCTAAAATGAACTTATTTTGAAAGAAGTTACACAAAATATGGCTATCTATTTCACGCCATAAGACAAACCATTATACAAGAATCTTATCTGAAATGGTCATTGTATCTGATTATATTTTACATTATGCGTGTGTATAACATTTATTTGAGAAAGGTCATGATTTTTGGTGGAATTTCGATATTACATATAAGCATGATTAGTTTAATATTTTCACAACTTTTCGAATTGATTAGTTATACTACTTGAAATAAATAATTTAAGACCACTTGAAATGATTTCAAGTATGTTCTTTTCTATACGTGTGTTTGTACGAGGGCTGTTTGATAAGTTGCAAAAAGGTGGATCTCTTTCTCGTCAGTCTTACGAACACCATCGCTTGTAATACAAACGGAGGACCAACTTATGAGTTTACAAGAAATTGTAGGGTCCCAATCGTAGTATTCGTTATGACCATAATACTTACAAGCGAACACGATTTAAAATATTTAATAAACCCAAAATATTAATAACAGTTTCGCTCTAACTATTAAATACATATTGTGAACTTTTTATCAAATTTTAATGGTGATGTGATTAGTATTTAAAGGCAGTGTGTGGGTCGTTCTGACAAAAGATTTATCTAAATACGAAACCTGATGATAAATGTACTCCCACTTACCACTTTATCGAAGTCAAGGTTATCAAAAAAAATGTTATTTATATCCAAAAGCTGTATTGCAGTCTTTCAAAATTAAAAATTTAAGCGTATAAATCTTGTGAAGAATGCTTGAGTACTTAAAAGATCAAACAAAACACAATCAAATAATAATGGAAAACAAAAAGGAATGAGTAAAAGCGAAACGAAAAGGATCCGTAATTTGAAAAGAATTTCCTAAAAATTAAAAACCTTTTAGAGAAGCATTCTTTTCCAGTGCACCAAGCTTTACCAAAACCACTGGAATCTACCAATTTGTATTAAAATCCTAAATATACATGTGCGTTCGCACAGATACACACATTCGTGTGGAACTATTCCATCTCCTATAGGGTCATCCGAAGGTGAAGGAATGCCCTAAGGTAAATTTTTCGAATTTGTACAATTCCAAGATTCGGAAGATTTACTTTTTCCGAACGGATTTCATAATTTCACCCCTGTTCGTAGTAGTATAGTTCGGTAAAAATACAAATAACTGATAAAAAGTTACCCCGAATAATAAACCAAGTATGTTTAGACGGAGATACAAGAAATGTAAATTGTCGGAATGTTTAAATTAAATGATCCCAATGTTCAAGAAAAAACACTATTCACAAAATACGTAAATTTATCCCGGTTATAATGTTTTGTGGATTGAAATCATAATTACAAACCATTCTCTTTGCATTTGTTCTCTTTATCGTAATCCAAATTTGTCATATATTGAGGCTTGTTATGAATTCGATATATTATCGAGCACCATACTCCCAATAATACTTAATTGCGATTTTCGAATAGCAATAATCGCGCCGACGATTAAAAAATTTTCAAAATTTAACTGTTGGCAAACCGATCAGATATCTTGATAGGTCCGGACATTGTACTCCACGTTATGATTAATCTAACTTCCTCTGTTGAGTTATGAATGCTCCTTTTGGCGTTTCTGATCTTGCTTTGGTGTTAACTAGGTTTCCAAGTGTAAGGAAAACCCAGACAGACTTAGACAGTGTACGGAAAGAAGAGAGAAAATTAAGTAGCCCACTTCGGAACTCCAAGCTTCGTATTTATTATATCGCGCAATTTTCTTTTTCTCTATCTAAAACAATAAGCAATGGAATCTTCTCAAAAGGTTTCAAACTTAAATGTCATTTCTGGTTGGTCACAATTCTCGAAGAAATTTCTAGGATTTTCAAAATTTTGTAAGAAAACCTTAATATTAAAATTGTTACTTTGATTTAAAAAGACCAAAAAGATATTTTGAAAACAAAAATTATTATCAACAAAAATCACCGCACTTCCAATTGAAATGTTAGGTAATGATATGAACCAATTTTGCTCAAAACCATTGGAACCTACCAATTTTTTATCAAAATCCTAACTATAAATCGATACGCAACGATTATTTTGGTCACCCGGGCTGTGGGGCGCAGATATTCAAAGTCGAGCGAGACAGTTCTCTCTCCCATAGAAGTAGACTCCAGGTGATGGAATGCCAAAACTGTGAAGCAGGTTCATAAAATACAGCTGAAATATTTGAAATAATTGAGGTTAACGGATTTGGGATATTGAATAAAAGTACATTTCTCTTTTTATACATCTCAACTTTTAAAGTGCAAGGAGAATTTCCAGAATAATACCTAGCGATAGTTTCGATCTGATGCACCGAATAAAGGGAGGTGCTTTTTAACAAGTAAAAATCAATCATAACTATATATAGGTTTTTCAGATTAAATGAAACCATTTACAAATTAAGTGCAACCTTTTCAAATTGAATGAAACTATATGTACATAAAGGGTAGGCCATTTAATGGTTTGGTTTTTAAATCATAAAATATATGGCAACACATTTTTGAACGAGTTGCTTGAAATTTTGAGAGCTCGTCAGCCCGCGTCACAAAATAATCATATTTCCGCTTGAGGAGCGTTTCGAAATATTGAAAACTTATTTTCAATCAGTGTTGTTTAGCCGAAACAGTGAAAATTTGGAAAACAAATATGGGTCGTGAGAGCGTCAAGCGAAACCGCTGTTGTGAAATTGGTGAGGAAGGCTTGATATTGCATGACGCAAGTGGTCCCCGAGCATCGGCAGTGCGTTGAGAATATTGCGGCTATGGTCCCTAGTGTAGAACATAATTCATCGACCTCAGCTCACAGATCGCAGCAACTGGCCATTAGTCGAACCAGCCTGAGGAGAATACTTCACAAAGACCTCGGATTATTTACCTACAAGGTCCAGATGACTCAGCAGTTGAAAGCAAATGACTATCCGCTTCGATGTTAGTTCTATGCGTAGGCCATAGACCAGCTTCATAATGACGTCGTTACGAAGCGCATTAATATTTGGAGGAGGGAGGGGTCACATTAGAAAATCCTTAATTTTGGGAAAATGAAACAAACTAAATCGAAAACAGTGATGGTACAACATCTCAGCTATGGTTTAAGTATATATTTTTATTTTATTTGTCTATTTCACTTTAATCGCAGTAATCAGAATATTTTTCGATTATTGTGCATTGTGCTAATTTTAAATAAATTGTATATCGAGCAGTTAACCGTTTTGAAAAGGTCGATTTAATTACAGAGGAGCGCAGATCCGGAAAACCTAAATTTTTCTCTAACGATGATAAGGCTCTAGAGATTTCACAATTTATTGTTGAAAATCCCTATCTACCTCGCTTTGTAAATGATTTCAATAACATGATCAGCCAAAGTATTCGAAAGAAACATAATTATAATTCGTGTCAACTGTGGTATAGTTCAGGAGTTACTTTCAGTATATTGCGACCGCAGAGTTAAATTTTGCGACGATTCAAGGCCACGTTTCAATTAATGGGATTACATAATACGATAAATCGACGTAATACAAGGAACTTGGTTAATGACAATCCTTTCTGAATCAGAGAAAATCATTCGCGGTATTCTCAAAAGCCGCTGCCCAGAAACAAAATCATACTAGATACTCGAAACCATAACAAGAAGCCGTTTGGTATAATGTTTGGTACGAACAAGACTCTACTGATTTGGGGTTAATTGGTGCACGTTGGATAAATGGTAATGAACTCCACCAGCATTTAATCCAACTCAATAGATTTTTTATTGCGCCTTTTTGAATAGCAAAACTTGCAAAAAAAGAAAGAAAAAACAATAACTGTTTTAAATTCGATTACTTCGTAAATGTGGATGAATGTGCCAAATAAGCTTTATCATCCCTTAGGGAACTGCTAGATGGTAGAACCACTGAACATGAATGAAGAAATGTTTCAACGTTTCTGCTTATATTTTCAGATGGCCCAGGGAATTACGTCACCTCGAAAAGGTTAAACTTAAAAATGGTAAGGCTCTTCCAAGAAAAATAAAACATTCTGTCGCCAAAATTTTTGTAAAAATTATAATTCTAAGTATAATGTTTGTTTCCCAAATTTTTATTATAAACATGAGACGACGTCGAGACCACCCAATTATATCTCGAGGATATGTCGTATAATTATGTACAATATTAATTTAAAATAACCATTAAATTATTTCAACTTTCAAGTTTTACATCTGTGCGACAAAATTGTGGTGCGAAGGGCTAAACAAATATTATTTTACATAACAAAATTATGCTGTCTAATGAATAAATACATAAAATTTTGATTTTGTGCAGGGCATTTCTACAAAGTGCAATATCAGATTCGTCAAAACACACTATTCATAATAATTTGGAGAAGCTTGTTGAGCACTTATGTATAACTTGGCTAACATAGTGTACCTAGTTTGGTATGGAACACCCTGTGCACTCTGCATTTGTTTACAATAATCTTTTTAGCATTTTTATTAATGAATGCAGCTCTTGAATTTTTATATTATCTACATTCTGCAACAACAAACAACAAGTTAAATATTTTCATTCATAAAAAAATAAAGTTTTATTATGATGTACAACCGTCTGTATATCATAATAATATTTATGATTTGATTATGGGTATTTTTGTATTACACTCAAAATAAGATATACTCTTTCTGTGAGTGAAAACAAACCAAAAGTCTTATATTTATAATTATAATTAGTATAAGATTATCAACAAATTTTATCACGTATGTAATAATAAGATGTTTAACCAAAAAAGTTAACTTGACATTTGTTTTTATTCCCGATTTGAACAAAAATTTCAAGTAACATATGCTAGATTTTCCAAAAAAACGTGTTGCGCACGCAAAGGAAATAAATCATAAATGTATTTTCTTTTGATGTTTGCGCATCGCAAGGGAAGGCGCAGATCCCCGCATACCTAACATACATAACATATATATTGTACTTTACACTTTTTGTTATTTGCTAACAGTAAATATTTGTAGAGAAATAAACCAAGATACATAAACACAAAAAACATATAGAGAAAATATAATATTTATTGGCATAATACTATTTGCACACTCCATAGTGCTAGAATAATAAACATTAATTGAATTTAAATACTAGACTTTCAGGTGATATAATAAATTATCACCTTTAAAAAATTTAAATTTTCAAGACGCCTTGTGACATTCTAGATAATTTTATTTTATTAATATTTTGCTATTATTAATAATAATGAAAAATCTTAAATGATTTTGTGTTTTCTTTTATAACGAAAGTGAACTACGAAAGGCATTTGCTTTAACTAGGTATTTGAGAAATTAAAATAAAACAACAAGTGTTTTAATCGTAAAAAGGTAAGTATGAATACATTTTATCAAAAATTTGATGGCAAGAAGTGAAATATATAATTAAGAAATTTTGATGTAAAACTAATTTAATTACTGTAACAAAGTGTTTTTGAGAATTACATAAAACGAATAACCCTCTATTATCATATTATAAAATTCACTAACATTGATATTAAATATTATTAAATATATTACACTCTGTGTAATGTTATTATTTTCACATACTTACTCATATTTTATTAAATGTTTAATGTTTTCGCAAAATATATTTGTTTATTTCGATTTTAACATCAATAAATTTAACACTGTATTTATACACTTTACGGATGTAAGACGAACCAGTGTTATTGGTATTTAACGAAATTCTACGAGTATATAAAACAATCAATGAGATTACCGATTAAAATTTCTAAATAGATTTGTAAGATACAATTTAAATTGGCCGAGAATTGAAGTTATGACAGTTCGACGAGATCATTTATATTATTTGAGACACCTTTTCTTAGGCCAGTACCGTTGGAATTGCCTAAATGAACGTTGAATAATTCTATTCATAATGCCTTAAAATATGTGTATCGACTCACACTAAAGGTATCTAAATTACCACGGTTGGTCGCACTTTATGGCCCAGTTTATAACAAGGAATTTTAAGTATAGTACAGTTCAGTTTATTTTATTGTGTTCAAAGCAAGGCGACTGACGTTGTGTAAGTAGTAACAATAGTAGTCAAATTATTAAGAACAAATGAATTTCAAATACTGTGAATTTAAACAAAAACATGTGTTAGTCGATTGACTATTTATTTGACTTTGCAATAAAACAAAAACTAAAGTTTTGAGTCCAAAAGAAGACACCTATTTTTCGAAAGATTGGGTAAAGTAGAAACCTAATTAGCCACATTTTGTTCAAGGTTCATGATACATCCAAGAGAATATGCTTTCGATCTTTTATGTTCGTAATTTGGGGTACGTGCACTATTGCTGAATGGTTTTATCTGCAACGAAATTGAAGTGATGAAATAAAGATTTGTATCTTCTATTATGGGTTTAAGTGCTTTAAGCAGCTATTTCTCGAATATTTTAAAAATATTAGTAAGTAAAAAAATTGGGCTTTACGATTCTTTATTATTTGGTGGTTTGTTTGGTTTAGTACTATGATTATTTCTACAATCTTTACTACCACTTAGCTTCGATCGTATTTAAGTCCGAATACTGCGTGAAATATTCAAAGGAGTTTACGTAGTTCTTTCCCTGGATATTTGTTCTGTCTTGTTATACCCTGGATATTTTATCGGAGTTATGTTAAACTACTCTTAACTCATGCAATATAACAGGAGGTGTATCGTAACCATCACTTACTTAGGCAGTACGATTTAATCAACCGTTTTCCTAGGTAATAACTGGAGAGGGTTGAAAAGGCGAGCTGCAAACAAAGAAGCGTTTTATTTGGCACTTACATCCTATATCCTTGGTCAGGCGGAGCTTGTGGAATATGAAGTTTTAGTTCCTATAGTATGTTTATGTTTGGAAAGCATTCCAGAGGGAATACTCGGTATATTTTACATTATATTTTCCAATTAATTGAATGTTTTTTGTTTTATTTGATTAAAAGTTTTAAAATATGTATGTAACGGGTGTTTTTTTAGGAGGTTTGTTTTTCCGATAGATGTCGTTTTATTTTATGACAGTTGTTTTGACAGCTCAAAGTGGCATTTCTACTCAGTATTGTTTGGCAAATCATTATGAATAGGTTAACTCCAGAACAACGTTTTCAAATCGTGGAAATTTATTTTCAAAATCAGTGTTCAATTAAAAATGTTTATAGAGCACTTCGTGAATTTTATGGTGCACATAATCGTCCGTCAGAGACCACCATAAAGAACGTAATTACCAAATTTCGGTCTACATTCACTCTTTTGGATGCCAAGCCACCGACAAGAATGAGAAGAGTTCGTACAGAAGAAAATATTGCTGTCGTTGAGGCCAGTGTCGAAGAAAACGACAATTTATCGATTCGTCGTCGTGCTCAGCAAATTGGACTTTGTCCATCGACTTTATGGAAAATTTTACGTAAAGATTTGGGTTTGGTGCCATACAAAATTCAATTGGTGCAAGAATTAAAGCCACACGACCATCGTTTGCGCCGTGAATTCAGTGATTGGTCGTTAAATCAATTGAACGAAGATCCATTTTTTTACCGTAAAATTCTCTTCAGTGATGAGGCGCATTTTTGGTTAAATGGATACGTCAACAAACAAAATTGTCGCATTTGGAGCAAAGATAATCCACACGCCGTTCTAGAATTACCAATGCATCCTGATAAATGTACTGTTTGGTGCGGTCTATGGGCTGGTGGGATCATCGGTCCATATTTCTTTAAAAATGAGGAAGGACGACGCGTTACCGTGAATGGAAATCGATACAGAACCATGTTAAATGAGTTTTTGTTGTCAAATCTTGAAGATATGGATATGAATGAAATGTGGTTTCAACAAGATGGTGCCACTTGCCATACAGCACGTGAAACAATCGACTTATTGAAAGAAACTTTCAACGACAACATTATTTCGAGAAATGGTCCGGTGAATTGGCCTCCGCGTTCGTGCGATTTGACGCCACTCGATTACTTTTTGTGGGGATACGTGAAGTCATTGGTTTATGTGGATAAACCTCAATCGATTGACGCTTTGGAAACCAATATTCAACGTGTCATTGCTGACATACGCCCTCAAATGCTTGAAAAAGTGCTGGAAAATTGGACCTCCAGAATGACATTTGTGAAAAATAGTCGTGGTAGCCATATGCCAGAAATTGTGTTTAAATGTTAAATGCCAAAAAATTATCTACCAAATAAAAAAAAATTTTGGTCATTTCATAATTTTATATGTGTTTTATTCAAAAAAAAAATCGGCAACCTCTTAAAAAAACACCCTTTATATTAAATGAAATTAATTTTAATTTTATTTCATAATCTCGTTTCATACATATTGAAAAATTATTGTCATGTACAAAGCCCAAAACGAATTTTTTCGTTTTACAAATAAAAAAAATAGATATCGGATTTTACCTTGTAATTCTTTTTTTTTTACATAAAAACCATAAAAATACTTTTCTACTATTAATTATATTCTACTAAGAATAACGTTATGTACGCGATATGCTATGAAGTAATCCTACCAGTAAACCACACAGTTATGTGTATAGCCTAAGATGCTATTGTTATGTTCGTTAACAATACAAAGTCGAATTTCTTAACATTTTCCGATATTTGTTTATGACGTTTTGTTGTTAACTTTTATTTTTTCGTGTCGAATAACCAAGACCATTCCAAAATCGGGAAAAGCATTCACTGTGAATACCAAGAAGGTAAGACAATTTTAATGTGATATCCGAATTTTTTATTGTTTAACTTTTAAGATTCATAATTGTTCAAAGTCATCGGCGAGAACCACAAAAAATATGTTACATTATAGAAATATGTTTTAATGCGCGGTAATTATTATGTCGGTTTGGACAATATATACACCTTCCACTAAACAGCCTTGTTGTATAAAACATACAACCAAAACTTTATGTTGGTTCAAGATCTAGGTAAGATTACATATCGCCGTAGTATCAATTTTCATTGCTAACGTAAATTGATAAAATTCCACACGAAAAATGTCTTATATTATTATAAGGCTTGTTTTATTATAATCAGTTCCCTAACTTCCAAAGGATGAATATTATTTGAGTGGCTACTTTCACACTACTTGTATGTTGTGGTTAAGTTGCTCTATATAATTCGTGGTCTAGCTGCGTCAAAATTTTAATTGCCACTTGAAATTCAAATTAGCGATTGTGGATCAACTAGTATCTAGAATAAATACGGGTTTTCTTAAGCAGCGTTGCACTGTGTTGTTGTTTTTTAAGAATACGATCCGAGGAGTATAGTTCGCAAACAGCTCATATCAGTTTTAAAGGTCAATCGTGATTTCCGATTATGAAACTTACGTCGGGAAATGTGCATTGAATGGGCTTGTTTAATTAATTTGTATCCTGAAGGGCAATAATGGATTTGGTTTAATTATATTCTTTATTGTATTTTGAAAGAAACCACTTGTATCATTCCCTCTACGGTTTTAAATACTACAAGTATTTGATGGTTCTTTTAAACTCATTGTCGATTGTGCTCTAGCTCTTCCTGCCGGGTGATTGGCGTGCTAACATTTGAATTCACGTATTTTCAGATACAAAGTTGTACTAAATTGGGTAATCCATATATCGAATTTTTCGATATTTATATTACATTTCATGACCGTATTCTTAATATTTTATTTGTAGTTAACTCTATCATTTTAATAGAAATTGGATGAGATTTTATATTCAAAGTGATTTGCATATCTAATCGCTTGCATAAAGCTTTAACGCTTTTTTTTATCTCGCTGGCTGAAAATTCTTCCACGATTATTAGTATTTTTGAAATAATTTTACATCTTCGATTATTCGTTTCATATACCTAATTTTGGTATTGTTACTTACGAATAAAGTTTGGGTTCATAAGTTTTACTTGCTTTGGTTTTTCGTCTTCTTTAGCTAGAGCTTGCGCAATTTCTTACGAAATTCCTGGATTTTGAGTAAGTTTTGATTTGCCTCTTAACCTTTGTAGCTCCTTGGCTACTTCACATCTTCAGTACTTTGCAAGATGTAGAGGTGTTTGCGAGCAAAATAATAATAAAATATGTCCTAAACCAGTTCGTTATCCTTATTCCTATAGAAGGCCAGGCCACTGGTGAAGTTCGTTTGATGTCGTTAATTAAATATAATTTCCATACATTATTTAATCAATTACAATAATTGCTCCGATTCAGTGAAAATGTTTAATTTTGTCTTTTCTTCTGTTCTGCCAAGTCTCAATTTAAAATTCAAATTTTTACAAAGATTCATCAATTGTTTTCGACATAAATTAAATTATTTTAGATATAATAGCAGACTAGAATAAAAGAAAAACAGAAAATTTTCACTAAATCTACGCCAATATTAGGCGTACGCAATCACATGAGAATCAGAACAAGTTAATTAATCCCATTCTAAGATTTCTTTCAAATTAAATACATCCAGCAAATTTCTTTTTGAGAACATTTTCGTCTGCTACGACTAAAAAATGCAACACCTTTCAAACGAAAGAACAAAGATTCAGCATAGGAAAGATGTGTGCATAATGATACTGGCTAATTTCTTGTAAAAAAACTTAAAATCAAAACATTATGATTGGTTTTTATCTAAAAATATTTATTTCATACGAACGGAATTAAATCACTGATGTATAACTAGGGGCAAAAATAACCTTGCTACTGATACATCTGTGTTCATATGAAAACAGATACATGCATGTATACACACAATATAGAGAAATGTGGGAAGCATAATAACACAGCAGTGATAAATATGCTGCGATTAAATGTTAAAGGAAAACATGAAACTTAATACATCACTACATATAATAATGTGATGAATTCTAACGGCCAGATAATCAATTTTTTGTTCAGTTCCCCCATGAACAGGTATTATGTAGTAAAATTATTTGAGGCGTGTATCAATAACAAATTTTCTATTATCATAAATTAATACTTGTCCGTAATATAATTTATTGAGTAGAAAACTCGTAGAAAATATTACACATTTTGCATTAACGTTGTATATGGGATCAAAAATATATGTTGTCATTTTGCTTATGTTGTCCATCAGATTAATGATTTTTGGTTAGATTCTTAAATTTCGATAATAAGAAGGTTAAGGAAATCTTATACTAATCAAACAATGCAGCGCGTTTCTTTTAGATAATCATCAAACCTAAACATATCTTACCTGCAAATAAAAAAAAATCTCATTAATTTGTTAGGAAGGCGAAATATTTCTTTTTTTAAATTTAAAACTCATTTAAAATAAATATTGGGCAAATAACGCAGAGCGAGCAGTTGACGTTCCGAGGGTTGGTCTAATATAACAACATATAGAAAAAAGCAACATAGTTTGTATATTTTTAAAAGGTAATAAAATTAATGTTGGAGTCCTCTCGATACACTATGCTGTACGGAGACCCATAAACTAAAAATGATCACAATGCAAACAAAATCTGTCAATCAAACTAACAAAAATACATTTACTAATCACTTAAAATCTATGTAATTCGATTTAAATTTATTGCACGTATACATCCAACAAACGTCTTAAACATTAATGAACCGTATTCTCGAACAATAAAGTTCAGGATTATGTAGTTATTTTATATTCTCGCTTCCTAACGAATTTTGATATTGAATAAACAAAAGTATTACTTACATTAGGAAAGCATAAAATTTTACAACTCCGAATACGGATTATTAATGTACAAAACAATTTTACAATGCTTTAGTTTGACTTAGTTCATCGTAAAATAAACAAACATAACTAATATTACATAGTTAGTGTGTACGACCAAAATAGAAATTATAAAAATAGTAATTTCCGCTTTAGAATATGTTCATATGGGTTATAAATACAAATAAATAACAATTTTGTAATATAAGAGAACCAAAAACAATTTAACTACGGTGTTATTCATAAAAACTACATACTTTAATGGTTGTAAGCGCAGAAGCATTTAATAGTTGGTACATGTTGTTTGTTTAATTACCTGTGGAATTTTATGATTACTCATACTATTTTTAAATAATTTTTAGAAGCAGATAGGTTTCTATAATTATAATCCGATTAAAAGTTAGTGAATATTATTAACAGCTGATGAACTACCTGAAATATTGTAATACCACCACCACAAATAGAATATCAAGTAGTGCGGTATATTATAAAAATGTTTTCTAGATAATAAACAAAGGGTCTTTCAAAAGTTACGTCTAGACGTCAGTAGTAAATAATTTCTAAACGCAAACTTTTTTCTGTCATCTTTGACATGTGTGAAGTAGACAGAAGTACAACTTTAAAGATGGATACTTACACGCTAGAAGAACGCATAACTTTAAACTTATTATGAAAATCATCGATCTTTAAAAAATACGTATCGTAAAATTCGTGATTTTTTTGTGTAAATAATCGTCCAAATGAGTCAAGAATTAAAGATTAGTGAACAAATTTGAAGAGACTGGTTCTGTCGAGGATCGAAAAAGGTCTGGCAGACTAAAAAGTGGATGTTCTAGTGAGAACATTGCTGCTGTGGCCCAAAATTTCGCATCGATATCACGGCGTTCTCAGGAATTAGGCATTCATGTATCGACTATTTGGCGAATTTTACTTAAAAAAAATCTAGGCGCGAGCTTTGAAAGAGCCTGTACTTACGGAATATGAAAAAAACGAACTTATGGTAATCCATAAACCAGAACAAAACAAAATCCATGCTTAATCATACAAAATCATACGAGTATATATTACTATTTAGGGTACTCCTGTGAAATATTACTATCAGTTTGGAAAGAAACTTATTCTTTATAACTAAGTTTATACTCTCAGCTAAGAATGGAGCTAAGCGAGAACTAGGCCTTAACAAAATTGTTGATTGATTGGATGAATGGGAAAACTGACATTAATGTATGTGGTGATATGAATGTATGTTGTGGTATGAATGTGCATGTGAGATTGAGCATTATTTAAACAACTTTGCGGAAGGGAATTTCGTGGTTGACCACATTCAGAATTCGAAATGATAATTCTGCATGATAAAAGTCAAGTGGAACGTACAGGAAGAATATTTGGGAGATGATCACTTAATGATACAACTTATCATGGATGATAATATGATATATGGCAGGAAGCCGGTCAAGAATACAAAAGAATGGTTGATCGAATTACATTCTGGAAGAAAGTGGACCGTTTGCGGACCAACAAAAGCGGACCAACAAAATTCGTAATGTCTGAAAAGCAACAATATGAAAGAGATACAAAATGCTTCGTGTAAAAATGAAATAGCGTATTTGTATAAACGAAAGCGGGTGGATTTCTATATCAAAAATAAGATTGAGTATGGCAGAATCAATGGGAAACTGAAAAGAGTTATTCGCAAAGCAAAACGCAAACGTTGGCGAGAATATTCGTATTGAATATGATACATAGTACCACAACTAAAAATGTATGGTGTATGTACAATCACGAGAGAAATGCTAGACAAAACAGAATTTACTCATAAGGAAGAATAAGAATGATTCGGATGAATACAGGAAAAATGGAGTGGTAAGAAAATCGAATTAAAGAGGCATGTAGGTTGGAGAGGCCGGTTAATATTGGGTTGCCACAAGACTGAGCATGATTTTGAATATGATTTTGTTTCGATGTATCAATCAAGTGTTTGATAAATTTCTGAGAAATAGAAGAGAGGATACCCTGGTAAGAAAACATGGAATCAATTTATGTATAAGAATAGATCCTGGTTGAATTAGGTAGAATTTTGCTAGGCACATAAGATGTGTGGCTGGTAATTGTAATTTTTTTACAAGCGATTAAACAAACGAGTAATCCGAAATGTGTGAGAGCCATCTGCTAGTGACTGATATGTTGAAAAAGGCAATGGTGTCCTGCTAAATTGCATATACATAGTATAAGCGTGTTTGGAACGAATGGGGTGTTTAGTTATTATTACAATTAATGAAAATGAGAAATGCATGTGCAAGGGTTTGTGAGTGCAATCAAATCATCTCCAATTGACACCATTTCGTCTTAAATAGATAAATCATCTTTCAATTATAAAAGAGAATGGATCCCAATCACAACACAGTGACTAAAAGTAAAGTCCGAACGGCTGTCAAAAAAATTAAATTTTTGGTTGAAATTATGGCGACGGCAAGATAACTAAGAGAGGGTGTTTTTAAACTAACTCACAGATCTAGATTTATGTTAGAACACATCAACTTATTAGCTTATTTTTAATTTGACTATAAGAAACTCGAATAGTTATGTAAAAGTTGAAAATTTTCATATTCAACCGATTACTGAATTTCAGTGTATTATACAATCTGTATCTGGATTGATACTTTGTTATCGTGAGGGCCTTGTGAGAAAATGGCGTTTGCTCTTGGTATGGTGAATGTTTCGGTATCTCTTTCGCAACAGCTTTTAAATATTTTTCTATGTAAAAGCTGTAAATATATAATCGGCCAACACTAGCTTCGTTTCATTCCTATTGGGCTGCTAATACGACTATATTATTGTTAATGGGACATTAACAATCAACAATTAAGTCACGGATGCCGTGAAAGATACTATAATCGTATTCAGTGATTTTCGTTTGGAGATCCTGATGAGATTATCGATGTTCTATGTTGATTGTGGTCAGTTCGCGCTGTGTGATATTATGTTCGGTTCTATCATAAAAGCCATTGGAATATATTTTCTGCTTGGAACTACAATTCCACCAATTACCGCAAACCGCTGTTTAACATCTTTATCGTCACGTAGGTACGTCACGATTCAGACATTTAAATATTTTACCATCTCTTCTAACTTTTAAGTTGTTTTTGAAGCGTTAATATCTTTCTCTTTGTGGTCAACACGATGTAGAACAATCTGATTAATTATATATTCGATTTCGACAACGTAATATAGTTAAGTTTGAGGTAATTTTTCTTTAGTATCATCTAATTCATCATTGCGATAACCTAATAATTGGTCAATAATATTGTCTCTCATTTGCTTGGGCCATATGCCAATTTCATAAGTGCCAGATTCTTGATTAATATTTTCTATTGTCTTATTTGATCGAATTAAATTGCTGGAATGGCTCGGCTTCTTATCAACATTTGATCTATTCCTATAAGTGACAGATTTTGGCTTCTTGCTTAAGATTTACTATGAATTACAATTGAATTGAGTTCTCGTAATTTTATGATTAGGTTGTCAAAATTCTTCATCACATTTTGGGTTTATCGTGCATAAGTTTTGGTGTATGTAGCTGCCTTTAAACTTAATATAAATAAATTGTAAAACAATTAGAAAGTTAATTAAAATAAGATTAAATACCAATTTAAATTGGTAATGTTAGTGATAGGTAAATAACCAATGGCTACTTATAAGATTACAATAAGTATTAGTTATAATTAAACGTGTGGTCAGTAAACGAAGGTTTAATGGACATCTAATACATTTAAGTGTTACAACCTAAACATTATTATTTTTGGTCATTGAATTTTTTATTTTGCAAATAACCGAAGTACCTGACCAAGAATGTTTAAATCTTCAATGCAGCATAAATATATATAGCATAAATTAATAAAAAATAAATACGCCAACGGGGATTTACAATTTTTTCTATTTTACTAACTCGAACGATAAATTCGTCTACTTTCAAAAACATGAGCAAACATTAGTTTGCAACATTTCATATGAAGTGGTTGGTGGTTTATGTAACATCATTATACTAAATGTATATTCATAACTCATCAAAATTATTCTGTGTTCGATATGAAGCAAAAAAGCTCGTTCTATTTTACATCACGTAAACAATTTTTTCCTCTTAATTTCCTTTAATTTATTATCGATAATTTTCAAAGAATTTCATTTTCGTATAAAGTAATATTGTTATACCAAACATACTTCTGTGTACGGTATGGGGGTAGTCAAGTCCCAATCGTCGAAAATTTTGTATAATGAAAACCATTTTTTATCTACTTGTATTACACAAAAGTATTTACGCAAATAATTGAACCTTATTAACTTTTTATGATAATTTACTATAGCATGCAAAAGTCTTCCTTACTACAAATACAACAAGTATAGAGTGATGATATTATAAACATGATACACAAATTGTATGTAAGTTATCTGATATAGGAAATATACAGATATTTATATTTTAGAATAATTTAAGTAATATACACAGAAACAATAAAATAGGAAAAGGGAACCAGATTTGGTTATTTTTGATGAACCCAGTTGGAAATTTGTCAACATGCATGTGAATATTATTTTACGAAAAACCTACGTTTCTGTTTCTTATCTTTTTTCTCTAAATGTGTAAGAAAAGCGAAAAATAATATTTGATGAGTAATTAATGACAAGTCACAATATCTTCTCAAATTGCTCAAATTCCTTTGGCTGTCGACGTGTCAAACAAGTATGAGTGAGACATGCCATATATATTTGGTCTTTCATGACAATACCTTAAGCGAAATATGAGTGACAAGTCTTCGATATTTCTCATATTATATCACTTGATGGCGTAAGTAAACATCGAAGCTAATATCTTTATAATTTTTTATGCGGTTAAGATTTTGTGTGTCAATTTGGTAAGTAAAAATTTTGAATTTGTTTTATTAGCAAAATTTTAACAAAACAGATATTCTAATTTTTTATATTCAACAAAAATGCAAACAGCAGCCATTTGAAAACCAACACATGTGCTGAGGAAGATGATTGTTAGAGGTAGTTTAACATATTGCATATTATTTTGTGATAAATAAATTTGGAATTTTAGTGCGCATTTTAATGAAATGTTTTATTGGATTTGCCCATAGCCCATATATACACAAATTTATTTCAGACTTCTCACATACCATTCATCATTAATATATCACATACAATTCATCTTACATGTCACATAAGATTCGTCTACGAGTTCTAATATAGGATCCACATTAGTCATGTCATAAACGATTCATCCCAGATATCACAAACGAAAATTAGTCCCATTTTGCTGACAAATTTCTATATACGGGTCATGCTTGACTGTCGCTGATGTAGTGATCCATCCAGTATGACGTTAATGACTTTCCTGCTGGGTAGTAATACTAATAGAAATTCATATAGCCGTATTTACAATTACCGTTTAAAATTACAATAGTTCTATATTAATATTTTTAAATCTTAATTTAATATGAAGCTTGACCATCATTATTTGAAAAACAAAGAAAATTCTGTTTATGATTGATGTTATCAAATTTAAAATATCCTTTCTCATCTCAAGCGAACAATTGAACAATTCAGTATGAACAATTCAGTTCTGTCACCTTACAAAATTGTCGACAATTCTTATAAACACATCTTGCTAAAACTCCACCAGTTCTCGATTGGGTTTGAATCACAGCTATAAGCCATCCACTACACTAGTTCAATTTGTTCCTCCTTAAACCAAGCTTTGGTAAAACCGGATGTTTGGATTAATGCAGTATTTTTTTGGAAAATGGCATTTTCTTATTTATGTTCGTTCACAAACATATTTAAAAAACTTCTTCTAACAATAGTGTGTAGTCAGTTGAATTAGATTTTGTTGCTATATAGCAAATGGAGGTCTTAGCAGTGAAATAAAATGATGCACAAACCATCATATTACCACCTAAAAATGTCCAGACACTTGCGGCGGGCCATTTTTGCGTAGACCGTGGCAATAAAAAATTAAACCATAAGGCCCATCTAAATTAAATTTTTCACGTCCGAAAATATCGAGTTTTAAACTTTTTAAATATGAAAAATAATGATTATTTAAAAAAAAATTGTATTAGTGAAATTTAAGGAATGAGGAGTGAAAGTATAAAGATAAAATAAAATATGATTGAATTTTATGTTGTGTTAGTAAAGCGTTTTAAACATTTTAAACATAATTGTTAGTTAATAAATCCTGCATAAGAGAAGTGTTTTATTTTATTATTTACAATTTTTTATAACGTGGTGGTTGCGGTTTGTAACTGATCGTGATTATAAGTGTCATTGTTACATCAGAATTAGTGAAAAACAATTTTGTGGCTTGTTTTTGGTATTGATTTGTCCAATCATCCAAAATCTGTGAGTGATTACCGTATAATCCAAAATCCTGGAGCGGCGGTGCTGTCGATAAATTAAGAACAATAAAATCAACAAATTGTCATGTTGTATTGTATATCTTTTTAATTGTTTCTAGATAACAGGGTGTATGTGTTTAATGCATGATATAACTGCAAAAGGTGGTCTAGATAAACATCTAAAAATTATAATAATATTTGGCAGTTTAGTTTGGAAACTTGTAAATATACAGGGCGGGCCATCTGTTAGGCCTTTTTTCCATTTATAAATAAAACACACATTTTGGGATGAAAAGTCAAAATTTTTTATTGAGGAGAAAAGGTGGATATATGCCATTTATATGAAAAACAATATCGCTCATATGCCCAACTTCGTCTGCGTATCCGAACATCAAAATTTTCGATGACTTTTTCCAATAAAAGCGGATCAATGACCTCAATTTCAACTCGAATGTTGTTTTTAAATTGTTGAATTGTATACATCTTATCTTTGAAATAACCCCACAAAAAATAATCAAGTGGTGTTAAATTCGAACTTCAAATTATGCGATCAGCAAATTTTGTTGACAATAAATGGATTGTTGCACGACTTGCGTAGCATGTCTCTCCGTCTCGTTGAAACCAAAGGTCGTTGACACGCAATTCATTCAATTTGAGCTACAAAAACCAGTTAACATGTTGCGATAACGTTCCCCATTCACTGTAAGGACATTTTCCTGTTCGCTTTCAAAGAAAAATGGTCCAATGATGCTCATAAACCAAAACAAACAATGACTCTTAAAGGATAAACTTCTGCTTCGTGAATAACATGAGGATTCTCCGCTCCTCAAATTCGACAATTTTGCTTATTGACGTACCATTAAGACGAAAATGAGCTTCTTGAAAAACGTTAATTTCGTTGAAGCATTTAATCAATAAAACAACGACGATTTAAATGGTCTGCTGGCTTCAATTTTTAAGTTAATTGAATTTTATACGAATACAAATGAAGATCAACATGCAAAATGCGACGTAATGTGGTTCGTGAAATGTTTAGTTCTTGTGAACGATGCCTGGTTGATGTGCTTGGTTCATTACGAACACTTTCACTAACAGCTTCCACTACAACAGGAGTACGAACTCGATGAACATGTTGATGCCAAGTAGGACGCCCATGTCGACCAAAACTCTCACGTAATTTTCGAAATTGTGTTTTTGAACGATTATTTTCATAATAAATTTAGCCATTTAAAATGCGTTGTTGTGTTGTTAGCGACTCCATGATGATAAATGGCATATTTTTGACTTTTCGTATGTCAAAGAAGTTTTTAGACAGATACCATTAAGTACTAAAATTCATCGATTGAAAAACGCACCAACAGATGGCCCACTCTGTATTAGTATCAATTTAAAAAAAATCCACATTCTATATAGGCATAAAAAGTTTTTACTGAATACTAAATAATATTAATGTCATTTAGTAAAGGGACGCGTGGCAGAACGAGATAATGCGACAACCACTACGCCATCAACGTATTGCCTTCGGTTAGTACAAATTTGGGTGGCCGCAAGGAAGCAGCGCGGAAGAAAGTGTGAAATGGAAGGAAAAATATCCCCTCGACATGCCAGCATGCCTCATCCAATAGTCCTCTAATTGTTAATCCGAATAAAATATGATTATTTTAGAAAGCCTCAGAAATGAGGCGGCCAAATCCCTCTATAAGATGCAGCGCCAGAGAAAGAAAAATTTAATAAATTAAAAAATCTTTGCCATATTTTTAGTGTAAATAAGAGAGTATGATATATTCAAAACAAAAAATATATCAACATTTTTATACTGAAACAAAACTGAAAGGTTGTGCTCTGAGATACTTAAAATTTTAACCACAACGTAAAATTTAAATTGTGAATTTGTTGAATTAATTAATTTTCTACCTATTGATGGATATATAATATTTTTGTAACACATTTTTGTTTCATTTAAATCAGTATCGAACATAATAAAATAATCTGTACACCATATAGTTACATAAACCCATATAATAGATATCCATAGTATATTGTTAAATTCGCGTGAATATTTTACCATGCATTATGTAATAAATAATTGAATTTACAGATTTAAAAAAAAATATTAATGGATACAAAAAGTTTGGAAAATTGAAACATTTCAATTATAAATGCTGCAATAATCCTTATGCTTATGCTAATAAAAATGAATGGTTGATTATAATCAAAAATGCCATAAGCATTGTTTTTAACCACCAAAAACTATTCAAATCACATCTCACAAAAAAATTATGTTCCATAAATTCAAAACATTTAAAATAGTATTATCTCAATTTAATATTCAAATTAGATTTTACACAACAACAAAACCTACAAAAAAATATTTTTATACATTTGAACCAAACGAGTATTTTTGTGAAGCTCTTATTCGGTGGTTGGTCCAAAATATTGGGTTGTTCGGAATGTAATTTAGTTTTTAGAGTACTAAAATGTAATGTTTAATTGCCAACTTCAAACTTAAGCCACATTGTTGTTATATATTTTGACAGCTGATATAGCAGGGCTGTGCGATTCTGCCTAATAGTTTGTGTTTGGTGCCATATTAAATATGGAAAGTCGAAAGCAGCATTATCGGCATATTTTGCATTTTTATTATCGAAAAGGCAACAATTATGTTCAAACAAGAAAAAAGTTGTGTAATGTGTATGGAGAAGATGTATTGACAGACGTCAGTGTCCATACTAGTTTTCAAAATTTGGTTCTGGCAATTTTGATGTTGAAAATACACCACAAAGGCATTGATTAATGCACACCGCCGAAACTACTCGTGAGATCGCTGACAGATTATTAAATTTATCTAATTCGACCGTTTATGATCACGTAAAACGCCTCGGTTTAGTTTCAAAACTCGACATATGCGTTCCACATGTTCTTACATAACAAAATTTGCTCCGTCGCATTGATATCTGCGTGATTTGCTTCTCAAACATTTTTGAATTCTCATTCTCATTTTTGAAGCGAATTATTACTGGGGACGAGAAATGGGTTAACAATGATAAACGCAAGAGATCATGGAGTAGAAAAGATGAACCGGTGCAAAGCACTTCGACAGCCGATATTTATCATGAAAAGGATATGCTGTCTGTTTCATGGGATTCCAAGGGAATCGGTTTTTAGCTTCTACCGGAAAATAACACGATAAATTCTGAAGTGCACGGTCATCAACTGGACAAATTAAATGATTCACAAACAGAATAGGCCAGAATTGATCAATAAAAAAGGTATAGTGTTCCATCTAGATAATGCTAGACCACATACAAGTTTGGTAACATGCCAAAAGCTATTGCAGATTCGATGGGATGCACTACCACGCCCACCAGCATTCCTCAGATCTGGCACCTTCAGATTATTTATTATTATTACTTGTTCTGGTCTCTAAAAAATTGTTTAGACGACAAAACCTTTTCTTGAAAACAGGACGTCAAAAATGAGCGTGGAATTATGCTACTGCCAGAAAGATTGCAAAAGATATTGGATCAAAATAGAGAATATTTAATTCAATACAACTTTTAAATACATATAAAAATCGTCTTTCATCATCAAAAAAACGAAATTACTTTTCGAACAACCCAATAGGATTTGCGTACAAGGTCTATGTTTTTATCTCGGAATATCTAAATATTGATTATATTTTGCAAAATTTCGATAGATTCCAAAGATAAAAAATAAAAACTTTATTATAAAATACATATATACGTGTCAATACATAACTATTTTTGTAGAAAAAATAGTTTTTAAAATATTATCATTTTATTATGCAAACTTGAAAAACAGTGCAAACAGACAAACCAACGTTGAGTTTGAAGTTAAACTGATGTTTTATGTTACGGGATTTTTTTAAGACTACATAAGTAAGTACATAAAATCTAATCCGCATATATACTTATATATTGATTTAACCGTCAACTCGAATAATATATAGCATACCAGCTGTGACAATTTTATAATTCATATTTCATAAAATAGTTATTTAACAATAGACATCAAATCAAACACAGTTAACGATCCATACAGCTATTACACCCACAGTACCTATTTTGTTCTAAGACCTATTATATTCGACACACATACCATCGATCTATTCCACATATACTTGACATATGTATATTATGATTCTGCTTATTCCATTTCGGTATTTTATACATACTATATGTAATATTTAAATTTTTAATCCAAATATGTATACATTAACTGTATTATTTGTGATATGAATAGAAAATTAAATTATTTTCCTTTAGAGAATATGAACTGATATATGAGCTAACATTACACATTTTAAAGTAGATAACATAGGAAGTTACGTTTATCCTTTTAATAAAGAGGCGCCTCATACAATTATAACATTACGCACGCAAGTTTAAATTTTGTATGAACTACCCGTAGTATCTTTTATTCCATTTCGCTCTTTAATTTGTTGGTTCATTAAATATTTGGGATGGACATAAAAACAACAAAAAAGGTGAAAACAATATTATGATGATGAGATAACAGATTCAGCACTTTTGTATCTAAATATTAGTATCCGTAAAAAATAGTTCATTTATAAAATATAAATGATAACGACGCTTCCATTTCTTCTTTATGTGCTGATAACAAATTTTTTGCTTGCCTAATTTTCATTTAGAAGCGCATCGGTGTATACGTACGGAGTATTATTTTATATATTTTGTTCATGTACAATTTATGATTACATAATGTGGTACATATTCATAGAAGGGTGAGATATAATTCATAAAATCATAACTAACCAACGTAACCACCAGAGGTGAGCAGGGCTACAGCATTTAGTTTTAAGGGTGGCGCATGATATTATAATTAGGTTTTGGTTTCAAGGTTATGTCAGGTTATTTGTTTTAATTATACATTTGTTTTATATAATACAAAGTTGTGCCGCTTGAAAAATTAACCAGATTTTACAGAGAACAACAGGTGAGTTCTAACGCAAAATTATTATCGGCTTCGATATATGTATGTGTAAATGGCGAAAGTGAGTACATAATTATTTATTGGGAGAAAAAAATTATCTAAAGGTAAGCGTTAAAATAAGAAGCAATATTTGCAATAGAAGATCACTAAATCAAAACTTGTACACGCAAGACTTTAGAATAGTAAAATCAAAATGTGCTCCCAATTTTTGAGGTATTGGGCTCGATTCTGGGATTTAATATTTTATTAAATTTTAAATTTAATTTTTTTTTTTTTTGCGAAATAATAAACAAGTGGTATAATGTGTTTATTAAGTGTTAATGTGTTTCGCCAAGTACCTACGGCGCATATAGTGTTAAAAATTAACGGAATCAATCAACGGAATCAACGCCTTAGACGAAATAAGGATCACGTATTTTGACACAAACGCACACCAGAATTACATTTTGGATTCGTTGCTTAGCTGTACCTCCGTCTCATCGAATCTGTCTTAGCCTTTGGAGAAAAAATATAAAAATACCCAGACCCAGAACTTCTTTGAATAACCGATGTGTATAAATATTTAGAAACACAATTTTTACAAAATCTGCAGCTGCAGTGCCGTCTTATGTAATCACAGTCGTTTCATTTTTTTGTCCGTACACCAAAATTGTAACAAGTCGGTATAGTTAACTTTATTAGATTATCGATTATCAACCTCAGCAAAAACTAGTCCCAGGATCTAGGATTCTACTTAATTATCAATAATGGCCAAAAAGATTCAGAATTGCAAAAATTATCCGGAATTATCCATAATTAATTGTGTGAGCGTGAGGCGACATAAAATCGAGAGATATAGCTAACCTTTCTGCATAGTAACGTATAGTAGCGGAAAATAGATCAAATGTATCTTTTTCCATACTTGGGAATCAGAAACTCTTTTTACCTTATTAAATTCCCAGATATAAAATAACGTTTAATTGTAAAATGTTTTGCGTTCGACAGAGAGAACAGGTCATCGAGATTAGAATTCGTACGAATTTAGAATGGTAGCTCAAAAGTTAAAACTGTCCTCTCAGTTTCTAACAAAACTATGAACTAACCAATAAGCACAGTAAATACGTTTATCCAAAAAATACAATCGGTGGGTTTATTAGTTTAATGAGGAAAGAAGTTGAACCAACTATCTTAGCAGAAACATACTCAGCTTCGAGTGTGTATTTTAGTTAAGTGATGAATTTTATCATGGCTTCCAGGACTACATTTCCATGATTTTGGTATAATTTATAAATCTTGAATCCATGGAATTTTCAATATCTTAACTACTATAGCAATTTAAAAAGAAATGTTTTAATTAAGATGACATTAAAGCCCTTCTCCAAACAATGGCTTATGTATACACATTTAAGCCTGTTTCGAAACGGGCACTTATTTTAAACTTGAATTCGTACGCATTGAGGTGGCATTATTGACAGCACCATGAAAAATATAATTTGTTTTCAATTAGTTTACAAAATTGATTTTATAATTCTAAAATTTATATTCAAACTATCCTCAATTATGTGTTTATGTAAAATAAAATGTATATTAAACTATAATCGAAATAGAAATTATAAATATTTTCCTTTCATAAAGATGTGTCTGATTTTTAGATAGAAGAATAATTTGTTTTTTCTATATTGAATTCAGTATTACCGTGTTATTATGTACCCATAAACTTTTATTTTGACTGTTTTATGTGCCTAAATATAATTTCATTTTATAAAAATATTCATTATTATCCAGCAACATACTGCTTATTATTTTGCCTAAATTTTCGACTAATTAAATTGGGTTAGCTCATTCAGTTATTGATAGATGTCTCTCATGTAAAATTAAAATGAGTTCCAAAAAATAAATAGTTCTAAACTGTAAACTTAGTTTAGATTTATCAGTCGTCGATTAGAAATATTTTGGAAATTGATAGATTTAAATTGATTTGGCAACATTTAATTAAACATCAGATGCAGTTTTTTGTGCTATCTATGAACAATTGGTATGAACTAACCATCAATTTATAGCTCGTTGAAAATTGCCAATATAGTTAGCTGCGAACTGTATAAAAAATATTACAGAAAATAATTATAGATTTTATTTTAGGGCGCGAGATGGAAAGTAATAGATGCACTTTAATGTATTTCATGATTTTTAATTCAATATGATTAAAAATTTAGAAAAATTTATAATGTTTTAAAAATCCGACGTGAGTACAACTGAATAAGTTTGTTTCATATGAAAAAAATTCATTTTTGGTGTGGAAATTCTTGTATGTTTTCCATCATGGTTCTTGGAATTACAGATAGCAGTAAATTTACGAACTACATTTAGGTTGTACTAGTATATACAAGAAATATCTTGTACTAAGTAGTTAATTTTGGAATCTATCAGGTTCTAACATTTATTTAAAATTTCAGTGTTTCGGGAAAGCTTGAAGTAATAAATATTTATAACAATAATTAGCAATCTATGTTTGCTATGGTAGGTTTCTGATTTAATCAATCAATATAAATTAGAGAACCGATAAAGCCAATGTAACCTTGTTTATGCTAACATATAATAAAGAGAGAGGGAGAGACACAAAATATTTATAAATTAGATAAGTATATCCTAAGTATCAAGATTTGGATTAAGCTTTAAGTAAATCAAGTATTTTCTCACAGTGCCAAAGGTTCCTAAGGTACAGGAACCTAAGATGTGACAAGAGCACAATTAAACATCTGATAAAGAACTGTCCAAAATCCATAGTATGTTCAGCAAAGTGTGTAATCTGTGGAGAGCCATGCTTGGCTAGCTATAACGGTTGTATGTTGCCAAAGAACTGCAAGGATGGGGAATTAGAATAAAAAAACTGTGAAGCATATGGAGCCAAGAAAAGCATAGAAAATTGATAGCAAACCTGTATAAGGCATCAAGGTACAACTTCCTAATGTGCTTAAGTTGCTAAGAATGGAACAAAAATGAAAAACGGCTCCAACCGTTACAGTCCAGTTGCAAATGATTTTGGAAGAATGGATGAACAAGAGCAGAAAAATGGCAAAGCATTAGCAATTACTAAAAGAATCACAATGCCAACATGGCGTGACAGTTCGCTGAGATGACTATGGTACCCAAGGCAAGAAAACTGCCCAACAGGATAACATCTTAACTCGTATTATTACCTATTATGTCAAAATTATTTGAAAACCCTCTAACTATATTAAAACGAATGAAACCGCTAACGGAATAAGTGAAGAACAATCTATGATCATCTTCATAGATTAACAAACATCATGGGAAACCAATTGAAGAAAATATGATTTGCCCAGCAGTTTGACGAGTCCCAGGTTTTTGACAAAGTTCGCACGGACGTTCAAAAGGCTACTAAATGTGGTGGTGCTAAATATTGTCCCATTATCAAATGCTAGCTCGGCAAAATCAAGAATAAATTTGAAGAGCTCCGGTACAAACACTCAAAATAATTGGATTTTGGTGAGAAATTCGCAATTGTAAGGACATAATAAACCGATAATTTATAAGCAGATATTGGAGCCCGATAATAGGGACGTATGAAATTCAGCTGTGGGTTTTCACTAAACCAAGCAACCTGAAAAGCATTCAAAAGTTTCAAAACAAAGTACTGAGGGATAGTGTTAATGCTTTTGGGTACGTACATTACAGCAACTTCTATGGAGGACCTTGCAATAAGGAAATAATCGTCAGAGAGCTAAGCAAGTGTACGAAAGCATGAAGAGAGGTTCTACAATCATCCAAATAGTTGAGTCAAACCAACTGTTTGATACTGTGTCAGTAAGAAATCTCAAATCCAGCATTTAAACCAATACTGAATTTAGGGTGATCAATTTTGGTTTCGAATTCTAAGCGATTTGTTTGTGAAAATTAAACTCCTCCATTTAAACAAAATAGCCAGTTTAGAAAAATGGGATACTTATACGGAGTTTACAGAGCAATATGATTAAAATAGCTACTTAATATTTCCAACCTCTTTACAATTTAGACTTTACCAGTGAATCATTCGTTCGTTATTTATTTTTTTCTGTCGTACATGCCATTATCTCTCACAGGGATGTTTTTCTGCATAGTCAATTGTGTCGAGTTGTTGACTCAAATAGTGAGAGAAGATGAAAAATGTTTTATATTGCGAACCATATGCCAGGATATACGATCTTTCTTTAGGTTGCTACCCCATTGACAGCTATATTACCTGCATACATAAACAACACTTTAATCGTCGTATCTTATCACTAACCATCATTTTAACTAGACCCAGTAGCAGGAAAACTTATTTTACCTACTTTTTATCTCTTACCCAGCCCAGCTATTTAAAAAAACATTAAACATTAAAATTTAACTCAACTCAATTTTATTTTCCTTTACTTTTTTAGTTTGTGTATTTTCAGTACGAATTTTTTATTGACATAAGTATAAATAAAATTGTATTTTTATTACAATTTTCTTGCCATGGCTGTTTGTGTTGTTTTTTCCATTTCACAGAAACACAGCCGAGACAAAAATCAATAGACGAAATATTCTGTTATTTGGTTATGTATAATGCTATGTTGTTCCTGTTTACTATCATATGATTCACACAAATGTATAACCGAATTCAAACGACATAATAATTCTAAACTATGTAGAAAGAAGACAGCAGTGGGTATACATAATATTTAATCGTATATGAAAATATTTCGTTTGTCGACTGATGCATAAATATTTTAGAAATAACGAAAACGTAAATAATTTAGAATCAGACACAAAAGAAGTTCTGCAAACATTTTTTTTTGCGGCGGGTTGGTCTATATACATAGCAATTTTCTTTGTATCTTTTTTATACTTGGTGTCTACTGTCACGATTAAGCTTTGATTTCTTCTGCCTATTTAAAATTCATGGCGAATGGGGTATTTTGAATTTAAACTGCTGTGAAAAGTCAATTATTCATCACCCTGTGGTAAAAATAACAGATGTATATCAATTATTGATAATATGTACATAAGTATTAATTTTAAAATGAACATGTGTATTTATTATTAAAATACCATTCAATAATCCACCTGCAATAATAAAAATATGTATTTATGTAAGCTGGTTTTGTATAGTTGTGGGTATACAAAAATGGATACAAGTACATTGCGATTAATTTCTTTGAAAATAATTAGTATTTTACTGTCGAGTCTATTGCTGTATATGGTTTCGAGTATGAAATAATAATCGTAAATGATTCTTTGATATTAATTAAATAATTAGTGAAGGCGTAACGTAAAATGTGCAAAGTGTTATGATTGTGTAGAATTAAATTCTGTTATAAACTCATAATAAAGAGGTTCCTAGCTGCACACCCTAAACATAAAATTCATCAAATGGATTTCTTAAAGAGAATTCGTAAATTCTACAATTTAATACACCAATATTGTCCGATTACATAAATAAACTAATTTATATGTACAAAAACAACTGATAAGACGTTGTTGAACTTTTTATATTTATAAACGACAAAATACATATTTTATTACACATTACTGATGATTCATGTACACGATTCTTTTCATTCGATTGGTGGTGATTCAGATCAAAGTTTTGGGTTTTTGCAGACTGAATATTAAAGCACAATTAATATAAAACAAAAAGGCCACATTATGCACAAAAAATAATAATGCCATCGGTTGGAGGCATATACGTTACAGTAAAATTTTAAACACACAAGTTGCACCAAATTAATTCCAATTAATTTTAATTAAAGCTAATTACTCATCGTGTGTATAATTTAATATTATTTACGTATTTACTTCTAAACAACACCTTATTCACCATTAGGTACATCGTTATAATCTAGGTAATCTTAAACAAGCACAAACACATTCATTAATTAATTAATTAACTAAAAATTAAACTACGTCATTAAGAATATTTAAAAATTATTTAGCAAACACATCTTAAAGTACGTCTATTCGAAGATGTATATAAACAACCAAGAATTCTATATAAAAGAAAAAAGATTTTTTTGACAGCTGTCAACAAGCAATACAAGCATACAGTAAAATATTTAAGTATTTTTCTTTTAATATTCGATCTTGAGATTCTTCTGTACGACTTATTGCCTCTCTCATTTCTTCTTATTATTATAGCCATTATTACAAAATTTCTTATATACTAAACTCAATTCTCAACTTTATATCTTATGTATTTTATATATATTTTTTTGCTTCGGCTTTAAGCGAAAAATACAATTTTCTAAGAAAATTTAACACAATTTTCGTAAAAAAATATTATTAGAATTTGTTGATAAAAATGTACAAACAAAATATCGCGCAAAATTAACAAAAACAAAGTAAAATATTTTTGGTCATACAAAAATAAAATATTGTTAGTACTTTTTGATAAAAAGTTTTTATCGGTGGATTTGCACAAAAAATCAATCAACACAAAGTTGTTCAACCCTTTTTAATACAGATAATAAATCCATACTTATGTATAAAAGTAAACTAAATCTAAAAAAAGAAAAACTTTACAATGTTGTTAAAAAATGAAAAAGAAAACACATACAAATAAAAATTTTGGGTTGGGATTGGCGAATGGCCAAACTTTAAAAATTTAATTTTTCACATACAAAAGTAGTATCTTTAGCCGGTCACATCTACTTTAATCGAGTTATAACCGATTAAGATAACTGTTGACTAATTATGGTTTAAGTAGATCTAGGAATATACTTAAAATATCACATTCGATCGAATGTTCATTGAATGGCAGAGTCTTAAAGAATATTAACTTATCTAGGCCACAACCAAATTTTCTCAACTCGTGTTAGCAGCAAACAGCAACTGAAGTTTCTCGGCCTTTGTAAAACGGGTAAATTTCATAAGTTTTACAAAATTACAAAAAAATTATCCAACTTTAAATCGTTATCGAGCTTAGATAAGGCCAAAAGCTAAAACACTAGATAAGTTAATATAAAAATAACCTAATGTTTATGACGACCTTAATAATAACGGAGCACGACCTTAATAATATTTAATTCTCAATTAGACGAATACCGTACTAAGTTACGGTAAACATAATTTCAAGATTGACTATTCAGTCGACATATTGATATTTAAGAATATAAAAAATAGAATACCTGGACTGCGCCTTGTGCCATAGACACCTTTGAGAATGTTTGCATTGAATCCGATTTTCTATGGAAATTTTTTACTTTTTTCATACTGTTTTGGGAATGCGTTGTTAATAACTTAACAGCTCAACAAAATATCTTAATACCTAGCAAATAAATTAGCAATATTAAACGTAAAATAGTAAATCTAGCACCAATATAAGACCGACATGTTGAGCTACGAAAAATTAAAATAAAATTTTTAAAAATTTTAAAGATTTTCTAAGAAATTGACATTTGCTATTTGGTTTTTACAATCCCACAGATTTCCGATCTACTTCCCAGGAAAAGGGACAACATAAACACAATTCACAAAAGGCTACATCTACACCTCAATAGCCATATCACGCCATTTCATGTGACTACAATCACATCGTCCACATTTTCTTATTCTCAGTCATATCTTACGACCATAGTCCCTTCATGTAATTTTCAAGTGACAAACACTTTTTGCCCATTCCATTCAAAGTAAATAGAATTTTTGTTTTTTGAATTAAATCGTGTCTAAGTATGATTTTGATGATATATGAACACGTTACTTGAATCGACTTCTAGGATATCAATGTTCATGTGACGTGACATGGCTATTGTCACTTCACATAAAGAAGTGATACGACTATGGGATTGGGCTGATAATATTCGTAGAAAGGCTGAAATTATTACGAACTAAGCATATCCGAAGCGAGCGATTTCTATAAATATTTAGGTAGGAATGGGAAAATTGCTGAATTTTTTTTAGATCTTCACTCTACACGGACATTTTTTTGTTAAATTACGGCAAATACCCTAACCCTGAGTCTATCAATTTCTAGTATTTCAATTTGAAATGTCCTATTGTGGGCTAAAGTTGAATAAATAAGTAAATGGAAAATAAAATTTATCAATTTTATTACCGTTTCTGATCTGATGCTGCCTATTTAAGTGAATGTTGGTTTCGAAGAATGAATTTCATACGCTAACTGATTTTTCTAATTTTTGAGCTCTATCTTAATGCCGCTGGATAATTTCAACATCAACCGTTTACATGTGAACTATTCACTTAGTGTTCACACTAGCTGCTGAAAATTTAAGAAAAACAATGGATATAAAGGTAAATTTAAATGATGATTAAAGTAAGTAAAGGGTAAAGATGAAATTAACGGATAATTAAGACAGCATCTAATACTAAACGACGGTAATCTAGATCAAAGTTATTCCATTAATTTATACAAACAATAATTTTTATTGTAATTTAAAAAGACCATCCTTCTTACTGATTTAAATAAACAACGAAACAGGATCAGACTAGGGGTTCCAATCCGGGAACTCGGGCTCCCGAAATCCTGGGTATCTGATCAATTTTTAAAATTTAAAACACCGGAATCATTATATTTACAAAATATTTCCGAGATTTCGGGTTTATTAATTTTTGAAATTAGTATCGTCCCATATTCATTACTGCCCAATTTTTTGTGTATAACTTCAACCAAAGAATTTCTTATTAGAAATTCTTTGCTTCAACGTTTCGGATAACATGTTTCAACGACCTTCATTCGGCAAGGAAAGCATCATGTATTTTGATTTAAATCAATATTTTTTTATAATTATCACCTTGATTTAAATCAATTGAGATTTAATTTAAAATTTCCAGCTCTAGATACAGTATAAATATCGTTTAAATCTAAACTAATGACGAAATGTTAATACATCGGCAACAATTTTAAATTCGTGGAATAATAAAAATTCTCGTAACCACTTGCGATAAGGAATGTTTTTATGAAAGTACTTTTTCAAAATCTAAATTACGTCCAATTCATCTAACGTACATAATTCAATTTTAGAATGTCGGTGTTCGAGAAACAAGGAAAAACTAAATAAAATAAGCAACAATCCCATTTTAATTAACAAATTTTATGTAAAGGTTTAAACTGAATGTATTGCATTAGTCTCATTTTTTAAATTCCAATTTGCATGAAAAACAAACAGATAATCACAATGAAAGGGGAACACATCATTTTTCATACAAAAGAACAAAAAAGGAAGAACGGATACATTGTTTTATTAAATAAGTGGATACATTTTAACCTAGGCTCCTTATTAAGTATGAAATTTTGCTTAGAGTAGCAACGCAAAGTTTGTAAATTTCTTTTGTTGGTTTAACTTATTAGTTTGCCAACACAAATTTCAATAAAAATTAATTTATATTACAATAAGCAAGTTTGGTAGTTTTTCAGCCAAATTTTTGGTATACATAGCTGTTTATATCAAAATCCGTCTAAAAATTGTCAAAATTGTGTTTCTCGCACAAACTTCACTTAAAATTTTCGAAAATTTAAAATCAAAACGAATATTGCCAATCATGCCAGCGAATTTACTTCAAAATTTACCTGAGTTTAATAGAAAGAAGGTGCCAAATCTCTTCTTAGTAAATAGTCCACCCCTCCCAGAAAGTTTGGCCAAATAACCAATATGATCCGACGTGTGCCAATATAATTTACGTGCGGCTCGCGCTTAATATAAAATAATTCCCTGCTGTATTTTCCTGATTTTATATCATAGTATTATCTTCAAATTTTGTGACTTTCACGATCAAGATATTAAATTACCATTAATATTAGCCTATGCCGATGATTTGTGACTTGTTAGTGATGACTTAAGCACATTGTCTACTATTCTAGAAGAGCTTGTTCCTCTACTTCACTCAGTAGGTTTAAAGGTAAATGAACACAAAACTGAAATTCCCATAAGACCATTTAATGAAAATATTACGATGGTAGCGATAGGTGGTTTAAACTATCATGTTAGTTCTACTTTGCGATATTTAGGCACTTATATAACTGCCGGACGAAGCCGTCCAGAGACAATGCGAAAACGATGCCGGCAAGCACATGGTGTTGTGAAAATATTAACAAGATCACGAATAAATCTTGCACAGATTACATTTTCCTATTGTAATACAGATGTATAAACAACTAGTAACTCCTATCATGACATATGGTTTACGAATCGCTGTTTTGACTAAAGCATGTCGTTTACGATTAGCACGTCATGAAAAAAGCTTTTTAATACAATTATTGCAGTATTGTACTAATCGCCCTCTAAGAATTTGTGTTAGAAGGGTTTTGAAGGGTAAGACAATCAACCGGAAAGTTACTGCATATCAAATATCTTATTGGGGCCACATTCTTGGAAGAACAAGAGGTCATTTATTACATGCAGCAAGGAGATTTACAAGAAATTACAGAAAAATTGGTAGACCTATTTTCACTGGCATGACTCATTAAAACAGGATATACAGAAAATATCAGGGAGGAAAATATCAGAAAATATAAGGAAGTTGATTTAATTTATAACTCTGATAACCCTTCAACAAATGATTGTAAGTTGTGGAGTTGTAGGAGGATTAAGTTAATAATGTTTATATTATTTAGGAAGTCGGAAAATATTAATTTAGAATTAAATTTCAGGAAATCTACAGATGCTTATGAAATAATATTTCTTTGAAATATTAATTGGTGATCGTGTAGAATAGAATTGCGTTGTCATTGTGTTATTAACTATCGACTTTATCTACGTGTCTGTAACCGGGTCGATTCAATTAATCAATTTTGTTTAGGAAGCCGGAAATTATTAATTTAGAATTAAATTTCAGGTTGCTGATTTAGAGAAGCAATTGTTGAAGACCAATAACATCGTTATCCATTTAACCTATTAAGCCTTTATCCTTCCTCTAGTAGATTAGAATTGTGTTATACCATACGATAAGGGCGTCTGAAACCGGGGAGTTCTGTCCCCAAAAAAAACCTTTCCTATCCTTCCTATTGTTATGTGTAAACAGGCTGTAGGAATAGGCCCGGCGTTATCCGAGACACTTGTCCAGTACTTGGTCCTAAAGCCCAATCAATCAATCAATCAATCAATAATATTATCTTCAAATTTTGTGATTGTGTTAAACTATGATTAATTAGCTTAGGTATTTATAGATGGATTAAGCGGAAGCCCATAGGAAGATACCTTGAGTCTTGTAACTGTAAAATTAGTCCATAAGACGTTTAGTGAATAATGTTCCGCGAGCATAGGAACATTTTGAATCATAATTTGTAATTTAATGAACTTTAATCAATGATGTCATTAAAGTTAATAGTAATAAGGCCATAGATAGCAATGGCAAAAAATAATTCAATAGTTATCTTGTACATATTTCTAACAACCTTGGGGGCTTATTATGAACCAAATTCAAATTCGCATTTTTTCGATTAGGCGGATTTTTTCATGGTAACTTTTTATATCTAACATACCGATTTATTTTGTTATCGCAAAAATCTGAAATCAAAAGATTTACACGAGCAAAAATAGGTCCGTGAAATAAACAAATCCTTTAAAAAAGTACTAACATTTTTTATGACACCAAATGAACGAAACAATTATAGCGTAGCTACGTAATTTTTTCGGCATGAACATTTACGAAATCTTAAACAAATAAAATCTTACCTCAACGAAAATTCCGTTTATTAGATTTGGTTTATAATTTATCCTTTTAATAATTTTTCGTATACAAAGTGATGTATGTATAAAATCAAATGTATAACTTTTGTAAGTTCTTCTCTTTCTTAAGATATTTTGACAATATTATTACAAAAGAAATGAGAGAATACAATAAAAAAAAAATCAGTCGTAATATTTTAACACTAGCATAGACATTTTTATAAACATTTTTAATTAAACATATCTATTTATACATAAATATATATTATTTGTGTAATAATTATAAATAAATAAAGGCACACAGACACATAATAAATAACTCAAACTTTTGGCTTAACAGAATTTTTCTATTTTTTTTTCCAAGAATTATTTTAACTATAGAATTTCATTCACAATTTATTCTTCGGCATTGAGTAGTGAGACTGAAACTGAACTGCAAAAACTAAAAAATTGTATGAAGACAAGAGAGAATTTTTGTGAAACCAACAAAATTTGTGTTACAAAGTTGGTAATGAAGGAAATTTATAAAAAATGGAAATAATTTTTAACTATGGTAACACTAAATTTAGTTGTCAAATATCAAAATAAAGTTTTATTTGTTTCAGAGAGGCCAAAAAATAATTAAAAGTTTACGGAATACACAATGACCCACACACCCATTGATAAGATTCAAGTGCTAGATTCAATTGAGAAAGAAATTATTCTTTGTCTTCATAGCGCAGGTTTGTTTCTATATTTTGGTGTTACTAGGTTATAACTATAAATGATCACTTCTTTCAGGACAAGCTCTTCTTGAACTCAGCAAAGAGAAATCGAGCCAAAAAGCTGCCGAAAATCATACACAACAATTTTTAAAGTCTCTAAGCACAGTCGAATCAAAACTATCAGAGCAAATTAATTATCTAACTCAAGTGTCAACGGGGCAGCCACACGAGGGATCTGGATATGCTGCTGCAAAAGTTTTACAAATGGCGTGGCATCGAATACATCACGCCCGCTCTAAAGTACGCGAATTGGAAGAACTCAAAACAAAATATATACAAATTGCTTCTCGACAACAACAACTGAATCGGCCAAACGGAAATGCACAAGGCCCTGGGACTGTACATGGTGGCATAATTTAAACGCAATACATACACAAGTTCATTAAAATCAAGTTTTATTTTCCTCTCCAATTCCAAAAAAATTATTTTCTACTACATAACGAACACACTGTAATAAGATGTTTCGCTCGTGTCGAATTTCAGGCTCGAGTAGTTTGGCTAACATCGTATTTTGGTTGGAACATTTGAGTCGAGGATTATCGAGAAGTGATTTTGGCTTCTTAAACGCAACTAGCTTTTGTTCATTGGAATTTTTCCATTTACGTTTTCTGGGGTTTGGATTATCAGCAGGTTTTGGTACATTAACATCAACTGGTGGTATCTCATCTACCGGTTTTACTGTTTTAATTTCTTCTGGCTCTTCACCTGAACTTAATTGTTCTTCTGATTCACAATCTACTTGCACCGGAAGTGGTGGTTGCTCGTTTTCAATAGGATTACATACGTCATCTTCATTAGAGTCGTCGTCGGTTTCTTCATCGGAGGAACCATACATTCCCAAAAGTGTTGAAAGTGGATTACCAACATAAGAAACTTTCCTATGTGACACATAATCAATCAGCTGTGACGTACCTCCGAACTTCTTCAAATTACCATTTAGAATAGATTCGTCCTCATCACTCGGGAGGTTTACCTCGATCGGTTTTTTAATGGGATTGGGCTTTGAATCACCTCGCTGGCTGTTACGATTTCTGGGTCGATTATTTATCCGCTGATTTTTATTACCTTTAATATTCCGCTCTCGATCTCCCTTTTTTGCGAATCTAGCCTTGTTTTTCGATAATTTCTCACCTCGTTTCATCCTTTCTTCTTGCGCTCTTTGCCGTAATTCTACATTTCGTTTTGATGGATACCGAAATTTTCTTTCTGCACGCCACTTATCGATCTCCTCCGGTGTATTCAGATTCTTTATCTTATCAAACAATCCGCTCTTATGTTGTTGCTCTACATGCAACCCTAAACTTTGTGGATGTCCCTTAAACATGCATCCCGGAACTGTACATCTTACATGATCTTTCTTATGTTCCTCTAATTTATGACGGGATTGGAAATCTCGATCGCACGTTTCACAATAATATTTTTTCCTTTCCACATTTCGATTGTCAAATTTCTGGTCAGCATTACGTCTGTTCTGGTTCCAGTTGCTGCGATTATTGTGCGGTTTAAAATCCTTCACGTAGTTTGGAAGAAATTTTGGTGGAATTGTTGAACCACGAGGGCCGTACATTGGTGGAGGCTGAACTTCTTTAGGTCGCAACATTCCACTTGGTGTGAATCCATATGGTGGTTTAATACCGTTCGTGCCATTTAAAAATGGATTTTGTAATTTTTGGGTCGGAGGTTTAAAATTAGGATCGGTTGTATTGTTCATTTTTACTATTATGTTACCGAATGAATTCTAATTCAAAACACTTCCATGTGGGAATAGAAACCAAAATATTGCATCAAATGTCAAGCTTCCACTTTGACACAATTTGCAGAGATGCAAGCCAGTACATAGATTAAAATCAAAAATTTCCCTTTCTGCTTTTAATGCTGTAAGTGCCAATGTATGTGTATACGGCCGTCTCGCAATCATAGAATTATATTCCCTAGAATGAATGTAAACTCTTTTCGCATATAAAATTTGCTATTGCACGTGTAACAACTCAGAGCAGGATAGTTATCTAAAAACTGCATATGGCAATATCTCGAAATAAAAACCAATCAACAAGTTTTAGTTTAAAGTGATGCGTTTAATTTTGTGCTCTTAAAAATCTTGAAAATATTAATTAAAATAATCAAAAAATAATTAAAATATTATAAAATAGTTAGTGAATTGTATGTCGTGCATCATTTGGTAATAAAAATAAGAAACTTTTAATAAAATGAAGTGTCTTGTGAAAAACTGCAAAAATACGCCTAACAAATTTCAGGAAGGAATTTCGTACCCCATCAGTAAGTGTTTATATAAAATAAAATGTAAATTAAAAAATTATGTTAAGAAAAAAGTGATTTGTGGTAAAATTATCCTTAATTTAAGTTATAAATCAGAAAAAATAAGAAAACAATTTTGTTCGTTGGCGTTGGTTTTATCATTTTGTAAACATATGTTTTTACCAGTGCCGCATTTTTCTTATTTTAGTTTAATAAAACGTCGTTTATTTCATGTGCTACGTGCTATGCTTTTCATAATTTATTTTTATTTTGGAGCATAATATTTTATTATGTACTGTAAATACAATTTTTTACAGAAATTATAATGTAAACATTTGTTTTTAGTTTACCAAAATATGGAGAATTGAAAAAGCAATGGTTGAAGCCTCATCAGATGATATTTCAAATGGCCAAGAAATTTCTAAAGTAGACGAATCTAATATGTAGGACGAAGATTTTTTTGGATACCCAATTATATTAAGTGAATTTTCAATTAATGTTATTGAATACATAGGGGATTTATAGTCCGATATTTATTTAGAAAATTGAATTGTGAGGATTGTTGCAAATTAACATAGCAATGTAATTCTTATAAATCGCTAATCAATTTATAGAGTAGGGGTGGTCTTTTAACTCCTTTGCCGTCAGTATTAAAAATTTGTAAATATTCCGAAGCAGTATTAAAGCGGGAATTAGCTATTGCGGACTACAAAAACATAACGCAACTACAATCGAGTTCTAAATTGTTTAAATATTGTTATAACGTACTTCACAACCTAATAAGTATAAATATTTTCAATGATGAAGATCAATATAGTCATTCTCAAGAACGTGTTAATTTGTTAGCTCATTCTATCATAGAAAAATATTATGATATCCGGTTGAATTATTTTTGTAACCAAAGGTCATATAAATTAACAAAAAGAAACAAGTTTGTTTCTTTATTATATTTTAAAGGAATGTGAAATAAATAAGCGTAGTGGTTTTATAATTACTATTTTTTATATACATAATATTATATTTAAATAAAAATAATTAATGTACTTTTCATAAAGAAATAAATATGTAATTAAATTTAAATAATTTTTTAATTTTAACTTCCTATCTTCATTGCATTCGGTCGAAAAATTGCTAAATACGGACCTGTTAATTTATATGCTTTCTCTTTTACCCTCCGAATTCGACTCACTTGACAGCTCATTACATTCATTCTTTATAATGTATTTCTAAGCTCGCAATACATGGACTTTGGATTGGGTGAACCAAAGATAGAACAAAATGCATGAAAAATAACGTAAGAAACGAACACTTAATAAACACATTATATCACTTGTTTATTATTTCGCAAACAATTTTTTTGAATATTTTAATTAAAAAAAAAAAATTGTCAAAAAGTTTAAAAATTACTCAATCGATTTCGACTTGTTAGATCATCATCAGGAGTATCTGAGGTCAGGAATATCATCATCAGGAGATACTCAGAACATAATAGATAAGATAAAATAGACGAATAATTCAAAATTCCCTTATATAAGAAAATAAACATGCATATTACATTCAACGCACTAAAATTTGTTTAAGTTTTGTTATTGTTCGCCGATAGGAGGGCGTCACAGTTGTGTTCCTTTTTATCACAGATCGTAATCTATTGATGAAAATTTCTATTTGCATCATGCATGCCTCTATCGGGATTCGAACCCGGTACTTCCCGATCCAAACACCAAAGCTTGAACTTTGGTCGGTCTCGTCTATTCTTTTTAAGTGACAGCAGAATTGGACAAATTTAAAATTCAATTTTTTAAATTCTTTTTATTTTTTCTTATTCTGAGTATGGTCGAATACATGTAAATCTTATCTTTCACTCTCTTACGTTATGTTTTTTATTCTTTTTATTACGGTTACCACTTTTGCAAGGCCAAAAAACGGAAACACGAAAAAAACTTTAATACAAATGCTATGGAATTTGTTTGTGAAAAGTTTTTTTTGAATTTGTTAATTTATATCTTGTAAATGCGGTAGAAAAATTAATTTTCGTACTCTTTGAAATAAACTTTGTTTATTTATCTTTAATTTTGGTAAATTGCTTTTTATTTTTACGATAGTTTTCATTTAGAAATTTACGATTTTCCTCTATGCTGTCTTTAATTTGTTGATTGTCATATAAAACATGTAGAGCATAGTTAGTGTGTATGCATAAGGTGTATGCAAAAATACAAGACGATTTTAATAACAATAACAGTTTTATACTTTAAATTATTTGTATTTATAAAATCGGGAGTATATTTAAGAACATCGTAAAGTTTTAAACTTTTAAATAATAATAGTTTCTTTTCTTTTTGTAATTTGTTTAAATTTTTATAATTTATACATATTCGCAAACAAATTGTTTTGTAAGAATAAAAATAGTACCATGATTAATCGATTTATGTAAACGAAAACCAAATTTCTCGTAGATCAACGCCATCTACATTCAATGGTTATAACTGTTTTAATTTTTTGATACACGCCCTACTTAACATTGCCTCATGTAACATAAAATTGCCTCAATAATTAATTTTAACTGTCAAACTCAAAACAAACAAAACCATTTGCTCCGTTTGACGTTTTAAATTTAAATAAATCAAAATTGTGTTGGAAATATCTAAATTTTATTGAGCTATGAATTCTGCTATAAAAGTAAGTAAGATTCGAAATTATAAGCCGGAAAGTTGTTTGTTCTCTATTTTCTATTGGTTTCTGTTCAATAACAGGTTGGAGAAATATTTACAGCAGCGGGAACCGCATTCAATCGCTTAGGTGAATTGACAATGCAGTTGCATCCGACAGCCGATAGTCCAGCTGGGTAAATATATTTAATTTAAGAGCGAAACGAACAAATATTATGAGTTGAAAGAGTTGTGTTTGTTTTTATTTCTATTTGATCCCAAGGAGTAAATGGACAGATGAAGAAATTGACATGCTTAAAACCGCGATATCAAGATTCTGTGATGATCTAAATTCGATTAGTCTCAGAATTAAGGGGCGCACAGTGTAAGTATTACTGATTCTTCATCTGTCTAAGTCTTTATTTTTATTAATCTATCCATGTTTTCTTGAATTACAGATCTCAAATACGACAAACACTCAAGAAAAAAGCATTTGAAGATGCCGGTATTCCAGTTAAACAAGTTCCCGCCCTTATTCAATCGAACATTAAACAACAATCCAGTTCCTCATCTTCCGGCCAATCGATAAAACAGGAGAACGATACAGATGGGCTATTAAATTCTGGATCCGAAGATCTCATGCTTACCCTCAATCGGATCAACACACAAGACGGTGAAGTAGATGTGGAAGGTCTATCATCTGATGTTAAATTAGAATTCGATACTAATTCCCAAGAAGTAACTGGATGAGATTTAATATCAAACGAAAACGAGTTTTATTTTTAAGTTTGTTTATTGTTTCATACATATAAGTTTTAGGTTAGAGTATTTCCCGCTGAAGGGTTTTTGGTGAAAAATAAAATTTTGCGATTCCATTTGGTCGGGATTGTTTCAAATATTTTAACTAAACCGAATTGTTTTATCAACACGTTTTGAATATCCCGTTCGACGCTGTTCCGCATTTTTAGTAATTTAAAATGTTCGAACACAAATTCGGCTTTTTTCATGCGGCTTATCGCTTTCACATAGCATTTCCAAGGCTGCGGTTCAACCACCAGAAAATTCGATGATAGGCCACTTGCTTTATCAAAAAATTTAATTAATCCCTCATCGCCGTTATTCAAATGGATCCACATTGTGATCGAAAGACAAAATACTGCATTAAATTTTACACGGTCGTAGTTATTAAGGAATCCGGTGAACGTTTTCGACATGCACGTCATGAGATCGATTGCCTCGTAGAATACATTTTCTGGATATTTGTTCGCTTCATTGGCACGCACGATTAAGTTTTCATCTAAATCAATTCCGAGCACTATGATGCGTTTATCACTAAACTGATTCGCAAAGAATTCGTACAGTAATTGTGAGATGTTTCCAGCGTTGCAACCGATATCCAATATAATGAAGTATTCCGATTCGTCTTCAACATTTAAATATCTTTTCCATATGTCTAGAGGAAATAATGATATTCGGTCTTCGGCCGTGTTAAATTGATAGTAATTTATAAAATTACCGTACTGTGAGGCACCCGGATTAGCATCACGAAAGTCCATTTTAAGATTTTAACGCTATTTTGTATTGTTTTGTTTATTGTTTATAAATTGAAAATTATGAGGCTTTGTTTTGACAACGTGATGATTTTGTTATTGTGACCGTGCCATCTGCAAATGAATATCAAAACTATATTGATATGCAGTTTGAATCTGTTTGTCCGACTTTTAAATTGGTAAGAAAGCCTAATAATTGGACGGAAATTAGGGGTAATTCCCAGTTGAATTGTTTAATCTTAGTCAGTTTATTCAAGGTCCATGGAATAAAATACAGAACAATACTAGTAAATTAGCGAGAAAGTGATTTTTCGTATCTCCTAAAACAGATAAAAGAATCCACATCGGATCGTACATAATACTCGACAAAGACATTCGTTGTGTCTGAAACATCCGACATGTTGTAACGATCAAATTTTTCGCTTCGATGCGTATTCGATAAAATACCGGCAACTAATAATATGTCGGCGACCTGATACTAAGCCTACGAAATCAAGTTCAGGCCAATACTTGGTATAGAAACATCAAGAAATGGTTGGGCGTGTTTTAGCAAAAAGTACTAATACATGAAAAATATTTGGTCTGAAGTTTGAGCCGAGCTTTATTTACGGTAACAGAGCAACAGTTAGAATGAGCCTGTGGTGAGCAGGCAACTTGGCTCGATTCTGGGCGATAAGCCTGCCAAATTAGTGTTTCTGAGGGATACGGTATCGAGTTAGGCAGGCAAATTCATTGTGGCAATAAGTGGAGAGAGATTTTCCTATAATAATTGGCTTGTACCTCTCTTGTTAATTTACGACGATAATTTTCTTATTTAATCCCATCGTAAGTCTATTCTAAAGGAACAATTAAATTAGTTATCGCTTCTGATCTGCAGTACCCAATTATTTCTGTATCTGAATGGGGTGCTTCAAAATTCTTTGCTGTTAAAATTTTTCTTCGTTTGAGAAGAAACGCTTCAAATCGCAGAAACGGCTAATACAGTAAAATTTTACTATAATCTTCTTTAGTGAAAGGGTAAGGTTAGAGCTACCTCTGAAAGTAGCGCATTTCTTGCCTTAAAGGACGCGTATTATCCAAAAGACCTCGAAATATGATCTTTGGAAGAACAATCTGAAATTGACTTTTGAACCAGTTTAGGTAAAAACAGCGATATACTAAGAAAATAAGGAGAGCCCACTTCCTTCAGAAGCTAGTTGTATGGTTTGAGGCATGAGACAATCCCCATCCAAAATTACAAAGACATGTTCGGTCACAAGCTAATGAATTTGAAACAACCTTATATGTCATCTTATAAGTGTCGGTTAGAAGTGCTCAAATCCCTAAAGAAACAGTTTTCTTTGTGGTGGTGGAAAACAAAACTAAACTACTTTGTTACTTGAGCTACAAATTCCAATCAAATGTGGTGGCTTAATTAACTTTATCGTAAAGTGATGAAGTGAATCGACACGCATTTCTCTCCTTTTTATTAACCTAAAATAATAAAATTTTGCACACCTTGGTACTACGCGTCTATAGGCTTGCCAGCGTTGTAATAGCGGCGAAATATTGACACATGCAATATATCAATGAGCCAGTCCTTCCCAATTTGTCCAGTCCTTCTTTTATATTGCTTCTTCATGCATTCAGGAAGCTGGCTAAAAAGTATAAGGCCCATACAAAAATAGAATCCCAACGAAAAATAGAAACGTTCATAAAACACCGTTGATTATTCCGAATCTCCATTTCGCAAATGCAAGCGATTTGCAATCTGCAAATTTCTCATAAAAGTAATGCCAAAACCAATATCAGTTTAGTAGCATGGTTTTATGCCTGACAAACAAAACTTGAAAGCTGTTGACTTTAGCAAAGCTTTTTATTACAATTTGCCACTTCAAAGAAATTTTTGACAAAGCTTTGATTGGGTTCTCACTCCATTTATGAAGTGGATAGGCAGTACTAAATTAAGGTCAATATCAGTTAGATAAGCATCGTACCGTTGATGTAGAAAATGAACCGATTAGTCGAATGGCCAACCAAATAAGCAATCGATTTGACATTGGGCTGTATTTATTTATTAAAACAGATTTACAAGTCATCTATAATTTATCTTGCATAATTCTTATTCTCGTGTGGAGGTATATAACCCTTTGGTTGGTCCCCTTTGCAGTATTATAATTTGTTTTAAACAAGTGGTTATAGTTGGTTTTGTACTTCGCAGCCATCTTACTGAGTTTGGGTCATAGAAATTACAACGTATTTCAGAATTTTGATGTATACGTTGCATGTGTTTCAACTCAAGTTTGCTTATTTCTTCACTGAAGAAATTTTTCTTTTGGTTTCTATAAGTGTTCAGTTCTTTTATACTATGGTTCATTAACTAGGACCTCGCAGGGCTTTACTTTGGAATGACTGAACGGTTTTAACGATCGATTCCTTTTTACAGGAGATAGCTGCGAATACCGCAAATACCCACAGGATTTAAAATGTGTCTATATGCAATAACAATTTATTATGTAAAATTTATCTTAGAGTCTCTCGCTAAGGGTATTCCATTTTTCTATATTCAATGTTTAACTTGGGGCTACCAAAATATTAGTGGCCATAATATTTTGAGTCACAACCCATCGAAAACTCATCATTCTGTTTCAAAGGCTGGCGTTGCACTGTACGAACAAACAAAGTAAATGCATCAACAGAAAACGTGCACACGCAAAGAGGGTCAGTTTGCCTTCTTTATGGTTGACAGGTCCGAGGTATAGATAGCACATACAGTTGTTGACAGAACACTACCTTGTGAGAATGTTTGGTTTAAGTACCTTGATTATATTTGTGCGATCTTCCATTGTCTGGGACTGTATTTGAGAATATTGCGAATATTGCGTTCATTATTTGGAGTAGTTTACATAGTCCTTTTCCAGGAAGGACTTTTATTATTTGTCCTATAATTAAGTCATATTATGGAGATTGCTTTGCATTTGGGTTAAGGCTGCGGCTAAGGCTTATTTGATATTTTCATTTAATTCTTGCAATGTGACAGGCAATACATTGTACTCAGTTAATTTATTTACCTGGTGGTTTGTTTTCGCATCTTCTGTTTATCTATGCGTAAAGGCTGGAATGTGTTCTCAAGGGACGTACTCGATCGTGATTCTTAACTGACTTGAATTGAAAACAACCCTATTTTAGTCGTTTTGTTGCTCACCAGAGGGAATATTCGGGGTAGCTTCTTACTCAATAAGGCGTTAAGATTCCTCATATTCTGCGCCGCTTCTAGTTTGTTAATTGTTGAGTTATTATAATTCTACTTCTAACTGTTATTTAAACACAATTTTAAAACGACTACTTGCATAAATTCCTCTTCAATTTTAAGATCTAGAAATTGTTTTTTGTTTTTTTTTCATATCCACTTATATTTCTCCTATATTAGGCACATACTCGTACACATGGAAAATGTTTGCATTAACCCATTTGAATTCCAGTTTAGTATTCTTACTGTTTTGTTTGCGAGAGGATGTCATTTCATTTAGAGTATCTTATTTAATCGTATCTTCGAGTTTAACGTAGTCGAATGTTAATATCTTACAAGTTACTTAATACCTTTTGATGCAATATTGTATCGGCAGTTCTCTTCGAATTGACTGAGTTTGGCATAGTTTTGAATTTCCGGGTTTACTTGTTTGAGGATGTGGTTTCTCGTAGGTTAAGGTTTGGTTCACAGTATTCGGTACCCCTTTGCGGCATAATCTTTACTAACCAGGCTAGTAGACTGGGTATACCGGGCTAGGAGATCGCTGTCTCAATGGCTCTATTTTAATGCCTTGATATTGTAGACATTTTCAACGTTTTCTGCGAATCTAAACGTTTTTTTAAATTGTTAACGGTTGCTGATATATCGAGTACTTATTTGTTCCATATCCACATTTTTAATACTTTTCAAATTTTCATTTGGGCCAAACGCCCAAGTATTTTCTTTATACGGATATGGAACAATTGGATTGAAAAATCTAAACTTAACGTTTGTTTCATAGACATTTATTTTCTAGAAATATTAACATATCGAAGGAGAGCTGGATGAACGACTTTCGTTAAGGAAATATGGTGGACAGTATCTTTTTTTAAAAACTAAGCAACTGACTTTAAAATAAGCAAAATTTTAAAAAAATTTGGCCCATATCATACATGGCATAAATTAGTAAAAATAGGATAGATATGAACCCATTTGAAAAAATGAATTTTCGGAAAATTCCAATTTTATTATAACTCTAAGGCTTATTATAAGTAGTTTTGCTAATTACTTTTCTCGTAATTTCGTTTCAAATGGCAGATGGACCAAACTAATGTTTGGCTGACGTTTTGTTGATTTGATGACCCAGCCACCTTTTTTATTTCATGATCCACTTGCTTGTGTTAGAGACGAAACCAAACATCCCCAAAACAGCCGGAAGTGACGCTTATTAGTGGGCATGCACTACCGTTAGAGATCTAGAGTTAAATCGTTGACACTTAGATCATTATCATTTTCTTCGAGGCATTTTTCGCATAAGGTATCTTGTGTCTTCCGTACTCGATGTAGGTGATCTGTAAACCGGCCATGACTAGTGATAATCGAGATCAATATTCTAAATATCAAATCTCAGGATCAGGACGTAGTTGACTCGGGTTTCGTTCAGCGATAAACTATTTCGTCTTACAAGTGGAAGATATAATTCAAGTTGGCCAGCATGATTATGAACGAGTTATTTAACAGTTTGGTTGTTGTTATTAACGGTCAAGTAAACTGCATATTATTTAGCAGAAATTTAGCAATCTCATTGCACTCAATGTCACAATGATTTGGGACTCTTGACTGGAGCTCTATTGTTGTAACTTAGATGGTTAGTAAAATGTTTAGAACCCGTGACCAAGAAATGTCGACAAACTACAAGATGATCCTTAATCATACAAAAATGTGTTAGATTCCAGAAATTGAAAAAATCCTTTAGTGAAAAAGAAGGCAAGTGACTCAGATATTTGATTAGTGCAGTCTTCGAAGAATCTGAAATGCGTAAATTAGATTAGATTTTAATCTTTCTGACATTTTCTAGATCGTTGCCGAAATCTAATTTGACCATTAATCACATTGACTTTTGGTATGTATGAGTTTAAGTAAATGGTCCGTAAAGCTAGAATACGTGTCAAGGGTATACACCGTAATACCTCAACAGTTAATTCCTTGTAGCCTGTTAACGAAGAAAATCCATTTTTTAAAGGCTTCTTCAAGGTCACATTCCCAACACAGTGTGCTGTCAGACCAAGATATTAATATGAATTGACCAAGTAAATGTTTATCCAAAAAGAGACGGTACCGAGTTCAACTAAATTCCTTCCGCTATGAAGGCCGTTAAGTTCAAACTTTTTTTGACACATCATAACTCTTCTTGGGGAACCTTTAGAAATTTTGACGGGATCAGAAAAAGCATCCAACTCAATCTCCACAATACGAAGCCTGAGCATGGATTCGGCAAACTTCCGACGGTTTGAACAATGCCATATCTAGTGCGGGCATCGGGTATTGGATAGAGCGAGGCTCTGTAACACGGATCGAATTTTACTGAGTGAGGTGTTTGATAAACAATTATCTCTAATAATTTTTTTCCATGAATATTTCTGACGTTATAACTGATTGAGAAGTATATCTTGTTGATGTTCTGTGGGAAAATTGCTATCCAGTCCACTTGTACAAGATGCGGAACAAGTTCTAACGTTAAATATCGAGAGCAATTAGCGTATGAACTAATTAAAGCCCAGTCGTGAACTCGAATTTCAAACCAAATCATTGATAGACGTTGAACATAAACTGATGTAAATTATCTCTTCGATTATTGAATTAAAAAAAGTTGGCTCACCTCAGCCAACATTGAACAATATTAGATATGGCGGGCGTCTAAGTTTTGCTTTCGAAACCACTTGAGCTAGTGTGCAACCGATACAGAATTCCCAGTCCCAGGCGAACTAACAATTTTTAGACAAAACATAGCGATGTTCAAATTTGATCAGCATCATGTCTGCTAGAATAATTCGAGGTTAATCTGTTGAAAACCAATCATTGGATAGAAAACTTTGTTTGTTTGTTTAAACGTACATGCTAAATGAGGTGAAATCGAAGCGGACGCATTCAGCTTTTAAACACAATTATCGTTTTCAAACTATTCGCGTTCGAGATTTGGTCTACTACTTCTGGACTAAACAAGACTCGCATAATTTTTCTCTGCAAATGCTTTACTGGGAAAGAAACAAACAAACATCAATTAATTATTAATCAGCCTAATAAAATTGATGTTTAGAATTTAACGATTAGAAATTTAGAACATAAATAACAATTTCACGAACTAATTAATGAATTGAGGGTTAACAAATTAATAATACAAAGATATGTTGTTTACATGATTTTGAAAGTGAAACTGTAGAGAAAAACTGTTATAAGAAGATCTCTATGAAACTATCGCATTTTCACTTGTGGTGATTGGTTTCGAGAAATTTCAATTTTTTTGCACACTTACATTACAATTATAATTCTTTACGCTGTAATGCAGTCAAAATCATTAGGGCATATAGAACTCAATAATGCAGATGGGAACACATGCGATCTATACAGAGACGAACATCTTATTATCTTCTTCTCTCTAATTAATATTTTCACAAAAATGCAAAAATTAAGCAGAGCATTTAGATGCATTTAAAAGCAAGATTCGTAAATGATTACCATCAGTTTATTTTACGATAACGCTGCAGCAACATCTCAATAATAAATTGCTAAAGTATTAACCAAATTGGATAAGCCCTTCATAACAAGAGACTTGGTGAGGATTAATGAAATAGTTTGTGAAATATTCAAAGTGTGTAGACGTGATGCATCGTAAACTCAATCACCATTTATTAGCCGCAACCTTATTAATTGCGGTGAATCGAGTTTACTGTGTTAATGAAAATAATTGGTTTGGCCCGGAATTAGGTGTACTGCAAAAGGTGTACGATGATTGCCAGAATAAAAATGATTTTACGGGCTGTTTAAAAGGTAAAGCGTTAAATGCAATAAATAAGGCGGTAGAGCAAGATTCGATATCGCTACTGGATGGTGTAACATTTGTGAAGCAATCTAATGACACCTCGGAGGATAAACCTTATTTATATGAACCACGGTTTTTGGATGGACTAAGCAGCGTAGACCGTAGCCTACTCAAAAAGATGGATTCATTCTTTAAGACACACACATTAAAATTTGATTTGGGTGAAGCTCGAAAAGGTTCAGGAGGAGGTGGAGGTGGCGGCGGTGGAAAGGGTGGAAAGAAAATGCATAAATATGTAGTAGCTGCACTTTTAACCGCCATGGGTATTGCCGGGCCACTAGGCTTAAAAGCGCTCGCCGCAATTGCTGGCAAAGCATTAGTCATTAGTAAAGTAGCATTAACAATTGCTGGCATTATAGCGCTTAAGAAAATTTTCTCAAGTGATCATCATGAAGAAACTAGCTTCCAGGTGCATTCCGGGGGACATGAAAATCGGCGTAACACGTATGTAGTTCGACCTGTTAAAGCTGCCGTTCCAGCCGCAGACCCATACAAATACTATTATGATCATCAATATCAAACACAGTACAAGTACATCATTAATTAGCAAACTTTTAATTAAAGCTAATAATTTTAATTTCCTTTACAGACCGTATGCTCAGTTCCAGAAAAAATAATACTTCTGCCGGTAACAAAAGTGCTTAGAGAATGGATAGGACACAAATATTTATAAATTATTTATTTATATTTTTTAATGTAAATACAATTATAATTTATTTATTTATTTTTATTTAATTAATAAAAATTTGCTTTAAATAAATGTAGTATCTGATAAGTGAACGTTATGGATGTATCTGAATATTTGAGTACTCCGTGGTAAGAACTAGAAATAATTACATCAATAACTTCAAAGATAAGAGAATGCGTCTAAGTGAAAACCCTTTGCGGAATATATCACTTGATTGAAATGACAATATCAAGGTCCTTAGTGATGATGAATTGATATCAGTGCACGGGTAAGTAGGCTGTCTCGGTGAAAGATTAACAATGTACTAGATGAATAGTTTAGTCATTAAAAGTAAGTGAGGAGGTGGTCAAATCCGCGCATTGAGCAGACGAGTGAATGCTGGCCTGATCGAGGTCAGTACACTGAAGAGTATTTAGTGTGTCGACCTACATTGTAAATATGAGTTGCTATATTGTATGATGAGTCACCCCGCATTGGCCGTGTATATGTATACAAATCGTGTTGTGTTTCCCTCCCTGCAGGCAAAATGTAATATATAAGTTGAGTGCTATAGCACGACCGCAGATGCCCGTTATTCAGTCGGGCAGTTAAATCTGGCATGGGTGTTAAGAGAGAGAATTAAGTCGCTATACGGCTATAAAGACTTCTTAATTATTTCAAAATATTTTAAGTCAAAATTAACTAATTGTGGCCTAATTATTTACTGCTGCCCCAACAGCATTCATTTTCCTAAATTACTATGAAATATGGTATTCTTCTCATCTTACCATTTAAATATATTGATACTATTTTGAAAATACCAGTAATAGAAGATAAGTTTCGGTCGAGAACTTCCTCTCGATTCCTCTCCTGATTAAAGCTTCGGCACTTGGGCCGGGAGGTACTGGATTCGAACCCCACCAGAGACTGGATGCAAAGCGAATTTTCGTTATCGATTACGATCGGGGATGTTAATAAACACAACTATGGCCTTCTGTTTGAGTGCAAAATTCAGTGCCGACCCACCGATCATGTCAGTGTACAGGTTGACATGGAGCTTGCAATGTGCAGGTGGTGGTAAACTGTAATTGTATGAATGAGTGGAGTGTGCGGGAATGAAAAGCGGTATTAATTGACATTCAAAGGACATTAAATTCATTGGACAGTTAATACTTTCAAAAATTCACCGGGTTGAAAACCATTTGAAGGCCAAAGAAAACAGCACCCACCATCTTTACGTTCATTATCCATATGAGTTTGCACAGTCGAACATAAATCATAAAGTGCAGTCGCTGATAGATTGCAATAAATTTGGAACATTTTAGAACTTCGGAAAATATTCCAACAGAAAATGATTTATTAGCTGTTATCGTAATATTTTAAATCTAAATAATAATTTAAAATCCGTCAAATGTAACTATTACATGACAAAACAGTTTGATTTTGAGATTCTGTGCATCTACAGAATATTGTTGAACGTAACCGCATTCATAAAAATGGAGGGGTAACTAGTAGTACTAGTACATAGAACTCGAACACACGGCACACTTAATTTGTAAAGCGAAAAATTGAACCTACCGGTTTGTGATAAAAATTGTCTTGACAAAGCGTCATTGGTGGGTTAAAATTTTTCTCATTTCCGTTGAAATTTAAACTACGATCTGAATAGACAGTCACCAAACTACAAACATACTGTAAATACTTTGAACTTACATGCAAAGTATAACCACAATGCCTTAGCGAATTATTATGTTTTGCTATGCATTTACCAACCCCTTCGTAACCTCGAATTTTATTGTATTTAACGCTATATACTTTCCAAAATATATGCAGAAAACGAAAAAGCTTCTATGGAAGGTGCCACTTCCGGTAGACCAATGTTTACCAAATATCACTGGGATCTCCAAATTTATGGAAAAAAATGTAAGTATAATGTTTCATTCCGATCAATCAATCCATCTGAGCTCTAGAGGACGCATACATTTAGTCAAAAAACTCAAGGTCAAAAATTTTCTCGATTACTATACAAAAACCAGGATTTTTTTCAAAATCGGATTTTCTGATATTGTTACAAATTTAATCTAGAATGTGCTCGTGCATAGTTATTGCTCATGCCAAATATTTGCAAAAACACAAATAGCTCCTATGGAAGGCGCAACTTTCGGTGGATCGATTTAGGTCAAAAACCACTGGGATCGCCAAATATAAGGAAAAAGCTTAGGGGCCAAATTTTTGTACGTGGCTTTCAAAACTATTTTGCAAAAACCGGAAATATTCCTATAGAAGCTGTCACTTCCGGTGAACCGATTTCGCGTAAAAATCACTATGATCAATCAATCCAGGCGGATTGTACAAGGCCGATTTTTTTTTGTTGAAAAACGGTTTTTATTGTCAACAATCGTTATTTCCGTTTTAATACTTTTAAAATAATTTAAACCGAGAGAGAACTTTTAGTTCTTAGTCGTTTTACTGAAATTCATTTCGTACTCAATTATTCATTCAATTCATATTAAGTTAATTTCACAATTCATATTCAATTCATATTCAATTCATATTCAACTAATATTCAATTCATATTCAAATCAGATTCAATTCATATTCAATTCATATTCAATTCATATTCAATTTATATTCAATTCATATTCAATTCATATTCATTTCATATTCATTTCATATTCAATTCATATTCAATTCATATTCAATTCATATTCAATTCATATTCAATTCATATTCAATTCATATTCAATTCATATTCAATTCATATTCAATTCATATTCAATTCATATTCAATTCATATTCAATTCATATTCAATTCATATTCAATTCATATTCAATTCATATTCAATTCATATTCAATTCATATTCAATTCATATTCAATTCATATTCAATTCATATTCAATTCATATCCAATTCATATTCAATTCATATTCAATTCATATTCAATTCATATTCAATTCATATTCAATTCATATTCAATTCATATTCAATTCATATTCAATTCATATTCAATTCATATTCAATTCATATTCAATTCATATTCAATTCATATTCAATTCATATTCAATTCATATTCAATTCATATTCAATTCATATTCAATTCATATCCAATTCATATTCAATTCATATTCAATTCATATTCAATTCATATTCAATTCATATTCAATTCATATTCAATTCATATTCAATTCATATTCAATTCATATTCAATTCATATTCAATTCATATTCAATTCATATTCAATTCATATTCAATTCATATTCAATTCATATTCAATTCATATTCAATTCATATTTAATTCATATTCAAAATATTAATTAATAATTCAAAACATTAGCAAAACTCAAAAAAGCTCCTGTGAAAGGAAGCTGACACTTCCGGTGGACCGGCTTCGGTTAAATCTCACGGCGATCTCCCAATTTATAAAAAGCTTAAGAATGAAGTTTCATCCAGATCAATCAGTCCGTATGCGCTGTACAGGGACCAAATTTTTAATGAAAAATGTTTTTTTTGGCAATATTCGTTGTTTCGTCCTCAATTTTGGAAAGCTGATCTAGACCGCTATTGTTGTAAAATTAGGCCTATATTTTTCTAAATTTAATTTAGAATCTTTTAGTTCTTAGTCGCTTTTCTCGTAAATGATGTACCTTTCAAAATATTTCCAAAAAATCGATAAAGCTCCTATGGAAGCTGTCACTTCTGGTGGACCGATTTCGAAGAAGAATTACTTGGATCACCCAATTTGTGAAAAAGCTTAGGTATGAAGTTTCATGCCGGTCAATCAGTTCATCTCGACAATATTTTTGTTATTTTGTCAAAAATCGTCATGTTCGTTTAAATTTTGGAAACTAATCTAGAATCGGAACTAATCTTGCATTGTTTCAAATTTTCTTTATAATTTTTCAGTTCTTAATCGTATTTCTCGTAAATGATTTTCCTTTCAAAATATTTGCAAACAATCAAAAAGCTCATAAGGAAGCCGCCACTTCCGGCGGACCGATTTCGGCCAAAAATGACTTGGGTCTCCGAATTAATGACACAACTTATTTTTCCCGTGGCACTATTCTGGCTTTCCCTGGGCATAGGAAATTGGGAAAAATATTTTCATAGCATTTTTGTCTAAATTGTATTTTTCTGGCCTTCTGAGGGAATAAGTTCGGTGTAAATATTTACGAAACAAAGCTAAATGGAAACATATTTTTCCTTATAAAAATTTTGTGGGACAAAAGTTCCCCAATTAACTTTGTTTCGAAAATTTTTGCGCTAAGCGCTACTTCAGTAGGCCAGAAAAATACAATTTGGACAAAAAATGCTACGAAACTATTTTTCCCAATTCCCTATTCCCAGGTAAAGCCAGAATAGTACCACTGGTGTACTAAGGTAAAAAGTTGGTGGTAATTTTTTTGAAAACAAAATACAATTGAGAATACCTTTCCCTGGCAGTTTCGCAATGGAAATATTATTCCCAATTTATAAAAATTTTCATCAAACGTTTTTCCTGAGTAGGCCGGAAAAAGCGATTTTATAGATAAAAGCTATGTAAATTCTTTCCATAATTCCCTACTCTCAGGGAAGTACCAGAAATAGGGCCACTGGGGGGTCAATTCACGTTCCATAAAAAAGGAAAACATGTACCATTGTCATTCTAGTAGATTTGATTTGCTCATAAGAAATTTCGGTTTACCGTAGTGAAATTCAAAATTAAGTCCGGTCAATCAAAGCTATTTGATCCGCTAGAGCGAATTTATGCCTGGGATGGAGCTCGTTGATTATGTTGGATTGAAATTGGATTCTAAAATGATGTTTGGAAGTTCGGCAATATGGACACCTGGGACGGAATTCGGTCATTTCTTAACCGATTGTGGTGCGATTGGGTTTGTTGGCCGGAAATAGGATTCTAAAATGATTTTTGGGATAAGTTCTGAAATGTGATGATCTGGCCCGGAACTCGATCATTCTTAACCTATTATAATGGAATTGGGAATTTTGGATGTATTAGAATTCTAAATATTTGTTGATAGATGTTTTGGAATATGACCACCTGGGACGGGTACCGGTTATTTCTTGATCTGTTATAAAGAAGTTGGGTATGTTGGATGTAAATGGGTTTCTAAAATGGTTTTTGACAGTATATGGCCACTTGGGACTTCTTAACTGATTATGATGGAATTGGATTTGTTGGGACGGACTATTTCTCAATCGATTATTATGGGATTAAATACCTTTCTTTTAATAATTTTTTCTTTTAATACTTATAAGCTACCCTAATAATTTCTCATACTTTTATAAACAATAACATTATTAATTCGCTTCCATGTTGCATTACGACGATGCCGTTTTACTTGGGGATAGTGAATTAGTTTGTGGCAGGATGCAATCTTTTTCTTCCTTTTATCCGTTTCGTGGTCTACCAAAATCTCTTTCAGGTATTATCAAACCCCAACCCAAGTCGACGAGCAGAATCCATGCAAATAAATGATCACGATAGGCTACCTGAAGCGATAAATATTTCTATAACGAAATGGGTTATGCAAATTTTTCTCATTATACCGAACCTACTCCTTACAACTTCTTGAACAACCCGGGTTTTGTTTTATTTTTATCGCACCTGTATCATTGCTTAATCCTTTTAAAGTTCGGTATATTACAGCTTAATTGCAGAATTACAAAACAGTTTTTGTTTACAACGTTGTTGTTTACAACGTTAAGAGGAACAAAGACATAACGGCGGAACTAATACAAGGCGAAGTGTTCCACGTTACTCAGGGAATGTCGATGCGGGTATGTGGCGGTGCTGTACCATAGATGATTTATAAGTCATCGATGCAATAAATAAAGATAATTTTAAAAAAAATGTTTAATTATTTTTGCAACATTGGTAAATTTTACTATAGACGTGTATATTGCTTAGACATATGGATGCTGAAGAGATGAACGGAAAAAAGTCATTTGCAGTTTAGAATTATATTTTTTACCACCACAGGAGGTTCAATCCGCCTTAATTTATGTTTCTGAGGGTAAAATGAATTAAATTTTTTCATTAAATTTATTTTCACAATATAACTCAGCATTTTCTGGATTTTTTTTATTTTTTATTATCATTTTCTTGTCTTAATAATAGCAGCAGCAGCAGTAGCATCAACCAATAGACAGACGTAAGAAAAAAAAATTGTATACGACAAAGATTTTCTTTCATCTCTCGGTATAAATACACAACGTTTTTAGAACTTTTGGAAAAATTAAAAAGATAAAAAATAAAAAACTCCGTACACTATTTTGTTGTTGTATTTTCATTTTTCAATTTTAAAAATGCCATAAAATCAATAAAAAAGTAGAAAATAAATTGAAATTGTCAGACACACAAGCACACACAACAAGGAGACATATTAAGAGGAAAATGCAATATTATTATTTTTATTATTACTGTTATCACTACTACTATCACTATTCCAGCATTATTATTCTTTTGAAAAAAAAAAAAATCAGGGAAAATGTAGAACTAAGAGATCCATTTTGTAAAATTAAAAAAAAAAACGGAAATATGTTTTCTGTTATTATAAAAAGAACTCTGTATTTGTCTCGACCACGATGAACTTGTCAGGAATTGTTTCCTTACTAGCATAAGATGAAGGGGAAAATTATTTGAAGTAATTGGTGTTTACATAACTATTTACGTGTAACAACACAACCGCATCCAGCCGACCGAGTACAAAACTTTAAGTTCAGTCCAATTTAATTTTTTTACTTTGCAAATGTTTAATCAACTGATACATAGAGGTTGATTTGTTCAAAATTTTAATTAAACCATACACATTACGTATATGCGGATGTATCACAATTCCTTAAGTCTCATATATTTCATCCCCCCGCTCAATGTTTTGTATAAATAAAAAATATTTTTGATTTGTAACTAAAGGAATTGTATCTGGTTTGATCAATCATATGTTTATGGTTGGTGTCTAATGTCTATGTAGCTATATCGTTTAGGAATTTTAAGGGATTGGGATTTGGGAATGCACACAAAACAAATTACAAAATCAAAGGGGATTTGTTATCATTATGTTCGATTCACCCTTATTTTTTAATATTCGTTTTATTGGAAGATGTATTTCCTTTAAGCACAAAATATTGACATTTCATCAATATTTTTGATTTTCGTTATAGTGCTAGCTAGAAATAACTAAATATACCTCGTCGACTCAATGATGAGTGCCGCCACCCCATGCAATAATAGCACTAGCTCCCAAAAAGTTTTTAAAAGAAATATGCAAAACGTCGAAGATTAAATAATTTGATGGCTAAATAGTTGTACGCGTAACACTTAAAAGCGCCGTTTCCTAATTGTGGAAGCTAAGATAAATTTTCCTTTGCGTGAATTTTTTTCGATTAAATTGTAATATTAGCTAATCACGATGATAGAGTTTGTGTGGAATTAAGTGCTGTCAATTTTATTATCGATCGACTATTCAAGAAGTGACCGGGTTAAGGTATCAAACTCATCGGTTGATGAAACACAGATGGGTTGCGAATTTTAGATGCCTTAAGTTTGCATTGCTATTAAGTGGTTAAATGCTTCAACGTGTAAATTGTATGGTCCATTATCCTTTATTTACGCCGCCGCCCATAATCCGCCAAACGAAGGTGCCGCACTATAGACGAGATCTCTTTTAATTAAATCTTTCGAAAAAATTTCGGCGCATAACCCTTTTCTGGAGATAAATTTTCTGTGGCTCTGTACTACTTTTGTGCACATACAAATAAAGATCACTATATAGGCTTTCGACTGTTTTTGGTCTCTACCATACTTTTTTTGCTTTATCACTAATGGACCAGCATAAATGGCATCAACCCTCAGAAATAGTTTTTCATAATTAACACGAGCTGATGGAAGGTTTCCCATCAACTTACTATTCGGTATTTTACGAATGCTAACTACACATTTCCGTATGATGACCTAGACGAAGATCCGTGAAATTTTATTATTGGAATGTCGATTTCAAAATTAGGGGTTCAAATTGAGAGTGACGCGTTTATATAACGCTAACGCTAATAATATTGGGCATTCTCTAGCCTCTTCTCTTTATTCCCAACCCTGCCTTCTCGTGGTGAACCCTGTTAACCTTTGGACAACAGAAGGGCTCTGGGGCAAGGCTGAGGGGTTAGCTTATGATTGAAAGCAATTATTTTTTTTGATAGATTGTATCTAGATGCTTCAGTCACTCAAGCTAAGGTGGCACTGCATACGCCGATAGCTGCATGGCTAAGGTGAGGCTGAGTCTTTACTATGCGATCTCCGAATCAGGTGACATTCGGTTTTAAATCCTAGCCTTCCTATGATAATGCAGAGCTCTGACCGCTATTTCTCGTGCTACTCGTGGGAATAAACATGGAATCTAAAAATAAACAAACAAACAAAACAAATGTGAGTGATGTTTCTCTAACAGCTTCAAGCCAGGCTGATGCACCTGCAAAAGCTTCTAAAGCTCAAGGTGGTGCAACAAAAGATGCTAATTTAGAAGGCGATGCAGTTCAAAATGCTACAACTTCTGAAAAGACCACCACTTCTACTGAAAAAGTAACTCAAGAAAAATCGACTAACGATCAAGCCAAAAAAAAGACTGACAATCGTGTTTAGTTGAGTGGGGCTGGGCGGAAACGTTTTAAATCCTTGAGAAAACAAGGGCATTCATTCGAGGAAGCTCGTAAATTAACCATAGCTGCTAATTCCACTCGCGTTGGTGGTGGACATCCTCGCAAGGCATCTGGTGATGGCGATAATAGAGATTCAATTAAACGCGTTGCCGCCAAAGAACGAACAGCGATTGGTACAAGAAGGTATTTTGAAAAAATTGTTGAATGTAAGAGAGCTGGTGTACATACAACCAAAATTTCTTGGTCAATCATTCAGAGCTGGGTGGATGGTTCTAACCTGCGCCAACCAATCTCACTTGGTTAAGAAAATTATTAGTCAAGTTAAGCCATGGCCAGCCGCAAGTTTAAAAGTTGTCACTTCCGATAGAATTGACGCCTTTGTCGTAGTTTCTAATTTCCCTAACAGCTTAGACGACACTATGGCAAGGCGATACTTGGTTTTATCGAAGCCCAAAACAATGGCTTTGTAACGAAACAATGGAAAATATTGAACCGATCAATTGAAGGTACATCAGTTCAATTACATTAAAATTAGATGAATCAACATTCGAAAAAACGGGCCTAAATGTGTGTGGGTATGTGGATATATGTTAATGTGTATATGTATGTATGTGTTTGTGTGTATGTGTGTATGTATCTAGGTAATGGAAAATGGTTAATCACTCATAATAATGAAGTTTTATTTCAGGAAATTTACCAATTACAATTTTTTAGGATCTCGATTGCTGATTATTTATATCCAGAAAACAAAAATAATTGTGCCGCCTTGTGCTTTACTAACTATTGACATAGGTTGACTACGACGATCAATCAATCAATCATTATTGGAATATCGATTTCGAAATTAATTTCTTCTTCAGTTCCTTATTACAACTAATTAGGAAGGAAATGTGAGGAAACCTACAAGTGTTTTCATTAGACTAATTGAATTCAATTTTATAAAGTGACGATTTTAACCATTACAGCACAAATTGGAAGATCCGTGACTTAAAACTGTGGTATTTTTGTTGTATGATGCAGGTTAATAGCGTTGATCCAGCATGCATATGTTTAGTAGTAGCTCCGCTACCAATAGCATTATGTAACATAACATTTCGGCAGAATATTTGGATCGCGCGTCTGAAATAACATAATAATGCCTGCGAGTTACTTGGCACACCTTACTGTTTAAGTTTGAATTTACTTTAGCTCACGTTTGAAAAATTGAAGAAGTTTCAATTGGTGATAACCACTCGGATTTTATTCTGGCACATGCAGTATTTGTTGTGACTTGCCTGACCAATTAGATGAACCCAACCAAAACCATTGATGGCCAATCCACCACAATTAGTGTGACAGCAAACCTCTTGTGACACGATCGGCTAGATTGTGATTGATTGAACATGTCTCCGACGATTTCTAGGAAGACCACTCGGATTTTATTCTGGCACATGCAGTATTTGTTGTGACTTGCCTGACCAATTAGATGAACCCAACCAAAACCATTGATGGCCAATCCACCACAATTAGTGTGACAGCAAACCTCTTGTGACACGATCGGCTAGATTGTGATTGATTGAACATGTCTCCGACGATTTCTAGGAAGAGAAGATAAAATATTTGCGGTCCGGTTAGAGACCAAATTTGTTTGGTTGTACAGGTGCGCAAAGTTCCAATCGTGGAATCGTCTTAGACGCTAGCAGCTTTATATTAATTTTCCCGCATGTTGTCGATTGTCCTCAGTAGACTATTGCGGCTTAAGCATTTCCGTGTAGTTCAATGGTTATCTCGAATATTCTAGACAAAAATTATAGGATATTTAGCTTGGTTGGTTTTGTATCGTTATCAAAGCGCACGTTGAAACAGAACTCGGTAGTTTAACATATGAGAGATGCTCGATGATATCTACAGGAGCTTCGTCCTTGTCGTTTCCGTTAATGGTACATAAAATCTACAATGAATTTGATAACCATTTACGTAACTTAAAGCCATGTGTACCGTATTTTGCATTTTTTAACGGGTACTGTGTTACAGGATCACTTGAGTTTTTCCGCCAGAGAATGCGTTGATAATCGTATCATCTGCAGCAAAGTGTTATTTAATGAAACTACTAGTTTGGTGGTAGTACTTGATAGTTTGAATATTCCATGGTGAGGTAAATAGAAACTGCGGTCCATATATTTGGTTATGTCCTCATCACAAATTTGCTCCATATGTTCCATATTCCATATAGAAACCTCGGTGAATCCTGTTTTCCATGCTTTCGAAAAGTGCCATTGCACCGATTATGCTATTTCCAATTGTTGGAGACGCAATTTTAAACGAGAGCATAACCATGAACGGACCTCCAATAATTTTGGTGTGCTTTTTGTATTGTTCTGCACATCTCTCAGCAACACATATTATCATCAGTTAATGTAGTTTTGGTAGGAATTTCATCGACTTCTATAAGAACTTCTTCAGAATGTCGTCTAAATTGGGTTCAGGGTTTAAACCCATATTGGTAGAAGGTGTTTGCTACTGATTGTTAATTGATTCGAACAAGGTCTATCTTGTGAAATTGGTACCTCTGATACTTTACAAATTTTCTTTACAAATGTAATCACTCCCGATCAATAAATCCAGGTTACCGCGTATATGTGAAGGTGAAAATGTTTATTAAAATCAGCAACAGCTAAATTTGCACGATTACGTGTTAAACACAATCTCGGGGCATAATTTTTTGTGGCGAAGGAGCATTGTGATCCGAAAACAAGTAGAGCTCGACAGCAATGCCATTCTTTGGGAGTATCGATAATATACTGTGAGATGACAATTGAAAATAGCACTTTTTTGTAACAAGATCAACCGATGTAGATTGTTTTTCTTTCTTTTCGGATTTAGTGCTTGTTATCATGTTACCAATAAAGCTATAATAAACATATCTAATATAACCGACAACATCTAATATAAACATATTGCTACGATATCGCCTATTTGTTTGAAGGGCAATCAATTCCGCGTGAGCGAGACATTAATTCAGAGAAACTTGCTCATTTGAGTAGTGACATCTATGTTTGAGTAGTAGCACTATAAGTAATTTTATAACAGCTTAGTAGTGATTATACAAGATTGAGCCTGGAACAGAACCGCGTCCACGAAAGATCTCGAATATTCAACGCGGTACATAAATACGGATGCAATGAACGTAATGAGTGTGTCATTCAAGGGATTTCGGTATGGGATTTCTGAAAATTTCGTTTTTTACAGAGTCTGGCTATATCCTTCCTTCCGGTTGGATGGAAACTCGCTAGAACGGAATCTTTACCGGTTTCTGCAGTAATTTGTTCACTGGCCAGAGGAAACTCTTCTAACATTTCGAGATATTCTTCGATATCACTTTCGACTTGACACGCGCACTCTTTACGATCAAATTACATATCCGGACCAACAGGAAGTCGTGAAAGTGCATCGGCGTTGCTATGTTTGTTGGTTGCCTTATATACTTGATTGTATATCCCATGAAAAGTATAGCCCAACGACGGAGACAGTTGTCTGTCGTCACTGGCAAGCCTTTTTCTGGATGTAGCAATGATACAAGTGTTATGATCCGTCACAAATAAATTCTCGGTCATAGAGGTATTGGTGAAACTTTTTACAGCCATAGACGATCGAAAGTGGTTCTATTTCAATCTGACTCTATTTCGTCTGATGATCATCATGCGTGTTCGATGTGAAAGCTATGAGTTTTCCTTTACTTCAGGGTAAATATGAGAAATCACTGCTCTTACTCCATGACTTGAGGCATCTACCCTTAACACTCTTGCTAGTCACGCTGGCAAAAATAATTTTCTTGCTCTTTTTACCAAACAAACGGAACAATTTTCTTACATAATGTATTAAGATAAGTTGCAAGATGTGAAAAATTGATCAAAATCGGTTATAATAGTTAACTTGCATATGAAAGCGAATAATTCTTCCAAGTTTGTTGGTCCGAGCATCTATTTCAGATTTTTTAGATGCTATTATTCGGTTCGACTTGGTACAATTACGTCGCCCGAGTAACTTGTAACAAACTATGCCTTCGCTGTTATCTGCTCAATGAATGGTTGGAATTTTTCTGGTACGCAAGCTAATTCAATCGGCAATCTTTGTTACTGGAACAGTCCAAATAGAGTCGAAACTACCACCAACTCTTTCGATTCACTGTTAAGTTCCAGTTGCAAATATGCCTTGCTGAGGTCAATCTTCGAAAATCGTTTTTATCCTTCCACGCTGAAATAATTCCTCAGAATTGAGTGTTGATGACCTTAAAATCTCTGCGTCAGTGATTTTAGGGCCCATCGACTGAATTTGATTGGTTGAAAAACGCTAAGTGAAACCAATCTGTCAATCTTTCGTCTAACTTCGTTCATCTATTCAAAGAGTATCGGACGTGCCTTGAAACATTTCAGTTTAGCATCAAGTTTCAAGGCTAAGTGAGCGTTGAATCGACACAGTGACCAGCTTCGAAAATGCTCGAGTAGCTCTTTCTCCGCTTCAATACGCCGAATTTGAAGATCGAATACATCGAAACAGTTCACCACAAAACATTTGCTCCGTCGGCTCATTCACAGTAGCAATTCTGTCTGTAACCTTCAAAAATTTCTCATTAACGTCCAATTTATCTCGCACTGGCACCCGAATGTTCACATTCGTGACTTTAGGTTGATGCAGTGTCAACTAAAAATTTTAGAGCCTTTCCGTTAATTTCTATTTTGAGGAAAAATTTCTTACTACAATGCTGCATCCAATTTAACTGTAGCGCAAATTCTTGTTTTGGTTTGGATTCCACACTTGCAACTTTATACAACAACAACGGTTCCAGTTCAGACTTGAGCACATTGTCACTCGAAAGTATTTCTTCATACCTAGAATTCCTGTTGGCTCGAACCTCCACTTCCAATTGGTTTGGTGAACAAGTTTTCGAACTATTGAACAATTCGTGATGGGGATTTTCAAAACTTTCGATGAAATCCTTCGGATTGATATTGTTATTGGATTGAGTTCGGTCCCTTCACAATATGACCAACTTTAAAACATTTCCGACATTCGGCATTCTAAAATCGACACTTGATGCGTTCGTTTTTTGACCCACAGCCCGTTTTTGACAAGCGTGTATATTTAATACATTTCGAATACGCTTGCTCGATACACTTCGATTGGGGCGGAACGGCTGAACATAATTTTGTCTACCTTGAATGTTCAACTCATGTACGTTCGAACGAATTTCGCTTTCGTTCTTCAAAATGCTCATCGCGGATTGGGTACTTTCGAGAGCTTGGAAAATTGCAATTTTTTGATGAATTTTATTGAATCAAAGTAAAAAATGTTCACAAATATTTAAATTTTCGAATTGAATTAGCAGTTTTCGATTTTGCCACCCTTAGCCGCGATTATGGCCTTCAAACGGCCAACAAAGCTATTGGATGCAGCACGAAAGTGGCTCTGCGGTATTTTCGCCCATTCCCGACGAAGCGCTTGCTTGAGATGATCGACACTTTGGTATTTTTTTGTCCCAACCTTGCTCTTCAAAATACCCCAAACCGAGACATGTAGCGGATTTGCATCCAGAGAATTTGATGGCCATTGGGCAGTGGAAATGAACCGCGGAACGATGTTTCTCAGCCAATCTTGTCCAGGCTCTGCGGCCGAAATGTTTTCGTGCCCAAGCCTTCAACGCTCCCTCCAACACATTATCCCGATAAATTTGAGCATTTATCTTGATGCCACGGTCCAATAAAACGAGCGGTGAACGGCTTTCGGTCGTTACGGCGGCCCAAACCATCACCATCGGCGGCGCTTGGTTTCGAGTGACAATCAGTTGATTCAAATTTTCAGTAGAATGGCCGGGCAAGTAAATCCGGTCGTTTTGCTTGTTCACATATTGCTCAATAATGAACGGTGACTCATCGGAGAAAACCAAATTCAGCAAATCGCCACTTTCGTGTAAGCGTAACAACTCCTTTGCTCTTTCCACTCTAACTTTTTTTGAGCATCGGTGAGACCATGCGTTTTATGGAATTTCAAGGCCTTTAGTTCAAGATGATTTTTCAACATGTGCTGCATCCGTTCGAGCGAAATGTTTGCCTCGCGAGCCATTTTTCTGCCGCTACGGGGCGGATTCCGAGTCAATTTGGCCTTCACCTTTCGAATGATATCAGCCGATGTTGTAGTACGTTTCGGTCCACCACCATGGCGTTTTGCAATGCTGCCAGTATCGTTATAACGATTTATGGTACCATACACAAACATTTTATTCACATGCAGATGTTTTAACTGGTTAACAATCTGCGGCTGTGGTTTTCCAGCCAAATATAGAGCAATCGCACTATTACGCTTGAATTCCATTGCGGATAACTTTTTTTCTGAATATTTCCCACTAAAATGCTTTTGTACGCTTGTAAACAATGGATGAACTGTGTAAATTTGAGCGCTCTGTCATAACTGGTTTGACAGCAATGACAGTCTGAAGTTGGTAACACTTAGTGTCAGTCAACCGGTAAAATTTCAAATTGCGAAATAAGAATTGCGCATTTGAACTCACATTTTTCAACCACTTCCTTTGAATTCGCGATCCGAAAATGACTATTCTAATAGCCTTCAATGGATTCATCAGATGGGCAACAAACTTTCTGTGTTCTTTTTCACTTTTAGAAAAATATTATCTTCTGGAATTATCCTCAAAAGCTGCATCTTTACGAGTGATGCACTATGCTTTCACTGCAATCCTCTGTTCTCTGATATATTCGGATATAGGTCGATGTCGTCACAACAGATTTCAGTAAAGCCTTCGATAGGGTTTCCTACGGCATCATTATGCTCTAACTTAATGACATGGTGGTGTCCTACATTCAAAATCGTCGATATCAAGTATCATTAAAATCATCTACATCAGCTCCGTTTATTGTGTCCTCTGGCGTACCCCAGAGTAGGATTATGGGGCCAAAGTTATTCATTCCATAAAACGCTGACCCCCAATCTTTTACAAGTCGACCTAAAGCGCGTTGCTTACTCAAAAGTGCTTACTCAGTAACCCTAGAGATTATTCCATCAACAAGGATGCTATTGCAAGAGCATCGAATATTCGGGATCCTTAGTGAAGACATTGGTAATATGATTAACAGAGCAAACTCCGCGCTTGGCTTCATTAAGTGCTGATCTATAAGGAATTCCGCAATCCATCTATTATGACGGCGCTCTACACTGCCTTAGTTCGACCTCTGCTCGAGTATGCCAGTAAGATATGGTCTCCGTACCACAATATAAGCCTAAACCGTATTGACGTAGATTTTTTTATGTGTAGAAGACTAGGGCGCGCGGTTGCTTGAAAATCCATCTATTTTGCAATAAACGGGCAGTCGTGTTAGTCTACAATGGACGACCTAAATCCAAAAATCAGTGCCGGGACCCGACAATTATATATGAATATACGACTGCGAGGATAATCACTATACTAACATTTTACTTATGACACAATAAAAATTTCAATCAATTTTAATACAATTAAAATTCCTTTCATTAACTTATTAGCCTTAATTTATTCACTAAAATCAATTTTCTATACACCAATGTAAAATAAAACGAAGTGAAACTACAAGAAAATCTCAACTCAATGTTTCTTTTTGTGGTTAAAAGAAGAAATTTTCATTTCACATCGAAATAAATTCGCATAGAGAGGCAAGAAAATATACACAAACAGCACAAAAAAAAACTTTTCACTTTAATTCTCTAATGAAAATGGAAAAACAAACCGGCAATCATTGTACATACTACGAAAAACCCTTTTTCTTGTTCTTCTACTTTAATTTTCTTTAGTCGCTTAATTAATTTTGAATGAAGTTACTCGGTATAACCACAAATTATATAAACAAATAGAAGGAAAGACTAGACTTAGTTTTTCTTTACAGAAAAGGAAAATCTTTAATTTTTCTTTCTCGTTCTGTTTTCTTTTTATCAAAATGCCAGAAAGGAAATTCGGTACAAAAAATAAAAAATCGGAATGAATTTTTTTTATATAATTTTTAAGTTAAACAGATGAATATAATTTTCATGCTTTGATGAGTGATGTTGTGGAGTGGTAAATTAAGAATTTTTATGTTTTTGAAGGGATGCTAGAGAGTCAACCGCAAGGAATCCACACAATTAATAAATCGGGTCGGGATGCACTTCATTAATTATTTTGTATAGGCTTTAATGAACCCACGAGGTTAAATAATAATTGACTTACACGAGTATATGTACTCGTATAAGTACGAGTACATAATATTCAATTATTTATTTATAAACTTTTACAGAACTTTTCTTATATTTATTCAATTTAAATATTTTAGTTTTTGTATATAATTTTCTATTTCTCTGGCAAAATAAAAAAAAAATAAAACATTTAAATTAAAATAAAGTTTTCTATTTTAATTTTTAATTTTCATTTTAAATAATTCAAATGGACGTTTATAAATAATTCTCTGTAATCATGACATTTTTGACATATTTCAATGATTTTTTTTGTGAGGGAGGAATGGAGGAGTTGTACAATGTACTGAAATAAAGAATTCAAATATTAAACTGACTGTGTATGATACACTGTAAGATTTTTATTTTATTTTAGTTTTTTATTTTCTATATGTAAATCGTTATCAAACAGAATCGGTTTTAATTCGAATAGAATTTCGAATTTTAACTCGTTAAGCTGAATCGTGACATCGAGGCTTCTGTTTGATTGATTGCACTGCAAAACCAAGCGCTGCACAAGACAACACAATTCTAATCGACTAGAAGAAAGGATACGGATTTTTAAGGCGTATTTTTGTTTCTATTTGACGAAATCTGCCTCGAACCACTGAAATTCATACTAGTTCATTCGAATGTCTAAGAAGACGAAAAGAGACGACTGCATCGAGCGGAATAAGTAGCAATCTGAATACGGCGGGTAGTGTAGAACTTCCCAGTCGTGTTCTTTTAAATAATTTTTCACAACGTTTGTAACATGTGGTTTTGCATTGTCGTGCTGAAAATTAATTTGTTTTGTCTATTCACCCATTTTGGTCGTTTTTCGTCAATAGTTTCACTTGATTCCGGCAGCTCATAATATACCACACCTTTCTGATCCCACCAGATACAGAGCATAACCTTATTGCAATGAATATCTCGCTTTGGTGGACCAGCTTTATCTGGCTTCACCCAAGATTTTTTGCGTTTGGGATTCTCATAATAAATCCATTTCTCTAAGAGCTATTCGATGAATACAACCTTTTCTTTGTTGTCTTTGAAGCAGTATTACACAAATGTTGGTGTTGCATAAGTAATGTTATGATTTATTTAATGAATAACTTTTCGTTTCTCATTTTATTTAACGTTGGCATTTATCAAAATTTAGATTATAATTTGGAAATATGTTCACATTGTGTTTTGAAGATAATATCTTTCAAATGGTGCCCATTGTTTGCTTCGACCTGATGTGCTCTTGCTAGAGCATTTTCCATAACTTTTCTTAGAATTTCAGGTCCCAGCGCTCTGATTTCTTCTCGTATATTGGCCTTAAGCTGTTGGATGGTTCTTGGCTTATTGGCATATACTTTACCCTTTAGGTAGCACCAAAGAAAGAAATCGGGAGCCGTGGTGGTCAGTTAAAATCAGAAAAACGCGATATAATTCGATGAGCTGTGGCTTCATCTTGTTAAAACCATTATTCTGGATTGTTCTCTACCTGTAATTTTCAATCATTGCCCGTTATTGAATGCCATTCGCATTAACAGCAAATTTTCCGTCGTTTTCGAAAAAATATATGGTCCAATGATCCTTTCTGAAGTTATTCCACACCATACTGCGCATCTAAGATGCATTTGATCTGCAACAATTGTTCTTGGATTTTGGGTGTCCCACATTCTGAAATTTTGTTTTTTCACTTGACCATTGAGGTGAAAATGGGCGTAATCGCTCATTATGAATTTGTGAAGAAACTCGTTGTTTTCTAGCCACAATTCTTGAAAACGGCGAATATATTGAATGCGTATTTGTGCATCATTTGGTTTTAACTCGTGAACCAATTAAATCTTATATAGGAAAAGGTGTAACTTATGTAAAATTCTTTGCAAAGACCTCCTAGACATCACCAACTGCTAAGAACGTCGCCTGGTGGAAGTTTCGGGATTTTCTTCAATACTTGCTTGCACTCGAGCAATATTCACATTATTTCGAACTAAACGAGGTCTTCTAGCACACGGAAGATCACCGACAGCCCTTTGTTGCCGAAAACGCTGAACCAATCAGTAAATTGTTGGAGCGCTAGGTGCATTTCGAACATGAAAGACATTTCGATATGATCTTTGTGTCTGAATAATCGAATGCTGACATTCAAAATAAAATTGAACACCATTGGCCCTTTGTTCTGTGCTGAGTCCATCATAAATTTCACATTTCCTTTCCATCATAAATTTCAGAGTTTTTCAAGGTTCATTCGAAAAAAAAATATGTAAACAAAAAATTTATTCGCTATTTAAATCATAACGTTAATTATGCGCCGCCGTTTAGTATTAAAATGTGCATTGGATATAGAAATTAAGTTTATGTACTACCTTCTTCATAAAAACATTTTTTAAAGAGGGGTAAGTCAAGCTCACCTGCACGTGGTGCTGCTTGTTAATAAACCAACGACGCTCTGGCGACCGAGAAACGGCGGGATAACCGAAAATCGGGGGCCTAATCAATGATGTTCTTTTCAATGACCCATTACCAATCTCACTGGTTAGGTTGGTAGCTGCTGCAATAACCAGTCGTTAAAGCAATGCGTATACAACAAAACGGAATTTATACCCCAGGTGGTACTCCAACTGCACAGTTGGCCAGTTCACACTTACACGAGGCAGGCGCAACGAATTTTGGAGTGAGCCAACCACCACGAACTCCATTAATACCAAGCTCAAGAATCTTCAGATCAAAACCTAAAACAAATGCATCTCGCTACTCAGCAGAGGAACGAAAATGTTGAACGCAAGGATAACGTGAACCAAAAAAACCACCACGATGTCGAAATCTTAATGGAACAGCTTAAAGAAGAAATTGCTATAATCAAAAATGCGAATCAAGCAAAAGAAAATACTAGAGCGTATGAAACGAAGGTTATACGAAGGCAAACTAGAACTAAACTAAATGAGGTGGAACAATCAACATAGAGCGTTTTAAAAATTCGTGTTTTTAAGAAGATTTAAAAACGTAAATAAAAACGACGATTTGGAATTTAATTATTTTAATAAATACAAATTAAATCAATTTTACGGTGTTGAAGACAATGAATTCGAAAGAAGAAATTCTAAAATTAATCCAGTTGTATAAAGGTCATGAGTGCCTACGGAATTTCAGCTCCAAATTTTTCCGCAGGACTGATATAAAAAATAAAGCATACCGCAAAATCGCCACTGAGTTGAGATTAGATGAGGAATTAGTAAAAAAGAAAATAAAAAGCCTTCGCACTTCATATACGGCAGAAAAATGAAAATTTGAAAATCCCAAAAAATCGGGAGTAAGGCTTGATGATATAAAAGAGCCTAACTTATTTTATTACGACGAAATGTCATTTTTGGATCGTTGCATTGTTTATAGGAAAGGTCAAACAAATTTAAGTGTAAGTTTATTTTATACTTATTTTAATAAAATAATTTTTGTTAATGAATCCTATTTAAATTATTTTTAGTTTTCTGCCAATACGAATGAGAGTCATGACTTACAGATACCTGATGAGTCGCAGTACGAGCTGGATCGGGAAGTCAATTTCGAGGGCGGAGCAGAAAGCAATGGACCACCTACGAAAAAAGCAAAAGAAACTGAAAATTCAAATTCTATCTCAAACTTTGACAATGTCCTCAACAAATTTATATCGGCTGTCAATTCGGATACCGAAGATGAATTTCATTTCTTTGGGCTTCAAATAGCGTCAAACTTACGAATTGACGTATAGGACACGCATTACGACTCATGGCATCGTTTCAACAACAGATGACTGATGTAAGAGTGCAAGTTTTAAATTCGCAACATGAAACTACTCTTGGAGCATCAAACGTCCGGCAATTTGGTTCAATTTCGTCCATGTCATCATCATCATCTGTTCCAGAAATGTATCCAACGATATCTACACCAATCAGTGTCACTTCTCCACTTCCCAGCTCAATACGGCCAAAGGTTTGAAATACGGTTAAAGCAAAAGCCGTAAAATTTATTCGACGTCCATCAATTTCTCCATCATGATCATCATCAACATCTATGGACATTTATTGGCATGATAAATTTCAACAACCATACCATACAGCAACCCAAAGTTAAATGTGGCCGCTGAACCGAACATCAATTCAAATTTAATAAATATAGAAATGGAAGAAGCGGACATTGCATACGAAACCTACGAATAACCAATATGTGATTTAATTTTTTTATTTAGTTATATGTAAATTAATTATTGTTATTAAAAGAAAAGATCTTTGTATTTTTTGAATTTTTATTCTAAACATAAAACGTGTACATGTTCACATAATTTTTTTCCATTGACAAGTGCACACGAAGCTTTCACAATTAAATTGGTAGTGTCTAGTGAGGTTTCAATTGGTCTTTGAAATATTCGAAACCGCGCTACTAATCTGCCGAAGGCGCACTCCACAATCATTCTAGCTCGACATAGCCGATAATTATATACTTTTTGAGGTACAGTTAATTCAATATTACGGTTGAACGGCTTCAACATATGCCGAGATAATGGAAACGCATCATCTCCGATAAAAAAAAATGGTGTTTCAATATCCTGCCCTGGTAACATGGACGCCAATGGAATAGCCAAATGGCCATTGACTAAGGCTTCGTAAAACGGGCTTTCTTTGTAAATGGTGCTGTCGTTAATTCTCCCGTTTGACCCTACATTAATAAAGAAAAATTTGCTATTGGCATCAACAATCGCGAATAAAATAATACTGAAGTAGCCTTTATAACAATAAAAGTTTGATCCAGAGTGAGCAGGAGCCTTAATTCTGATATGCTTTCCATCAACTGCGCCCATGGTGTGTGGAAATTGCCATATTTTATTGAAATCGTCTGCAATCTTATACCACTCAACTTTACCTTGTGGAACTTAATAAAAATTAGAAAATTTATTATTACATTTTTAATTGCATCTGCATATAATTTAAATTAAATTTACTTTTGGTTCGAGCGCAGTCCAAATCGCTTGAAGAACCTCAGGAACAAATTTCGATATTGTTTTATGTGACACTCTGGACATATATTCCAAAGAACGGTAAGAGTCATCTGTTGCAATAAATCTCAAAGTTATAGCGAGTCTAACTCTTGCTGAAATAGCGTCCCTTAATACGGTATCTTTTTTTGAATTGCATTTTTAACCTACAACATAATAAGTATATTAGACTAATAAAGTAGAAAACAAGAATTTTACATAACACATAATATAATGAATGTACCTACCAAACTCAAAATGTCTTCGAACTGTTCTACATAAATCCTGCTAAAATTTTGAAAGTTTGTTCCAGTACCCCAGTCCAAATCTTTTAACAAATGCATTTCCACATCATGATCCCCACGTTTAATTAAAAATTGATTAACCCAAAATACTGGTGCTTTTCGCTTTCGCTTTTCCTCAATTCCTTTAATTTCACGATCACGTAATAATTGCAATTCACTTAGAACTTTTAATTGTAATAACGCTACATATCTTGAAACTAATATCTTTGAATCGAATTTTCCGATAAACCCGATAAATTAAGAAAATACTCGCGTGAGATGTATTCCAATATGGATTAATCCGCTACGACCATGCAATTGCGGTAACTAACTAGAACTTCGAAGCTCTATATAAAAATTTAGATGAAGGAGAATATTATAGGCATACTAAATCTACAAATAATTTGTAATTCCAATGTAGGTAAATACCTTTCTTATAACATACCTAGTAAAGTTTTTATATAAAACATGTAGAAGAAATTTGTCATAATCAATTTCATTTCATAAATTTTGTTCGAAACCATTTGTAACTGCAACTCTACCATAGGAACATGTCAAATTTGATCTTAATCGACCAAGAAATAGACAAGTTCCTTTTCATTTTGCTTTATCCTAGAATTTGATCTCTCTCTATTTGATCTTCTTCGAACCTCTGTTGGTCATATTCCAGTAATTAATGAAAAGATAATTTTATGTTCATAATCGATTAAAATATTTCATTCTATCTTGTGCAGTTTTAAAAGTGTCGTTTTGAAAAATACAATTTTAAATTAGGCAGTTCTGAACGGATCCCAAAAAAAGTAACGAAAGCTTTCAATTATTTTACTTTTTACGGCGGAAAAATATTATGCGTATATAATGATATGTTTACCACTGTGTCTCGTTTGTGGAGCCGCATAAAATGTTACTTGTAATTAAGAAATACTCGTATCTAATAATGATTTTTGTATAGTTTTGAATTTTTTAATTTGGCATTTATTATTTCTTTTTTATGATGTGAACTATCGTAACATATTTTTTACGGGATGACTTGATACAAAATTTATTGTGATAGATTTTTTTCCGTTGTCATCGCACTTTGTCGGGATATTTTCCGGGTTAAAATCACGGACATATAGGTGAACGCTTTACTCGAACGAACTCGTCATCAGAATCCTTTAGTAGTATTTTTCTACTCCACTGGGTATTTAAGTATCCTTTGTTCTAAAAGTGAAAATCAATAAATTGAAATTGGAATGAATTTTGGAAATAGTCTCGAAGCATATAAAGCAAAAGTTTATACAAAAAATTGCAATTCTGTATCGTACTCGCATGTATAAGCAGACCCTAACTCATTAATATTTCATTAATAATTTTGCTTACGAACTGATTTTGAAACCTATATGAAATCCATACTCGTACATAACTCATTCGATTTTCACCCTTAATTTTCCGATTCATTATAGATAAATAAATGCGTTCAAAATAGAAATTTATATGGATGTACGAGTGTGTGTGTGTGGATACGATAGAGAAGAATTATAAATAATTACGAAACCAACCAACTATCTATCTATCTATCCATTAATAAACATTTTTATATATTATCACAAGAAATTTTCTTTTGTTATACCATGCTATAAATACATAAATAAGTATACAATATATATTTAATATATACTCGTATACGATATATGGATGTAATGTATAAAGAAGAAAATTAGTCATAAATTTTCTTTTTGGTTAATTTTATTACCTTCTATAAAACTCATAAAATTACTAAAATTAGAAAGAACAACGTAAATGGATGATAAATTTATCGTGTGTGTGTGTGGGTTAGCTAATCTAATCACAAATTTTTTTATTAATAGTTAAATTTACGTATATGGCCCAATGACGCCTAACTTTTATTTACCCGAAATGTTTAAATTAGATTTTGGGAAACTGGACCAAAGTAACCGATCGAAGTTACCCTTCTAATACAAAGAGGTGGACAACGTTTTTTCCATGATTTTCCAATTCCCTTTAGAGTACAAATACTTATACCATATACAAGACTTGACCGTTACTCTTTCAATAAAATTAATATTCAACTTTTCCTAAACAGCACATGGATAAGAAGAGGGTAGTTATAGAATTAAAAATACGAAATCCTCCTCGACTGTGTTGGTATTATAAAAAAATAAAAAATAAAAAAGATTTTCCTATAAATAAAAATAAATTTTCATTTATTCATGAATTTTTTATTTTTAACTACAAAATTGAAAAATATAAAAAATAAAATAAAATCGTAATATTAAATTGGAATGTATGTCCTCTCATGTCCTTTTTCACAATACGTATAAATATACTGAAGTTTTATATGTAATTTATTTTGATTTTCAAATATAGATTTTTTTTTATATCTTTGACAGGATGGTTCACATTCGCTAATCCTTTAAATGTACATAAATACGAAACATTCAAAAGTTTTGTAAACATCCTTTGAGATCCGAATCAAATATAATATACATGTTAACCCAAGGATATACACTACAGGACAAAATAATGTATGTATGAATGTTTGTATATGAAAAATAATGAAAACAGGACAAGCAACAAAGTCATCTGCACATAAAAAATTGAATATTGAATTTACCTTATAGATTTGTGTTTCGAATCCTTTTTTATTTATTTATTTATTTTCATTTTTTGTACATACGTTCGGAATTCGCAATGCACATACACCAACATATTCATGTATATAAATTTTGTATTCAAAAAACACTATTTGTTCAATTTGGACAGAACATATTTATACATAATATAAAAATGGCATGTTTTTATTATTACTTGGAATTTTTGTTGATTTTTAAATTGGATTATTGTGTGCCTGGCGATTTTTTTTTATTATTATTATAAAAGTACAAAAAATGACTAAAATTGGATTTGTCGCTGCTGGATTTGTAATTCGGAAAATAAATTTCACATTTTTATTTTTTAATTAAAGTTCAAACAATTCAATAAAAAATTATGAAACAATAGTTTACGATTTTTTATTTTGCGTGATTGATTAAAATTTGACTCTCTATTGAAATGTATTGTAATCGTTTGGAGCATGAATTGGGAGCAATGGGTTTGCTTTATGTCTACTGGTAGATTTATTTGAAATAGTAAACAAACCAAATAGGTGCTGCTGTTTTTGAATAATATGGACAGGACGCCCTCTGTTTAATTTTATGCGGACTATATTTCACTTCAACTCGTGGTCGATTTTATAGCTAGGACACACTAAAAATTGTTTATTTTATACAAGAGATGTACAGTACCAGTTTGAACTATCCATTCACATTGTATCCGTAATAGCCTGGACAGACTGCAAACTGAAAACTCCGAATTTGCAGTAGATTTTTGAATTTTTTGTAGTGTATCGAATTGAATTGAACTCTATTTCCTGGAATACTTAACCGGATTTTGCTAAACCAGTTTAACTAATCCGCAGTCTGTCCGGGCTCTAAGTATATTGCGATGGTAAAAAATTTGTGAAGTTAGAGAATTTAGTCAATTTAGTTTTTTGTCAAAGCAACTATATAATTTTGTTGTTGTCTCTTTTGACAACATCAATCTATAATATAGGATTTCAAATTAAACCATTTAAAGATCATTGGCAACTTTTTCCAAAACAAAGTAAACATTTTCAAATTCAAATAAAACTTTTTAAAAATCAAATTCAACAATTAAAAAAAAATCGTTTTTGCGATATTTAATAATTGATAATTTCGTGATTGGATTTGGCACTCTTTACTTTCAATCTGGCACTATTTTAAGTAAAATCTAGCACTCATGGAGTATAATAGGTGGCAACACGGCGTTTAGTTCAACTTGAATTTTAAATAGGACTGAAAGTTAAATTTATAAGTTATTATAATCAATATGTAATAATGAGCGATACAAATCGCTCGACATCCGAAACCCCCGTTCTTAGAAGCGAGAAATATTCAATTATTTCTCAACAGCAGAAAAAAATATTTATAAAGCAGTATGAAGAAAATAAGACAATAGCTGAAGCCGCTGCTATTGCAAATTTAAATATTAATACCGCCAAATCAATTGTGTACAAATACAAACGAGATGGTGAAGAAATTGTAATTGAAAAGCGTGGTGGAAAAAAATTTGAAAAAGTTACTGAAGAAGTTTTGCATTTTGTGGAGGATGCTGTAGAAACAAGTCAAGGACAAATTATAAGAAAATAAAAATATACATTTGAGTATACAAACGGTAGCCAATTCATTAAAGAAACTGAAAATAACTTTGAAAAATGCTGCAATTGAGTTCGATCGAATAAACGAACCACGAACGCTTGATTTAAGAAGAACTTATGCCCTTAATTTTACTGAAAATGCTCCAGAAAATCGTGCAAAAATATTTTTTCTTGACGAAAGTGGTTTCAATTTGCATCTAAGGCGAAGACGTGCTATATCACGTGGAGGAACTAGTATAACCGTTGTGGTACCCACAGTTCGCGGAAGAAACATTTATACACCATAATATACTTCCAAACTCAAATTGCAATAGCATCAAGTTTTGCTCATTTGTACGAGAATTACTCGAAAAAATACATTCTCAAACTATGAGGAATGTATGGCTCGTTATGGACAACGCTGCGATCCATCAAACCTCGGAAGACCGAGAGCTCGTCAATTCAAGATCTGCTAAGCTTATTTTTCTTTTACCTTATTCACCTGTGTTAAATCCCATTGAACAAGTTTTCTCGAAAGTAAGTATTTAATAATATACCTACATTTACCTACTTATATGCACATTTATTACCTAAATCATGCACAACCCCTGTAGGTGAAATTAGCTGCTAGAAGAATTCTAAACGAAAACAACGGGCATTCAGATATGATAAATGTGATAACTGAGACATTGGAAACAGTAACTCAAAACGACTGCAATAACTACATCACAAACATGCTGATGAAGCTACCGCAAGCAGTTGACAGGCAGCTGTTCATTAGAATATTAAAACTAATACGGCAAAACCGAATTTTTTCTTTAGTTGTTGAATTTGATTTTTAAAGTTTAATTTGAATTTGAAAATGTTTTATTTGTTTTGGAAAAGTTGCCAGTGAACGTTAAATGGTTTAATTTGAAATTGAAAAATACTAGGCCACATATGTTTTGATATAATATTATTACCTATCGAAAATTCAAACAATTTACATATATAATTGAGTTTGATAATAATTTTTTTAAGTCAATATTAAAAAATTATAAAAGCAGTTCCTAGTGGTAAGCACTTTAACTAAACATTTAATTTAATTTACTTAAATCTAATTTTTTTTTTCAATTTAACTAAATTTTTCCTCAATTTACGCAATACAATTCTTATTATAAATTTAGAAGTTTAACCAATGCAATACACCTATTTTAACTTTTTAATAATATTTAAGGTTATCGCTAGTTGCGGCCAGGTATTTCTAATACTAATGAAATGGTTGCGTTGGTAATTTTTATTGTTAAAGTATTTATTAAGAATCAAAAAATCTTGTAAACAAATATTTTTGTTTTAATCATTGTGATTCTAGAACTTACCTTATTTATTTTTTAGAGAACCACACCTTGAAGTCATAAGCTGTACCGAGCTCAAACAGCAATGGGGTAAAACTGGAAAAACTATTTCATCAGAATACAGTTCAGTGATTGTTCAAGACTAGTTCGATTTGCTTTACGTCAGAATTTTGAGAAATAAATTGTAGTATATTGCTATAAATACCTACTTAAACATGCTTAACTATTTTACTCAGTACAAATTAACTAATGCGTTATATTACTCAGTACACTAGTATAACTTCCTTGTCATATTTTGTTGTTGTTGAATATTGTGTTGTGACATAGATATAAGAGTGATGTAGCCAAGGTGGAAAATACGCTCTGCCATGTGCTGATTACCATATGCCTCCAGTGCTGATTCGGTAGCATCTGAAAAGCAATGAATTTGAACTTAAGATTGTTCGTCATATTAAAGAAATCGAGGCATACGTATTTTGTTAAGTTCAATTAATTGGGATATACGATTCTGGCATTTTGTGTTCATCCTTTGCGATACCGCAGCATGTTTATCTTCCACAGGCCTTGCATAAGTAGCTTTCCCATCGTGGTTACGGGTCCTGTATATCCCAGAGGGTCTAAAATACGTGCTACGGTCGATATGATGGCTCTCCTTGTAGTAGGCATGGCAGGGTCAAGTTGTGTTACCTTAAATCGAAACTGATCAGTAAGTAGAAGCCAATAAAAACCGGTGTTTTCACATAAACGAAATCGTCGATGCAAACATATGGTTCTCGATCGGTATCGGCGAAATGGCCAACGAGATCGTGCGATTTAATACCTTTGCAGTTCTTCTTTTAGGGCTATCGTAAATGGCATGTCTATGTGAATAAACATCAAACAATTGGGGCCCTCAAAGTCAACATAACGGACGCCATCCAGTAAATTTAACAAGATTTATGCGAAAAATTCAGCGAATTCGAAATTGGGGTTAATCTGGCTAATAGCAAGATTTAGCTTTTGTATCGATGTGTGGTTACACAGACGTTTGGAAGTTTCGTTACCATACTAATGAAACTTTGAATTCTTGGAATTAAAAAAATTGGGTGTTTCAGCAGAAAATATTTATCGAGTCTTCGAAGTAAACAACTCTCTGGCTATAACCCAAAACAACTCAAAATATCATATAGAAATCGCAGATATACGTTAGGGGGTTAACAAATGCGTGACGAAACATAATAATTCGCTAAGGCATGTGATTATATTTTTAATATAAGTTCAAACTTCAAAGTATTTTCCATATTTTTGTAGCTTGGTCAAAACAGTCTGATGAGACGACCGAATTTTTTAAGTTAGAGAATTCAATGTTTCCTTAGTTTCGAAACCCAACTTCCAAACTTCTTGATAACCTGCCGATATAAAATATAACATGCAAAATATATAAAAAATATAAAAAGTATAACTAAGTATAAGAAATAGGAAAATTATAGAAAATATAAACAAAATGAAAAATTTAAAAATGTAGGAAATAATATCAAAAAATATATATTTATTATATAAAACATATTATAAATAATTTAAAAATATAAAAAATAAAAAACTTAAAATTTAAAACAATCTAGAATTATAAAAAAAATACAAAAATATAAATATAAAAGATAAGAAAAGTATATATGATAATATATAAAAAATTTAAAAATATATCAAATATAAAACTTATATAAAATATGAAAAATCTAGAAATTATCCAAAATATAAGATAAATTACAATTATAAGCTAAGATATAAGATAAATTACATAAAAATATAAAAATAAAAAATGTACGAAATACTGTATAAAAAATATTAAAATATAATAAACATAAATAAAAAATATCAAAAGTATAAACAATACTAAACACAGCAAATAAAAAAAATTTAAAAAATTTAAAACAATAAAAATATATACTCGTACATAAAAAAATATAAAAACATAAAAAATATAAAAATATATAAATTATATTAAACATATAAAAAATATTGAAAATTTGGAATATATATTTTCCATGTAAAAAATATTAAAAATATAAAAAATAAATAATTTAAAAAATACAAAAACAATCAAAAATATAAAGATATTAACAATATAAAAAGTATAGAAAATATTTTAAAATATAAAAAAAGATATATGTATAAAAAAATATCCAAAACATAAAATATATTAATAGTTATATTTTAATTTATTTTATATTAAGGATATTTTTTTTATTGTGAAATTTTTTGTAAACTTATAAATATGAAAAATACTCATATATAAAATATTAAAAATATGGAAGGTATTACAAATATTAAAAGTATTAAAAATATAGAAAATGTTAAAAAATAATTCAAAAATTTTAAAATTATTATAATATTATATATATTATAATAATTTTAAAATTTTTGAATTAAAAATAAAAATGAAATATAAAAAGCATAAATAATATGGAAAACACACAAAATATGTAAATATTTAAAATATGTAAAAAGTATAAGAAATAGAAAAATTATAGAAAATATAAACAAAATGAAAAATTAAAGAAATTTTAAATGTATAAAAAATATACAAACTTTAAAAAAATGTAAAAGCTAAATATAGAAGCATTAAAGAATAAATAAAAAAATAAATTTTAAACATAGCAAATATATAAAATATATAAATATATAAAAAATATAAATAATTTAAAAATATAAAAAATAAAAAATTTAAAACAATCTAAAAATATAAATAATATAAAAATAACAAAAATATAATTATAAAAATATGAAAAATATTTAATATATACAAAATATCAAAAATATTAAAATGTAACACTTTAATAAAATATAAAAATATGAAAAATCTAGAAATTATCAAAAATATAAGATAAATTAAAACAAAACTGTAAAAAATATAGAAAAATAAAAAATTTACGAAATTGAAAAACCATTTAAGTATAAAAAACCTATAAAAACATTAGAAAATAAAAAGAAATTAAAACAATCAAACTATATCAAAAATTTGTTTTATAAATATATAAAATATAAACTTATTAATTATTAAAAATATGGAAACTATTAAAAATATTAAAAATACCAATTTTATTAAAAATTATAAAAATATTGAAAGTTTTTTATATTAAAAATATTAAATTTATTAAATAAATTTAAAATTTTCAAAATATTGAAAATATCAAAAATATTGAAAATATCAAAAATATTGAAAATATTAAAACTCTTTAGAATATTAAAAATAATGAATTTATTAAAAATTTAAAAATATTTAACATTTAAAAAATATTTAAAATTAAAAAAATTTTTATAATATATATAAAAAATACGAATAAATTATATATATTTTATAAATATAAAACATTTTATTAAAACATAAAACGTAAAAAATATAGAAAACATCCAAAATATATTAAAAATATAAAATATATAAAAAGTATAAGAAATCCGAAAATTATAGAAAATATAAGCAAAATGAAAAATTCAAGAAATTTTAAATATGTAAAAAATATACAAAATATAAAATATTTTATAAACAAAATATACAAAAATAAAAAACAACAAATGAAAAAATAAAAATAAAAAATACAGAAAATTTAAAAAATAGTAAATATTTATAAAATATTATAAAATATATAAATATAAAGGAAAAAATAAAAAACTTAAATTTTAAAATAATCAAAAATTTTATTTATAAAAATCAAAATTACCAAAATATAAATATGAAACATATGAAAAATATCAAAATATAAAAAATATAAAAGTTAAATAAAATATAATAATATGAAAAATCTAGAAATTATCAAAAATATAAGTTAAACTACATAAGAATTATAAAAAATATAAAACACATGGAAATATAAAAAACATACAAAATATAGAGAATATTAAAATGTAAAAAAATATAAAAAATATTTAGCATAACATTAAAAATATAACATGATAGATGTAAAAATATGAAAATAAAAAATATATAAAATATATAAATAATATGAAAAATGTGGAGATATATGCAAAATATATAAATGTAAAAAGATGGAAAATATAAAAAAATAAATAATTTAAAAAATATAAATAATATCAAAATTCAAAAATATAAAAATGTATAAAAAATATCAAAAGTATTAAAATATTAAAAATACTAAAAATATATACAAAAAGTAAGGACATTTTTAAAAATGGAAACTATTAAAATTTATTATTAATAGTTTGTTTGTTTTTTATGTTTAATTATCTCCTTAACCTTATCTTACGGCCAGATAGGCCAATCTACTAACTAAGATGTGGGGGTATTACAGAACAGAATTTAATGTGGGCCCATGGTGACTACACAAAAAATCGCTTTTCGCGTGTCGTAATCGTATACGCCACTTTGTGAATATATGTCGTTAGAGACAGGTTTTTTGTGTAGAATTTATGGCATAATTTAATTTGAGAGATTTCGAAAACAAATTTTTTTACTCATTACTATTTTTTTGAAAATTGCTTTCATTTTTCGTTTCTCAATTTACACTTTTACGAGATGACTACACTTGCCTAAGACAACAACCGGAAAAATTCGGGTTGAGGCTAACATGAGCGACTTGAAGAGCAAAATAATTGATTGACAAGATATATTAGTTCTCCAAATCATATTCTATGTTTAGAAAAATGTAGTTGAATTAACCTTCTTTGCACGTTTAGTCTCTCTGCCCACATTAAAGCTCCCTTAAACACCTTATCCACAAATATAATCAAATTAAAATTAATACTATAAACGTGTCCGGTTGTAATAAGTTTGGGCAATATGAATAAAAAAACACAAAATGGATGAAAATATCCTTAATAAATAATACAAAAATCCAATATGCTTTTTAAACACTTACGTCCAATATATTCTTATTTTATATGAAAATACAAACATATACATAAACACTAAACAAACATTATTACATATTTTTCATTATCTAAATATTACGCATGCGGTCAAATTATGGATTTCATAACTCTATACAACAGTAAAAAAAACATTTTATTTATATATTTTTATATCTCGTGCAAAAGTCTAACCCACCCACCCACTCACTATACTATAATATTCGAGAACATAAATACATATAAAATACACCACATTTTCTCTCGTTGTGGATCCGGACATCATCCCCTAGAAAAAAATTAATTTTCATTTCACCTATTACACCCTACATAATATTATGCCATATATACGAGAAAACATAAAAAAATATAGAATTTTACCGAACCATAATAAAAAAAAATCCGTTATAGGAGAGAGAGACGATACGAATATTTCGAAGGGTAGAAAAAAATTTTCCGTATTATTTTTCCTCCTTATACACATTTTATTATTGGTTTAGCAGCAGCAGAAAAATGTATGCAGAGAGATATACAGATGTATGCACGAAAACACTGTGTATAAGGAAAATATAATATTTACAACAACAATCCGTGTATGATGGAAAAACTTGGAAAAATATAATATAATATCGCATGTATGTATGTTTGTATGTATGTATGTATTTATTATAATATATTATCTGTATGTATAATAAAAAAATATTTTATGTATTGCGCAACCACCCTCCGTATATCCTTTACTCCTATAATAATAATTATTTATGTGTATACAAGAGGAAAAATAATGAAAAATCTTATTTTTCCGTTATTATTTTATTATTTGTTGTTGCTGTTGTTTCATGGCACAAAAAGGGGAATACATTATACGTTTATGATATAAATTTATATACATCGCTCCTATGCTAGTGTATTCCATATGTATATGTGTGTGGTTAGGATTATGATGATTCGGTGGAAAATTATTGGAAAGAAAATTTATTATTTTTATTAGTTATGAAATGGATGGGTATTCTATATTCGGTCGGAATACATAATATATACGTAACAGTTTGGTTAGGTGGAATAAAAAAAATATAAAGAATTTATGTATGAATGGGCGGATACGAATTTATATAACGTTCGAGATGAATTTATTATTAAGGATATAATGTTGGTTTGTTTTAGAAAATGGTGGGTGATTCGGTCTTTTGCTGGATTATTCGTGTCCAATTTAAAGGTATCCTTATAAATATTACCGATTTGTTGTTGTTGGTACTGTAGTATCTCGGCTCTTGAAATTGACCCTGGAAACAACACAAATTTCATTCTCAAGACATTAACAATAGCTTAGTCTTTCCAATCAGAAATTTATAATTTAAAATCGACATTTAAATATTTTAAAACTCAACGAATGATCTTAACGAATCCTAAAACTAGGGCTATATAGTTACTTCACATACATAGGTCAATATTCATACTTACTCTCTAAGACTTGGTTTAATAACTCTTTCATTGTACGTAATGTGCTGGCCGAGTCTTAGATAACGTTAAAATTATATAAACTGGACAATTTTCTCTGATTTACTTTGAAATCCTTAGCTAGCTTCGATCTCTGAAACCGCCTTAATTTTTTTTAATCTTTTACACTTAAGGTAGATCATAACACTTTTTAGTTTATTTTATTCTTCTTTTTCTATTTTAATAATTTTCCAAAATTTAATACCGAATTAACTAATTAATTCTAAGCGAGGGCGAACGTATCGGCCATTTAGTTGTGTTTTCAGTTAACACGGGATATAGAAAATTAAAATTGCTTGCACGGAAATCGAGCCAAGTGTGAATGAAATGAAAGTTTGTAAGAATAAATTTAGTGAGTTATCATATAATTCACGAGAATTACTGATCCTGTGAACATTTCTGGGATTTCTGTTATTTAGTTGTTTTTACAATAAATCGGGTTCGTAGCTTATTTGAGAATGACAGTTGGGTAAAATTTCAATTGGCGAAAATATCAAAATGTTCAATTTGAAAATGAAGAAGTTTCAAATTTTGGAAACCATGGTGAAAATTATATTTCGTGTTCCGTTTTCACAATATTGATAGACAATTATCTGACCTATATATGAAAGAGCTTCTGTGAATATTAGAGTGAACGTAGCCTAAACTATGAGATTATAACCAGTTTGTTTTACTGAATTCGCATTTATTTTTAATTTTTATTTGTTATAAATAAAGTTTATTTCCGATTTTTCGGTAAAACTTTAGCGATATAGAATACTACTGATATGGAGTGGAACCTCGTTTTGATTAACTCGATTCTTGGTCGATTCTGTCTTCCTTTAGGAATTGGTCACGGGATTGTTTTTGATATTTTTCTAGCAGTTTTGTGTTTTTTTCTAAATGTTTATTCTGGCAAAACGGAGTAGGAATTATATTTTTCCTATTTACAGCCGTTTTGACATTTAAATTTTCTTACGTATTTGAGGTACGGATTTAAATTCCTTTTCAATTATCGCAGAACCCAAAGGTTTCGTTTCAAACGTCGTTTATAGGTAAAATATCACGGTGTAAGTAGAACCCCTTTATGGGGTAAACATTTGGTATCACTGTCGTTGTGCCATTAATCTATTATTTGCCGTTCATTGATACTACATATAAAATATAACGTGTAACGAATTTTTTCCTTTTACCTGCCTGGGTACTAACACTAAAAATAAAAATTCCAATAAATTTTTTCTTCATTATGCCAGAAATAGAAAATATTTTATGGGAAAAAACTCCAATAATTTTTTTCATTATAGGAATAAAATTCCAAATTTCTATGGAAGCCAAATCGACCTACAGTTTAACAAAATTTCGTAGTAACGGCTTTTTAGGTTTTGTTTCTTGTTTGCTTTGTCCAAGGATACACTTTCTTATCGCAAACTCTTTTTTAATGAAATATTGAATTTTTGGCGAAGTCGGTATGATCAACCGATGCTTTCTTGAATGAATCTCTTGAAACCATTAAAGGACGGTATTGCCTACATCATTGGAATTTTCTGTTTTATCGCAGTTTCTCAATAAACGTGGATAACGTTGGCGAAGCAAGTTGTACTGATTCTATTTTGCCAACATTTTTGATTTTATTCTAACCAGAATGATTCCTTCCTAAATAAAGAATTTCTCGTTTATAATTGGTAATGTAGTAAAATATTAGTATTCAAAATTGCATGTAAACTGATTTACATTTTACTTAAATGAAGAAATATTATATTTTTATAAACTTGCTTTGTTAAAAGCAGATCGTGCATTAGGCGAGTGAAGTTATAGAAAATGATTGCTCGTGTGCGGAATTTGGGTGCTTTGTTTTCGCTGTTTTTGGTTGGACCAGTGGAACACGTTTTAGTTAAATAGAACTGATTTTATTTGTTAAGAAAGTTCACGGGTTGGCCATAGGTGGCCATAAATTAAAAGATGCAAATACATACGTATTTACTGTTATTGATCATTTAGATGGTGATTGTATTGTCAAATGAACAAAGTTCCATCAGTATACAGATTTTGGTGTTAGGGTATCAGAATGTAATTATTATCTCATATTATAGAAATATAAAAAATAATTTATTAATTAAAATTTTGGGTTTTAGTTTAAAATTAAAATCACCAGTAAATTTTTCAGAGTAGCATTTTCATTATACAGGTAATCCTCGTATAACACGGTACTTTTACTACACGGTTTTGCTATAACACGGTCGATAAAATGCGCCATAAATTTTGCATAACACGGTACTTATATAACACGGTTTTACTATAACACGGGAAAATTTCCTCATATAACACGCTACCGTATGAATTTCAATCCCACGCAACGAATCCTCTCAGGAGCACGAGGAATTATACACATATTTTTTAAAATCCCCATTCATCAAAACGGACATTTATCTCAAAAAATGTCAAGTCTGCTCCTGGATTTTAGATCGCGAAGGATAGAATAACCGTACTTCTGTGCAGTAATGCATCGGGAGTTTTTATTACCTCGAGCCATGAAAAACAAAGACAAATCCAGTTTACCCATTTTTTGGCATGCCGATGCCTGGGTTACAGCTGCGTTGTGTACTGATTGGTTCCAAAACTGCTTCGTGCCTCAAGTAGAGAGTGATAAATATGAAAAGAAAAAATCTTACCTTAAAGCTTTTGTTAATTTTGGATAACGCATCCAAAAGAGAGGGCCATCCAAACGTGGAAATAATTTATTTACCATCCAATACGACATCAATTATGCAACCACAAGATCAGGGTGTTATTGCAACATTTAAATTTTATTACATTCGTTGTACTTTTCAACACATTATGTATCAAGTGGAATCTGATACGAATATTTCGGTGCCAAAGGCTTGGAAAGGATTTTCCAATATGAAATGTGTAAACATCGTTACGTTATCAATCAAAGAGTAGGAGCCTTCCACACTTAATGCGTGCTGGAAAGCTTTATGGCCCGCTGTCGTACTCGAGCAAATGTCATACGAAGGGTACGAGAAGGATTCGCGGATATGACAATCAATGATTTGGAGGAACTTCTTTTGAATGAAGAAATAAACAAAGAGGAACTACTAGTACTGACGGTCACTCACAATGGTAAAGAAATTGGTAAAGAGTTGGGATTTGGGAGACGTTTAGAGTCTCCCATAATAATTCGTCACATAATTAATAAATAACCCTTTAATGGAAAGAAGTGCACAATTTAAAATACAATTAGATGTTTGTCTTGCTCCGCATCAAAATATTTTCAAAAAATTGCAAAAGGAATGCCGTCAATCACTTATAACAGATTTTCTCGAAACATCTGAAAGTGAAGGCAACGATAGGACAAGCAACTTCGTTCGTTCGGAGAATATTGAATGGAAACAATTCGTTTTGAGGAAATTTCTAGTGACGATGATGAACACCCAGTCCATAGTCATCGATGAGGTAGAATTTTATCAGACTCCATTGAATAAATTTAGATTAATTTAGATGTTTATTTTTATTGGGATCACTTTTATGAAAGTAAGACTGACATTATAATTTAGTTAAATTTTTATTTAATTTTTGAAAAGAAATTCTTTTACAGTTATGAATTTTTAAGCTCTAGTCTCAGATAAAACGGGTTTCGTTAGCACGGTATTTTAGAGGCACGTAATCACCGTGTTGCTCTGGTGCTCTGAGGAGTTTTAAAAAAAGATCTGCCAATTGGCTCTGTGAATCTTGCCGATTTACAGCACATAAAATCTGTGGTTGATTGTGAAGATGAACCCGATCACGAACCTGAAGTAAGCGTAGCAGATATAATGAAGTTGTTGAGGTGGATTGAAAAGGAACTATCCAAGTTAGATGAGTTGCAAACACTGGAGCAACAGCTTTCCATGCAGAGCTTAAATTTAACAATATCAAAGCTGATAATGATAATCATATCAAATCTATAACCAGTACAATGGGGATATTCGTAATTCGTAATGGTTTACACGATTTATTTATTGTTAAATTAGAATCAATTGAATTAACAAACACAGTTGTAACACTAATGCAACAAAATTTATAATTATCATGCACCATTTGGCGAAATTTCAATCGCAGTTGTACTTTGAAACAACAAAAATAAAAATAAAATTTAATTCAAAATATTTATGGTTCAAGACCGGTCAAATATATGTACTTACGGTCCAATTTTCATCGTAATAGCTCAATGAATGGTATTTTTCGTCTCATCAGTGATAACCAGTCATTTGATGGTAGCGCAGCCTAATGAGATTTTGAGATTTCTGTAACACATGGACACGTCACTATTTTCATCAACATTAGTGCAGTGCGAGAAACGAATTGTTTCTGGAATTGTCTTTTCCAAAGCTTAAGCAATTTACTAGAGAAAAAATGTGGTTTATTTGCTTATATTTCTTCCTTTTGCTACATTTTGTAGGTTCAACTGTTCTCGTAGATGGTCAAACGGGCATCCTTTTGTTACTATCATTGGGAGTTGCGTAAAACTGCTTATACATTCGCTACTTTGGTAGACCAAACATTTGCCCCCAATCTTCGAAAGCGGAAAATAATTTAGATATTATCGGAAGTCTGAATTAGAAGATGAGTGATAAAAAATGCAACAATAAACAAATTGCAAATAGTATATCTGAATTCAAGAACGTTGATTAGTTCAAAAATGTGTTGGTGTAATTGTTGTGGCCGAATTTACCGGTACATACCGAATTTATCACAAAAATTGTCTTATATAACCAAAAATTATTATTTCTGCTTACATTTCAGAAAACCCTCGTTAAAAAATTTAATCTTCATTGAAAAAATTGTAAAAGCTCTTGCGGAAGCTGTCGCTTCTGGCACATAGATGTTCACCACATTTCGCATGGATCTCTCAATTTATGGAGAAAGTTGAAAGTTCATCCTGATCAATCAATTCGTATGGGCTGTGCAGGGATCACATTTTTACTGAAAAACAGTTATTTTTGGAAAAATCGTCATTTTCGCTTAAATTTTGGAAAGCTGATTTGAAGTGGTATTGTTGCAAAATTAATTTAGAATCTGTTAGTTCATAACCATTTTTCTCGTAAATGATATAATTGTTAGAATACATACAGATTACATGAGAGCTTAGGAGCTTCAGAAGCTCTCAGTTCCGGTACAAAAACGAATAAGCTTCCATGGAAGCCGTCACTTCCAGTTTAACGACTTTTAGTTTACACGGCACCAGCCACATACACACATAAACAAAACAACACACATACAGATTTTTTAAAAACTACTTTTCTTGACTTCGGCGATAAAGCGAATGGTATATCTGCAAAAAACTCGAGATCAAGATTTTTCATGATTAGGTAATATACTTTCTTTGACTACGTAAAAGAAAGTAAAAACTGTTATTTGTAAAACCCATCATTTCCGCTTAAATTTTGGAAATCTGGTCTTAACCGATATTGTTGCAAATTTTCTTTACAATCTTTTAGTTTTTAGTCGTTTTGGTCGTAAATGACATACTTTTCAAAATACATGCAAAAAACGAAAAATCTCTTGACACTTCCGGTTGACCAATTTTGATCTGAATTCACTGGAATCTACACTGGCATTCTAATTTATGGAAAAACTTAAGTACGAGGTTACATCCTGTTCAATTAATTCGTCTGGGCTTTCGCTTAAAATTTTGAAAATGGATTTAGACCGGTATATTGTGACACATTTAATTTAGAATCTTTTAGTTTTCTGTAAATGATATGTTTTTCAAAATATTTACAAAAAATGATAGAAGAAGTGGCAGTTCTTGAGAACCGATTTCGGCCTAAAATCACTGGGATTCTCCACTGGGATCAAAAAGCTTAAATAAGAAGTTTTGCCCCCGATCAATACGTCGGGGCTGTAGATCGCCGATAGACACTTAGTCTGCACACACATACGCGCATACGCACATACACACGCACAAACAGAAAAACTGTTTTTTGACTTCGGCGATAGCGAGTGGTAAATCTGCAAAAATCTTGAGGTCAAAAATTTTCTGTATTACATACTTCACCTACTTTCTCTTCGACGAAAATCAGCCTTTCCTCCATGCTGCAATAACATGTTAGAATTCGAGACTACCGAAGCGTCATCAGATGTCATCATTTTGTGAAGATTAGATCGCTCGGAGTTAGCAATGGTAACACCAGTATACTTTTTGGTGGAAATACCATTTATAATACCATCACAATATGGAACAAGTTAAAAAAAAAATTAAAGCAAGATGAGCTAAGGATGGTGAAGAAAGACAATATGCTAACAAAAAGTGTTTCATTGAAAAAATTGTTCAACTTCAATCGAGGAGCCGACGGATTAGATTAGTCGCACCACAAAATCAAGTCAAGTTCGCAACCGGGCAAATACAGGAGCGTCAAAAGCGACAATTTATTTTGCTCGAGTTATACAATGGAAAATTCACAAAGTGATTCAAATAACGATAAGGCTGTGATCATGAGCAGATCATTATTTAGAAGAGGAGCGGAATATTTGGTTAAATGGGTGATAATATTTGAATTTCAGTTTAGAGATGACTGCATTAGCAACAAATGGGAAATGTGCAAGATGGATATCAATTATAACAGTTAGCATTGTGGTTTTTGGGATTGTTATTATTATTCCTATCGTCATATACGCTATAAATAAGATGTAACCACTCCAACCCAGAACATTTAGTTACGGAACAGTGATTTACAGAACGTTATCTTTGGAGTATCATAGGTTTACTTCAAAATTAAAAAGCATCTGCCAAAGCAGCAAAATTAAACCGATGTTTAAAAAAAGCAGAGACAAGGACATAATAGTTTATGAAACTAGTGTTTTTAAAACGGGTTCATAGAAGACCAGAAACCGCATACATTGACATTATCAAATGAAATGCAGTTCTAATAACTCGCGAGCAAACACTAAGCATCCAATCCATATAACCAACTGCCATAGCAAAGGTAATGAATTCTGTAAAAATACAAGATTTACAGGAAGAAGCTTAGCGCACGTGGATATAGGAACGACCAGAGGAATAATGGCAACAATTCACATTTTTCCTAATAGTATAGCGGCTCCTTCCGCAGTGAACGTATTCATTCTCAAGAAATTCCTTCATATAATCCAAAATATACAATGAGACAAAACTTCGATGCTTGGAAAACACTAACGTTGGCAGACCTCTCGTTAAATAAAATGAGTAAAGTCGACATCAAATTTCTCGATGCGTTTACTTGTGGCCCTGGTGGATATAGCAAAATGTTTCTCTACAAAACTCAGATGGGTTTCGTGAGAGGACGTGCTACTCCTCTTCGCAACAACTGGAATTGCTGCAACGCTTCTCAAATTAGGAAGAACTACTCGATACATCCGTTTCGCCTATGCATTCAGCCTGCTCTATGATGCATTTTTATTGATGAGGTAATGATGTTACAAAAGGATGGTCTGAGATGAATTAATCAATTACTGTGCGAAATCACAAAATATCCAAGATCATTTGGCGGCAGCAGAGTTTTAGTCATCGGTGGTAATTTCGACAAATACTTCCAGTAGTACCACGAGATAATCAAGCAGACAATACTGAGTGCTGCATCAAACCAGACTCTTCCTCGCGGGTTTTTAAGAAATAACTGTAACGACTAATATACGATGTGAAGGCCATCAACTACACTACGTGACCCCGAAATCATTGAAATTCCTCCAGAAATGATTAAGATTGCAATCCAAATTGATTCAATTTACAGCGAAAAGCCTGGCGATGATGAATATTTTCCTGTCATCCCTGCATTCTGATAATTCGAACATTTCGGAAAATTAGGGTGATGGATTCGAATTTAATTTGAAAATCTGAATCTAAAACTACGACACAAATAGTTGTAAACCTGTGTTAAATTTTAATAAATTCAACTTTTCGTGGGAAACTGCCCAAATCTGAGCCAACAATTAATTCATATTAGTTATTATGAATATTTTCGATGAATTGTATCTTCGCACAATTTGTTCTCGCGCATTTTTCGGGTCCCAACGCGTTCGGATCAGAACCAAATGCACCGTAACTTCACAAAATAAACGAATTATTATTGCAATTTAGTTTGATTCCAATAAATTATGCCCTTCATCACAATAATCCGTTTCAAAATCTACTCAATATCGATATAATTTTATTTCGATGAATTGGAAAATCACCATAGTAAATTTCTTTAGGACTCGAAAAATGTGTGAAAATGAATTCTGCAAAGATACAATTCATCGAAAATATTCATAATAACTAATAGGCTCTAATTGTTGTCTCAGATTTGGGCAATTTCCCATGATTTTAGCCTAGAGATCTCCCATGTGAATTTTCATGATGTTCGGAGCATTTTTAGAACATGGTCATTTGTATGGGGTAATATATTGTCCAAGAGTATTCGTTGATTTTGGAGCATCACTTGACGATAATATTCATTTCTCAGCTTCTACTCAAGAAATCCTCAAGCGGCTTATTCTTCTAGATAGAGGAAGAACTATAGCAGATTTACGACATACTATGTCGTAGTTTAAGATTCAGATTTTTAAACTAACTCGAATCCGCCAAAATAAATTGTTTAAAAAAATTTTGCTTCTGGTATATTGTCCCATAATGAAACTGACATAATGATTACTCACGTAATCATGTAAATCCAATTTTTAAAATAATTTTTCTCGAAGCGAAGGAATGTTATTCGATGATTCCTTAAACATCTAATTTTCTCCAATAATATTCATGTTTTCATGAAACCATCAACCATTTGCATAGTTTCATTCAAATAAACTATGCGCCTCATCAAAATAATCCGTTTCAAAATTTGCTCAATATCGATATAATTTTATTTCGATGAATTGGAAAATCTCCGTAGGAAATTTTTACCTATAAGTACTGATGTTCAACAGAAACTTTTAGGTGAAAAATTTTGTTTCGATGAATTAAAATTTGTAAAATTATTTTCATACACATTTGGTTATTGTAAAATTTTAATTTTCATATTTGTTTTTCGATGAATTACTTTTCGATGAATTGTTTGTTGCAGAACTTTTGGAGAACCGAATGAACAAGTCTCTTGAGACAAACGTATGATATGGTGGAAATACACCTCCAGCCTCCGGTTTTTGGTCATAGTCAGCTCAACGTAGCTTTTTCATGCGCACGAAACAGCTCACAAATAAAAGTAAAAATTCAGCAGACTCATGAGCAAGGTAAACTCATAAAGGACGATCGAGAATTTACACGCAACATTATTGTGTTCAATTTTCGGAATATTTAGCAGATCTGGGATATAAGAGAGTTAACAATAACTAATAAATTTTTGTATAAAACAAGCAAACAATATGTGAAGTAATTTATTGACGGGGAAGGGGGCGGAGTGTCCCTCATAACCCTCAGTCAGAAATAAAACGATAAATGCTAAAAAAATTTCCGCCAGCGTGAATGTTTCAATAAAACTATTCGGTAATATAATCAGCCTGCATTACAATTTACAACTTATACTCAATATAGTTTACTTGTACATTTCGAATTAAAATGTTTGTGAGCATTCGTTTAGTCTTTATATTATACGCGGTATATTCGCATGCACTACACATACACATCTATATAACGATATTTGACCGGCGAAAAATCGTTTAAGCATAAAAAATTTGAACCCTAAATTTTTATATACAATTTTCAATTATATTAACAAGAATTTCAAGTGGACAAATACAACATTCGTCTCACATGTTCACAAACAATCCCCCATATCTATATAACAATAATGTTTCTTATCATTTTGGCCTTTAAAATGATTTTCAATTTTCCTCATATTTTCCATCGAGTTGATCGATTGAAATGGATTTCGTTTCTTTTCCTTTGCTGCCTCTCTCATTCGAGCTTAGTATGTGTATAGTTTAGTGTTCTGATAATGATGATTTTGTAGTTTTTAATTTCTTATATTAGTAATGCTGCTATTATATTTCGATGTATCTAGTTTGGGGGAGGGGATCCCTATTTGCAATTACATGGCAATTTAATATACCTACGTATCGATTCGTTATGGAGATACATACACTGTCCCACAATGTTGTATATCAACAAAAAATAAGAAATATTGTAACAGTGTAAAAAGACTATTATGACCAATGTCCAAAGCTAATTTATAAGGGTACAGGCACGTTGTACATATTTAGACACACCGAAAGAAGGGTAGCTTTTATTATTTCTAACATAATTTCTTTTTTAATTTTTGGAATGGAACAGGCAGACGGACACAACAACATACAATAATTTCATTTATTCGTTAATTTTAATGAGTGTAATTTATTTTCTTTCTCATATACAACAACAACAACAACACTACATATATATGTAGTTTGCCATTTTCAGGTCCAGATACACAGTACGGATGTATACATAAAAATGTTTCGTTTTCTTTATCTCGGTCCCGACTTAATTTTTTTGTTTAGGTACGTTTATGCTTCGATACATAAAAATACAATTAATTTAATATTATGATATTATATTTTACTATTATATGGCGGGTAAATATTGGGGGGGGGGATAAATCGGTTAATTTATAATTCGTATTGACATTGTGTACACTGACAAATTGGGGCTAATTTTTTCGGAATATCTAAGGTGATCAATTTATTCACCCCTACAGGCCCAACTTGATGATTTATGAATACCAATAAATTCGCAGCACATAACTGACCAAACCGATGCTGCAAGCACTGTATATATATGAATTATGTTTTCATCATTAAGACAGCAACACAGTTGAACATAAAATGCTATGTATTTCGAATACATAACGTAAGGAATAAAAATGACCAACGAGCGAAAATACGAACATAAAATAATATGGGTTGATGCTGAGTGTGGGTTGAGAACAATGTGGCTGCCCATATACACCATACAAGTATATAAAACTGTGTGTATACTGAATATAAATATTTTTTTTTTATAATTATTATTTTGTGTATGGAACGGGGAGGACGAAAAAAGGATACATCTGAAAATGAAACATAATTTTCGTCTTTACAAATTTTTTTCAGGATTATAAATTACTTGTGTATGATGATTAAATTGATTACTGTACGTAAGAATAACGTTTTTGTAGCAATTATGACGACTGTGGATGATAAAAGTACCCCAACCTAAATAATGAATGGGTTTTATATGCAGATAAGCAGAGAAGCAATCGTCTAAATAAAAATTTAACCGCGTTCACGTTTTTTCTGTTGCTGGAAATTTTTAATTCATCCGATGTTAAAAGAAAAACAATCCATTTTCTGGATCAAACTCTTAAAACCACATAATATAGAGTCTAGAGTGTGTATACATACATATATGCAATACGAGTAGTGGCACAAAAAATCCACTTGTTTAATTTTATTGAGTAAATTCAACATTTTTTGCTGTGCATTTTAAGCTCTGACCAACCATTTTTTTAAGCATTTTGTGTTCCTGATAAAATTTAATACTTAGTCAAACTCTGTATATATATATAGTCTTACAATTCACTGTACAAAATAGTTACAGTGCATTAAGTTAGATTTATCGAAATAAAAAATAAAATGCAAAATCGAAAAATTATCCCAATACAACAGATACAATTATACAAATTCGATAATTTTTTTGTTCCATAGTTGATTTTATCTTTTAATTTTTAACCCGCCCACTGCCCACTTTTAACCATACGAGTCTATACACAAATTTTTCATTCATTTTGAACGTATTGTTACGAATTCTACTCTACACAGATGTATCTCTTGGCGGTCGACTGGTTAAGGTGTACACCACTAAGTGTATTCATCTTAACTGTCACGGGTACGATTTCCGCTACCAAAACATGTGGAGGAGAATATGAATAACGAAAGCAATTAAGAAATATTAGTATATTTCAACTATTTGGATCAACAATTTTACCATTTTCTCAAATGTCAATCGCGACTACTCGACTTAAATATCTCGGAAAAATTACAAAAAGCTCGTCGAATTGCTACCTAACTGTCTTCGGTTTGTCTCACGAGGCAGTGTTTTGTTTCTGTGTTGTCAGTTCCGCCTTCTATAGCCATAAATGTTATCCAAAACTAATTATAGTACTGAATTGTCCTGATTATGTAAATTTAATTTCTAATTAAAATCTAACGGTAAAATTGTAGCTGATGTCTTCACAGTGGATAGTTTTAGCTGACAGTTAATTAATTTTGAATATTTTATTTCCGATAAAATCGGCGCCAGCTTAAACAGAGGATTGAAAAAATATAAAATAGTATTCTTTGGGACACCATGAATCTTGGATTTGTACGAATCCCCAAACATATTTATTAATTCGCTGTTTAATTGAATTTTATCAGTTTATAATAAAAATTTAGTCAAACCAATTTTTTACCGCCCACTTTTTTCTCAAAAAGGATTGTGATAAGACAAAGCTAAAAATGATAATAAAGAAAAATTTCAAATTTCATTCGGTACTCGTGTATGTTGTCAATGCCAATGGTTCTCGAGGAGCGAGAATTACAACAACAAAGAACGGATATTAAGTTGTATTATATTGATTTGAGACAATAAAAATAAAATAGAAGTAAATACAAAAAGGAAAACTTTATCCTTTTTAGTAAACTAAACTAAAAAGAATAAATAAAAATAAAATAATAAGGATATTTTCGTTTTTCTTATTTTATGATAAATAATTCAATTTATTCCAGTGTATTTGTGTGTGCAAGGATGAATATCCTTTCAGTTATTTTGCTTCTTTTATACAATGATCATTATTCTAGAGAAATACAATTTTTTATCAGATTGTGATTTTATTTTCTTCCAAATAAAAATAAATAAATTTTATTTATTCGAACGAATTTTTTTTTTGTTGGAAAATGGAAAGATCTATATGTTACGTACGTAAAAAGGATATTCGGGTTAACATTGATCGGGAAAATTTTTGGGTTGAGAAAACATTTTTTCAGCATCTTCTTCGATATTATATGAATTATTGATTATTGTGATTTCTCGATATACAATTTCATTATCATAGTGAAAAGATTTTATTCCAAATATGTGTTTTGTATATTTCCAAACTTTTATCCCATTTAATCCATATGTATGTGCAGTACATGTTTGAAGATTCCTTAAATTAAATTAATGACATTACAATAATACAAAGTCTCTGTTTATGACAATCAAACACTAAAATTTTTACGTATATCGTCCAATTGCTGTTCGTTATCTTATTAGTTCAATCTTCTGCCCCCAGAACACAAAACGTAAACTCGAATACGAAAACTACCACTCAAGACTTTTTTGTTTTGTACATGAGAAGTAGCTCAAAAAGGTTCAAGTAAAATGAAATAAGAAAAACTGGTGTCTTTTTCTATACAAATAATAAAAATGAAATTAAGATAAAAATAAAAAAATTAAGATATATTAATCGAATTATTTTAATTAATCAAAATCATTGAAGTGAACTATCAAAATTAAACGAAATGAGATGTAACAGGATTTAGGGGTGGGTGGGAAACGTAACATATATACAATAATTATTTTCTTATGTTCATCCAAGGTTACTTGTATAACATGAACCCAAGATGTAAATGATTTATTTAAGCACAACGAGAGGATGAATATAATAAAAATTGAAATAATAAACAAATTTAGTAATTTCAATTTCTATAACCATAATCTTTTATTTATTTTCATGAATACATATGAATTTATTTCACCCTTAATAAATACAAGCAAGTGTGTATATAAATATATGTATGTACCATATATTGAGCCACCGTATATAACAAAAGGCATTTTATAGAAAACGACTTAAAATATTTTATTTTTATTTGAATTTTCTTTAAATTACCCAAAAAAATAATCAGAAAATATAAAAATTCGAATCCTTTACAACGATAAAAGTACGTATACATACATTATGTTGAGGATCTATCTATCTATCTTATTAAAAATATAAAATCTGTGCTAGCTATACACACATGAACACATAAGAAGAGAATCATAAATGTAATAAAATTTTATGGAAATGAAAAATCTACTGAGCTGAGATTTTCTCTTAATATCTTCAATATTATTTGGGGATGTATGACTGTATACGTATAATACATATATATATATCGAAATTAAATCTTCTCCTTTTTTAATTTTAATCCCTTAAATTTTCTTTCGACCCTTATAAATATTTTTTTTTTTTGTTCATCCAAAAGATTATAAATTTTTCGTATTTAGAACGTTTATAGCTGAAATAAGATTTGTGCGAGGTAAATTGTTTAAGGATCACCTTGCGCTTAGCTAAGCTTAATAATTTAATCAGAAATACGAACTCAGCATAACAGCACCATTTTCGTGTAATTCGTGAAAGCAAGTTCTTTTCAAATTTGTTGAGAATAATGGCCGCAGTTGTCCAGAACCACATACAAGGAACTTACGTTGCAATGGCATTTTCACTTACAAAGAATGCATTTTTTTGAAATGGACTACAATTTCCATCATACAAACACGAACCGATTATTGAAATCGCATATTCAGAATAGAAACGTAGTTCCATACCAATGCAATGAAAAATGTCTACTTATGTAACTCAAATTGGAATGCCATTTTTATAATAACGAGAGAGTTAGTATTATGCAACAATTTTAAATCCACAATTGCACGTCTGGACGATCCACATCAACTAATCTGGTTGAATTCACCAGTAAAATTATTAATGAGATAGAAAACCATTATCAAGTTGATGTAGCGTACACGGATTTCAGTAAAGCATTTGAATCCATCTGCCATAAAAAGCACTCCAGAGTTTATTCGCATTTGGGTGTTCACTCGATTACATAAATTGGTTCAAGTCTTATCTATCTAACGTTATTAAAGTTACGTCTGGTGTTCCCCAAGGATCTCGCATCGGACCGTGTTTATTTATTGTTTCATAGATCGAATAACAGTGATAATCAAAAACTCAAACTTGCTCATATTTGCTGATGACGTGAAAATTCTACGAACTGTTAATGGAATGCTATATACGAAGAAACTTCAAGAAGACATCGATAGATTAAGTGAGTAGTGTGTGTTGGTCAAAATAAAACACAAAATACCTTGACTGACCTAACTGATCTCATCAGCTGTTTTCCAGTTTCAACCTAAAATCAAAATTAACAAAAATTAAATCTGTTATCATACTTGCCAGTTTCATTATATACTTTAGCTGAGTAATATTTTTGTACCGGAATATTTGTTATAAATCTGAAATTAAATCTTTTTTATACTTTTTATACTTATCTTTATATAAACTAGAAATCCAATTGTAAACACTTTTGTCAACAAGAAAATGTCATTTTGAGTCATTTTGTGAGTGTCAATTGGTTTGGTGTACAAGAATGTGACATTTTCCTAGTTAGACATAAAATAAATAAAACTCGTTCACTTTTTTGAGAACTTTTAAGCAATCAACATTATTTTGTTGGCAAACTAAGAATAATATAGTGTGTTATAGACCTATACATTTAATAATAAAACTGTTGTTAATCTGGAATCATCGACCGTGTTTTGGTCTTTGTTTCAATTTATTCAACTTTCATCATCGATTTCTGCCGTTTTTCTTGCGTTGCTGCAATTTTATCAACAACATCTGGAAGTTATTTCAACATTGTGTTCATCTGAAACTTCATTAATTTACCACCGGCTCATCACAGATCTACACAAACATTTATTGGTGCCGAAACCCGGGAATAGCAGATATTCAGCTAAGTAAAACTTTATATATATTTTAGTGTGTCGTTTGCAAATAATTAAACCGCGAGAAATTTGATTATCGAAATCTCCATTGTGTGGCAATTATTTTATACAACCTCGTGGTCATAATGTTGTGTGAAGTGATACTTTTAATTAGAGTGAAATGGCCGACAAATTAATGATGTTGCGTGATCGAGCGCACACATCAATGAACAATATTTTAAAATTTGCTGAAGGAATAACTAAGACTACAACTTTTGAAGCAATAACAGCTCGGCGCGAAGTGCTCGAAAAACGATATGACATTTTCAATGAGCTTGAATTACAGTTATTTGATTATCCAGTATATACATCGATTCTTGATGTAGTTGAAGAAACATATTTTAAAACACGAGAGTTGTTATCCTGTGCTTGTGATGGACTTGGACGAAGTGAATCGAATAATGTACATGATTTGACGAACAATTTTTGAACCAACAGAAAACTTTCTATGAAGGAGTGAATACGTCGCAACACGCTCGTTTGAAAAAAAATTAATATAGAGCCATTCTCGGGCGACTATAAACATTGGGCCTCCTTCCACGACTTATTTAAAACTACAGTGCATAAATTAAAAATGTTAAAGGGTTTATTAAAAGTCGAAGCTGCTTCCTTAATCAGGCATATCCCTATGACAGAAAATAATTATATCGAAACGTGGGATAAATTATGTAACCGATATATTAAAATGACACCAATTGTTTCTTCGTTAATCCAAACCTTTTTTGACCAAAGGCCATGTGTTTCCGCCAACGGGAAAGAGTTACGACGAATTTGTGATACAGCTGATGAGATAATCCGCGGACTACGAGCATTGGGACCAAACGCTGAGTTACGTGATCCATGGCTTATTCATATTTTGTTAGGGAAAATTGACAATGAGTCGAAGCAGTTATGTGCAAATGATTCGGTTGGTAGAGACTATCAACATTCAATAGTTTTATTGAGTTTTTGAATAAGAGGTGTGATGCGTTAGAAATTTGCAATGCTTCAAGTGAGAAGGTGCCATCGAAAGCTAACACCAAAACCTGTCTAACTGCTAATTCTAACACTATATATGACTAATCTGTAGACAAGATCACCCGCTGTTCAAATGTCCAGAATTCAAAAACAAAACAATTGAAGCACGAACAAGACTAACGATAGAAAGAGACTTATGTTGTAATTGTCTCAACAAAGGTCATGTAAATGCCAAATGTTTCAGCAAAGCTTCGTGTCTTATTTGTTAAAAGCGCCATCAGACATTACTCCATCAAAGTTCAAACGAAAATCTCCAAGGGCAAGGATCAGTCACTCCTCAACTACTCATCACATTCTAGTCAATCAGCTTCCCGATGAGCCAGCAAGGCAACCTACTCAGAAGTCAGAAGTCACTATTGATTCAAACCAAAACACTGACAACCAAACACAAGAACATCACACACACTATTCATCAGAAACCACGGTACTACCAACAGCAGTCATTTATATTAAATCACGTACCGGTATACTCCAGCCATTATCGTTAGCTACAAGTAAAAATATATTTTTTATTTTAGCTAGGCAACAAATTGTGGCATCGTCGTATCTACAGAAAAACACTTTACAAAGTAAAATTTGACTTTAAACAACGTAAATTGAAAGTAATAAAATAGAATTTGAACTGGATTTTATGTGTAGCATTTCTAAAATAAATCTTTTTCTGAAATTTGGTTGTTTTTCTAAAATGTTTACATCTTCCAAGATAATGTTATGGCTGGCATCTCTAATATGTTCCGAAAGTGCACTTCCCGTAGCACCACGTATATATTGAAAGAAACCTTCTCGTAAAAACTGTTTTGTTTGTCCCGTGTGAATTACGTACAATCATTACCTTTTATTTGATAGGCAATATTGGACGCTTTCTTTAATGGGAGCAGATCTTTTAATTTTGAAAACAAAATATTATTTATAAAATATTAAACTGGTAGCTGAACGACTAATAATTTTGAAATTATAATTTTTAAATAAATGTTTTAATTTTTCGAACAGATTTTTTATGTAAGGTAATGGTAAATAATTTGTACTTTCAATTTCAGCATTTATTCTAAAATTTTGGTAATAATTTCTTTATTTCCAAATCATTTTATTTATTAATTTTTTAGGATAATGATTATTTATCAAAGTGTTTCCCAAAAGTTTAAAGTTATTGTAATGAAATTTAGTATGACAATTTTAGAATTTTTTGGGTTTAACATTTTTTTGTATTAACTCTGTAAGAGATAAGAAGCCAATAAGTAATTTATTAAAAGTAAATCTAAAAATGGGATTTTGTGATTAATTTCTTTTTCAACAGTAAATTTAATTCTATTATCTAAAGAGTTAAAAAAACCCAGGAAAATTTCAATTTTGTCTTCACTTTACTGCCGTCACTTTACTTTCAATTACTGTAATAATATCGTCTACATAACGAAAATAAAATAAAGGTTGAAAATTCACAGAATTTAAACCCATATTTTCCAAAATTTACATCATTAAATTGGCGATTATGGGACTAATTGGAGAACAGGAGAACTGAAACTTTGTTTATAAATTTTATTGCCGAAAGAAAAATCAGAATTAATCAAAACAATTTGTATTGCCGACATAAATTGAACTTTAGTCAATTTATTTTTTGAATTTTGTTTTATGCAGGGTGGGCCATAAGTCACTGAACATTGTATTTATGATATAATTTTTTTATTTTTATTGAAAATGAATAATTTTGATTACAAAAGATAGTTTTTATCATGAAGAGTTTAAAAAAATTAATTTTTAAAAATAATATCTGTTAAATGCCTGCCATCAGTCACTTCGCAAGCTGCTGCTCTTTGTACCATAACTGAAACCAAAACTGGTTGTTCAATCGCAATAATTTCATTTATTATGTTGTCTTGTAGTTGTTACAGTCCTTGCGGTTTATTTGCATATACACGATCTTTCAAAAATCCCTACAAAAAGAAATCTGGTGTTGTTAAGTCGGGTGATCGTGATGGCCAATTAACATCACTAACTCGTGAAACGATACGGCTACCAAAAATCGTTTGCAGCAAATTCATTGTTTCCTTTGCAATATGGAACGAAGCTCCGTCTTGTTGATACCACATTTCTTGAGTATTATCAAGTTCAGGAAACAAGAAATTTTTTAACATAGCCCTGTAACGGTCACCATTTACAGTCAATGCATTGCCATCTTCGTTTTGGAAGAAGTACGGGCCGCAGATCTTGCCTGCTTCCGCACCAAACTGTGACTCTAAGTTGATGCAACGGACTCTGTTGAATCACTCTTGTGTTTTCAGTGCTCCAGATTCTAAAATTTTGTTTATTAACATAACGACTTAAATGGAAATGCACTTCATCGGTCATTATAGTTTTTTTCATAAAAACAGGATCATCCGTTAATAATTCGGTCAATTTTGCACAAAATCTTAAGCGTCTTGCATAGTCTTGTGGCAAAATTTCATGTACCATTTGTATCTTGAACGGAAACAGCAATACAGTTTTTTTTTCATTATTCTACGCAATGAAGTTCTGGACATTTGAAGCTGAGTGGCACGTTTACGAGTCTATGTTTCAGGGTTCTCATTTACACTCTCCCGAACTCGTTCGATATTATCTTGGCTTCGTGCTTCAAGCGGTCTTCCACTCCGAGATAAGTAACTAACAGATCCCGATGACTGAAACCGAGCGACTAGATTGCGTATTTGATTTCGTGATGGTGCATTTCTGGTGTTAAAAAATTTCCAAATTTTCGTTGGGTTTGAAATTCAATAATTTTGACTAGCAAAATAAAACTCAACAATTTTTGCTCGGTGCTCAATCGCATACATGGTGCTCAATCGCATACTGAATCTCCCAAACGTTGTTTCTAATACTGAAAAATACAAAGAGAAAAAATACAATGACGCATGACCCACCCTGTACTCCTTCAGTTTTATTTCACAATGGTGGGTGGGTATGGTGACACGTCTATTATAAAGATTAGTGAACAAAGACGTGACCTCCAAAGAAACTGAAAGGTAATTTTATGGAAGCATGACATTCTGACTTTTTTGTTTAAAATCTTCTGAATTTAGAATATTAGAACTAGTATTACCTAGATTTGTGAATTTTTGGTAAACCACATAATTTTGGAATCATCGAATTATATTTGGTTAACATTTTCCTAATTTTTTCATCCACATTACCGGAATTTTTTCAATCTTTAAGCATAGTGTTTATTGACTTCTAAATCGGAACTGAATTATTTTGTGGCAATTCAACATATGTTGTGTTATCGTTAAGTAAACTTTCCAAATTTGTAAAATATTCACTTCGCGATGTAATATCGGTTACGTTGCCTTTGTCCGCTCGAGTTACCATAATATTTGGGTTAGCTTTTAAAAAAGATTTTGATTCAAAATATTTACAAAACGGTTTCGAATAGTATAACGATCATTATCGTTCAAATGAAAAATTGCACTTTCGACATCAGAAATAATTTTTAAGTACGGCACTGAATCACCAATTGAAGGAGGACAACATTTATTTCCCAAACTTAAAATAATTTTGACATGAAAAGGAAGATCTATATTGGAGATGTTCACTAACCATTTATCAACGGTGTTCATAAAATTTCTAATAAAACTTTATCAAACTTGATTTTTTGCCTTACCTTGATTTCATTCGCCTTTGTAAAAAACTCCCTATACTCAATCACGGAAAGATCATCTTCTATATTTTGCCGGAGTAAATTCAAATTATGTTTCGTTTCCTCGACAGTTTTTATGGTTTCTTTTATTTTTTGATTTATAATTCCAAAATGAATTTATTTGTAAGTTGGAGGAAAACTTCATGGTTAATATTGGACACATTTTTTAAAGTCCTGGTCTTCACAACATATACGTGGTGCTACGGAAAGTTCAAATCAAATAAGTGCGCTGTCGGTACATATTAGAGCTACCAACCATAACACTATTTTGGAAGATGTAAAGATTTAAAAAAAAAACAACCAAATTACAGAAAAAGATCTATTTTGAAAATGCTACATATATAGGGTGGGTCAAATATTTTTTTTTTATAAAAATGCAATAAAACAAAAAGTGCTCAATATTTTTTCAAATTTATTTCTTCATTGTAAAGAACAATCCTTCCGATTAATTATGGAATACTATTTCATTCATATGACTGCCTCGGCTGGCCTTGAAGAACCCCATACGGTCGCTCCAATTTTTTAGCACATTTTCGATGGTATGCTTCATTATGTCTTTAATGACAATGCGAATATTGTTCTTGAGAGCGTCAATCGTTGCTGGTTTATCGGCGTAACACTTGTCTTTGACGGCACCCCAAAGATAATAGTCCAATGGCGTCTAATCACAGCTCCGAGGCGGCCAAATCACGTCAGCATTTCGGCTGATAATTCGATCTTCGAAGACAGTGCGCAAAAGATCAATTGAAACGTGTGCTGTGTGGCACGGAGCGCCGTCTTGTTGAAATCAAATGTTGCCTATGTCCTCCTCTTCAAGTGCCGGTAACATAAAATCGTTTATTGTGGCGCGGTAGCGCTCACCATTAGTAACGGACCAAAATCAACACCAAACAGTCACTCGTTGAGGATGCATTGGCTTCTCTACGATCACGTGCGGGTTCTCCGTGCCCCAAATGCGACAATTCTGCTTGTCTACATAGCCGCCAAGATAGAAATGCGCCTCATCCGAAGATTTTTTTGCCAAAATCGGCATCTTCTTCAAGTCGATCGCAAACGCACTCAGCGAACCGAAAATGCAATGGGTGGTTTCTTTGCTTAAATTCCTGAACCAATTGAACTTTATACGGTGTCATACCAAGGCCTTTATGCAGAATTCGTCGCAATGTTGTGCGTGAAATGTTCAATTCTTGAGCACGATTACGAGTTGACGTTTCCGGCGACTCACGCAAATTCTCGGCTACGGCATCAACATTTTCGGGTGTATGCTTGGTTGGCTGCTTGGTTCGTGTTGGTTTATTAATTAGCAAGCCTGTTTCTTTAACTTTTTTCACAAAATAACGCACATATGGAGCTCCCGGCGCTTCGTTTCTTCTGAAAACCGCACGCAATTTCCGCACACACTCTGCAACAATACCATGATTTTCGAAGTAATGTTTCAATATTTCCCAGCGTTGTTCAAGCGAATACACAACCATTTTCGGTCAGCGGAAGGATAAAACTAACTTTTTGTCAAATCAGAAGTGACATAACCCTTACCATACTCAAAATAACCGCTAGTTCAAAAAAAAAAGTTAGATGACCCACCCTGTAAAATCCAGTTCAAATTCTATTAACAAAATTAACGATTACGCTTATATTGGCAATCCTTACGATCTACGACTATTTTGACAATTTGGTTTTTTGCTTTTACACATTTCCGTGTTTTTTCGGTATATACGACGATGTCACAATTTGTTGCCTGCTAACGATATCTACAGAGAAATAGCTACATTTTAGATAGCCTTGAATTCGTTTTTATTTTGTATAGAAAATATTTTTTTGTAAAATTGTTTTATTATTCTTTTGAGAATGGAGCCGAAAAGGTTTCGAAAGCTAAAGAACTAATAAAGATAATTATTAACATTTTGAGCTTAATACTGTCAATTAAACTTTATAATATAAAAGCTCATTTAACAATTTAAATTATAAATTTACATACTTGTGGTAAATATGTTGATATTATTCTTGAACTGTTTAGAATTTCTGGAAGGCCCATCTAGCAAATGTGTATGGAAATTGTGTAAAATACCCTAGATGGTTTCAATTCCAATTCGGATTCGGATTTGGAAAGTGAATATGATGGAAATGAAAATGACAATCATGTGGACATTTGTATGCAATTACTTTTAGACTGCAAAACAGTCAAGGAAGGAATACCATTGAACAAATGCTTGAAGTTATTTCGTTTCAGTATTTGAACAATTGCTAAATTTACTGAAGCCAACTAAAATTGCCGTCGAAAGGCTTAGTAAAAAAAGATGCGAATATTCTGCAAAATAAAGCTTTCTTTACATTTGTATTCGATGCTTTAACAGAACCTCGTCAATCAAGCGGTTTTGGTAGGGAAAATAGCGGTTGGTGTCACGGAACAGTTGGTGTCATTAATTTCTCCACAACCCACAAAGTCTAAAACACGTAAGGCGAGTATGAAGCATTTTTTGCTTGTAATTTTTAGTTTTGTTTCATCGATTTAAAATCACCCCGATACTAAAGAAGTTTCACTTCAAAAATAAAGTTGGCCGATAGCCCAACCATAATATGGCTTCTGAACAGATCATATTGCTCAGAACACACAAATTGTCATTCTCTTGATATAGTAAAATGCCAAAATATATTATGTAATAGTCCAATGTTGTATGAACGCCACCCTCAAAGAACTCTTCGACCAACAATTTTTTCTAGCAACACTTTTCGGTGTGAGACTTGAGTTATTACAAATTGAATACAGTAACGAAGTGGCTTGTTAAACAAAATATTTATTTTTTTAACGAAAACGATAACGACAACTTGTGCAAAACCTCGAACAATTATAATTATATTACGTCATAATTTAATTTGTAAAATTAACTTTAATTCGTTATCTCCATAATAATTTTATTATAATTTTTATTTTAGATAAACCTTTACTGGTGTGAAGGAGTGGGACTTCATACTCGTATGTGTTACGGCATGGTAAAGGGAAAATGTTTTTTTTAAATTTTTTTTTCTGTTTCTTGTTCGTTTGTAACGACAAGTAAATCTTTGATGTGGTATGCCTCGGCCTTTCAATGTTGACTATTTTTTAGATTGCTTACTGCTGGCACTATTTTTTATGAAAAAATTTAACTGGCTTAAAAATATTTCTCGAAACAGGGTCGCAATTGCATGGGAACGTCAAACACGAATATCGAATGATTTGAGTTCTAAATACTGTTCAACGATTTGCTCATGCACCAATAATGTAAGCAGCTTTCCGCGTGGTTCTATCTTCCGTTCGTGCCATCACCTCACGTAAACCTTAATATTTTTTGATTGACTGAGGTGTGCGGAATTGTCTCTGTAATCTGTTTTTAGACAGTATACTGCGGAAGATGCATAAATTAATTTTTGCGTACGCATTGGGCTGATTTTGAATTCTAACAAATTTTAGTTTTGGGGATGCTGAATTTGAGTGGGTCATCTCTTAGCGGGTTAAGACCACGGCCGAACTCCAGAATTTCTTTAAAATACATTTTTAAATCGCCACCCAATTCTGGATACCTGATTTGACAATCTTTCTTCCTGATATGGCCAAGTTCCATTAAAAATGATTGGAGTTCTACAGTTCATCAAAAAGACACGTTCAAATCCCAAAATAAGCTAACCTTTTTATTAGAATCCTACCTCAGCTCTGCAAACTAAATTGGAAAGTTGTTGGTTGGAGAACGGCCTGATTCCATTCATTATAGCCAAATCCCACAAATTTTGTCAAATTTGGCTTTACACACGAATAACACTCATAATTTTCCGAGAACTATTGCCTTTGGGATGCCTCACATATTTTTTGCAATTTTTAAAAAGATATTTCGTGGTTGCCGATTCAAGGGTTAAATACTAATGAATTTTAGAGTAATTTTTATTGCAATTTAAATAACTATGGTTTCAGGAAATTCTACTGTAAGTTTGGGAATTGCAGGAGGATTAAATTAATAAATGTTTATATTATTTAGGATGTCGGAAAATATTAATTTAGAATTAAATTTCAGGAAATCTACAGATGTACGTGAAATAATAATATTTTTTTCTCAGGTTGCTGATTTAGAGAAGCAATTGTTGAAGACCAATACCATCGTTATCCATTAAACCTATTAAGCCTGTTTTCTTCCTCTAGTAGATTAGAAGTAGATTAGAATTGTAATGTGCCGTACGATCGCTAGGTGCCTGAAACCGGGTCGTTCTGTCCCAAAAAAACCTTTCCTATCCTTCCTATTGTTATGTGTAAACTGGTTGTAGGAATTGGCCCGGCGTTATCCGGGATACTTGTCCTAAGTCTAAAATACGTGTGCCCATACGGCACTCTAAAGAAATGTTTGAAACAGGAAATTATTAAATAGGGCAATGAGTTCATGACGAGGCTGTGTAATTTAAATCCCAACTGCGCTTTATCGTCATCAGATAACGATGAAACTGGAACTATTAACACAGTTAATATATACGAGTAAGCCGCTTTCTGAAAAATTGAACTCTACAATAAAATACAAATCTACGAGGGTACTGGGCAAATAGCCGAAGAATTTAAACAGAAAAGTTATTTTTGAAAAGTCATCATAATGCATGACCCATATACTAGCGAATTCGGAGAAAATACGTTTCCGCCCACTCCTCGTGTGAATGGCGTCACACGTGTTAAGATATCTTTTCAAATAGAATTATAATTATATTAAACTTTTATATGTGACAGGAGAAGAAATTTTCTACCTTTTTCATAATAAATAATTTTAAAAATTCAATTAATTTTTTTCCTATTTAATTTCATTTTAACTTTTCCAACCCTTATATTCTTATTACTTTTTATTATATTATATTCTCAACGGGAAGATCTTAATATGAAGTTACGTCATAAATAAGCAGAACATGGTTGGGTGTATAATGCGGCTGAAAACGTTTCTCATGTACGATTCGAATACATCAAACAACCCTTAAATACTACGAGCTAAACTTGCAGCGAACGTAATTTGGAATGTAGGTAAAGGTGTTTTTGCCCCCGAATGTGGTTTTAATTCCACAAAAGGATTTTCAATCAAAATTTTTTTGTAAAGCGCTAGTACTCGCGCAACAAGATTTTCACAGCAAAATCATTTCATCAATAATATTATTTTTCAACTTTTGCGTGTTTTCATTCATTCATTATAAAATTTATATTGCAATTGACGTTATAGGGCAACATTTTTTTTACCCGAAACGTAATTGAAGGCGCGTGTGTTTTATTTTTATGATTTTATGCTGTATATACAATATGTGTGTGTGTGCGCCTATATATACCTGAATTTTTTTTTTTGTAATGCGGTTGAATTGGCTTTCAATCAATTTAATTTAATCAATTGAGCTATTAATTTGATATTATTGCGGCTGAAAATTTATATCCAAAATATATATCCAGGGTGTGTCGCATATACTTTTTATCTTTATGTGCTCTGTCAACTGCAAACCCAAACAACTCCTTTAAATGAAACTAACATTCATCTTCAGAGACCTACCTACCTACCTATATACATATATATAATACACGCGACGGCGACGGAGATGAAATTCCTAGAATTTTTTTTTGTTTTAATCTTTTATTAAAAATTAAAATCTTTATTAAATTTTTAATTAGTTTAAAAAGTAAGCAAAGTAGAAAAAAGTAATTTTCTTACTAATTATATTTTTTGCGCTGTTGTTGTTGTTATCGTGCTTTTAATATAATTTTATAAAAAAAAATTTGTCTTATGAAACATTCCATTAAATAAAACAATTTTTTTTGTATATTTTTTATTATTAATTTTTTACTTTATTTTTTTGCTTCCCGCCCTTAGAAAATTCTATTATTTATTTATATTATGTGTCACATAAAATGATAAAGATGAAAATTAATTTTAATTATTTTGTTTTTTCCGTTGCTTTTGTGTGATAATATTTTAACTGAGGTGAAAATTTGGGAAAAATTATTTTCTACTTTAGGGGAGCACAAACGCGAGAGTTTAATGTTTTATAAGGTAATGCCGAATTTAATTGAATTATTACTCGTAAATACGAAAAGTTAAAACACAGACTAAATAATTATAAAGACATAGCAACGCGAGCCAATGGGCGCTTTCAGGGCACCTAATACTTGAAATTTTCCAATCAAATTGGCGATGATTTCACTAATCATGATGCCATGATGTACAAAATTAGCCGAGTTATATCTAGCTTGCCGGGTTATATCGCAATTTTGAAATAAATATAAATATGGATTTACCTACAAATATACGAATATTGCTCGTTTTTATCTTTCGTTAACTATCGTGTATTTTTATTATTTTGTTGTTGTTGTTTTATGTATATTTAATATTGTTTTTTACTCTTTCGTTTTTATTTCCGAATGCATCTTGTCTTCGACAACTTTCATTGGTTTAAATTATTTTGTTATCCAAAGTACTTTAATTTTAAATTTATTCTGCGAAGGCGACATGAACTTTTTATCAATTGTTTTAATTGGATCAGTTTTTAATAATTTTGGATTAAGATTTATTTAGAAGAAATGTAGTGGTTTTTCACGATCTTAATTAAATTTATGTTGTAAAGATTGTTCTGGGGCTGAAGCACTTCCAACTTGTTTGCGGTTCGCTTTTCACGTCCTACCTTACACATTGTCTGCAAAATCGTGGACGTAAGACTATAGGCCCGATTTACATCTGCAAATTGTATAGCTCCATGCCAGCCTATAGTATTTTAATATTACATTTTGCAATATTATTGCGGGTCCCTGTACAAGTACTGCTCAAGACTCATGTTTTGAAATTTTGAAGGAAGAGATTTCATCCGATAGGATGCTAATAGGTGAGATTATTGAGATACTGAATACTTCAGGCATTAGGTGTGCTGGAAAAGTTGCTCAGTGTCCGTTGGGTTATCGGTAGCATCGACATCAAATAATTCTGCTGTAGTGGGTGCTTCTCTGACGCCTACTGTTTATGTTTGCAAATTTGAAGCAAATTTGACTAATATCTCGTTATCAAATATGGCTTCAACAGTATCTGTTGAGTCTGCATCACCTTCTGCTGTACCTTTGAAAACTATAAATACATCCTCATTTTCATCATCTACATTATTACGTACCACATCATATGCTGAAGCTGATGCGTCTATAACACCTAGTTCTGTGATTCCATTGGCTTCCTCTATAACCTCGAGGCCACTTGTATCAATTCCGATGGTTAGTGGGACTGGAAACTTACCTGTGGATATTAATATTAAAACAGTTCCTCCAAAGTGTTGGTTGCACCTCTTAAGATTTGCCCCGGATACTGCTGAGAGTAATATATTAGCGATGGCTAATGCGTGTTTCCGGCGGTACGGATTCCTATAGTGTTTCTAAACGGATTCCTAAAAAGTTCAATGAGAATAGTTTAGACTACGTTTGCTTTAATTGTGTATCAATGAAGAGTTATGTGAGGAGGCGATGAATCCTGATACTTGGCCAATTGGTGGTTTTGTTCGTACCTTTAAAGTCCACAGTTAAATGCCACAGTAATCAACGCCACATCAACTTAAAGAATATCATTTTATACGATAAACCTTATGCAATTAACAATGCGCAGTTAAATATAAATTATTCATTAAAATTTGGCCGCAGCTTAATTAAACATTTAAATGGTATTACCATTCTGTTACATGTGCATCAATTTCATTTACCCGCTTTGCCTGAGACTTGGCTACACGGTAGTATTACAAACAAGTCGCTCCATATAAATAATTATAAGTTATAGAGGTGATCGAAGTAATGATCGTTGGGGTCGTTTTGGTATGGTTGAGTTTCTAGCCTCTCCCTCTTATAAGTAGTTTTGGTAAAATCTTTTCGTTAGACTGGTCGAATCTTTTTGGGTATACTGATGTGAATGATATTCTTCAAGCATTTAATTTGAATTTCTTATATTTGGAAAATATATGTGTATCCCGAACGCTAAGTATTAATAAATTATGTTCAACAGCACCTTGGTTAAACGCAAATGTTTTAAATTTAATGGAACGTAGAAATTTTTCTAAGAAACAAAACTAATAAATTGATTAATCAAGCCAAACATAGTTTCTATTTTGGTAATGCGTATAGCTCAACGATAACCTGGAAGAACTTGAAAATGCTTGGTGTTTTATTTCCACAGGCAACACTAATATTGAATTTTCTGCTAAAGATATTTTAAATGGTTTAAGGAAATTTGGGGATTAGGTGTGGGTTTTACCTTTACCTGATTTGGATTTTTATGAATCCGTTGACAGTAACTGTTTTTCGTTTAATGCTATTTCTGCTGTGAAGTCGAATCTGAAAGCTTATGATTTTGATTTTAAGGTAATACATTTTTTATAGATTTATTTCTTCCGCATATTACATTCATCATCAACCAGTGTTTGACTCTATCATTCGTCTGCCTAAAAAAGTTGTAGTATATAATATTGGGGGCATTCGTCCAATTAGTATTTTTCCTGCTCTTTCAAATGTTTTGGAGAATGTTATGCAATTGAAAATTCAAGAGCTTAAACAATTTGATTTTATATGTAAGCACCAATTAGGATATAAAACTGGTCATAGCACAACAACAGCTTTAGCGCATATTGTTGATGATCTTTTGTTGGACTGGTGGTTTTGTTGGACTTTCCAAAAACATTCGATAGTGTGAATCATTTCCATTTGCTGCCGTTAAATTAATACATTCGTATCCGAGTAATCGTAAGCAATTTGTAAGATGTGGTGCCGATTGTTCAATCATTTGTGATTTGGTTGTTGGTTACCTCAGGGTTCTATTTTGGGTCCATTGCTTTTCTCCATACTACTGTGGGCAAAAAGTAGTAAGCCTTTTTAATTTTAATTTCGCGCGGAAAACCATTCGTCGAAATATTTTTTTTCTATGTTGGTATGACGATCAGTGACATTTGTGCCAAATGTCACATCAAAATTATCATTAGTGTTTAGTATACGCTTGTCTTTCTGAAGTACAAAAAGTGCATTCGGCGATTTTTACAATGATTGAAATTATTCAACAAAGAAGTTCCATTAAATTTTGTGTGCGGAATCAATTTTGTGGTGCCGAAACGTTCAGAATGTTGCAAAAAGCCTTCGGTGATAATTGTATGTCGCAAACAAATGTTTTTGATTGGTACAAACAGTTCAAAGAGAGTCGAGATCGTGTTGACGACGAACCACGTCTAGGACGGCCATCAACATCAACTGATGATCAACACGTTAATAAAATCAAGGAATTGGTGCTCGAGAATCGACGATTAACAGTCAGAGACCTTACTGGCATCGTTGAAATATCGGAAGGATCAGTGAAAACCATTTTGAAAGATCATTTGGGCGTAAGAAAAGTGAAAGCGCGATTGGTTCTAAAATCACTCAATTTTTGGAAAAACAGCGTCGCGTTGATGCCTGTGAAACAATGCTTTTCGACTACCAGGATGTCATGAAACGTATTATAACTGGCGATGAGTCTGGTATCTATGCTTACGACCCGGAAACATACGATCAATCGGCCGAATATCGTGCCAAAGGTGAGCCGATGCCGAAAAAACCACGTCAAAGCAAGTCAAAAATCAAGGTGATGTTGACAGTTTTCTTCGATTATCGAGGTGTGGTGCACTTCGAATTCCTTCCGACCGGCCAAACTGTCAACAAGGAATACTATTTGAGTGTTATGCGTCGTTTGCGCGAAGCTATTCGTAAAAAGATGCCGGAATTATGGGTCGAAAACTCTTGGTTTTTGCACCACGATAATGCACATTCTCATACTGCATTGGTTTTACGTGATTTTTTCGCCAAAAATTCCACCAATATCGTTCCGAAATCACCGTATTCGCCTGATTTAGCTCCGTGTGACTTCTGGCTGTTCAGCAAACTCAAACGACCGACATTAAACGTGAATCGCTACGCGCATTGAAGGCTATTCCGGAAATTGACTTTAACAACTGTTAAAGAATTGAAAAAGGATTGAAAAAAACGTTGGCGCAAGTGTATTGAGGCCGGGGGGATTACTTTGAGGAAGACGAAATAGATTTGGAGAAATAAATAAAGAATTTTAAAATTATGATAAAAGTCTTACTATGTTATGCCCACGTGTTATGTTATCGTATAGTACTGACCCTGTTACATCTTTTGTAGAAGCCAACATAATTATGCGGCCCGTCGAAGCATAAATTTTCTATGTTGGAATCATAAAATTCGAAAAATTCAACCATTCGAAGGGCATTGTCAAGGCATCGTAAAGATGTCTAAGTAAATCGAAGTGTGATATCGTGTGGTACTGACCCTATTGCACCTGTTGTAGAAGTCAACATAATTATGCTACCCGTCAAAGCATACATTTTCTATGTTGGAATCATAAAAAATCAAAAATTCAACCATTCGAAGGCCGTTGACAATGCATCGTAGAAACGTCTAAGATGTCTATGCCAACATAATATTGCAACCCGTCAAAGCATGAATTTTCTATGTTGGAATCAAAAGAAATCGAAAAATTCAACCATTCGAAGGCCATTGACAAGGCATCGTAGAGATGTCTACGTAAATCGAAGCGTGATATCGTGTGGTACTGACCCTATTGCATCTGTTGTAGAAGCCAACATAATTATGCTACCCGTCAAAGCATACATTTTCTATGTTGGAATCATACAAATTCGAAAAATTCAACCATTCGAAGGCCGTTGACAAGGGATCGTAGAGATGTCTACGTAAATCAAAGTATGTTATCGAGTAGTACTGACCATATTGCAAATTTTGTACACGTCAACATAATTTTTCGACCCGTCGAAGCATAAATTTTATAAGTTGAAATGAGAAAAAATCGAAAAGTTCAACCATTGGCCGACTAGGCATCGTGGAGATGTCTAAGTAAATCGAAGTTTGTTATCGTGCACAGTACTAACCCTAATGCATCTTTTATAGAAGCCAACAACATAATTGGGCGACACGATAGTGACTTCAAATGGTTGGCTGATGAATTCGAATGGTTGAATACCCGGCCGTGATTTCGTTATCATTTGAATTTACCACCGAAAATGAATTCACGTTGTTGGATGATGAATTCGAATGGTTCAATATGCGGCCGTGTTTTCGTCAGTATTTTGATCTACCATCAATAGTGAACTCAAACGGTCGGTTGGATGATGAATGCGATGAGCACGATAGCATACTTTGATTTACTTAGACATCTCTACGATGCCTTGCCAATGGCCTTCGAATGGTGAAATTTTCGATATTTTATGATTCCAACATAGAAAATTTATGATTTGACGGGTCGCATAATTATGTTGGCTTCTCGAACAGGTGCAATAGGGTTAGTACTACACGATGGCACATTTGGATTTACTTAGACATCTCTACGATACCTTGTTATTGACGATCGATCCGCCACTACACTTTCTACTATGGCGAAATTTTAAAATTAAGAAAATCTATGACTGCCCCACCGCATAAATATATTGGCTTTTAGAAAACATAAAGAATGGTTATGGCACATGGTTATGGCTAAATTAGCTTGCCATTGTGAACTTATTTTTTAACAATTTATATCGTTTTGCATAACACGTTTTTGTTGAAAGTGTAGATTTACATTTTTGTCAGAAACTTCACTATAGCGCTTAGTCAAGAATTTATCGATTTTCCACTTTTGAAATTGAACGTCAAACTTTCTTATCTTTCATATAAAAATTAAATGATTAAGATTTCAACATAAACTTATTGCATCCACGTTGCAGTTCGCACCTCAATGTTCAAAGTGATTCTAAATGAAAAACTCAAAAATAATTATAAATCAGCTGCGAAAAATCAACGCAATAATGAAAAAGGGAAAAACTACAAACGTAAATAAATAAATGCACAATTCTACAACAACAAAAAATTGTGTGGAAAGGCGGAAGGGAGAAAATTATAAACATGTTTTTGGGCGAATATAATTTTGGTGGATGCGTTAATATGGCGTTAAGACGTCCTTTTACATTTAATTTTGTCTATGGTACGGGTGAAAAGCTTTAAAGTTCCTATGTATTTGGACATTTCGCAAATTTTTTATTATTTTGTAATTTGATTTTTTTGTTTTGTTTACACATGTGTCATTTTCATAAATGGATGTTATATATTACGATGCGACAAGGCTGATATGAACATCAAAAATTCTAATGATATGTATCTCCGGTTTCTCTGAACTAACCCTCTGCGTACGTACACATATTATAAAAAAGGATAAACACCCTTAATATTTATAAATTTTATTAAATTCATTTTTTTTGTGACTAACAATATGTAGTGTAAACAAGATTTTGTATTTGTTCATTGAGTGTGAAATTGTGCACTTGCTTGTACTGAATGTATGTAGTAAATTTTCACTTTTTGTTTGATAAAAATGATGAATTTATATGATGATGGTGTCCTGATCCGGATCCTACACAGTCATGATGATGGTGGTGGTGATGATGAAGCTGATGTTTATTTTATGATGATTTACGCAGATAAAAAAATACATCTAAAAAGGATATCATTTGTGGAAGGAAAATAAGGGTTGCAATATTTTGTGTGTTTAATAAGGTAATGGTTAAATTATTAAATTGAATATTATACAGAATTATCAAAGAGGGGTTTTTATATTTTGAAAGCGTGAAATTGTGTTATTTGAGGAAGAATTTTTTTTTTTTTGAAATACGATATGATGTGTATGATGACTAATTTTGATTAATTGCATTTGCCCCGTTCCCCAAAATCGCAGCTCGGTCAATATTAAATATATTTCAATGTGCACCTCACTATCTATATAGACACTAACTGATTTAACACAATAAATGAATTAATATCCACAAATCGACTAATTCATATAAATTCACCCTCGTTTAACCTTTAACTCCGTCAATTAGTCCTAGTAAAATAAAACTGTGAATTATTTACATCTCTCCTATAGCAACACCTACTCCATATGTTGCGTTTGTGATATACTGGAAACGCAAGTGCACAGCATCATCATTATTTCAGCTATTTTCATCCCTTTTATTAATTTAATAAACATTTCGAATGAATTCATTCAATAGAATTATACATTTATAATGAAACCAGTAATCTTTCAATAATTTTCTTTTGTGTTGTGTGCATTACCGCACCGTCCTTATACACACAGAAGGAGGATTTTTATTTTCTAAACTGCGATAATAAAATAATGTGAAGATGACAAAAATTATTTAATGCACATAAATTTATTAAATTATCCAATTTTCTTGCATTGTAGTATTAAGGGTAATAAAGCGGAGATCGATTTTGTTGGTATATTGCGTATTGTTGTAGTTCTAGTGCTACAAAGAAAAACAGACACCCCATTGATTTCATATAATAGAAATTATTTATAAGTAAATAGTTTGATATCTACAAAGATGATCTACCCAAGTATTTGGAGTATTTTAAGAAAAGGAACCGTTATACAGGAAGTAGTACATCAGTATTACAACAGGAAGAAACAAGCAAAGATCGAAAATTTTCCTCGAAAGCGTAAACCGTCACAAACTGAGACCTACTGACAGATACGGTGAATTCGATATAAGAAAAATAGTCGCTTCAATCTATTCAGCTTTACACATGTTACGTCAACCACAACAGTAAGGTCATCCTAAAATTGCATGGTTAGTAGATGCAAGTGCAACTACCATGTTTTGGGTTTCGGAACTTGCGATTTCCAGAAGTTATTCAGTTAATCTCTCTTAAATGCGCTGGTCCATTTAACCAAATAACAACGATGATCGACTACAAAAGTTTATGGTAAGTAGAGGGCATCACGACAAGTGGTAACTACAGGGTGAACCAAAAGTCCCCATATATATTTTTTTCATATAAATAACACCTTGAGAATAAGTAATAAGATAAGATAAGATAAGATGTATACAACGTAGGGTAGCTATTAGGCTACTTACCTATAACAACCTACATGCTAAGTATGCCCATGTCAAGATGATCACAGATTTATTCGAGCAACGCAGCAACTGAATTGAACTTGAGCACATGCACTATTGCTGCTTCATTCGATTATCACCCAATTATTCGACAAAATCTGTTACATAAGACACGATTCGGTGTCCGAACTGACTGGGAATTCCGAACCTGCGAGGGTCTCTAATACTACTGGATAAGGATTTGTTAACTGTTTTAACTTATAAAAGAATCTACTTGAGCAAACTTTCGTTTTTCCAAATTACAGTTCGGTGTTTTGTTCTCACAAGTGCACCATAACCCTTCCGAAGGACCATTATCAGTAAAGAATTATATTATTCAGGTTAGTCGGTTAGTTGGGACAGTTCAATTGACTATCTTCCTTCTACTCATCATAAAGATGAGGAGAATACTTCGCCCAAATAAATATTTATGATTTGTTGCATCCTTCTTCTGGTTTTTGCTTCACTTTCTCAGATTTCTCTAATCCATTGATTTTTAGTTTATTATAAAATTGGCTAACAAATTCGAAGGGACCAAGGAAAACTACAGAAAACCTTGATCAAGAAAGTATTACAATATTAAGTACTACATAATTAAGGATTATAAACTAATTTAGATTAAAAATAAGTAACAATGTTGGTTGCAACTACACCAACCTCACACAGAATAAGATTTAAATCTCCAAAATAACACCTGGAGAATAAATAATGGAGAGATTCACAACTGAACAAAGAACCAGAATAATAGAATTTTATTATTTAAATCAGCGATTAATTATTTTCACGCAAAGGGCATATCGTCGCCATTTTAATGTCAGAATTTTGCCCTTTGAAGCAATGATTCGTTGCTTAGTTGATCGACACCACCAACATGGCACCGTGAGAGATTTGCCTCGAACCGGTAGACCACGTTTAATTCGCACTGCGGAAAATATTGAACGTATAGAGCAAAGTGTTAACGAATCACCAGAAACATCTACCAGAAGGCGTTCTGCTCAGCTTGGAATGTCTCGTACGTCACTACGGCACATTTTAAAAAATGATTTACTCTTATTCCCATATAAGGTGCAATTGGTGCAAGAATTAAGACCAAGAGATCATCGGCAACGTCTAAATTTTGCAGTTAAATTTCAACAGTTGGTCAGAAATGAAATCAACTTTATTGAAAATCTGATTATGAGTGATGAAGCTCATTTTCATTTGAATGGCTTTGTTAATAAGCAGAACTGCAGGTTCTGGGGTTCTGAAAATCCAAGAGCCATATGAAAATATTATTGGGCCTTACTTCTTCGAAAATGAAGATGGAAGTGCTGTAACCGTAAATGGAGAGCGGTATCGGTTTATGATAGATCATTTTTTGCGTCCTGCTCTTGAAAACAGACCTGAGATGTGGTTTCAGCAGGATAGAGCCACTGCTCACACTGCCCAGACACAATGGCACTTTTAAGGCAAATTTTTGGAGGGCGAATAATTTAAAGAAATTCGGAAATTAATTGGCCAGCACGTTCGCTAGATTTGTCAGCACCCGACTATTTTCTTTGGGCTTATTTGAAGGAGCGATTATATGTGAACAAGCCCGAGACAATCCTTGAACTCAAAGACAACATTGTTGCAGAAATTCGAACGCTACAGCCACAAAATTTGAAAGATGTTATGGAAAATGCCCTAAAACGGTCCCATCATTGCGAAGCTGAAAAGGGGCTCATTTAAGTGACGTTATTTTCCATACTTAGTGGAAAAAAATTTCCATTTTGTATATTTTATAATTTGAAAAAATAAAAAAAATATATAAACGAAAAAGTTATTAAATTTTTAAACACCATGGTAACTTTTGGCCCACCCTGTACAAAGTTTGGTTTCCGGGACTCTGAGTTTTGATTGATTGATTGATTGATTAGAATATACAGGCCTACAGTACATCCTTTTACACATAACATGAGAGAGATAGGAAATGTTGGTAAATATGATCGACTTGACCCGGTTACAGACACGCAGAATTTAGTTTTCGGGCACCTAACTGTTCCATTTGATTTTTATACTATTCTTACTGGGGAACCCACGTACTTTTGCTGATTACAATAACTTTAAATTGTAGCATCCGACCTATCTCCGAATAAAGTTATTTTTATTTTGCTGATAAAACTGGATAATATCGTGGTTTTATTATCTGTCAAGAAAGAAGGAAATAATGTCATGATCCTATCTAATTTTTGTTGATTCTTGTTGCTGGGTATATGCTTATTTTTATTAATTTCAGGGGGTAAAACAGATAATTCATTTATCAGCTTTTTGAAACGATGTTAAATTTCTCCCAGAAGTCTGTGCCTACGGAAACTGTGCGGTTGACACTACAAATAATTTAATTCTTCCAGTCTCGTTACGAAAAATAACTGGAAACCAAATATTTCATACAATTTTATTTTCAGTTCCACTCGCTGTTTAAAATGTTGACATAATTTTGTGAAATTTAATATTACCACTTGCCAAGAACTCTAAAGCACCTTTCCCAAAACACTGACAGACGCGCCACTATCAAGTAGGCCAACTATTACTGGAGGATCAATAATTACCATTACATGTTAACGAGGATCTTTCACGTATTTAGAAGAGATTATTGGTGCTACGCAGTTTTTTATTAATTGCAGTCTTACTCTAAAATTACAGATCGACTGGTTTAACGCCGTCATAAGTTTCCCGAAGCAGAGCTACTCTTAAGGTAAGATGGTTTGGATAGATTACCTGCGCCACAGCCAAAACAGAAAACATTCAAATACGTTTCTAAACAATCTTGGAACTTACGAGTATGTTCTATATTTTTCCAATTTCAACTTATCAGATTCATTGACGTATCATTAATGATTATAGTAAAATTGCGGAGTAATCTGGTCTGACTGTTGTTCTATTGTTTATCAACTGTGGGTTCTCAGTTTTAACCATATTTTGTAAGTTTGCATCGAGTTCGTTAACATTTAGGTTTCCTCTAATTGGCTTGTTAGTGAAACGTCTAGGATCATATCCGAGTTGCGTCTTCTCGTAGCTCTGGTACAAAACGTGTAACTCTTCCACAGATTTTATTGTATGGTGATATTGCAAGGTTACATTTTTCAACGCGGGATACATATTCTGGCATAACCTATAAATTACCTGCTGCTCCGTTAGACAAGATTAGAATATGGAATTTATTTGTTGTACACCAAAAGCAAATGCAAAAAGTATGCCATATGTGATTTTGAAACATCCTTTGCATCTGAAGTGGGATAAAAGGGCAAATTTCATCGTTAGCGATGCGTTAGGGATATTTTCTTTCTAAACCTAAAACCAATTCTTAGCTGCCTTATAATAACAGAAGCAACATTTCTTTTGTTGGATTGTACCTTAGGTATAGTCATCGTCATTTGCCGTTTACTCTAGACCGTAAACAAAATTGCAAACATTAGTAGCTGAACCACTTCTACCAAACGATAAATTCCACTTTTGTCTCAATTTTGTTTACAAATTTTACAGTAGAACCTTGATTATCTCTATAACGGTTACTATAGGAGTGTGCTGTTATATAATGATTTGTTCAGGTTAGTGTCCTTCATCACATCCAAAATTTATTGTATTTACTTAAGAGTCACCCTGTATTTATAGTTCTGAGCTATGTTTAATGTTTCAGGTTTCTATAGGTCATCGGGAAATTAGTTTAAAATTTACCAAAAAAAGTTGTTTAATTTGAGGGACATGATCAATTTTTTTCTCTGCTGTCACGATAAAAGTCATTTTTCAGAATTTAAAAGACAATTATATGTCAATTTTGACATTATGGGCAAAGCCTACTCTAATAGTATTTTAAATCAAAATGATACTTTTAGGACTTTTTTTAATCAAGGAAATAGTATATCTCCAGCATTATTGTCTGTGATGCATTACCACTAAATATGCGTCCAGCTTTTAATTTTTACAAATATTAGGTATAACATATGCTACTGAAGTTAGCTAAAAATTTCAGCCGAAAAAATCGCATTAACGACATATTTTGTATCAGGTGCTAGTACAAAATTTCTGATGATGTTAGCCGAAATCTTTCGTCGAAAAAATTTGAATTATCAATAAAAATGTATTTGCATCAAGGAAGAAGATCCCCTCGTAGCCGCCGTTGACTACTATCATCAATGTGTCGTACGCGGTTTCCCGCTGTTGATTCAAAAGTTGGAAATTTTTTGTAGCGATTGACTTAAAGCATCTCAATCGTATTGCCGTTCTCGTCAAAATTCTCGATTGAATACGTGCATGGGACGATTCGGCGTTGGCATCCCTAATTCCTGCAACCTCTTGCCGGACATCATCAAGTACAAATCCTCTTTAGAAATCAACGCCTCGTTGTGAATCTCCGCGTTAAATTCAAATTCGGGATTCGCTGTTGTTGTACGCACTCGATGCAAAATATCTTCAGCCAAATTGTGTTTGTATTTGTTCCACATTCGATGGAAAACACGTTGAAACGATGATGGCAAAAAGTGATCAAATTTGATACGCAGTAGACGAAATAACAGCATCAGCGAGTGTATATGATCCCAATGAATATCGTCTTCGAATAAATCTAAATGCTGACAGGCGACTCATTCGTAGAAATTCATATGAATTCGGTCCACGAACATTAACATAATGTCATTAATAATGTCATTGTCACTGTGTAAATGTGCCCCAATGGATCGGTTGAATATACATTTACGGAGTTTTGTTGATGATGCGTTCCATGTGAGATATCTCGACTTCTCCGAGTAAGGCAGTGCTCTTGCAAATGGAACTCTTGCGCGAGTGGATGTCGCGAAGAAGCTTGTTAGCGTTGTCGCGGTTCTTTAAGTGCACAGCTTATTGAACCACAGTGAGATGACGTTCATTTATTGAGGATGAAAATATTCTCCAAACCGCCTCATTGCTGCTGACATCTTACCATCTGATATTTCGAAACTTTGTCGTTGGTATCAGGAGCTGCAATACCAAGTAAAACCATGTCGCTTCCTTTTGTGACGTACTTGCAAACGTATTCGATAGACTTTACTGAATTGCAGTACTCAACATTAAAATGCGCTTTAAATAAGGGACGACGATACAGGGGGTAACTGTCACCGCCTGTGATTGTGTCAGCCAACAAAGCACGCAGATACCGTTTGGAGCATTTGTTTCCGATCATGCACGATGATTCCCGGTTGTGGTTGCCACAGGGTTCATGAATCATATTCGTCGTCACTACTTCAATCAACTTTGGATCTGTTTCGGGATCAGAAGTTTCTGCGCAAATGATGGTGTCGATTTCATCCGGGTTTATTTTCTCGACCATCCACAGGTGAATATGTGCATGAGGCAGTCCTGTTTAGTACATTTAATATCGCACGTCTCCGAAGACGCGATACTTCACTTCACAATGTGGTCCATGAGCGCCTTGAGTTTCGGCTTGAATACTCGTATTGTAATGTCGTGGCGATCACCGGATGATTGACCGGGTAATAACAGCTGCGAGATCTCGATCCATTTTGGGTTGCAAGTGAAAGTGATGAATAAGTCTGGTCGACCGTATTGGCGCTCGTAGGTTATCGCATCTTGTGCATATTCGTGCATGTCCTTGAGCTTCCAACATACGTCGCTGGCAAAATGATACGTCGGCCGACATTGTTGACATTTCTATCTATATTCATGATATCGCGCAAATGAATGAATTTTTGCTGATTTAAACGTATTTCCATATGTGATTGTCCTCGTTTTGACGAATCATCAGGCATAAAAATTCATCGAGTTGACCTTTTTGTTTGTTTCTCGAATTATAAATGAATAATGAACTTTTGTTAGGAATCGAATTGAAAAACAGTTAACAACATTGCTACGTTCCGGTTAATGGATTAATCATCTTCGATAAGTGATATTCATCCTCTCCGCGACCAAATATCAGTGGGTATTGTAACGCATTAAAAAAACGATGATTTTCGCAGATACGGTGAAGCTTATCACCATCACGCCGCCGAACAACAATGCCGCGAGACTTTAAGTTATCGCCAACAAACACTACGACAATTCTGCATTTTGATCAATTAATTGTGTTCATGTAAGAGTTGTTGCAGTTGTTTAATAATGTCGCGCTTTAACGCTCGATGGCACAACGCTGATTGATTTCATCATCAGAATTTCGAAGAAAATAAATATGAATAAATTTGTGGTCAGCATTCATTGTTGAGCCTCGGAGTTCTACATTATTCTCTAGTAGATTTAGCGGTGAAACGTTGTGAATCGGTGATGTGGGTTTGTGTAATGTGTGCTATACCTTGAAAAGGAATTTACCTTAAAACCTCGTGCTTTGATAATATTCGTCCCATATTCTGCAAGAAATGCTTCGATCGAGGTTCTTGGCCAGAAAGCAATGATGCCAGTGGCTCTGGTGGCGATGTCAATTGTAGTAATATAACATTTTCGCACGCACAACATAATCCGGCGATTCGTGTCGAAACCTTCTAAACATCTATCTTTGTCTCTTTTATTTATGGTAACATACAGCCTTAAGGTTCGAATATTTACTATTCGATAATAGTAGTGGCTATATTGCGGAAAGTCTAGGATGGCCTATTCATTTTGTGTTTAACCTCAATTGATAACTATAAAAATCTTTGAAACCATTCATATGGTGGCATGTCAGTATATTTTTTTTTGGTTTTAATTAGAAATTATTAACTAAAAATTAGTTTACGTTGTTTTTTTGTATAAAAAGATTGTATGTTAAATATCGATTATTTTCATCCACTTTTAAAAATGTTTTTGTGTACGCTACACTTTTTGGTTAATTTGTGTAGCTCCACTTTTAATTAACGTTAGAAACTTCACACCGGTTGATTAAACCTATTAAACCTTTATCCTTCCTGTAGTAGTTTAGAATTGTGTTGTATTGGGTCCTTCTGTGTTTTACCGTTATGTCTGCCTATTGTTATAGGTAAACGGGCTAAAGGAAGAAGGCCAAAGCTATAGTAATATTACTTGAATTGCTGGCACACAAAATTATGTACAGCAAATAAATGTATTTTTGGGCTGTATGCTTAATTTTAGACATTGCTCTGTATCAGTAACAAAGTGCAAATATTTACTTAACAAAATTAGGTATATTGTTTAATCTTGTCTTGTTTTCTGCAGGAGCTACATAATCTTAAGAGAAAAAAAACAATTTTGGAAAAAAATATTCAAGAAAATTTGAAATTAAAACTAAATATGTATTTTCCATCTGAAGTATTATTCTAATATAACAAATATTGTGTATCCTATGTCCACTAAATCCCAAACAAATACGGAGTATACATATAGAGAGCACAAAACAAAAAATACTGGAGGACTCCTAAAGAACAACAAAGAAACGAAAGAATTATTTCTTCAAGTACAATACACAACATATAACAATTTTCCAAAATAACAAAATATAAAAAAAAAAAATAAGAAAAGAAAATTATATTTTAAGATAACGTTTGAAGATTGTATTTTACTTATATATAAAGTAATAAACTCCTTTTATTTTTTTTTACTTCTACATACATAAGAAGCATAGTTGTTTACTTAGTAAAGTGGAAATACTTGAAACTAAACTTTTGGATAAAATAAAATAAGATGACCAGAAGAGAAAAAAAAACAAACGAACGAATGGAAAAAAAGTTTATGGATTTTATTTATTGCAACAAAAAAAAAAAAATTCAAAATGAAAGTTTACTTTTTTTACGGTACAGTCTTATCTTTTATATATACATAAACTTAAATAAAACTTTTATATAAAATATATTTCCAAAATGGATGTAAACTTTTGATTTGGAGAAATGCTTATAAGATTGATATATAGTGATCCTCTCCCGACATTACATATTCCAGTCATATCTTTACATTAATATGTATACCACCCTGTATATTCACGTGCCCCCCCGCCACATATATTCCGAAATAATCAATCATAAAATGGTTGCCTCAGCATAAATAATTCACGTATTGTGATACGAGTATATCCGGACACACATTTCTCGTTTTTATTACTTCAGTATTTCTGCCAGAAGGATATACTCGAGTCTATTATTATTTATCATTTTTTCAATTTTTTTTCCTTTCAATTTAATAAATTTTTCTTTATAGATTTTCATTTTGTTCGTTCCTTTTTATTTTATTTTTTTAATATTTTGACCAATGAAATACAATTTACGTGACAAGCTTTTCAAATATTTCCAATATCCCTCGATATATACGTACGTACATATATGGATGCGATATACGAGTGAACATAATATGTATGTAGTGGAAAATGATAATCCAATTCTAACTCCAGAAGAAAGGAATTTTATACGACTCTATACACAGAATGCTGAGCTGCAAAATGGAAAATATTAGTGTCCTTTTGAGTATATGTGATTTTGACAGTTGTTTATTGTCCTACGTCCTAAATTTTTTATTTTTTATTTTTTTTTTGCAAAGTTATCGCCATAATAAAAAATGAAAAGTGGACGGAGGGAATTTATGTGGATAGACTGAAGATGGGCCCATCAATTTATATTTTCAATTTCCTTTTTAAAATAGTACGGCATTGTACATTTTGGAAGTGGAGATGGATGTCGAACTTTAGGCATTTAAAATTTTTTCAAAAACATTGTACTCTCGTCCTAGGGTGGCACAAAAATATTATTATCGAACTTAGAAGTACTGCACAATTTTATCATCCGTATGTACATGTATGTGTAACGTGAGGCATTCTCATCTCGATCCAATATTTATCGAATTGCGGGAAAAAGAAATATTTCTGTGTTTATATTGACCATGCGAATCGAATCCGTCGATATAAAATATATTTATATACATATGTATGTACCAAGGTATGGACGGATGAAACAAATCGACAAATATCTAATATATACAATACCTTTTTTGTACATTCACCACCCATGCCGACCCAACCCAGTATACGTCAATATTGAATATATATGTATACAACACACTCGTACAGAAAAAATACAGAACAATCGCTGGAAATATATCAACATATATGTTGTCGGTCCCCATGTACACATAACGAACACCTTTCTCACACCCCATAAAGCATTTTTTTTGCTCATTTCGTCCCCAATTTTTTTCGTGTGGATACGTAAAACGTAAGTATTGAAACTGTTTTGGACGACGAAATGGACAGATATTCTGAAATAAATATGAGATTTTTATTTAATAATATTCGTGTATAGAGAATTTTCGTTTTTCGGAAAATTAAATTAATTTGATGGAGTTTTTATTTATGGTATAAACATGATATAATGGATATAATTAAATTTGTATCGTGTACACTCGTATATTATGTCTGAAACAATATTAGATTAAAATTTATTTTGGTTGAATACACTTAACGCAGCGATTGGTATTTTTATATTATGGTTTTGATTACAATTATTATCGATTCTAAAATTATATTTTCGTTACAGAAACAGGTGCTCACAAAAACACAAACTATTTTTAAAAGAAAACCAAAATTACTCAAACATGAACTATGACACCTATTCAACTGGTTCAGTTCAAATTGGTGTCAAACTGATATATTCTAAAGATGTAGAGTCAAAAATACATATTACATGGCGATGTTTGATCTTGGAATGGCCTTGAAAGTAAGACCTTGAGATTGTAACTCCGTTGGATTACTCTCGAAATGCAAGATGTAAAAATTCCGAAAATCAAACTCAAAAAAATCAATATTCCGTTCGAATTTTAAGAGAACAAATCCTTGTTTACGAAACCTTGGTTAGTGAAAAATAATTTTTTTTAAATCTGCAAAGCAAGATTGATTGCACTTCATAACAAATTATGAGCAAACTTTAGTATGTAGAATTGGATTGGTATTCCATTAAGAATTTTTGACGTCCTTTTGGAAGTTAGCCATGCAAAAGTTGTAGCAAACTCGATTATTTACCAACCGACGCATTTAAATTTTTTACGAAAAGTTTGCGACTCTTTCAATTGTTTATGAATCAGTGTTATCACTTGTACACCTGTATAAGACGAAAAAGGAATAAAACTCGAAAGTAAAAAACAGATTTCGTAATAATTGAATATGTATGCTAAATTTCGAATTTGAGGACTACGATACTAGTAGGACAGGAAAACGGGAAGATAAATAGGAATAAAATTCAGTGGTGGTAATCCTAGAATTGCAACATAGCCACCTAACCAGATTTGGTTGAATACTGAGTCAGAGTGGGAACTGTACGGTTGTTACTTATTGCTCTCACTCAGGTTAATTAAACACCACCAGTGGTAATTGAAATAATCAGTATTAAACAAAATTAGAGCAGAGGCCTGATTTTTTATTTGTTCTTCGTAATGGATTCAAAGATTTTTTTTGTATATATATTTATTTATTACAACTGATTTACAAATCATCTAGTAATTTATTGTTCATAATTTATATTCTTGTTTGGAGGGTCGTAGCCCTTTGGCTAGTCCCCTTTACAATTTTATTATATTTTTAGTCGATCCTGATTGGATCTTGTAGATCATGCGGTTTCTTCCTTTACAGCCGTCTTTCTGGGTTTGAATCATCCACCATACGACGTATCTCAGCATTGTGGTGTAGACTAATACGTTACATGTGTTTTCTCGCGTGTTTGCTTATTTCTTCACTAACGAAATCCATCTTCAGATCTCTATGGAGGTTGTCATGTATCACGGTGCATTAACTATTCCACGAAGGACTTTGCTTTGGAATGACTGGATGATATTGACATTGGTTTTCTTTGTACAGCCCCAGCCGATATAGTAGCAATTTATTATGTAGAGTTAGCTCAGGATTTCTTCCTAAGAGCCAATCCATCTTTCTGTATTTGATGTTTAACTCTTCTTTTTTCTTTTTCACAAGCTATTTTGCCGTATTTGCATAGGGAATTTGCTGGGAGTTCTACTGGTATCCAGTTGACCTTCTTGTTGGTAAAGCTTACATGAACAGATTTTGTTTCATTAAGTTTTATTCGCCATCTCTTGGTCCAGATACAAGATGGCCGTATCATCCGCAAACGTCGCTATGTTAGTCTCCTCTATCGTTGGCAGGTCCGAGGTGTATAGAACATATAAAGTTGGTCCCAGAACGCTTCCTTGTGGTACCCCTGCTGATATTTTCTTTATTTCTGAGTATTCGCCATCTAATTTAAATCGAAAGTGTCGGTTAGATATGTAAGATTTTAGAATTTCATAAAACTGCTTTGGTAAGTTTCTTTGTAATTTATATTCCAAACCTTTATGCCATACTCTGTCAAAGGCCTGTGCTACATCCAAGAAGACGCTTGAACATACTTTCTTTTTTTCAAGTACGTCTTCAATTATGTTTGTAATTCGGTGAACTTGTTCTATTGTTGAATGGTTTTCTCTGAAGCCAAATTGATGTGGAGGAACAAGATTTGTTTCTGCTATTATTGGTTTTACTCTCTTTAGGAGTAGTTTCTCGAATAATTTTGAAATTATTGGGAGTAAGGAAATCGGCCTATACGAATTTTTGTCATTAAGTGGTTTGTTTGGTTTCTGCTACTTTCCATTGACTTGGAACGTGTTTAAGTCTGAACACTGCATTAATAATTTAGAGTAGTTTACGTAGACATTTTTCAGGAAGAACTTTTACTATTTGTCCTGTAATTAAGTCATATCCTGGAGATTTCTTTGTATTTAGGTTGAGATTGATTTCCTCTTTTAATTCTTGTAATGTGACAGGAGATATATTGCAGTTATCCATTTTATATACCGGTGGTATGTTTTCCTCTGAAGTTTGTCTAGGTAGGGGCTGGAACGTGTTCACGAGGTGGGTTGCAAACAACGAAGCTTTTTGCTTTGCACTTATAGCCCATGTGCCATCTTCATTTTTTACTGATGGAGTTTGTAGTTTAGGTCGTTTTAAACTTTTTGTCGCTTTCCAAAGGGAGTACTCGGTATCTTTTTCCCCATTAAGGCCACTCAAGTATTTATTAATGGATTCGTTTTTGATTTCTTTAATTAGCAACGTTAGTTTATTCGATAAAAAATTTGACTTCTTTGCCAGGCCTTTCTTGCTTTTCGTTTTGCTGCAACCAGTTCCCTAACTTTTAGAGCATAAATAGCATTTCAGCGCATTTCCTTTGAACTTGAGGGGGTACTACTCCACGCCGCTTCTTGTATACTGTTGTTGAGTTGTTCTAGTTCTTCTTCTAGCTCTATCGGGTTTTGGCAACCTGAATTGGCACCTGAAGATCAATATTATCCTCAACAAGTTTCTTGAATTTCTCCCAGCAGGTTGTTTTGTTCGTCAGCGAAGGTGGACTAGTTTTTTTAACAATCGTTGCACTGATTATCATAATAAGAGGCGTGTGATCCGACATAATCCCCTCGCTGCTTTCTAGGTATATGTAGTTTTCGTCTATAGCTTTGGTGATAAAGAAGTCAATGATATCGGGTATTTTGTTTCTATCCGTCGGCCAATAAGTTGGTTGATCTCCAGAATGAAAATCGCAATTGCATAGTCTTCCTGCTGCAAACAGCTCTCTTCCTTTTTTAGAGGTTACTCGTGATCCCCAGTAGGTGTTTTTTGCATTAAAATCACCTCCGATTATGAAACTTGATCCAAGTGATTTAAATAACGTGCAATAATCTTCTTTAATTAAATTATATCTTGGGGGCAGTATATTGACGATACACTATATGCTTTGTTGTTATTTATAAATACTTTTAAGGTGACTACTTGCATAAATTCCTCTTGAATTTTAAGATCTATAAAGTGTTTGATGTTTTCTTTTATAACCACCGACGATCCTCCCCTTGCCCTTCCTGCTGGATGAATGGCGTGGTAACAATTGTATCCATATATTTTAAGATATGAAGTTGAAATAAAATGGGTTTCCGATACTAGGCATATACCTATTTTTTCAGTATTTAGGAAAATTTCTAATCCTGGATTATGTTGCATTAGCCCATTTGCATTCCAGGTTACTATTCTTAATGTTTTATTTGTTGTTGTTTGCATCATTTAATAGAGCATGGATTTCATTTCATTTAGAGAGTCTTGCTTATCTAACCTGTTGCTTAGAGCTTGAAGGCATTTCTCTTGTTTAGCTTGACGAATGTTAAGAACTTCCATGCTTCTTAGTATCTTTTGGAGCACTGCTGTACCTACAGTAGTGTCCTCCGAAATAACTGGTTTTGTCATGACTACTTGCGAGTACAGTTTTGGTTTTGGTTCTCCCGTTTTACTAACATGAGGTTTAGGTCCCTCTTTGGTGGAAGTTTGATAATTTTTTACCGATATTCCTGGACTTTGTTTTCGGGTTTTATTTCTTATTCTTTGTAGTTCCATAGCTATTTCACATCCCCGGTAGTTTGCGGGATGTGACTTATTGCATGGATTCAAAGATGAGTTGTTCTTGTCTAAGTGCCATTTTAAACCGGGCAGCTTGCAACAAGTTTTACCTTTGGCACCTCGAACCAAATCACCCTTACAAGTGCGAGTCTCAAGAAGCCGTCCCAACTCCCACCGTGTGGCAGGCAGCTGAAGATCATTTATTAATACTAAATCGTAAACCATCAAGTTTCACATGGTTTTTGTTCATTTGGTTGGCTGCTGCAGTTGGTGAATATATTCGGCGAACCAACGTTCCGAGAAGTGTTGTACTAACTGTCCCACGGATTCGATGTCCGCACATGGTGAGCTTTAAATGAACCGCCAACCCAAGAGATCTTCTGATTTAGAAATTATTTTCCTCATTCTATAGTTTCATGTATTTTACATCAAACTCAAAAGCCCGACTTTTACACATTTCGATACTAGTAACTTGATATCAAGGAATTCATAAATAGTTGTAATATCAGTGCAGTGCCGCATTGTCTACCCCGTGTAGTTAAATAATATTTCTACACAATAGATAACGTATACAAATAATTTTAAAAACTGGTGTCGACAATGTAGAGAATGTAGGCAATATGTCGACAGTGTCAAAAATTATTCTTTCTGGTAGTAATCAACAAAATTATATGATTTCTTTATTGAAGTATTCCAAGATGTAAAGCATCATTCTTATCTTAGGTTTAAAAAAAGTTGAGCTCAAGCACTTATATAGTAATAAGTGTTGCAATGACCGGAAAACGGAGTGATAGAAAAAAATGAATATTATTCCTGTATGCTTTAGCTGTTTTAGTAAAATAAATTGTAAATTTTCGAGCAAAATTATATTTTTTTTTAATTTTCCGAGTTTTTTTTGCAATGTGAGAAGGCTTTATGGAAGCTATTCTAAAAATAAGAAAATTAACTACTTATCACATAAATACCTGGGAGGATTAATGGCTAGTACTAATCAAATCCAAGTGTGTTGAGCATAAAAGATTTCCAGCATTGGTAAAAATTTAAAAAACGAATATGAGAAATACAGCAAAATACAAAGGAAGGAAAATAAAAATATTGATGGGGAGAATTTGGCAAAAGCACAAACTGTATTATGAATGAGCTTTAAGCTCAAAATGAGATGTATGGTTTGCAAAGTTATTTAGATGAATAAATGATGAATAGTATAATTTTGAAAAAAAAAATCGAAACCCGAAAGACACATTTTTAAAACGTAGAACTTTACTTATATAAAATTTTAATCTAAATTCGGAGCTATGAAAATGTCAAGAGCAAGTTAGAGCGATGAACAACGTTTGTAAAACTATGAAATTTTATTTTTAAAGTCAGTGCTCCGTTCGAGAAACCTTCCGCGCATTACGTTATTTTTGTCTTCGCCACAACCGTCCTACCGAGTCGACTATTCGACGTTTGGTGGCCAAATTTGAGCCAACCTGTTCGATAACGAATCAGCCAACACCCGTACGTTACAGAAACGCCAGGTCTGCTGAAAACATGACTGCTCTTGAGAGTCAATTAATCATCGTTCACAAGAACTTGGCGACTTCAACTTGACGAATTTTGTGTCGTGTAAAATCCAACTTACCCAGAAACTTAAAGTAAGCGACCATCGACAACGCAGTGTGTTCGTTGATTGGGCTCTTGTTGGAGGTTGACTAAATTGTCGGATTTGGAGAGATACCATGCGACCATGTGATTTGACGCCTTTAGACTTATTACTTTGAGGCTGCCGTAAGTCGCAGGTCTATGCAAATAAACCGTAAACATTTGTTGCCCTCAAAGTCAACATAACGAAAGCCATCCAGCAAATTCAGCCAGATTTATGCAACAAAGTGATTGAGAATTGGTCCTTTGGAATACGTGCCACCAAGCAAAGCCACGGCGGAGATTTGAACAACGTTAAAAAATTTTAAAATCGGGACGACGCAAATCGAAATAAATTTTTCTATACATGCATATTTTTATGTATATATAACTAGTCTGTTAGTACTAATTAGTACTAAAATAAAACATTTCCTTACATGGAAAACTATTTTTGTTTCATTCAAAATGCTGAATTTATGCTACTATATTACACAGACTGACTGTATATAAATGAGAAATCCATATTCATTTTACATAAAAATACATAGAACAAAGACAGATACAGAATTAAATAGGGAATCCCCTTTATATAAAATTTAAGCAACGCAAATATAAATTTTAACGACGCAACTCTGAAATGGCGAAAATTGAAATGACGCTGATCGAGGTTTTAGTGTATAACAAAATTGTTGGTTAGTTCATACTAGTCGTTCATAGATGGCACAAACCGGGTCTGATAAGCAGTTTAGTTGTAAATATCGTGCATATTTTGGTTTAAAAACATCAGAGATATTTTCATTTATGTAACTGGTATGAACTCAACTAACTTAAAACTATGTAGTTGGTCGGAAATTTAATTTAGTTCAAAAAATCGACGTCTGGCGTTCATCTGTATTAGACGAAAAAAGGGCGTGAGGTAAAATGTATATCTAAGTTACTTGAAAAAATAATTTAAATTAGCTAAAATCTCCGAAAACGGATATTGAAAATATGTAGATCATTCAATCAGTACTAGGTGAATTACAAGTGTTTTCGACGTTATTTGTGAGTATAGTCGGCGTTGCTTACGTTGTGGACGAGTTGTCTATACGCAATCATGTAAAAATTAGTAGTTGACGCACAAGCGTCAATCTCTTATGGAAAAGGACAATATTTGTTTTTTGGTAAGACGTCAGTTTATGTCGACAACTTCTCTTTTACTAATGTTGTTAACACAACAACATAAATAACTCATCGATTCTATTCGTTGAAAATTGAGCACATAAAAGTAGAAGACTAAAGTAAATAAAATCCACGACTAGAGCAAATTACGATGAAAATGAATGCACTGCTACTTCGATCGATTAAGAGAGACTGAATTTTTTTAAGCCGTCGACATAACCTTACGTCATCGTTTTAGCTAATAGATCTTTAGTAAAGATGGCTTTGGTGATACGCCGCTGCAAAAATTCCTTGGACTCACGGTTTCTGTATTCGCTCGAAAAACTTCATTTTTCAACTTTGCCTCATTAACAACAATTTAAAGAAAAAAAAATTAAAATTTTTTTGGCATAAAAAATTTAAGTTGCAAATTAAGTTATTAATATGGTAACGTTCTCGTATGGTGATGTTCTCTTTCAAACTGTTCTGTTCGATACTATACTGTTTCACGATGTACTGTTTTAGCCGGTCCTGCTCCGTGTACCATGTACTTAAGTGTACCATGAACACTGTTTTGTGACATCTTGTTTTAGCAGGCGAAATATGCTGTTTCATATGGGACCCCTTCAAACGGACAATAAACTTGGCAATGAAGATGGATACAATATTCATTTCGGAGATGCATGTAATAACGAAAGGATTTCATTCAAATTCGGATTTAGCCAGGAGTTAGTGTTTCGATAAAGCCCGCATATGAAGCAACAATACATATGTCGGCATTTTATTTGGTTTCCTTGCATATTACTCCATTTCATCCGAAATTGCTGTTACTAATATCTATGACTAAGTAGATTACATCAACACCTAGATGCTACATTTAGGTGTTGATGTAATCTCCTAACGCGTCAGGAAATGATACGGAACCATGCTAGATGCCTGGAATCGAAGTTGTGTGAGCTACAGCTTTACTCTAATTTATCGTGTAATTTGCAAGTCACGCGATCTGCTGATTCTGCCAATTTTTGGACTCACTCCACTATTGACAAATAATTCGATGACATTTTCTCGATAACCACGATTCTCTCAGTAATCGGATATCACTAAATGAAATTTTAATCACATCAACGGTAATCACTTTAGGTTAGCATGTGCACAATTAATGAGCGGAAACCATAAGACAACTGCAGGATTAAACGAATAAGAAATTGGCTAAATTGTAATAATACCTAACTCGACAGAATACTTTGTATAGGTTCGAATTGTTATATTCTACTAATTTCTACACAAGCGACCAAAATTGTTTTGATTTCAATTACGGGAGACAAGTGAGACTGGTGGTTTTTTATTTGCCGATATTTTTATTTTTGCACCCGGAAGTTGATATTATTTTGCAATGGCATAGTTGATGAAATTATTTTATTTTCGAAAATATATGACCAACTAGCTGACCAACTAGCTGACTTCGTTCCATCCCAAACTATTTCGTTCCGAGCAAATACTTTTGTCCTTCACGAAATTGATTTTGATGAGAGAAAAAATCAAACAACTCAACTCAATTCTCAATAGACAATTGAGTTGAGTGGACATTCTATTCCTTTTTCACACTAATGTATTGAAAAGTGAATGAAATGTCGATTGAAACTCAGGAATCTTTCAAAAATTGAGTTTTTTTTAAATTATTTGAATCACGATCGTACACTTGCTCTCGTTGTAATTCACGATTAAATGCATCTTGATCTCCGCACGGACCGTGAATCATATGTTTGTTACGACCTCCGCGAACAACTCCAGGTCGGCTTCTGGATCTGGTATTTCGGCGCTGATGATTGAATCGATTTGATCTGGTCTGATTTTCTCAATTGACCACAGCAGAATGTGGGCATGTGGTAATCCACGCTTCTACTACTCTACTAAATACATCCAACCACGTGGTTGTCCGAAAACCATCTGCTTAACGATGAAGTCCATAAGTGTAGTGAGTTTTTGTTTGAACACACGTGCGGTGATGTCGTGGTGATCGCTGGAAGTTTCACCGTTATATTTCCGGTCATTTCAGGCTATTTCGGACTGCATGTGAACGTGATGGACAAATCTGGCCGTCCGTAATGCCGCACATACGTCATAGCATTCTACACATATTCATGCATATGCCGTGGGCTGCGAACATATGTCGCTGGGAGAATGTCCAATTGACCGACGATGAATGTACTGCTCATACATATCGACGCAATGCTATTGAACCAATCGACGATATCTCAAAATATGATTGCCCACGCCTTGTCGCATCATTAACCAATAAGTATAAAAATGCATGGAACTGACCTTCTTATTCGTTTCATCACCTGCAAAATAAATATGTTATTTGTAAAGCAATGCAAGTACAATCGACAGCTCAATAACTAACCGGTCAGCGGATTGACCATTTTTTATCTGGAAATGGTAGTCTAATTGCAAAACATCAATGGAAATTGAAGTGCATCATATGGTAGATGTGTTTCGTACATGCGCTGCACTCGTCCGTCATTACGCCGCTTGATATCACGCGCTTCCACATTTTTGCCAACAATCACAAATGCAACTTCATCGATAGTGGGAGATGATTATTTTGTGATCATCGGAAGTCATTGTCTTCAAAGCAGTTTTAAACAAACGAGCCAGCGCTTCTTGTTAATGCAAAAGACTTTGAAGTTCTCCGATTATCTCTCGTTTTGATGCCGGTAACTTAATTCAAATTAAGGATTTCCAACGAAATAAATTTGAAGGAACTTGGGTTCTCCATTCGCTGGATAACCTTCCGCTTCGATGATAAATTTGTCCTTGAATCTTTAAAATAGAGGACAATGTTGAATATGATGAGTACAATCGTTCAAAATTATCGAAATGATGAACACGAAGTGACATCAGTACTTTATAGCCGGGTTGTCGAACACCAACATCGGTGTTTAAATAACGTTATGTTAAAGCGTTGATTGTACTGTTGTGTGTGCGAGATAAGTAAGCAATAGCCCTGGCGTTTCTGCTTGGAACTTCAATGCTAGGCAATGTTGGCACACGGCAGACAATGTGCCAATATCAACACAGTGAAGATCTTTGTAGGCGATTGTAATGTCATAGGCGATTCAAGTCGACGTTCGCACTTCTTCGTCGTGTTACGTTTTGTTGAACCAGAGCTGGTGTCCGTGCAGCGCGAACTTGTCCGATATGAGCCGGTCTCTGTTCATTTAATTCTTCGCGTTGCTCATGCGTTTCATTCTCATGGACACCGTGCATTGTTTGTGAATTACGGTTTCTTCGTCCTAGGTTCGATCGTCTACTAGCCAATGTAAAAATTACAATGATTCATTTGACTAATTTACTTTGAAACTATTAATCCATAAAAATAAGCTTACCGATCGAATCAATCTCAACCCCACATTCCAATTTGATAACCGCACTGATCACGCACCAATAAATTTCTGGAAAAAATTATCTAAATCGTAAAAATCACACCGAGCTTCATATATGATTGTAATAATGGCACCGTTAATAGATGGAATGCACTACGCACACAATTCGAATATCATAAAACAGTGAATTAATATTCAAATTTCCAATTTAATAGCAGCAAGAAAAATAACACGTTCGCACAATCAAAAATGACAATGCGAAAAGGACACCTGTCAGATTGCACAACGCCTAAGTCAACGTACAACGCCATCTACTGCGTTTTGGTATTAATGATCACACCTCAGCGCTATCTCTTATTTATCTCGTTAATTTTGTGTTTTTATCAATTTATTTCACAATTTTCTGAAATTTTTCAAGCTTTGCATCGACTTTTCACGCTTTAGAGCGTCCAAAAGCATCAAAACATGCAAAAAATTCAAAAGTTCATAGAAAAAAAATTCAATTTTCATCGGATTTCTCCGGAAATTTCCGAGTTTTCCATTCTGATTTTCCAACTTTTCTCTTCTGAACAACCATCTGGCTCGGATACGCGCTAAATCCCCTACAAAAATATAAACTTTTCAACATTTCCGGTGGATTTTCCCAAAATTTTCTTTCGTATGAACCATCTGCTGGCTATTGCGAACACAACATAAAAAGGTTGAGCCAAATCGTTTCAGCTGTTCTCAACTGATGCGCCCGCCACACATACATTTTTTACACCAGTTTTATATTTTTTGATTAGTAACCTCTGTGGAAATGTAAATACGAGTACCTCTGGTAAGAGAAAAAATTACTCATTTTTTGAATTTTTAAAACCAGTGGCATTGCGGATAAAAACCAAAATATTTAAAAACCGCAATTTGTACTAGAGGACTATAAGAAAACGAAACCAACGGAAAAACGACATGAAATGCAATAACCTACATTGTCTACGAATTATCTACATATTTTACCAATTGTCGACATTTCTTATACAAAAACAATTGTCCACGCTATTTTCGCCATTATAATGTAGACAATTCCGAAATACGTTTAGACGCATAACACTGGGTAAAATATGTAAAGTAGTAATCGAAATGGATGAAAGTGGATGGTTGTGGATCAAAATTATTCAACAATTACATTTTCCTTCTCCAAAGTGAATATTCCTATACTTCGTTTGCGTTAACCAACGATTTGATAAGATAACTGAATACCAAAAATTAAGATTACGATTGCATGTAGAGGAAGGAAAGTAGAAGTTATCTTACATATAGTTATTAAGAAAATAACTTTATACATCATTTACTTGTAAACATAACTCACGTGTCTTCTCTTAATAAAAACATTTTTACAGACACAACATAAAACCTCAAAAATTTATGTTTAAAATCATAAACTGGAAAAACCTATTAATTATGTTTATTCGAAAAAAATTATGATTATTGTTTATAAGATTTATAGGATGTTGGGAGCCATATACACATATACATTTTTATGGAAATTATGACGACAGCCAGGCAGTAGTTATATGGTGTGCGTGTGGTAAAATGTGGTCGAATTTTTATTTAGACGTCAGAAAAATAATACGAAAATTTTTATTAACTCGACCGACCGGATGGCGCTATCAAGTTGTAAAAAAATGCATCTGATGAGTTTTTTACTCGTATACGGAACAGTCTTTGTGTGATTCTAGTGTATCATTTTGATTTATTATAAATTTGATACGGAAATGTTAAATATATAGCAGATCTATCTCTGGTGATTTTTTTCCAGAATGTAGACCAAAATAAATATTTTTTTGTCTTGTATATATAACTCACGAGTCTTGCAACGGCGAACTTAAATCCTAGCCTAAAATCGAGATATTCTATAATAAAATATTTACTGTATATCAAGTATATATATGTATATGTATGTATATATATTTTATGTGTATTTTCTGGTTACATAAAATATATAAAATTTAAAATAAAATTACGAAATCTTTTTGTAAGTTAAGATTCTAAGATATACACAAAGAAACTTAAAGCAAAATACATACTCGTATATAAAACTTTTAAAAAGTTTATTTATTTAGAATTTTTTGTGCTTCCTACAGTTTTGCTACAAAAACGATAAAGTTTATTTTGTCTTCTGTTGTTTTGTTAAACTGATATTGTTTACGTAGTCGATATGAGCTTATAACATTCGGTTTTACATGCTTCTTCTTATGGATTGTTGTGTGTGGGTCGAAGGATCGAGGTTATTAAAAGCTTCACCTAAATATTTTCTAAAACACGATCAAATTCGTATTATAGGCAATTATAATTTTCACATCTATTTGAGGTGGCGGCATAATCTTATATCTAGGTACTTAATATAAAAATTAACGGATTAGGAAAACCGTGACAATCTAATATTATTAAAAGCACTTAAGGCTTTAGAGATGATACCCTAAAATTATGTAATACAGTCTCTTTATCTCATTTATTGAACCCGCGAATAATCACACTTTAATCTTTTATACATACGATTACGTAACAACAAAGTACCGTTTAACGGATTTTAACTATGTTTCCTTGCAAATACGTTACAAAACTAATCCTTATAATAATAATAACGATAATGATAAAGTTATATAGCGCCTCTATAAAAACCATTATGCGATTAGGCACGAGAAAAATAAAAATGAAAATTTTCTACTGTTGACGAAGATTTTTATCTGCCCTACTACCATAATAAAATACACGACGATATAATACCACCAGCAACGCGATCATCTAATAGTACGTCTGTCTCGCGTGTTTCTCTTAAAAATTCATTAAACTGACATAAATTTATATAAATTATCAATTCCAATTAATTTTTCCAATCCAAACACATTAACTCAATTTTCCAACCGAAATTAACAAAAAAATAAAAATTATAACATAAATAAAATGTCTAGAGGCGTGATGAATACCATGATTGACGTGAATCAAAAATACGAAGACGCTCCCGTCGAATCTGAATTAAAATTATGTAATTTATGTAAATATATCATAAAACAACATAAACAATAATATTTATTTAGATTAGTTTACAGTTTTTGTTGTTGTTATTTCTTAAAGGAAATAGTCTAGTACATGTCGCGTGAACTCAAATACTTACTTTTATATTAGTTGACTACTTTGAAATAATGAGATGAGAATATATGTATTAACTGGAGATGCCTCTGCCCTAATTTTGTAGTATGGTTATTTGGATTACCATTGGTGAGTTCCAAACAATCAGACAACCATATTGTTGTAAAGTATTTTTAATTCTGCTTTATTTTTATTTAAAAGGTCTTATTTATTCATAAACATTTCTATTTCTTCTCAATATACTCTGAGATGAGGGCTCTACCCTATGAGCATAATAAAAACTTGTTACTGTTGAACGATATTTTGTTCTGGTCGCGTTAATGGAGAAGGGGACTGTGAGTGGTGACACATTTTTCACTTAATTTCTTTATAATTAAGATGACTCCTATAACTACAGCAATACAAAATAAAATGTAGATGAACGTTCTGGTGATGGAGAATAACATTGGTCAAAGTATAAACTCATTCACATCTAGAAGCTGAAAGCACTGCGGAGAGCAGGGATTTCTGTTGCATAAGTAGCTCTGAAACGTCAATGTATTTGGGACAATTCCTATGTTAGGTCGTGTAAAATTCACAACTCTAGATTTATCGCTTACAGCCAACCGATGGTAATAGAACCATTTACTAAGTTTTGATGAATCACTTTGTAATGCAAGTTGAGATTCTGATGAATTGCAATCAAATGGAAAACTCAAGGCCAAGTCGTCCGCGAACGCTGTGCCTGACCCAACAGATTGATTTCGGAAATGGAATTAAAGTAAATAAGAAATAGCAGGGGTCCAAGCACAGAGTCTTGGGGAACACCACAACTCAGGTTACCTGGGTCATTGATAGAGCTTTCCACTTTAATCGTGACGACGATTTTTAAGATAACTAACAAACCAATGTAGTATGACGCCTCTCGCCCCTATGAACCTCAATTTCGTAAGCAGAATGTTGTGATCAACACGATCGAATGCTTTGGATATATCTAGAAATAAACCAGTAGGCTTTTGAGACCCGTTTATGGCCAAATATACATATATTACTTAGAAAGTGCAACAATGCCTCCTCAGTAGATTTCCCGTTTCTCGTTTAGAAATTCAATCTTACCGAAATAATCGAGCAGTCTGCGCTTCACCATTTTCTCAAATAGTTTACGAAAAGTACATAAAAGAACTATGGGCCTATAGTTAATAAGCTCTAACACATCTCCTTTTTTATAAAGAGATATTACCAGCTAGTTTAAATGCGTCTGGAAAGATTCCCCTATACAGGCTCAATTTAAACAGATATTTCAAAATATCTATCAAATACCAAGAACAATTTTTCACTAAAAAATTTTCAATCTTAGCAATACCTTTGGATGGTTTGTTTTTTAATTTGAAAATCAACTCATTGAAAATTGCTAACGAACGAGGAACAACCAAATCTGTGTTTAATTTTCTAATTGGGCTTAGGCCTAAGTATCTCTTAGAATCTCATCAATTAGTTTCCAAGTTTTCTTAGAGGTATTAAATTTAGTTTTCTAAAAATTATTTTTTGTAGTCTTGACACTGCTCTTCGAATTATTTGACAGTTTTTAACGAGATTTTGTAATTTTTTACTTTTGTTTTCTATTGTAATGGGTTTTTATTGTGATTGTTCTGTACATTGGTCTATCTTCAGTACTCTTGAATTCAATACACAATCATAGGAAATTATTCCATTCCATTTTGTAGTCTACCATTGAATGGATTACACATTAGTTTCTTCGACAACTTGTGAAACTTTTTCATTTGACGTAGAAGTGGCTTGAGTTTTCTAGTGTTATCAACAGCTACTGTATAACGTGAAAAAGCGTAAATTTTTCAAAGGCTAAGTTGCTGTCAGCTTCGCAATAAACTGGATCTCAAATTTCGAGTAGCAAAGAATTTTTAAGGATATCATAATTTACTCTAGGATAATCTGCATTACTGCCTAACGTAATCTTGCGCAAAGCAGTGTTGTGTCGTATTGTCTACGCTTAGATAATTAATATTCTACAGGTGTGGGCAATTTATGTAGGAAATTACAAAAATCGTGTCGACAATGTAAATAATGTAGACAATGTCGAAAATGTAGAGAACGTAGACAATGTTGAAAATAATTTTTTCGTCAAACCATCAAAATTCTATGATTTCTTTGTTAATGGAACCATTTCAAGATGGATTCCATTGTTTCTTCCCATTTGACCCAACGTTTTTATATGGTAATGAAGCACATTTATGTTTATGTTATCGGAAAATGGAGTGAGTTGAGAAGATTGATGTTACATATATGTATGTCTTAATTACACAATTTCAAAACAATTCTGAAAGAAGAAGAATCCTGCTTTAATAGGTAGAACTTTAAATACAGTTAAATTTTTAAACCAAACCAATGGCTATCAGAATGTTAATGTAATGCAACAAAATGATAAAACATAAAAAAAATTCCGGTAAATGATCATACAAGTTGCTAGATTCGTAATGCTAATTAATGGCAAAATATGACCGTTGGCTCACTGGATATTTCAAGCAACCTTTGTTTTCCCTTTATCTCCAATTTAGAAGAATAATTGCGTCTATTGGGCTGGACCATCACACTCTGTTGGATGCTATTGCTTTGATTTCCACCCATAACTTTCCAAGTTGTATCGCTCTGCTAGCATCATTCGTTTCCATGATAGATATAGGTCGTCCGACTTTCCTTTTCCCTTATGGGTTCAATTCCAGAGATCTTCTTGTCATGTCATTCTTCGACTTCCTCAGAGTGGCAAATTTATCTCCAGTAGCGCTTTCTTATTTCGATCCCAATGACTGCTTGATTCGTTTGCCTAAGGATCTCAACATTCATCATTTTGTTGGGCCAGAAGTAGCTCAGTATTCTCCTAAGGCATTTATTTACAAATTTTATTACGCGCCCAGGGGGTAAATTCGAGTTTCGCGAAAATATAAAAAGGAAAAATGTTTTTCATTAACAATCGAGTATAGGTTTGCTCATAAGAAATCTTGATTTTATAAAGTTAAATTTAAAACATTCAAGAAACTAGATTTCTAACTGGATTGTCAATGAAAAAAACTTTTCATTCCCATTATTTCATGGAATGCGAATTTACCCCCCCGTTTCGCAACAGTACAGCAACCCTGATTTCACACGAATTTAACATTCTTATTTGGTGTTGCGGTATAGGACGAATATGTTCCAGACTTTGCGTAACAGGTTGAATATTTTTCTGGCTTATGATTTGTTTATTTATAACTTTATCTGTGCCATCCGTTTTCGCTAGAGTACTACCAAGGCATATAAATTCATTGACCTCTTCTATTTCTTCGTGGTTGATATATATTGGTGTTGACATTGGTGTGTTTATCATCATCGTCCTGGTTTATCTGATAATTATTTTTAGACCAATTTCTTTTGCCAGAGGAGCCAAATCAATAAAGTAGGGGGCCTTGGACTTATACAGGCCATACAAATTTTGCCATGAACATTTTATTTATTACTGATATAAATTTGAAATTAAGATGTAAAAAAATACTGTTGGGAAACACTGATTTAGATCATTGAATTAATTACTCCTTTGCTGTTACAGTATGATCCACTTTGCTTGACTTTGTATTGAACTAGATTACCTGTTCGATTATGAGTTCGCTTAATTGTTTTGCGATGCAAATTTTACAAAGTGCCTTCCATATGAACGAAGAGTAGGCACAATGTTGAATTCCAGCTGCTCAATGATGATGTGTGTTGTGTTAATATTATATGATCGGCACATGTTCGCCCTGGTTTGAATGGCTTAAGTTCGGGTTGACTTTATCTGTACATATCTTTAAGGTTATGTTGAACACCTTTCTAGGGAACCGTTATAGTCAAGTCTTGTTTCTTTTTTCGCGGTATTATACTGGAATGCCACTCTTTTGTTATTACTGGTGTTAGAGCTTTGCAGTTTCCGATATGTCTTCTTTGCATATTGCAGCTTGTATATTGTCGATTCCAGAGGCCTTGGTATTATTCATCTTAGTAATGACACCGCTAACCTCCCGCTCCGTTGGTGAATGGGTGTTAACAGGTTCGTTATTAACGTTAGTTGTTAAATCTAAGATTTGAATATCGTTGGTGATGTTGCCTGCGAAATATTCCTTCCATCTGTTCAATTGTGTTTCACCTGCGTTGTTAAAATTTGGCCAGATGTTTTCCTTATTGTTAGGATATTGAAAATTTTTCTAATTGCCCGTCGCACGCATTGTTTTTTTTAAGTACGTGCCTTGGGAATGTGTATTACCCACGACCACTCCTTGCCATTTTCTTGATTTCTCGTACCGTATCTTTTTATTGACGTTTCAGTTCCAGCGTATTTTGTTGGCAAATTGCAACTTGAGTTGCCGGCGTTCTTCAACTTTCTGCCAACTTTCTGTTCGCGTCTAAATTCTTGGAACTCGTCATAGTGTGTTTGCAGCTGTTTCGATATAGGCTACAACACTGATGGCCTGTTTCTTCATTTTTCTGGAGGCTAAGCTTGAGCGCTTCGCAGAGTGTGTTTCTTGTGTCGGAATCTTTTAACCTGTCAGTGTTCGATTTTTTTCTTGATTCGTCTTACAGCGACTGGCTTAATAATTTTGAAATTTGATTTTACCAGTTGGTGATTACTTTGAATGTCTGCAAGACTCATTGCCCTAACATCTGTCATCAGGTGACGTCCATGTGTATTTGTGTATATTGTTGAGTGGAAATTTTCGGACTTCTATGAATAGTTGGTTTGTGATGGCAGAAGTCGACGAGTCGTTCTTCATTATTATTATGCACAAAGTCTAATTCTTGTTTATCCATGTTGGTTGTCAGATCGGTGTCGTCTATTTCAATTTTCGTATTAAAATCTCCTTCTGTGTGCCCTTGTGATTGTGGCTTGTAGTTGTTCATAGAAACCATCCTTAGTTGTTTCATCTGCGTCTTTTGTTGGGGTATCACTGGATATTAATGGTTGTGTTTCGGAATTTTGAATGGAAGCTTGTTACGTCTACGATTATTCTGCTATCAACTAGTTTATATTCTACTAGTGCCTTCTTTGCTTTACCTGTTGTAAATATGCCCACGCCATATTCATCGCGGCACAGTACATAATCAGGTAATTGCTGAGGCCGAGAATTTCAATTTTGTAATGTTTGCTGTTTCTGTTAGAGTTTTGATGTTCCAATTTCCGATTCGTGACCGTGGATGAAAGCCTAGGGTCGATATTTGCCGGTCTGCATTATTTATTCTAGTATTCGTTTCGGTAATCATTTTGAATTCGGTTTAATGAATGATTGGTTCAATCCTAGCCAGCTCTCAAGGCTTTCGGGGAAGGTATACTGGCATGCCATGTATTATTCATTTTTTCCCATGATGTTCCCAAGCAGTGACCGAAATTTGTGCTAACGCAAGCAATGGTAGCTTGATGTTGATGATGAAGTTGTTGCTTTATATATCTCTGCTACTCGCCCCCCCACCATTTCAAGCAAGATAACTCTTGTGTAAAAGGACCAGGAAAACTAACCTCGATTGATAATTAATTGGTGAATGTCTCGGACAAATGTAATCCTGAACTAACCTAAACAAAATGGATATCATTTACATTAAAAAATTTCACCTGTATTCTTCTTCAAATACAAGACTAATCATAGTTATCAGACAATTTTAGTCAAAAACCACATTATCTGTGTGACACATTTTTTTGAACTAAAAACCGTAAAATCTAGCAAAAACACTAATTTACCCCATAAGTTTCGTAGTAACACCCACCAACTGCGTTTTTCAAGAAACGGACGTTGAAACCAGAAATGAAATATTCGTTTCGAAAATGTTCACGACAGACATGCTTTATAAGATAGAGGATATTTCTCAGCGTAAAATAAGAAATTTCGCTACTCGCCGCAAGTGGCAGCAAAATCACAAAAGAGAATTAATTTTGTTATATATTTACCAGCGGAAATTTTTTATTCATTTTGTATCTCTTTTTCACTAAATAAAACCCATCCCAGCGGAATAAAATATTAAAAGTGATCCTTAAAATGACAAATTGATTGATCTCCGAAGTAAAGGAACTCGGCAAATGAAATCTTGAAATTTAACAATTTCTCGTCTTTCCGCCATTCTAAAAGAATGACGATGAAATTTGGATAGTAGTATTGATAAGGGATTTAAAGTAAGTTTTGGACAAACTTCTAGGATCAGTTCATGCCGGACTAAACTTGGCCATTTCATAACCTTTTGATAATATTGAAAATTTAAAAATGTTTATTAATTTATTTTCACTTTTTGGCCAATATCTCAAAAACTTCCACTAGTAACCAATACTTTCGTTTTTTTTTCTAATAGCTTTTTCTAGTCTCTACGATGCCTTGTCATTGACCTTCGAACCATCACTAAACTTTTTACTATAGCAAAAATTTAAAATTGAAAAAAATCTATGACTGCCCCACCTCATAAATATGTTGGCTTCTAGAAAACATTAAGAATTGTCTTATTAACATGATCCCATATACCGTTAAGCGTAGACATCTCTACGATGCATTGTCATTGACCATCTAGAACTGCCCTTCACATAAATATGTTGGTTTCTAGGAAATAAATTGAAAGGTTATGGCTCATTGTTGTGGCTAAATTAGCTTGCCATTGTGAACTTATTTTTATTAGCATTTTATTTCGTTTTACAAAACAAGATATTTTGTGAAAGTGTACTTTTACACTTTGTGGGCTGTTGAAAAGTTTTTTGTCATTTTCAGTTTGTCGAAACTTCACTATAGTCAATCTCACCAATTTTTTTTTATAAAAATTGAATTAACTGCCAAAATATAGGAAAACCCCAATTTAAACTGGAAAAATATAGGATTATGACCTGTTGCAGAAAAACAATGGAAACAACAACAAAAATCAATCATCTACAATGTCTACATATTCTACCAATTCTCGACATTGTCAACTCAAAAATCAATTGTCTACACTACTTTCCACACCACCATGTAGAAAATTCGGAAATACGTGTAGACGCACAACACTGGCGACAAGTAGAGCTTGATATTTTTAGTTTAATTAAGTTGTCAACTTTAATTAGGTTATCAACTTCGAACGCATAACTCTTAACCGATTTAACAAATGGGTGATCGAGACATGATTGAGCTCTAGTTGGCGTATTTATTAAACCAAGGAAACCGTGAGCGGTTTCAATAATAATATCAGCGATGACCAGTTTAAGCATGTTATTGCTGAAACGACTAAACTGTTATGAATAAAAACACAAACACCGCCAGAAAGGTAATTCTTGTTACAGCATGCACTAAAGTTATCATGAGGCAAAAAATACCCACGACATCCATGCGAGTATATCCAAATTTCTGAAACAAAAATTAAATCGATCGGTGCTTTCAGACTTTCCAAATAAACGTTAAAAGTATCAAAATCTCTCTTAAACTACGAATATTTTGATGTGCTACGCATCTTTTAATTGGATGATTGAGCAATGCACTAAAATATGGAATAAATGGAATGTTCGCCATTTTTCATGAACTGCATTATCGATAACATAGAGGTAAACAGTGTTGTGCGTCTACGCGTAATTCGGAATTGTCGACATGCTGGTGTAGAAAATAGCGTAGACAATTAATTTCGCTTAGAAAATGTCGAAAATATGTATAGTATGTAGAATACCTGTAAACAATGTAGATTATTACTATTTTTGTTGTTTTAATTTCGGTTTGTCAAGGTCAAGTTATTTAAATAATAAAAATTATAAAAAATTACCCTGGTCCAAAACCAATTTTCTTGAAGTTTGAAGGTTCCTGAGCAAAAAATTCCAAAAATGTCTATCCTTTGTCTGGATGGATAGTTAAACGGATGACTGTACCGATGATATCTCAAGAACGGCTTATGCGATTTCAAGGGGATCGGTACCTGCCATAGGAAATCACCCAATACCACGACATTGCTTTACATTTTTCCTATATACTCGTGTAGTATACCGTTTGAAAAATTTTGGATCTGTCTGAACTTCTATTGAACTTTCGTTCATAAATCCACCGTTTCGGCGTTGGTAGCCAATTTTTCGTTTATTATAAAATATGTACTTCTTGTATATCTTTGAAAAAGCCTTGAAGAATGCCTTAATTTTCCCAGAAAATCTTAGTACTAAAAACTGCCGTTGTGGTGCTGGAAACAGTTACAACTTTTATTATCCCACATCATGTTTTAGCGCTGATAGCTAATTATTCAGTTATCATATAATACATATAAATTCGTCTTGAAGAATGCCGTAAAATTTTCTGAAGCACCTTAGTATTTAAACTACAGTTGTAGGGCTGGAAGCAGTTATAATTTTTGTCATTCCCATATAATCATGTATGTAGCATTTGAAAGGTCTTGGAAAAAATACAATTTTTGTATTAGCCATTTAGTTGATAAATCTACCGTTTTGGCGTTGGTGCAAATAATTAATTTACTATGGAAAGTGTGACATATCAATGAAAAGGTCTTGAATAATATCACAAATCATCTGATTAATACTCCAAAATACCATTGTGGCGCTGACTACAAATAATTTTTTCCTCGTTATAATATGATCGTTTTTAGATTTTGAGCGATCTCATATCATATTGAAAGGTTTTGAAGAATGTTCCAAAATAAATTGTAGTACGCTTGTACTCAAAACTACCGTTGTGGCGCTGGAAACAGTTACATTTAGTTCGTTCCAATAAAATCATGTGACACATAAAACAATCATGGTTGAAAGGTTTTGGAAAAGTAATAAATTTATTACTTAACCAATAAAACCAATGAAGAATAGGAAATTTTGCTTGGGTCATTTTGCGAAGAATTTTTTAGTTCAATCCCCTTTCGCAAATTGAAAATTTGTTGGTTTAGAAATCTGTTGAATAATATTAAATGAAAGCAATATTAAATGTTTGGATTAATATAAAATTTCTCGCGTATTTGCTGAATTTAGTTCAAAAATTGTTTCTCGTATATCACTCGGTAACCGCCGTAGAATCAGTAGCTTGCGTGATTTGCGTATTGGTAAATAAGCATACACCGGTAGTTTGCTTAATTTAATACAACACAGTTGTCGATTTAATTCGCTTCGAGTAGTTTAGTCAAGAAACCCGAAAAATTGGAACATGTTCACAAAATTTTTTTGCATGGAAATTATAAACTACAATTCTAGTGGGAATCGAGTTCATCAAGATATATTTTAAAGAGACCAAATAAAATGTGGTTACATATCAGCTCTATCGATAATCATAGCGTCGTGTGAGGCTAAATTCGCGGATCTGAAAGCAATTCTCTTTTCAAAGTCTCTGTGCTCATCTTTGAAAATGATACTGTATCAACCTTGATTACCCAAGTTTAACATATATTTCTTAGGCACAAGGGTGGTACACACATATGGCGGTGACACGAATTTTTACAAGGTTCTTAAAAATATTGGGGTATTTACGGAGCGATTTTACCGGAATTACACTTTATAACATAGGTTTCTACCTTTCTTGGAATATTTCTAAAATTGTACTAAGCCAGTTAAACTATATCCAAGAAATATCCATTTTTTTATGATATACCGTTTTCCGAGCATAGCAACGCATATTAAAACATAGGAGTACGTCATTGCCATACATACAAAATTGAGTTGAAATTTTTCAAATGTGAGTTAGAAAAGAAGCTCTACGAAGCCGAAATGGTTCAATTAACCAATAAATCATAGAACTATGCTGATTTCTAGCAGAAACAATCATTTTCGACATTGTTTACATTTTCTACATTGTCGACGCCATTTTTTAATTGTCTACATACATTCTCTACACATGTAGAATATTAATAATCTACGCGTGTAGACAATACGGCACAACACTGGAGGTAAAATATAAATACGAAATGTAAACAAAAGCTGTCAAATTTATGTAAACAACAATAAGCAGTATTTTTACGGAGGAAACAATTTCATCTTTTATAAATTTATAAAAGATAAGATTAGCTTGTATAGGTAAGTTAGTAGTACTTAACATTATATTTCATTTTGGATGCATCATCGGCAGCGCCTTAACCTCTTTTAATTAAATTTTTCATATGCGTCATATCCAATCAGTTCATAGGCTACAAAGTCAATAAAACTAGTAACAAACATTATTTCTAATTCAAGAAATATTTTCGATTAAAACAGTCACACAAATCCAATTTTAATTGAATTTCAATAGAGACACACAAATTATTTGACTTCATATTTATGTATATGCCATCCATCTCACATTTTCCTTCCTCGGTCTTTTCCAATTTTCCATACTTAATCCTCCTATAATCTGTGTTGTTCGTATATTTCTAAAACAAGAAATAAAACATGTACAAAGCGCAAACAAAAACGAACGAAAAACTTATCATCATTCTTCTTATCATAATTTTTTATCAGAAACAACTAAAAAAGAAAAACAGTTTTTCTGTATCATAAGAAAATTAATGGGAAAATTATACAAAAATAATAATAATAATAATAATAAAAAAAGGGTATAGATTTTTTTTTGGTTCTTGTGTCAGATCCTAGAAAATTTTATTTTTATTATTATTATTTTTTGATAAAAAAAAGGATAATAGAAGCAATAATTCGACTTAAATAGATCAAATTATCTAAATTATTTATAATTAAATGAAATTTATTTCGTATAGAAACAAAAGAAGGGATAATACGTATATGAAATTGGATTTTTCGGAAGGATTCCAAAAAAAAAATAAAAAATATTATATTATAAAGCTCGAAGACATGTGTGGCACTGCAACGTACATGGTATAACACACCATCCATTCTACATATACGAGTATACCACCGATATTATCTCGAATCTGAGTATAATAAAAAAACCATTTTCATTTCAAAATTTCCATTTTATTTATTTATGTTTTTTATCAAACACAAATTTTCATTTATCGCTCTACATTTTCCGTTGTTTTTTTTAAATATCCGATTTTTCCAGCAGCAAGTGTTTTTTCGTTTGTTACGTTTTGTTGTTAAGTTTTTGTTTTTATACATCGTTAATGTTTTTTGATATAAAAATGTATTAAACGTTTAATGTTTACAAATTGCAAAATTAATATTAGATTTTTATTTGATTATTTAAAAAAAACAAAAAAAAAATCAAACGTAAAAAAATAAAGCAGAAATTTTAAGAAAATTTATGGGTGGTGGAGGTGGCAGCCGGGGAAAATATACAAACAAACGTTATCATTCTATGTAGGGTGCTATTATTATTATCATTATTTTTATGTTAAACTTATTTACGTATTCTAGTCGACATTAAACAGTTTGTAATAGATTTTCGATTTAATTTGTTTTTTTGTTCCTCGTCGTTCGGCAATTTTAATATCGCACAAAATCATTTTCAAAAATGTGATTTGATTTTTAAAACAAATAAAAATTTATGTATATGTATGTACGATAATCGTTATTGTAAAGTGCTGAGTAGGTAGGTGTGTAGGTGTACTAGGTAATTTATTGTGGCAATACGGCACCCTATCGAACATAAGGCGGTACCATTTTCCTTAAACAAAATTTTCTCTCATCCAATAATTTCATAATTTCTCTTCCACATAATCATAAATTATTAATCAAAATTAATGTTTTGGAAAAATGATACCCTCACAATAAAAAAAACGAAAAGAAAAATGGAAAATATGAAAATATAACGCATGCGTTCTTTATTATTATGCCAACATCGCATCATCTTTTCCGTAATTAAGCCTTCAATAAATACAATAATCAATTTACAAGACAAAAGAAATAGTTCACGGCATTGCCGTGAAAACACAAATTTAGTTTAAACCTGGATATGGGTAAGATAATATAAGTACAAAACTCCAGCAAAAAATTATTTGTGAGTTGGGTTAAATCAAACAATTGTTAATAATAAGAAGTGAGTCGCACGAACAAGTTGAGACATTGACTTTTTGGTAATAATTTTTATTATTATTTGATCCATTTTCAATTATTATCTTAATTAAATTATCATTATTATTGGCAAGTATAGTTTTCCCCATTTCATTTTCGTCGGGTGCATTGTCAGTTAAATACGTAATTCTTTTATTTTTACTGGACTCAAAATTTTGAGGTACTTCGTCCAAAATGAATTAACCGACTCTAGTTTGTTGTGAGATATTTTTTTAAATAATTCGTTAAATATCGTTAGCATCAGGGTCAGTTGTAATTCTTACGAACTTTAACCATTCAACACTTTTTTTATTTATTTAATTTGCCCATAGATTCCACACTCCAGTAAAATCTTTAAATTTCTCATTCCGCATAATATAGTGTCCATATAATTTAACATATGTTCTTAATTATACCTTTAATTATTTTCATTTTCTTTTGTATGAAAGCGGTCTCGCAAGACTAATGTAGCTCCTTGATAAAGTCCAACTCTTTGGACCAAAACGACCGCTCAACGGCAATACGTGTATAAGTTGAATATTTCTGATGGCAAAATGACGTTTTACGTGCCCATCATCATTTGGTTTGATGGAAAATACCATACGTCCCTTATAATTTCGTTACAGTGGAGTTGAAGCAATTGATGACTACCTTATCAATCCAATTTTTTTTGTTCAGTTTAACGTTATTAATTCTGATCAGTCCAATATCCCCTCCCTACAATTTTATATTGACTATTTACTTCAGATACACAGTTATTTTATTTACTATTAATTGTAATTGCATTGTTAGGTTCATATCTGAAATAATCACCAATTGACTAAACTGGGTAAGAGTTTCATTCGACGCATAAACAAAATTTTTGCTGTACAGCTATAACATCGCTATGAATCAAATTCTTAAACTAATTATTTTGGACGTTGACACGCTGAGTGCTATTGCAACAAAGTTTCAATGTGATCCACGCCCCGAATATTTTACTTATTAAACAGTGGCTATCCTTCGCAAATATTTCCGTGTAGTTGAGTTGTTTGCAGTAAATAAGGACACATTTTTATTTTTTTATACTTACTTGGTCTATTCACCATTGTATCTAACATCATGGTTGTCGATTCAATTGTAAGTTGAAATACCAGATAATTCTTTATTACTCGTCCTTAATCTCATTAAAACTATAGATCACTAGCAATAGCTAGTTATATTCGTCCTGTTCAACAGAGATGGAAACTGTTTTTTTATGTTTGTTGCTTACCTCAGTCTCATGTTTAAAATTCAAAAATTTACAAATTACCAATTAAAATTAAATAAATACTTCATTAAGCCGAGCAAACTTGTACGCTTCAATGGGGGGCAGGGAGGAAAGAAATTCATTATTTTTACGTTTATTTGGGGATTTATTATTTCGATAACTCGTTGTCATTTAGAAGAAAATTTCATTATACCGCTTTACCAAAAACGCCCTGTTGAAACCCCTCTTGAGGCCATTTTTACACCACCAAGATCAAAAACAATAATTGCTTGGTGCCAGGTGGATGTATAATAACCTCCCAACAAAACTACCGAATCTTCTAGTGAGTCATTAGGGCGTGTGAGGCCTGGCGCAGATCTGGTGGAACACAACGGCTTAGTCGGTCCAATTGCTAGCAGTAGAGGTCCGAATTAAGCATTTGACCATTGGGAAGCTGCTCATAGTAGATGATTCCCTTTCAATCCCACCAAACACAAAGCAAAACTTTCTTGGCCGTCCCTTCGAAAATGCTCGTTTCCGATGACATTGTCGTATGTAACACATTTCTCGTCACCAGTCACCATCCGCTTCAGAAATGGCTCGATTTCATTCCGTTTGGCCAAGGATTCGCAGATGAAAACACAGCCCATCTAGTTTCTTTGCGTCAACTTGTGCGGCACACAAACATCGAGGTTCTTTTAGAAGCGAGCTTTATGCAAATGGTTTAAATCTCTTTTGTGGTCGATTTTTAGCTCCTGGGCGATGCTAAGACAGCTCGCTTGTCGTTGACTTCGATAATTTCCAGGATTTTATCGACATTTTCGACGATACATTGGAAGATGAATGTTTAATATCGAAATTACCGGAACCAAACCGACGATACCAAGATTGCGCATGATTGGCTATGACAGTATCGAGACCATATAGACATATCGGAGCAAAAATGTAAAATATAGCGAATTTTCTCTCCATCCTAGATACGTTATAACTCACAACTGAATCGATCAATCAACGCAATGACAAAATAATTTTTTAGTACATAAACCCCCTTTTCCAACGAATATAAGTATGGCCTATTGCGACAAATACATCACGAGATATATGTCCCTAAAGTCTTCTAATGTAAAAATAATGGATTTCTTTTTCATCAACCCATTATTATTCACTTAATTACAAATTAAATCCTGAATTAATTATTAAATCACTTTATAACGTCTATCACTGATTGAATTTCTAAAACATGTTGTACCTTACGCTTATAAAATCGGAAAATTTGACAAACGACGAATACAACATTGAATGTGAAGTTCACTAGCGATTCCGCCTTCTGGACGAACGATTAACAGTAGAACAAAACCATCCAAATTAGCTCCACAAGGTCTACACATTCTGGGAAGTTCTTTGTCACAAGCAGAATTGTCTATTTGTATCCTTAAATTACAGGCTCTGTAAACGGAGCTCAAATCAGCTACGAGCCAACCCGAGTTTATTATGTATAAGTGGAAAAATTGCTAATAACAGTCAAGTTGCAAAGAAATCACGCAGAACTTACTTCCATAAATATTGAACCATCGGAAATTTTAGTTAAATTGAACTTACATAATCTTAATGTCACTGGAACGGTTTCTGCAGTTCATTGAGTGTCAAGCCCAATAAATACTATACTATTCGTAATATGATGAGAGATAATTCAACAGCGTTTAATCCAAATCAACAAACTGCATATACCTACATTATGCTTTACCTTGCACATCAAGAATTAAATTTTCTAATATTCCTGGTAGAACACAAAAACTACATTCATTTCTAATCCGAATCTGGGGCATAACCAAGATATCGGTTACCCATTGTATGGATCGTCTTTAAATGATGGATTTTCTAATCAGCGGTTAACGAATCAAGTTCCCGGTAACATTTTTCAAATTACGCTTTTCAATACCCACCGATGCCAAATATACCGGTGTCTAACGACCCCTGGCGTACAGAACCCCTTAATACCAAATTACCTGCCTTCACAAGATTATGGTTTTGTTACAAGTAATTTAAGGCGCCCAGCTGAACCAAATGTACATAATAATCATACACCGAGGGAAATTGAAACCCGAGCAAACTATACGATTCCAAATAATACTTTTGAAAATATGACAATTATGATGAGTCCTACATCCTCATGTTGCAACGACAAGAATTTCCGATATATATCCGACCAAAACGGATAAGTGGAAGTTGTCATACGATGGGCCTGGAACAATTTATATTCCAAGTTGAGCACATTTGTCTTACACCAATTACGCGTCTGAACAGCAATTAGTTAATGGATTACACTTGTTGCTGAAGGGTTTTCCAGTGCACTTGGAAGGAACTTCAAGAATCCGTACTGTACCGATTTAGAATCAGACATCGAAAACAAAAAATCGATGATAGTTTCATTAAACTTTACTACAGTATCCAAGAACAGGCAATGCTAGAAATCCTAAAAATAAATATGCATCGTGAGCTAATCACACTTAGCAGGTCGATTTATTACCTCCGTTACAGATTTGCTACGCACATTTGTACGAACGTTGATGACGTCTGGAAAAGCACCAACCATATTCCTGAGCGGCCACGATTCAAACCGCCTCTACCACAAGTATATGAAAGCAAGTATATAAAATGACACGGCGTAGACTAAATATTTCAGGAATCCAAACTGCTAAATCATCAGATTTACATAATCAAAATACACCTAATAAGCCTACCATCAAATGTTGGAACCGTCAGACGCCCGACCATGTATGGTGGAATCGCGCTATTTCAATGAAAATTTTCTGTTTCGTCTGTGAATTAGTGGATCATTTGCTACCTCACTGCTCTTCATGTAATCGAGAGGGAAACAGGAGATCGGGAATGGGACGGTCGGGGTTCGGCAACTCCCAAGCTCATGTTCGAAAACCCAAGTTCAACTAAGCGTTGGAACAACCAAATTCACTAAAAGAGAAACCTCCTCTCAACCTGCGATAGATACGTCACCTTTTAATAATCTTTCTACCAAACAGAAATGTATTGTAACCGCATCGAATCAACACAAACTACGATAAATCTTGTATTTTATAGATTTCGGTGTAAATTTCGTGTTCAAATTATAAAATCTGTTTATGATACATTCGATAAACCAACTGATAATAGACCCTACGTATTAGTCTCGTTAAATTGAGTCCATATGGAGGGATTATTAGATAGTGGAGCTATCAGTGTTTTGGGTTGTGGTGCTGTATAATTCACTCGAAAGCGTCAATTAAATATAATTAAAATGTCTGGTAGTGTACAAACCGCAGATAGAGCTAAACAAAACTTCTAAGGATACATCAATGCTGGGGTAACTTACAACAATGAAACTAACAAATCTTAATCGCTGTGTTATTCCATCTTTACCGCAATCTTTGCTATGACTTTTGGAATGCATTTAACCTTCGACCTATAATTATTTCCGAAACTGCTCAAATTTCGCATTCTAACGTAAGTGACAATTACAAATTGGAACCTCTAGGAAACCCCACTGAATCGCCTAATAACAACCATCATATACTTACTACAGTTACAACTTGAATCAGTTATTAAACTTTTCCCTGATTTTCAGAAAATAGGGCTTGGACGAACTAGTTTACTCTGTCATGTAACCCAAACACTACAAATGCTCACGGGAACAAATATAGCATCTGAGTAAGCAAGTTCGCAACAAGAAAATTTCTTCGCCAGGGACTCCTACGGCAGCACGTTTCCCAGGGTAGATGGCAGTTTTTGGGGGGTCAAAAAACTACTTACCATATATGGACTCTCTCTCTCTCTCTTTATCTTGGGAAAATTTTAGAATTGATCTTAATTCACCACACTTCACTGTGCATGAGTACCTAGAACTAGTCGAAAATACCCGAAGTACATCTTATAAGTGTAACTTCATTGTTATGAATGGTAAAATTCTTAATAATAAAATAAAACTGCAAACTACTGGACACGTCCACCTTTGTTTTCATTTCCACATACCTCGAGACCATGGCAAAGTTTATTTTTAGATTTCATGGGACCATACTCACGAACACGGGCTGGTAACACGTGCATTCTGTTATTATTAGACCAATTTTCTAAATTCGAAATGACACTGCGCCATTTGACTGCAATCGATGAGGTAAAATTCTTGTAAAATCGGCTGTTGTGAAATGTATGGGATCGCTGAGGTGATAGTAACCGATAACGATAAACAGAAAGTTTGATTCGAATTTGTTACGGTATCTTTACGGCGAAATACTCCCCGCAAGCGAACGCGTGAATTGAACCTTGTTAGTAGCTTTGGGCGCATATATAAAAGAAGATCAAATATCGTGGGATGTACATCTCAACGCTGTTACTTTTGCACTACGAAACACAACACACGACGCTACAGATTATTCACCACATTTTGTGGTCTTTGGTCAGCATCCCATCTGTCATGCCTCTATGTACCAATTCTATCAGCAACTATAAAATAAATTGACGGTAATCAAATCTCATTGGAACAAAAACCACATGTTCTATCAGTTTTTTTTCCAAAAATTCAGTCGAATCGCCACCACGCTTTTAAAGTTAGTCACCGAAATGATAATTTAAGAAGTAAGTTGAGTTATATGTGAGGAATTTCACTCATAGCAAGTAATAATCAGCAAAGTATTGATCAGAGGTCCAAAACTTAGTTACTATGCTAGAGTGAACTGAAAAACATATGGCATTACAAATAAAAATTTTGAAAATGATTTAGATTTTACAATCTGGTAACTATAATTTTCATGAAATCAATTTTTTCAGTCAGCTGACATTATAATAATGCAGCGCACGTATTGTCGAAAACTTCTTACTGCAGAATAATTACGCTATTTCACTCAAACAAACTCTAGTATCTAAAATTTATTTTCATCAGGAGAGACAATGAGCGCTTTCTAGTCCCCTAACATGATTAGTGAAATCATCGCCAATTTGATTTGAAAATTTCATGGCGATATTAACAGAATTTGGTATAAGGACGTCAGGATATGTTTCTCAAAACTATTGGTCTAAGTTGATTTACAGTCAAATCTTAGGTTAAGGAAATTATATACGGAATGAATGATTCCAAATTCGGAAAAAACAAAAACGCAAACATAGGAGTTCTCGTGTCTCAAATCTTTTCCTGGAGAAAAAGAGTTCATGATCCAATTTTTCTGCCAAAATATGTCAGCCTATTCACTTCAAAAAGAAGGTTCGGTGCGATATGTGTATTCAGTATGGAAATAAAAATATCGATGAGAGTCAATGGAAGAAATACGTTGAAAGTAAGGATGCAAGGAGCGCGTGAAATTAGCATTTAAATGATAAAGCCAAAGCTTTGCTACGTTAAATGCTACACAAATTTATTTGAAAAACAATGTTGATGCCATAATTTCACAATTTACAACTGTGGTAGTCTCTTACTGGTTCACTGAAATTGATTGTGAATTATCAGCCTCCACATTTGTTTCCTGTGTTATGCACTATCTGGGAAGGCATTGCTTTACATACAATCCTCCAATATTTCAGATGGTTGTATTTTTCAAAATCGCAATATTACTTTGGAAAATGCTCTACTAAACATCGCTAACAGGCATGGAGTGCACAAAACGAACCAATAACAAAAATATGTCTCACAAAAGAGCAAACTCAATTAGAATGTGGTTCTGTACATAGTTAGCGATTATGCGAAATAAGCGATTATGTTAAAGCATCCAAGGAAGCTGTATACAAGCCTGAGCTATATGAAGTAATCCAACTCAATCGTGAGCTTTTCAAATATCACACTAGCTCAGAATCTCAACGCCGTACCACAAACCGATCAAAGAGAAATGCGACAGATATAAAAGCTATTTTGTATGATGCTGATGACCACATACAGCTTCAATTAAATTTTAATGATTCATTTCTAGACCTCCCAACGAGATGCAGAAACGTGGCCCCTATTTGAAATTATCCACAGTTGAACAAACATCCACAAGTTTTATGATTAATTTTGACATACTCGGGAAGGTAATGTTGAAAGAGATGAAGAATTGGACATGATTGAACCTCCCGTGAAAAATCTAAACAAAAAAACCAGTCATTTCCAGTTCTGTTTTGAAACAATTACAAAATAGTTATGTAATCGTTTTTTAGTAAGATTATTTGAAATAAAATGTTCCTTTTAGATCTAAATTTAAAAATTTTTTAATATCGACGAGTAACATAAAATTATTTGCAATACTTTGATCTGAATTTTCCTGCCAACAAAACATTTTTTTGAAAATAACCCACTAAAATTGGTTTATTTTCCATAAATAAACTAATCATATTGAATAAAGTCATTCTAGTGTTAGTGTCTGATCGAACATTCGAAATTCGCAATTTGAACTGGAAAACTTTGAGTTGGCAACCTCGTACTGAAAAAATGAAGAAAACATCAAAAAACAATAATCTACATTGTCTACGAATATTTTACATACTCTACGAATTGTTGACATTGTCTACGTCAAAATGCATTATTATCGACACTAACAAGATGACAAATCCGAAATACGCGTAGACTCACTACACTGCTGCTTAACCCGATTAGTATTTTGTGTTTTGAAGACAAAATGTCTAAGCAGATATTTGAATTTATGTTCACGTAATAACATTTCCGTACCACTATTGATCACTTATCGGACTTACGAAAGGATTATGACTGTTGAATAAAGTGGTACATTCCAGAATTTTAAATAAGCTGCTCGCCCCCCCCCCCCCCCCCCCCCCGAGGGTAACTTAGCTTTGTTCACCACAGTGTTTCAAACGAATTGTCGTTCAACCCTGAGGTAGTTGACATAAACGATAAATGAGACACAACTACATAGTCTGAGTTTTGGCTTGTAAAAAAGCAGGCAGTCAGTGATGTGAGTTGTAAACAGCCAGATAAAATTAAATTACAAAGGCATAATACAGAACTCCTTCATCTGGTATGTTGTCGTACATTTATTTCGGCGTCTGGAAAATTGGTGGTTTTTTAATCACAATCTTCTGTAAGTTGACTGATCCAAAAGGTGTTTAAAATGCGAACCTTTCATTCGCAGGTATGTTATTCCTCATATTTGCTTCCTGCCATCGTATAAATGGTTCAATCATTTGCAGCAATACGAAAATAAATTTTGAAGTCTGCCGCTTCAAATGTGGTTCCGTGCTGGTGCGCTTAGATGTTATCTGATTTATGACAAAAGCTTTCTAATCCATTTCATTTAAATAAATTGCATTCTTGTGAATTTTTAGTCCTCAATTTTTCGAAAACTTATTTTTTGAACTCGGAAGTCACAGAACGATATACATCTGAAAAAATCTCCAATTCGGCCATATTCATCATTACAATGTAACATAATATAAAATTAATGTAAAAGTTTTTAACAAGATTTTCTTTTAATTCAATGAATTCGGATCGAAGTAGTAGCATATTCTGCCGAGAAAAGAAAAATCAAATTAACTTTTGCATAGAAAACTTAAAATAACAACCAAGAAACAATTCTATTGAATATTGTTATATTGAGGTTTTCTGCGACACAAATGGAAAAATAATAAAAAGTTGAAAATTAGCATTCTTTTGTGGGAAAAAATGAGGGTGGAATATTTCTGTTTGCTGGACAATAGGTGTTATGAATATATAAAAATTCAGTTCGGCACCGGAGTAGCAAAGAACTTATATTCTGCATTTTGCCATCCATTAATCATTCACACTCATTACCATTATTTTCGTTTTCGGAACGCTCTCTCTCACTCATGCTACTCGTATTGTAATCAAAATTAAAATTACAATTAAGACAAGAAAATTAAAATAAAAAAGGACGAAAAAATTACAATAATAATAAAATCTTTAAGAATTTTTTTTTTATTTTTGTAAAAAGGACATTTGAAAGAAATGATTTCTTTTTTTTGTCTTTGTTCCATTCCGATTTTAATTGCATCCTCGCTCTTTTTTGTATATTATGAAAATGAAAATTTCTATTAAAAAAATAACATTTAGTTTTTTTTTGTTAAATTAAAAAGAAAAATATATCCTTAAATAATGAAGACAAGTTGGAAAAAAGTAAAAAAAAAATAATAACAATAAGAGATTTCTTAAAAAAATATAATAAGAATTGATGAGCAGCAAAAATATAAAAGAAAAAAAATTATAATAGAATTGATATTAAAATAATTAATTAAGGACGAAATGGGGAAATTAAAAAATTCGAAAGGACAATGGCTTATTACTGTTGTTTTAATTTTTTTGTTGTTTGTTTTCATAATTACAGGGGTTGTTCTTAAAATAGAAATGGGTAAGCGCTAACTAATCCCCCTTAACTTTGGAATATTTATCAAAAACTAATTTCCTCAATAAATCTTCGTGTACACCCGAAAACGAACAGATAAAAATGTGAATTAAAATTTTATACTGCATGTAATTAAACTGTCAAATTTTTCAAAAACACAAAAAACGGTACCAGCGCACAAAAAAGTAATTAAAAATATTTATCAAACCAAAATAAAATTAAAACATAATCCTAAAATATTATCATCATCATTATCATGATCACCACCTCCCGTCCCAATACGAAACGTAAGAAAAATATGAAAAACTTTTTTTGGTGTGTGCTTAAAACAATGGAAAAGATTTAAATTTTTTATTCTCAATTTATATAAATTGTCTCCATTGCTCTGCTACCACGATTTGGGCGCGCGGTACAAAACACAGACGGCATTTTATATCATTTTCCCTCATTTAATAATTTTCATGTTGTTTTGCCATATTATTTGTGTATACGTTATACGCCAGACCCCCAAACTAGACGACAACAACAAAAATATTAATATACAGCAACAATTTTTTTTTAGCTTTTCCGTATCCTGGTTGTTGGTACATATAAAAATATGCTGCTTCTTCATCTCATTTTCATCTTATGTTTATTGTAAGTCGTTCATTATTTTATTTTTCTGTTCATCTTAAGTTGTATTGTGTTTTGCATTTAAGGGTGACATAAATATATTGTGCTCGAGTTTTTTTTATGTGTGTGTGTATCTTCAAACTCAGAAGAATACATTTATGAATATTTTTCTTCTTGTATTATTCTGTGCTCCTTCGTGAAGATTATCTTCATTTTCTGAATAACAAAAGGAAGTTTTGTGCATAATCCATTGAAAATAAGGAATGACAGCGTAAAGTATAAGAGAATTTTTTTTAAATCTCAGATAAATTACCGTTCCAGGATATATGGATAATATACATGTAATAGGGGTGCGGGAAAATCTGGACACAATAAAATTATACTTTTTATCAAAATTTTCAAAACTCGTAATTCTTAGGAAACGACCTAAAACACTGTAAAATAAATGTATCGTCATGAATTTAAAACCAAAAAGGGGTTGGCCATCGTTATCTCTGCTCATTACGTACATTTTCCATTTTCCGAAGCACAAAAAATATATATAAACAATTTTTTAACATGCGGAAAATATTTTTTTTATATTTTCCCAGAAAATGGTTCCACTTTGTTATACAAAAAAACAACGAGTTGGAAAAGAAAAGCTATTCAAAATGGATAGTATTACATTTTTTTTTCATTTTCACTCTCCTGTGTTATCTTATTCAATGCAATTTAGGATTTATTTATGAAAAGCGATAAAAAAATAGGAAAATAAAAAAGGAAAATCGAATAAATTTTTTCCTACCTTATTGTTATTTGTATTTATTTTGTTTTTTTTGAGCTGGATGCCACACTTTAGGATTTTGTACAGTTTTTTTTCTAGAAAGTCTAAGGGGAGATAGGTCGGTCGTATCTCGTATCGTATTATGTTGCATGATAAAAAAATAAAATTTTGATATGAATTGTGGAAAATTGTTGAGATTTATGTTTGTATCGTACAAAATATGGGTACGGAAATTGAAAAAAAAAAATCCGAAATTGGTTTTATTTGTCAAATTCGAAATTAGATTGGGGAAAGTGATATTATATTTTAGCGATCATATTTCAATGTTTTGATTGCATTACTCCCATTGAATTTTTTAATGATTTGCGGGGAATTTTGTTCTTGTAAAATATTTGCTCAATTTGTTTACGCAAATTGCACCAATTGTTCAAATACAAACAAATTAAAAAAAAATATCTTTCTCTTTAAATATTTGATCCGTATTTTGAGTTGCAGATTTCATTATTTGAATGATAGAAATTTTGAAACACGTAATGTATCACGTATTTTTACATTGTGACTTCTTATCTATGCTGGCCTAAACTAAGTTGAGATATGTTAAATTCGATTCCATTTATCTTTTCTAACTAAGTTACACACTATTAAAATATGTGTAAACTACGTTATTAATCAATCAAGATTAATTCTAAAGTGTAAAGCATTTTTTAAATTAAAATTTTAAAATAAATTTAAAATCTCTAAATAGCTACAAACAATAAATAAAATGTAATATAATATTTGCTCTGCGCGCCATCTCTTATCAAATAGACTTATTTATCGTGAAAGAAGATGTCTATCGACCATGACCTTGTAATATTTTGATAATTTTTCAACTGTCAACTGTCACATACAACTTCCAATTGTTGTTCCACACAACTACCAATTGTTTTGTCAATAGAGGTTTCGAATTCGTTTCACATTAGGTATAAAATAGCACGATTTTAAAACAATCGCCGTTAAAATCTTCTTCTCAACTTCTATAAAATCTTCATCGTGCAGGTTAGTATGACGAACACACTTAAAATTGTACCACAAATAAAAGCCAATCATAGCGTTAAGCAGTGAGGACAATGATTGATGATGATTTTACTTTTCAATTCCACTTCATATAGGGTTTCCAATAAGAGTGATATGATTTTTTTAAAAAACTCACTAGTTGTTAAGAAAATTTAAATATTTTTTATTTAATGTGAAGTACAATCGATACAATTAAGTTCTGAATAAAACGTCATTCAAATGGCCTCCACGACTTCTTCTGCAGGAACGAATTCGATGAACCCAATTTTCGAGCACTTTTTCCACTAAATCAAGTCGTATGTCATGAATAACACGTTCAATATTGACTTGTAAATCTTGAAGAGAGTTTGGTTTATTGCTTAAAACCAATGACTTCAAATAACCCGACAAGAAATAGTCTAATGGTGTTAAATCACAACTTCTTGGAGGCCATTCAATATCACAATTTCTTGAAATAATCGAATCTCCAAACTTTTCTCGCAATAATTCAATTGTTGCACTGTGTGGCACGTAGCCCCGTCTTGTTGGAACTAAATCTAGTCAAGGTCAACTTCTTCCAATTTCGGCCATAAAAAGTTGGTTTTCATAGATCTATACCGATCCCCATTGACAGTAACGGTCTTACCAGCTTCATTTCGAAAAAAATACGGACCGATGATTCCACCAGACCAAAAACCACACCAAACTGTCAATTAAAGTGAATGTAATGGTTTTTCATGAATAATTCGTGGATTTTCTTCGCACCAGAATCGACAGTTTTGTTTATTTACCGCACCACTCAGATGAAAGTGAGCATCATTGGAGAAGATGATTTTCTTAAAAAAATCGTTATCGTTTTCAAGTTGTTCCAAGGCAAAATCAGCAAATTCGCGACGTTTACGGTGGTCCAATGGCTTCAGTTCTTGAGTGAGAACAATTTTATACGGATGCAAACCCAAATCTTTTCTCAAAATCCGCAGGTTGTGGTTTGAGACAGTCCCAATTCTTGAGAACGCCTTGGAATCGACAAATTGTCTTATTAGCACTTCAACATTATGTAAAGAAAATGTACGCTCAAAATTTTCAACAATTCGACGAATAGCGCGCACACTTGAACGATTATTACGACTATAAAATGGCAAAAGCGCACGAGAAGTTGCAATTGGAGATCGATTATTTTGATAATAACACTGAATAATTTGTAAACGTTGTTCTTGCGTATTTCTCACCATGATGAAATTGTAAACATTACTGAATACAATGAAACAAAAAATGACAGATCATGACATATTACAAATGGCAGAAACGTCACTTAAAAATCATATCATTCCTATTGGAAAACCCTATATTTAGTTTAGTTCTGCCAAATGTCAATAGGTGTCAGCAAAATACATATTTTTCATTTTTTTTTAAATTTGTTAAAGATGGTACTGTGAATTCTTATTAGTGATCTTCAAAAAATGTGTATTTATGTAATGTGAAATTTCCGTTTAAAAACTCTATTACTGTGTCTCTGAAACAAACTTGTTATGTTAAATTATTGTCTTAATTAATTGAATATTAGTTTGTACCAGTTATTAATAGATGGCGAAGTAAACCGAAATCGTATTCTAATTCGCAAATTTAATTTCAGGCTTATCAATTATCTTGTACGTAATGTAAGATTAAACTTTAGGGATTGCATATTTAGAAATATCTTTTATGGTAATACTACTTTGCGTATGGGTAACTGCTTTCTATTTGCGTGTGGGTACCTTCGGCAGAGAAACTTTCGAATTTCAAAATGAAACTGTGCATACCGATTAGACTTAATCTGCGCTAAGTAGTGTTTACGGGGAAAAATTAGTGCTAGTCCAGAAGCTGAAAAACGGGGAAATAAAATTTAAATTTTAACCCCACCATTTCAAAAGTAACCCCTAAAAGATACAATATTAAAAAAAACTGAGTTAAACCGTTCAATAATAATATATTTGTGTTGAAAAATAAATTGACCAATAGAATAAAATTTTCTACAATCCAAGAACAAGCAATTCAGAAAGCATATGACTGTCAATCATGTTCTGCCATCCGAAAAATATAGTGGCTGAATTTGTGCTAATCCAAAATTGGCTCAATACCATTGAACAACAAAGTCCGTTGAATTAACAATTTTCTGGCATAAAGTGTTCAAGAAACCACTAACCTTTAGGAATTGGCAATGAACATATTGTCATCCGAAAAATATAGTGTCGAGTTTGTGCTAATCCAGAATTGGCCGATTTTTGAACAACAAAGACCATTGAATGAACGATTTTTTGACATAAAGTGTTCTAAAAACCAATGAACTTGACGTATGTGAAGTTGGCCCGAAAACCATCCCGAAAAACGCCTTTTGACAAAAATGTTTGCGTCCTCGCTTAATTAAAAAGCCTTTCAGCCCGAAAAATAATATAAAATAACAGAAAATGGAAATCCATCCCGAAGAAAAATTTATAAAATTTTTCTCAGGATCTCAAAAGTTTGATCTTCTAATTTTCAAACTAAGTGGTAGATCAATACAAATTCAATATTGCTATAATAAACTCCAAAATAAGAAAAACCTTCAAACCGTGTCATGTATGAAAACGGCAATGTTTGACCATGTGTATCTCTGTTCACAGAGGTTTACAGATATAACAGGATTTGTTATTTGCTTGACAAGGCCATCAACAATACACATCCGGAAGGCCATTACCATACGATGGGATAAGAGTCATATACAAGCCGTTTGCTATCCAATGATTTTTACTGTGTTACATATCTCTGTTCACAGAGGTTTACCGATATAAAGGGATATATTATTTGCCCGTTATATCTGTAAACCTCTGTGAGCAGAGATACGAAAGATCAAGCATGGCCGTTTTCATACATTACACAGTGAAAATCATTGGATAGCAAATGGCTTGTATAGGACCCTTATCCCATCGTATGGTAATGGCCTTCCGGATGTGTATTGTTGATGGCCTTTTCAAGCAAATAACATATCCCGTTATATCTGTAAACCTCCGAGAACAGATAGAGATACACACGGTTTGAAGGTTTTTTTCTTATTTTGGAGTTTATTATAGCGATTTTGAATTTGTATTGGATCTACCACTTAGTTTGAAAATTAGAAGATCAAACTTTTGAGATCCTGAGAAAAATTTTATAAATTTTTCTTCGGGATGGATTTCCATTTTCTGTTATTTTGTATTATTTTTCGGGCTGAAAGGCTTTTTAATTACGCGAGGACGCAAACATTTTTGTTAAAAGGCTTTTTTCGGGATGGTTTTCGGGCCAACTTCACATACGTATGAACTTGGCACTTTTGATAGCATATTTCTATCAGGTTTAATCATTGCCGTCCGAAAAATATAGTGGCTGGATTTGTGGTAATCCAGAATTCACATGGCAAAATCCCATTGAACAACAAAGACCGTTGAATAAACGATTTTTGGATATAAAAACTTCTAGAAACCAATGACTTGATAGGAATATGCAATTGCCAAGAATACCTTAGAATATCTCATGAGGATTGCGTAGATCAAAAGCCTGAGACCTCCTCACTATTTCAATACATTCAGTTGCAATGATCTTCACTGGGTCAACCTTATTCGCGCAATGTTGATTACTGACGGAGGTGCCAATAAGGATACGAAAAGTGTGAGAACATACGGTGAGCAGAAATTCGTTGAGAAGTATTCGGCCATCGTGATCTATTACTTCATGATTTGAGTCATCGCAATATAATGGTTTTGCTAAAATCGAACGACTCGGTTCTCGGAGAAAAGTTGATCGATCATTGATGAAGCGTCCAATTCTAGAATCGACGCTCGCCTAATCTTCACATGATTGTTAGGGTCGAAGGTATACCAGAAATGCATGTTCTGGTGCAAAATATTCTACGATATCATCAAACTGCGACGTGTCACAAGCACGGATCCGTCGAATGTCATTTCAACTTCCCGCGTGTTCCAAACCTGGATGTCGGACGTACTTTGTGAAACGCAAGTCTGTGCAAAATTTGATCAACAATTACAACATCAAGCTATTGAAATGCTCGATGACATGGACATTCAACAGTGTGGTAATAACGAGGCAATCGCAATTTACTTCACTAAGTATTTTTCAAAGAACGAGCCATAACAGTCCATAAACAGTGTTTATGGACTATGCCGTTTCCCACTGAATCAATCTTCTCGTCGATGTGTTATCATTAACAGGCGCAAGCCTGAACATCGCTACAATGTCTCTGCTTTCCACCCGAACCGCACAGTCCACCCGACTGGTTGTGTTAGACGACTAAAAATTAAAATTAGAAGTAGGCCTGCTGTGTTCGAGTGCCATCCTTCAAAGTAGCGGACAACCCCGAGAACTATACTACTACAATCTTGTTACTCAATATTTGTCATTCCAGGATAATGACGCAGGATAACATTTTCATTCAGCTGGCCAATCCCGTTATATACGACGACAACGTCGAAAAAAACAACGAGTCAACGATGTTAGACCGAAAGAGAACGACTTCCAACCGTCATTGGCAAAGATGAATATTGGTCAGAGGTATCTCTTCAACCACATCACACAAAGCTCGAGAAGGAGCTGACCGGATCATCGGAGCGCTTGAAAACGTTGATAACTGGCAATGACAATGCTGGAACTGGCAAGACGTTCACTTTAAACTCGACGAAGGAGCAGGTTCGGAGCTATTATTACGGAGAAAATGATTTGGTGAAGGTTAGTGCGCTTACTAGTATCGCAGCTAAACTGATTTCTGACCACACTCTACACTCAATGTTGAAATTGCCGGTTCAACGCGATTGAAATAATGCCAAATCTCACCTGTGTTTATTTGAAACAGTTGCGACTGTAATGGCGTGACACCAAGTTTCTTACAGTCGACGAGATTTCCTTGGTTAATTTCGAGATGCTAGAAATTTAAACTCCCGTTTGCAACGCTTTGAAAGACGGCACGAAACCCGTTGGCGGCATAAACGTTTTTCTGTTTGGCGACCTAATACCACTGAATCAACCAAAGATCAGCACCATCAACTCCGTCAAATATATGCGACAACAAGGAGACACGACTTTCAACAACCTACTCAATGGTTTACGAGTTGGTAATGACTAATGACGGATCACGTCATGTTTATTCTTGAGCAAGTCAACAAAAAACTTCACTACGCATTGATTCATCCACCATGCCAAGGCAAACAATTGGTGAATCGGTGAGCAGTAGGCCGCACTCCCGACGCTACCAAGAACACCGCACAGATGTTACCAAGAAGCTCATCCCAGAAGAAATCAACAAGGCTATGAAAGATTTCCAAAAACTTTGTCGCAGTTTGACGCTGCAAAGGTGATGGTTTTGGACAAGGTAAACACTACCAAAGTCCTCGAGAATGATGCGTATGTTGATGATTTGAAAAAATGTGAAGACAACTTTTCTTGTTTAGTGCTCGAACTAAAATCGTAACAACACGAAATACGCGTTAGTTAGAGCGAGAAGGCGTTCATGATTATGGAATATTATATCAGAAATGAAACAACACTTGATTTGTCCTTTTAAATTTTTAATTTTCCTAATCGTTTTCAGTTTTCTATCCAGATATCATCAAATTTAATTCGCTTGGATTCTTAATCAGAGGTGTTTTCTCAACAAATCAAACACATGATTCAGGTCAAAGCTGATTTTTTTAAACTCTTTATTTTACCAGTTTGGTGGTAGTTTTACAATTTTAATAAATAGGAGGGGCTAACCGTCCATGAAAACTAAAATTTTCATTTTTATCACCACAGATGAAAAACATCATAAATAATGATAAAGCGGTAGTGGATATATAAAGTATTTATGTTTCGCGTTCGGGAGAGGGTGGATTTCGTACTCGATTTTATCGTCATATTCGGGAATTTAAATTTATACAATAATATTTTAAAATATGATGGTATGAAGGGTGAATTGTGAATAATACATATTTTGCATTTACAGAAGGTGAAGGAATCCCTAAATATACCATACCATAATTTTTCGACGGTATATTCGAATTTTTCACAACAATGGAATCAAAATAATGTTGAATATTGGAAATTTATTTAAATAACTTAAGATAAATGTATTTTGATACAAATGGAAAATAATAATATATAGAAAATTTTTATGCTGTTATTGTGTTGCTGTATGGTATACGATGATGAGGTTGGGGTTTCCTCATACCAAAAAATGCTTATTAAAATTGAAAATATAAATCGAATTTGAACAAAAACGGTAAAAATGAAGAAAAACTGTAATAAATAATGAAGGAAAAATCGAGTGAGAAAAATCAAAATTTATGTACCATTTTAGGTGTGTTTCGAGACGTATGCTGTACGTATAGGATTCGAATTTATATTAGCTAATATGGCGAGTTTCCATATACAAGTGATTTATGCGTAGGCATAAAGTTTGACCCCGCACTACAACTGCTGTGTGAATACAGTTTTGTAGATTAACCTGAATTATTTAACGCTATTTCCTGATGTTTGCTAAAACATCTTAATTAAATTCGAAGTATTTTGGCATAACTCAAAGTCGTGCAATGCCACGCGAATACACATGCTCGACAAAAATAAAAATAAATAAAATTCCCAGACTAGTAAACATATTTTGCAAAAATAAATTTAAATAAATTATGACAAGTTAACGGACTGTCTAGTCAGTAAAATTGTTAAATCGAGAAAATTTTCAATATCCTGCGACTTGGAACACATGCACGGATCATCCAAAATTTAATTTTGACATAGAGGTTATCAACAGAAAAGTGTAATAAATAATCTATCGTAATGCAAACCCTGATTTATATTTGCATGACACAAAATTTTTAAATGCTGAACCGTAAACCATATGTCTTACCAAAATATTGTATTGTGGCAAACAGGAAATTCCAAACGAAATATTTTATATTTTACTACTCTCGTGTAGTATTTTTCGTATATAGTAGAGTAGCTGTGTGCCAAGTAGTAATCTAAGCTTTTATATCGTAACTCAACTGTGCACAATTTTTAATGTCATCAACTAATTAAGAAATAACCATAAAATTAAAATTTATGGTGAATCGTATAATGGATTTCCTAAATAATTTGCACGCGTGAATCACAAGCTTATAGCACACACACTTGTTGCTGTCACATGAAGAGTTAAGCAAATAAAATATTTTAAGGTCGTTTTATCATTTACATATACAAAAATATTTTATGACAAATATTAAATTGAAAAAAATAATGAAGGTTGGTTGATCAGACCAAATTAAGAAATCAATCTCATTGTCACATACACGATTCAAAAATAGAACTCTGATCATGTATCAATTATCAATTTAAATTGCTCTACGGTATTTTAAATTAAGACTCGATTTATGATTATGTAAAACAGTTTACAATGGTAAGATGGTCGGAGGCCGGACCGAACCAAATTTAAACATATAAAAGTAAACGAATCAGAAACAAAAATTCTAATTAGTAAAATTCTCCAAAGACATTAAAAAAAAGGAAAATTTCATCATAAATAAATAAAAGCGTAACACAAAAAATAGCAAAGAATCCCTCCATTATTCAATTGTCAAAAAAAAAGATAAAAAAATGTTCCTAACACCAACTAATTTAACATTTTACCATTCAAAAATTTATATCCACATTTTTTTGTTATCATTTTCCAGTTTTTCCTCCTTTTTTTTACCAAAAAGTTGTTGTTCTGTATATTTCGTATACTCTCAAGAAAAACAAAACACCAAAAACAAAAAAGAGCATCTATCCAGCATCATACCCGTATATAGGTTCATGCCCGCTCCTATCTACTAAATTCGTTCATATTTTATGCAAATTTTACGGTTCTTTTGGAAAAAATATCGTACACAGAACACAACAACAAAAATAATGTAAAAATTTTCCATTTTTATACAAAAAAAAAAATAAAAAAAATTAAACCTAAAAAATCTTGTTGTGTTGGGAAAAAAACTAAAGGAAAACAAAAAGGTCCGTGCTCATTTTTACACCAACCACCATTCAAAAAACAATAATTTTTCCTACACTTTGTTTTGTAATAATTCTCTTAACCGTTTTTCTGTCGGTTTTTTCATCTCCGGGATGTAAATCTAAAACGTTTTTTTTTCTGGTGCAGAAAATTACCTTTCATACATCACTTTGAAATTTTCCATTTTTTCCGATTTTGTTGTTTTGTGTTTTTTGGCGCTTCCTCCCGAGCACACATTTTGCTGAATGCTTTTTTGTTTGCTTCAGTTTTTGCTGTTAGATAATTTTGATATTTCGTTGTTATTGTTTGGTGAACGCGTATGTGCTTCGAATATGGAATGAATAAATTAGCATAAAGTGATAAAAATAGGGATTCGGTTGTATATTTGTTTGATAAATTACAATTTTGATTCAACGAGACGGTGCCAAGTCATACTCCTGTGTGTTTATGAGGTTAATTATGGTTTAGGGGATTTTGAATTATCGCTTGTGGGAGTTGTACATTCGATACACATATCGCTGCAGGAAAAATACATATTTTATAAAATATTTTACATTAAATATAGAAATATGGTAACTCGCACATAAGCTAACTTGCTTGACTGTTCGACCAAGGAGTGACCTCCATTCTTGGATAAATTAGCCACCAAAGAAAATTATTTAGCCTTCCATAAGCAACTGGAGGCCGAATTGAATTTTAAAACGAAAAGTGTAACTACACAAAATAATGAAAAGTGTAGCTACACAAATTAACGAAAAGTGTAACTTCTAAAAAGTGTAGCAATGGAAAGTGTAAATAGCATAAATTGAAATAAGTTAAATTAAATTATGTTTATGTTTATAATTTTCTGTTACCAGTTAAATTGGTAACATATTCCCGGGCCTGGTTATTGATTGGCTACGGATCTGGAAGTGGATCTGATGTAGCAACTTTAGTTGTTCTTTTATGCTTGCTTCACATATATAATTGCTGCTGCGATCACTAACATTCCTATAATGATGTAAGATGTTGTGTAGTGATGAACGTCATGCAAGTTTACTTCGGTCGCTGATGCCCTTAGATCCCTTTGTTGATTTTGAATTGACACTTTAAGGGCTTCCATATCTGAGTTAAACTGTGAGTTCCGATTTGCTCCGAAAGTGGGATCATATGATCACTCAAATTAAATCGTGGCATGAACGAGAGTTCCAATCTACTGCTAAATGCTCTGTACCCTGTCTAACGTGAATGTTTCTCCTTTTAGCACACACCTTGGATCTAGTGGTTGTTGTTTCGATCACTCCACTGCTACTCTCGCAAATCACGTTATAAATAACCTCGGATTTGATTATACAGATCCATTCGTTGTATCTGACTGATACACTTTCAGTGGTTGATGTATATCACAAAGATATTCCTCATTGAGGTTGATACAAGCATTCAGTTCTTCGCAAGAGAGACGTATATATTGATTCTTCTGTATAATTCGAGGATGGCTTGATGTATATGTAATCTTGCTGATGAATCATTGGGATTGCCATTGCGTGGTATATGTTGTATCGAGTCCTCTGTGCTAGTGGAATTTTGACCTCGAATATAACTGTTCCCTTAATTTATGGTTTTGACGGTGGCTATTTTATAGATGGCGGTTATATTTTCACTTCGGTATGGCATAGTCTGACTTGGTTGAGGTGGAATTAGGATCAAGGGATCGAGTGTGTCTTGATGAACTCCCATGATAGTGCTGATTATTGCGGTTTGAAAGTTTCGTAGTTTCATGCCTCGAATTTCTGTGTTGTTTCCTCATGAGTGTGTTCATGACGTTGATGGTCGACTCTAATATGGACATCTGGTTTTGTAATAATTAATTTTGGGAGTGAATGTTCTTGTTGGAGTCACTCTTGCTGCTGGAAGATCTCCTATCAGTTGGCTCAATGTCCGTGGTTGATGTTTGTGCCAAACCATACATTTATTGATGCAAGTTTTTACTGCTAACCCTTTATTATCCAATATTTCTGCGAATGAAAGCTAGCGTGCGGGATTTGCTTCAGTGCAACGTCACCTTGTGTGCGTAGTCTATCAGCAGCGTTTTGAAATGACTCTTATAAGGAATAATTATTGGTTGTTTAATGTTGAAACAAACTCTGGCGTTAGACAACCTTCCCCCTACTCGCAACAATCCGTCTTTCCCCTATTTCCGGATTAAGGGTACGGAGTTTTGATTCGCTGGTATTTGTCAAATGTTCCAAAGCAAAACTCTTGTGTTAACTTTAAGGCTAACTGTAAACTGTCGTTAAGTTCTTTTGTCGGCAGGTAGCTTAGTGACGATTTAGATGTTCTTTTTGCAAAGCTAAGAACATAAGCGATGCTCTTTATTGCTTTTGTGAACGATGAACATCGTTCTATCAAAGCCAGTATGACGCGTTCTTCTTTGGTGGTCGTAGTTAATGCGCATACTTGGTTCCTGGACTCTTCTGTGGTCTCTTCAACTTGTGGTTGTAAGGCATATTCGAAAGAATCTCTGAGCCACCTTGGTCCGTTCCACTGGAGAGGGTGATCTATTAAACTGGTAGGGTGCAATCCTCTCAATACACAATCCGCTGAATTTTCTTCGAATTTCACGCAACCCCATTGCACCAGAGACAATACGGATTGGATTTCCAATATCCTGTTTGCAACGTAAGTTTTGAATCTAGATGAGGTTTATCTTTAAACCATGCTAACGTTATCATTGAATTCGTCCATGCAAATGTTTTGATCTGTGGTTGTTGTAATGCTTGTTTAGTTTTCTTGATTAATTTTGATAGTAATACCGCTGCACATAATTCCAATCTGGGGATGGTTAATTTGAATTTTAACGGCGCAACCTTTGTTTTAGAAGTTACTAAAATTACTTTGCTTTAGTTGCTTGTAATTTTAGATTTGTAGTAAATTACTGCTGCATATGGGTCTTCTGCGTTGTGGTTTAACCATCTTTGTAACTTTACTTTTTCTAACGTCTGGGGGTAGCATAGAAAATCCATGTTGGTTCTAATTCAGTGGGCAGTTGTGTGTCCCAACCTGTTTCTCATGTCCATAGTTGTTGCATGAATAGTTTTGCTTGTATTATAACTGGTGCCAGCCACCCTATGGGGTAAAATAGTTTGGAAGTTTCGGATAGCACTTTTCTCTTTGTTATAGGTATTTCCATATTTAGTGGTTTGATTTAAAATTGGAAAATATCTTCTGTAGGATTCCATAAAATTCTGAGGGTTTTAATAGTTCCTCTATTTCGATTGTGTGGTTGCTTTCATTTCAGTTGCTACTCCATTTCCGCAGATTGAAACCTCCTTGCCTCTAACATTTATCTACGTGTCCTTGCATCCTCCAAGTTTGTTTGATGGTATCCGCTCCTGATAGTATGCCATCGACATAAAAATCTTCACCGTCAGCTCTTTTTGCAACTATATGTATTGCCCTCATCTTGCGCTAGCTGACGTAGGACTCTTGTAGTATCAACTGACAGCATTGATCTGGAGGACTGATTTTTATTTGTCTAAACATATTTTCGATGTCAGCTTTAAACACATACTTATGTTTCCTCCAGCTTAACAATATCTCTACGAGTGGTTGTTGTATTGTAGGACCGGTGTGGAACAGATCATTTAACGATATTACATTTGACGTTTTAGCTGAAGCGTCAAATACTACTCTGAGCTTGGTTGTTGAGCTATCATCTTTGAGTACTGCATGGTATGGTAGTAAATAGTTTCTACCTGCATCATCACGTTGGTTTATTTCTTCCATATGATCCAAATTGATGTATTGGATGTATGATGTATCATTGAAGCTTCTGTAATCATTCCTCATCTGTGGGGTTTTATTTAGTTGGTTTTCCACTTGAAGAAGGCGTGCTGTAGTCTGGTATGCACCATTTTCTAATCTTGTGTAGTTGTTTTGAAAATGCTCTTCGCGCCTCTGTTTATCACTGGTAAGTTCCCCTTCCCACACACACACACCCACACACACACACACACACACACACACACACACACACACACACACACACACACACACACACACACACACACACACACACACACACACACAAACACACACACACCAGGACGACGGCTCACCTGGTTGATTGTCTCCTTACAATACTAGTCTCTGTTCCTTCCATTTACTAGGGAACACATAGTTGAGGGAGTGTTCCCTAGTAAATGGAAGGAACAGAGACTAGTATTGTTGCCAAAAGGAGACAAACCACCAGGTGAGCCGTCGTCCTCCAGTCTGTCTGTTGGATTCGCCAGGCAAAACCCTGGAGAGAGTTGTATGTGACCGGTTACAAGAGGCTATAGTTAGAGCAGGAAACCTGGCAGAGCAGCAGTATGGCTTTCGAAAGGCGCGCTAAACAGTGGATGCGATTAAAAGTTTGTAGTTACGGCACACCAGGCGATATCCGGTTCTCGATGGCTACGTGGTAGTAAAAAATACTGTGCCATAGTTACATTGGACGTGAAAAACGCATTCAATACGGCGGATTGGAGCTGCATATTTAGCGTACTGACGCGGATGAATACCTAAGTACCTGCTGAGACTAGTTTCCAGCTACTTTAGCGAGAGGATCTTGATGTATGATACGGAGGAAGAAAAGAAAACTTGCGAGGTGACTGGTGGAGTTCCTCAAGGATCAGTGTTAGCTCCCACACTCTGGAATGTGATGTACGATGGTGTACTTCGACTGCTCATACCAAGTGACGCACAGGTGATTGTATTTGCTGACGACATCACGATTGTAGTTGTCGCAAAACACAAAGAGGAGATTGTGGACATCTGTAATTGGACGAACATCTGCTGGGCTGCAACTAGCAGAATATAAAACAGAAGCTGTCCTTATTACTAGCCGAAAAGTTATGGAGAACGTAACCTTAGAGATTGGAGTCCAACAAATTGTTAGTCAACCATCCATCAGCAGGTACCTAGGAGTAATGATCGCTGCCAGATTGTCATATAAGACACATCTCATTACCACCAGCGAGCGAGCGAGTTCTGCTCGCCAACGTCGTTACATCTATAATGATGTATGGGGTACCAATTTGGGTCAACTGTTGGAGAAGAATACTTATAGACAAAGAGTAGCAACAGTTCAGAGGTTAAGTGCTCTGAGAGTATTGTGTGCATTTCGGACGGTGTCAGAAGATGCTGCTGATGTTCTTGCGGGAATGCCCCCAATAGATCTACTTGCCAAGGAGCGCCAAACCACTTACCAGCGTCGTGGTCAAGGAAAAAAAGCGGAGAACCACCGATTAGCACGTGCTGAGACGATCACTGTATGGCAGAGAAGATGAAGTGAGTCGACGAATGGTAGATGGACCCATCGCCTGATCCCATACATCGAGGCGTAGCTAAACAGGCGACACGGTGAAGTGGATTACCATCTGACGCAGTTTCTGACGGGTCCTGGTTGCTTTAGATCATACCTGTTCAAATTCTAACACGAAGAGTCACCAGATTGCCCTTTATGCAACGGAGTGACGGAAAATGTAGAGCACGTATTATTCGAGTATCCACGATTTGCTGAGGAGAGAAGGAGTATCTCTGTACGTGGAGTCCAACGAATGCCGGAAAAGATAGTGCAGTTTATGCTGGCATCTCAAGATGGGTGAAACGCCGTAAGCGGAAGTGTTTCCCGGATAATGAGAGAGTTGAGACGCCTCGAAAGAAGTAGAAATTCAGTGAGGAGTTAATTCCAGCCGAGCAGCGAAAGCTGAGCCTGCCTCGCGAAGTAATACCTAACGGTAGTTCCACGGGGCCGAACGGCATGGTTTATCGGGGGTGGTGGTTTGGTCGGTAAGAATCCGACACTATCACGAGTTTGATATATAGGTTCAAGCATGAAGCCTATCGAAGGTTCCCCTCCTCCGCCCATAAACACACACACACACACACACACACACACACACACACACACACACACACACACACACACACACACACACACACACACACACACACACACACACACACACACTGTGTAATTACTTAAAAACAGTTTTTTGTAAAAATCGTCATTTCCGCTTGAATTTTGGAAAACGGGAACCGATACTGTTAATAATTTAATTTAGATTCTTATAGCTCGTGGTCGTGTTTCTCGTAAATGATTTATTTTTAAAAATATTTGCAAAGAAAACGGAAGAACTCGCATGGAAGCCGTCACTTCAATTCACTGACATCCACCTATTTGTGGAATACCCTTAAGTATGCAGAATAGGGCCGATTGTTTGTTGAAAATAAGTTCAATTCAAAAATGTTCAGTCATCTTTCTCCAATATCATGTTAGATGAAGCCAATTGACAAGAATTTAACGTAAAAGGACTCTAAAAACCCGAAAAGACGTTTACAATTCCGAATGAATTTAGTTATCTTTGAGACAGTCAAGCACCATCATTCGCGTTTTTACCATTGATAATATAATTCATAAAGATAAAATGTTTATGTTACAATGACAGTCCTAAATCGGTAAATTGGAAAATACTGTTTTATTACTCTGGCACTCTTTTATTACTCGGAGTCCTATATTCCCGAAATGATTCATAACTAGTTTTAATAACTCTCACATGCAGCAGGAGCTAAGTGCGCCCCTTACTTGGCTTAGCCCTTTGTTAACGAATTTAAAAAATACAAATTTTAAATATTACTTATTAATGGGTCTACCTCTATGACGTATATTGGCGGGTTTGTTGGAACACTTTGTTTTTGAATTGTGTGGTTATAAGGGCTTCCAACGAGGCGTGATCCATCGAACTCAATATCGCTGTTTTGGAGGAGTAAATAAGTCTTGTGTTTCAAGTGAATCCGACGTTTTGTTCAACTTTAATTGGACCAAAGATGGAATGAATTACCTTCCTTTCTAATGTAAGTAGCATGCTACTGTTATTGGTCGTGTGGTCAGGGTTTAGTATATTATTTTCATGGTAACACCAGATATTATTTGTGATATGTCAAATGCTGAATAATTCTGAGATTGGCCATTAATGTACTCCTAGGTGTAGAACACATTTTGTTGCACTGCGCAATCTACTTTCAAATCTACTTTTTTATGTATAATGATCGAGTGGTATGAAATGTCATCAGCATATCCAACAATTTGACCTAACTTAGTAAGTGAAACTAACTGGATGTTAAGTTTATTCCACCTGTTGAATCCAACATATTTCAGAAACAGATAGGTGCCGATAGACGTCGGATTTTGGTTAAATACAATTTCTTTTATCAAAATTCGTCGTTTCCGGTAAAATTTAAAAACTGATCAGAACTAATTTTGTTTGAAATTTAATTTACAATCTTTTTATTTTTAATCGTTTTTCGTAAACGATATACACTTTTCAAAATATTTGGAAAAAACAGCTCCTTTAAAAGCTGTCACTTCCGGTGGACTGATTTCAGCCAAAAGTCATTGGTCTCAGAGGTACAAACCACTAATGTACAAACCTACAGATAGAATAGATCCCCTAGATTTTTGCCGTTTACTAAGCTTTATTTTTATAAATTGGTGGATCCCAGTGATTTTCGGCCGAAATCGGTTCATCGGTAGTGGTAGCGGCCATAGGAGCTATTTCATTATTTACAAATAATTTGAAAAACGTTATGAAAAAATTGACTACGAACTAAAAAATTCTAAATTAAATTTGCAACAATATATCAATTTTCCAAAACTTAAGCGGGAAGATGGAGTTTTGACCAAAAACTGTTTTTACTTTAAAATAGTAGAATAAAGTTTAGTAATCATGAAAATTTCAAACTCGAGATTTTTGCAGTGGTGGCTTCTAAAAATATCACTGTGTGTATGCATGTGTGTTCGTGGTTTCGTGCAGACTAAGTGTCTGAATCCGATCTGGATGAAACTTCATAATTAAGCTTTTTTAATTAATTCAGAGATCCCAATGATTTTCCGCCGAAATCGGTCTACCATAAGTGGCCGGCTCTGTAGGAGCTTTTTGGTTTTTTCTAAATATTTAGAAAAGTTTAGCATTAAATTTGCAATAATATCGAGGAAATGACGTTTTTATGACAGAAACCTGTTTTTTAACAATAATGTAGTCCTGTACATTCCAGAAAGGAAGTTTTTCAATTTTTCCACTGAAATTACATAAAAAGACGCAGAATTAACAGATTTATGTAAACTTAAAGATTAAATTCTCAACAATAGCGATCTTTGATTATTCAAGACATTTTTTCCAAAATTCCGGTAAATTTAATTTTTCACTTTAGAAATCAAGAGTAGTTGGTGTATTCGAAATCTATGTACATTTGAGCAGGTAAAGTAAAGTCGGCCACAATATGTTCGCCCTTCCATTTTTTAACTGCGGCGATATTGCAAATGGTAAGTCTGCAGAAATCTTACTTACTACGTAAAAGGAAGTTAAATATTTAATGGGAAATTTATTTATCACCAGAAAACTGTCATATTGGAATTAATCTCCTTAGCAACAATTGCGTACAAATTACAAATTGCTTGTTAACTCTTTACACTACTGGAACTTCTATAGTAGAGCTGTAAATTCAATTGTGCTCGCATAACGAATTTACAAAAATAAAAATCGAATGAACCCAAACAGTAAAAAATTTACCTTACCTCTACCCAATTGCCCACCTCTTTATATCTACACGTCCCACCCAACAACATAAAATGAAAAATAAAAATAATTTATTTAAAAATAAACGAGAAATAAAAAAATTATTGAATATTTTCCAATTTTCCCATTACACAAATAAAATAAAAATCCTGCACACCAAAAAATGTTCACCAACCATTTTCGTTCTCATATACATTCAGAGCTAACAAAATATCTTAAATCCTTATTTTTTGTGCTTAGTTTGAAATATAAATATTTTATAACTGACCATCGGTGAACTTATGATAAGGCAGCCACACACTGTATACGTACAGCTTTATATAGAGCTATTGGGCAACATATAGAATTGTTATCAACTACATATACAAACTCATATTTTTATCCTTTTATTGTTATTATTATTTTCCTTTTTTTTTAGTGGACTGAAGAGTGTTCAGAGTTATACTATATGAGAAAATCGAAATACACGTTGCTAGGATACCGAAAATAAAAAACAAAATCCTCTAGAGTTTTCATATTTACCCAATCTCAAACTCCTCTGCCCAGTTTGTGTTTTTTGTGTATATAAATTCGAAATGGAGAAAAAAGGATGATGGCAAAAAAACGAAATAAAATATTATTTTTCCCAACCAAATATACACAAAAAAAGGCGAACGGTCATCACATACTCTGGAAAAGCTCATATTTATATCATTTCTCTATCTCTTTTTAACACTTTTCCTTGATAAATTTATTTTTATTTTCTCGGGAAAATTGTGAATGGATGAATGTAACGGGTGATTTTTTAAGAGCTTGAGAACTTTTTTTTAAAAAAAAACGCATAAAATTTGCAAAATCTCATCGGTTCTTTATTTGAAACGTTAGATTGGTCCATGACATTTACTTTTTGAAGATAATTTCATTTAAATGTTGACCGCGGCTGCGTCTTAGGTGGTCCATTCGGAAAGTCCAATTTTGGGCAACTTTTTCGAGCATTTCGGCCGGAATAGCCCGAATTTCTTCGGAAATGTTGTCTTCCAAAACTGGAATAGTTGCTGGCTTATTTCTGTAGACTTTAGACTTGACGTAGCCCCACAAAAAATAGTCTAAAGGCGTCAAATCGCATGATCTTGGTGCCCAACTTACCGGGCCATTTCTTGAGATGAATTGTTCTCCGAAGTTTTCCCTCAAAATGGCCATAGAATCGCGAGCTGTGTGGCATGTAGCGCCATCTTGTTGAAACCACATGTCAACTAAGTTCAGTTCTTCCATTTTTGGCAACAAAAAGTTTGTTAGCATCGAACGATAGCGATCGCCATTCACCGTAACGTTGCGTCCAACAGCATCTGTGAAAAAATACGGTCCAATGATTCCACCAGCGTACAAACCACACCAAACAGTGCATTTTTCGGGATGCATGGGCAGTTCTTGAACGGCTTCTGGTTGCTCTTCACTCCAAATGCGGCAATTTTGCTTATTTACGTAGCCATTCAACCAGAAATGAGCCTCATCGCTGAACAAAATTTGTCGATAAAAAAGCGGATTTTCTGCCAACTTTTCTAGGGCCCATTCACTGAAAATTCGACGTTGTGGCAGATCGTTCGGCTTCAGTTCTTGCAGGAGCTGTATTTTATACGGTTTTACACCAAGATCTTTGCGTAAAATCTTCCATGTCGTCGAATAACACAAACCCAATTGCTGCGAACGGCGACGAATCGACATTTCACGGTCTTCAGCAACACTCTCAGAAACAGACGCAATATTCTCTTCTGTACGCACTGTACGCATTCGTGTGGTTGGTTTAATGTCCAATAAAGTAAACTGAGTGCGAAACTTGGTCACAATCGCATTAATTGCTTGCTCACTTGGTCGATTATGTAGACCATAAATCGGACGTAAATCGCGAAACACTTTTCGAACCGAACACTGATTTTTGTAATATAATTCAATTATTTGCAAGCGTTGCTCGTTAGTAAGTCTATTCATTATGAAATGTCAAAGCATACTGAGCATCTTTCTCTTTGACACCTTGTCTGAAATCCCGCGTGATCTGTCAAATACTAATGCATGAAAATCCTAACCACAAAAAAATCACCCTTTATATATGGCTGGTACATATGTAGCTATATATGCGGATGGACATTACATATCTATAGTTTTATCTTTTATTTTATGATTCCTATATATATTTATGCTCATATAACACAACATACGTATACACATATATAACGTATCCAATTTGGTCCTCGCCGTATCTATCCGTGTTGTATATATAGAGCTTTGTGCACAAAATACAATAAAGGATGAGAAGGTAATAAATGTCTTTCAATTAGAAATGAAACATATTTATATGTATTGCACGGATATTATTAAGGATATCGAGAAACTTATATTTACGAGTATATACCACTCGGCAAACGATGCTATCTGGGCACGTTAATCTAAAAGCTCACAATTCAATAATAACGCTTTTTTTTTTTTTGTATATACGGCCATACACAGTACATATACTCGTATATATTATTCCGATTAGAAATAAATAAAAATCATTACACTCCTCGCACCATCTCACCCTACCACGCCCGTTCACCTCTTGGTCCAATTGTTTCTAGATTCTTCGTAGAATAGTACACAGCTATATATGGAGAGGATATAATGCCATTTCTCTATTATCCAAGTGAACAAAAGCTGTACAGGCTACATACCTTGCAATTGTGCAAGCAAAATCGAATTTATTTCGAACATAAATTTATATTATGTCGTTTCCGTCGTTGTTGTTGTTGCTTATTTCGGAATAAAATAATTTTAATTACTTTGGGATAATCTGGAGATTAATATTAAAGATCTTTACGCTTATTGTTTGTAATGTTACATGTACAAAAAATTGGTTGGCCAATTTCAATCATAAATTCTAGAATTATTTAGCTGGTAAATCAAATGCTGTCTTGCAGGTGGTGGGCTTAACAGATTTTTATTGGACAAGGAAAAAGGAACCGCTTAGAATCATTTGCAACCGTCGTCGTCGTTCGAGGCCTCTGAAAAAACAAATGATAATCCGTCTAATACTTCTTCTAATTTTATTTCCAATTTCGATTTTTCTCGCTTCGATGTTCTTCTTAGCTTGGAAAGTAGATCCTATATGGTAAAATATTACGTGGTAAATAGTATTCAACTATATGGTTCATCATTTCGGTGATGTAACTCCTTCCGCCGAAGATTAGGCCAAGGGTGCTTAAACGAAATTTGTGCCATTTCTGCATCTTCTCATTTTACCTTAGATAATTGATTGTTGGTTTGATTTTGCTTGATGCTCCTCTGCATTTTGTACACAATTTTCGGGAATCTACAGATGATTGTGCTGATTGTGATTATAGATATACAGATGTGGCCAAATTATTATCACATTTAGATATTTGGAAAATTATGGCGTTAAAAAAGTAAATTTTTCAAATATAAATTAAAACTTTTATGATAACTACTCGTACATATATTTAATACTTGTTAATACTTGGTGAACATTCCTTTGGCATTTTTTAATAATTGTATCCTACGGGACATTCCACTTATTGCATTGCTTTGGTGAGTAGATCGGCGTCATTTTTCCTTCATTGCTTCGATCAAATCTGATTTAGTGCGCGGGCACTTTTCTGCTATTTTTTCTTTAATAATAGCCCAGCTATTTTCGATGGGATTCATATCTGGGCTATTCGCTAGTCAATCAAGGATTTGGATGCCGTTAGTCCTTAAATATTCAGTAACTTTTTTCGGAATATGGCACGGGGCCCTGTCATGCATAAAAACTTCGTCTCCATTGAATTTTTCATTCTTAGTGGTACCAGTTGTGATTGCAGAACAGTTAAATATTGATTCGAGTTCGTTATCCCGTTTACTACATAAAGTGGGAAGAGTCCTTTCGATGATATTGCTGATCAAATCATGACTGTTACTGGTTGTTTGATCTGCTGTTGGACCCAGAAAGGTAAATATTCCTCTCCTTTTGATCTACGAACGGTGCTGGACATTGGTAGTGTCAAAGCCATCATAGTCTCGTCACTGCATACAACCTAATCAAGAAATAGAAAGAGATAAAGTTGAAAGTAAAATTTATTGAAAAATGTAAGACATTTATTGAAAAAACTACCTTTATTGTTTGTACCTTTTCCCAGTCCTCTCTAGAACATGTAAAATATCCATTTGCTCATGTTTTTCTTTGTTGCATCATCCTAGCGTTTAACCTTTGCTTCTGCGAGGTCGTCTTGCACATAACCCATATTGAAAAATCTCTTCTTTAGCGTTCCGCATTAAAAAACTGTCCTGGCCGACTATTGTTTTACGATTGCGACCACATTTTCTTCTTCTTCTGGGACTTGTTGAAGACTGCGATGTTAATTTTTGCGCAAGTTTGCTGATCGACTCACTTCTGTTTTCTGGGCTATTTGCGCATGCGTTTACTGACCTACTTCCAAATACGTCGGAACGTTGGCTCTGGTTACAGCACTGATGTCCTTTGCTTTACCCATATTGAATTTTCCTAATATTACAAAAACCACTTTCACTTTTCAAAGTCACAACCGAGACTGAAATTTTTCAGTAAAATACTAATTCTTAAATACTTAAGTAGTCATAACATAATTAACAGGACAATAAATACTCGGAATTCATATTTTGTCGAAAAGGGTTCTCAGGTATTAATGACTCAGAAAAGGCGAATTTCCGGGTATATTAAATTTTTATTGCACAATTTCCTTGGATTGGTCGATATCTACCCTTATGAAGTGTCAACTATACAAAAGCTTGTAGTTCGGGCTTTGAAAATCACATTACCATGAATTTCGTATGAGGTGATAATAATTTGGCCACATCTGTTTGTCCCGTGGATGAGCGGTAATGTACTTTAATGTCTAGGCGGTTTTTTAATCCTTCATTATGTAAAGGGTGTGTTTTTAGAGAATCACAATTCTAAATTAAAATAGAACAAAGAAAAATATTTTGAATATTAGTGAAACTAGCTTTATTGGATAGATAATTTTATGCCATTAATGCTTGAATATAATTTCGGCCATGTGGTAGCCGCGGATTTCGCATACATGGCGTTTATGGGTTTTTCGCCGTAGGCAACTGACTTAACATATAAATAATCTAATGGAGTTAAATCACGCGATCTCGGTTGCCAATTAACAGGACCATTACATTCAAATTAGTCTTTCTTGTTTCTTTGAGTAAATTATCTGTATCCCGCGTTATGTGGCATCAGCAAGATTGATGCCAGCCAATTTGGGTACAAAAAAGTTATAGAAATTATGTCTCTACTACTCTATTCCGCCTAGTGATTGCAGAATCGATCCAAAATTTGGTCCTTGCAACGAGACATTTTATTTACAGTTTAAACTATTCGTAATTCAAATCGTTGCTGATACAAATATAATATAAACTCCATTCGATTCAATACATGTTTCAGATTTTAATATAAAAATTCAGTAACTAATAACTTTACTTTTTGTTAAAATGGCTCTTTAAGAGCAGAGACTATCAATTGTGTCATCAGCAAGGCGTGATCTAATTTTGGAACAGATTTTTCCTGAAGAAGGAAAAGCTTTTTCAGCTTCTACGCTGGTTGGCGGAATCGTCAATAAGAATTTATAAACAAATTCAAAATTTTCTCCTCTGGTACCGATATCTTCGAACTGTGTTAGTCCTCTTCTTATAACGGTCAAGAAATTTAAAGAATCTTTTTTAACTAAGAGAGACGGCGGAGCTTTTATTCCGTTGTCAATTGCATTTTGCATCATCTGCTTCATAGTTAGTTGAATTTGTTGATGGTTATCGTCGGACGGTACTTCTAAGATATCTTCCTCAGAATGGTTATCTGGGGTTGTATGTTTTTTCCTGAATCTGTAAATCTTGTCAATAATTTGTGAATCACAGATACAAGTGTTTTTTTATTTAATTTGGAACTTGCGTTATTGACATCGCATGAACCAATATGTAAATACTGAGGAACAGCTGATAGCTCCGTCCTCCTTTCATTCTGCAGTCTTGATAACATGAAGGTAATGGCAGCGTTCGCAGTAAGAAGGTTTGCTCTCTTCCGCACAAAGCCTCTACCGTTAGCGTAATTGGCTCAAGCACATTAATAATCTCCACCAATAATATCCAATCATTTTCACAAAATGAATATTCGGTGAGGTTTAGTTCTACGATCACCATCTGTAGAGTATACTTTGTAAACCCGTTCGAGCATTATGAACAGGCTACCCCATCGCGTTTTACAATCTAAGGTTAATTCCAATTATTTCCCATGGTTCAGTTTTACATATTTTGCAACGTGGTATTTCTTGTTAAAGAAATTCTAAAATTTTTTACTACTTTACGAATTTTTGTTATCAGGGGATGTATAATAGGATTATGTTCAAATTGATCGGATAATTATGAATCTAAATTATGGTTATGTGAAATTTCAAAGTTGTCTGCACCGGGATTTACATCATCCTCGCATTCGTTTTCGCAATCTGCAATTTCTAGGCAATTTATTTCTTCAAACGTATCAGCAGTTTCATTGAATGCCATGAGCAAGACAAAGCTGATATTCTGGCGCAATCACCCTCCTAAGTCTTTTCATTACCGATGCTCCATCGGTGGTTATACTTAGAATGTCCTTTTCAAGCGATAAAGAGAAATCGTTTAATTTATTTTTAATTAGCTCAATACACTTTTCAGCGGGAGCACTATCGTGAATACGGGCCAAGCCTCAATTCCATATTTTTTCATTGAAGAATTGACGGTTTGTTACAGAAGTCCACTCATCAAAAGTTAAACTAAATCCAATTTTATTCATTTTCTTGTTAAACAATTCGAATCTTGTTTCCTGTTGAATTTTTGTAGCATAATCCATTACAATTTGTTTTATGGTGTTGGGTGATTTTGGTATTTGAATGCACGTGAATCCTTTGGCCATAAGCAATACCCTGAAATCATTTGAGGTGTAAAACACAGAAAATGGTATACCATCTCTTGCAATTAGCCGAGATAAAATGGCAGATAAAGCAAAAGTAGATCCACCCCAATATTTAATTTGTTTTCCACATTTCTTTCATTTAGCACAATTTCCAGTTTTTTCTCGTAGAAAATGAGCCCATATCGTGTACTCATTCTTGTCTTTCTTCAAAAATTGTATTTTCCATGTTTTATATTCAGTATTTTTAAACTATTTATATTACGATTAAATTATTTTGATTCAAAAATCAGATAAAATCAATGAACCGAAATGTAGAAATTTCTAAATGTCAAACAAACCCAAAAAAGAATAATTTGTGCGAATATCGAAATAAAAACTGGGCGAAATCGAAAAAATAGGCCCAAAGTACATACAGAGTCATCTCTTATAAAAATAGGAAAATATTTCAAAACCGGGTTTTTTAAAATAAAACCGGGTTTTCGGTGACTGAACACGAAACGAGTAATCGGTTAACCGGTTAATCGAAAACCGGGTTTGCAATCACTAATTCCGCCCATCATCGTTTTTGAAGACATATTGACCCATCATTCCGCCGGTCGGATGTAATGGTGTATCGGCAAAGGCTTGTGGATTATCTTCACTCCAAATCCGACAATTCTGTTTATTAACGTACCCATTCAACCAAAAGTGCGCTTTAATTTTATTTGGAAAAACAAAATCAAAATCATGTTGTGCTTCAACCCATTGATCGAATTGGTGGCGTGTGCGATGGTCAGGTGGGTTTAATTCCAGCGTATAAGTTGAGTTTTGTAAGCACGTAAACCAAGATCCTTTAGATAGAAACTTCCATAAAGTGGATGGACAAGCAAGCACTGTTTCACGTCTTACTGCGGATGCGTATTATCATTTATAGTATACGTGATGCGAAAACGACAAATAGTTACCCGGTCTGACGGACAATTATGACGACCGTAAAATGGATGTAATACACGATGAGTTGTTTGCGAACAGAACCATTATTTTGATAAAAAATTTCAACACTTTGCAAGCGTTGCTCTGACGTGAGTTTATTCGTTGCGAAATGGCAAATCAAACTAATGACAAAGCAAATGTCAGCTGTCAAATCGGTTGTCAAACAAAACAGTGTTGCCAACTTAAAAATGTGAACCTCTAATAAAACACACTTTAGACATCGTTGTATGGTGATATGATTTGTGGAAAAACGTAATTTTTAGTGGTATAATTTTGATTTAGAATTGAAAAAGTGCAGTTTATAAATTTTACAAAATTGTGTCTGATGATTAAATATAAAATTGTCCTTCTTGTAGGTATTCTGCCTCCGTTTCTAATTTTGGTATTTCTTGGAAGTAGCATTTCGTCGGTTTTGTAATATAATGGAATACAGGAATTCCTGGTTGGTATTAATTGTAGTGGTTTTGGGCGCGTAGTTTGTACATATAGAAATTAATGCTCATAGGAATGATTATTTTATTAGATAGAGATAATCGGTATGACTGACGAACGTAAAAAATTGGTTATTTTAAAATTTACGCGAGTGTGCATTCACCATGACCAATATGAGAATAGTGTTAAACGCATCCAGAAAAACCACTAACGGATATTCACTGACCGACATTATATATCCATTTGTGCAGTATTGCAACAAATGTTTCGAATCAGAATCATAACAATTTTGGCAATATTTTCTTAAAATGGTTATCTTCGGAAGGACTAGTGATCCGTACTTAGCAATCCGCACTATCCAACATGAACGGCTCATGATTTTCAAATTAAATACTCGCCAGCATACTCTCTTCTAATCCATTCCATAATTACAAAATCATTTGTTTGGTATTTTCCAAGAAGCCAAATCCGAACTCCGAAAATGAGCGCATTCTTCAAGCAGATCGCGAGAATTAAAACTCTTAGATTATATTGGAGACCATCTGAAGGCAGGTTTGCATTCAAATTCAATTTTTACTCGCAACTTGAAATAAATAAACCGGCAACATAACGTAATATTTTATCAACAATAGCTCGTTTACAGGACTCTTTTGGCTGTATCACACCTATGATATTACCAGCGAATTTGATAATGCAACAAGACTTAAATTGATTGAAGACTTGCATTGGGACAATGTTATTGCAGTTACGTGGGCCTATGAAACATATATTTATCTGCGATTGTCATCCGACAATAAAATTTTCAATTGCCAATTATAACACTAAAATCGAATGTAGCTCCCATTCTAATTAACAAAAATGTCAGAGATTTGAAAGCATAACCTGTCCATATCTAGACAGACTCGGACCTACCCAAATTAGTATGTGTTGTTCTAATTGGGTATGACAGGCAAGTGTGTGAAGTTATCCCAGTATTTCATCCCAGAAAAATAAAGAATGTTCATCAGGTAATACTGTTATATCCCATCCCAGGATTTTAAAATTTTGAAATTACGCAAACCAAGATAATACTTAATCTGAAGTGTTTATTCTTGAACTATCTATGAATAAATGATAAGAAGGCAAGCCTTATGTTGATATTGGCGCAATAGATCCATTCAGTTTATACATGAATTATTGATTTAAATTAATGGTTCCCAAGAACCTGAAATGTCGTAACCGATTTCTTCTCATTTCGATACAAGATGACGACCTTTATCTACAAAAAAAATCCCATAACCAACCGTATGTTGAGATTGGCGTAATAGGCCCATATATGAATGGTCCCTTCAGTTTATGTTTGAATTATTGATTTAAATTAATGGTTCCCGGAAACCACGAGTATCGTGACCGATCTGTTCCGATTTCAACACGGCTTCATGGCTGCTATCCAAAATAAAATTCACATGACACCCTGGGATGGCCCATTTTAAATAAAATAAACATTTTAGATTTAAACGAATGGTTCCCTGGAACCTAAAGTGTCGTAACCGATCTTATTTGATATCGATAGAATATAAAGGGTACTATCTACAAATTAAATTCTAAGACCATCTGCATGTTAGGATTGGCGCTATGTGGTCATATGTGTAAATGGCCGAATCATTTTTAAGATCAAAATTCGTATTTAGACTAAAGGTTCCCAGGAAACTGAAATGTCGTCGTCGATAAAATGAGGCCCCATAGCGCCAATCCTAACATACGGATGGCCTTGGAATTTAATTTGTAGATAGTACCCTTTATATTCTATCGATATCAAATAAGATCGGTTACGGCACTTTAGGTTCCAGGATGCTTTAGCGCTAATCTCAACATACGGATCGTAATTTGAATTTTATTTTGGATAGCGGACATGATGCTGTGTTGAATTCAGAAGAGATCGGTCACGACACTCGTGTTTCCCGGGAACCATTAATTTAAATCAATAATTCATACATAAACTAAATGGGTCATTCATAGGTATATGAGCCTATTGCGCCAATCTCAACATACGGTTGGCCTTGTGATTTTTTTTGTAGATAGAAGTCTTCATCGTAGATAGAGGATGGAATCTAACAGTATTGCCTGATGAACATTCTTTATTTTTCTGGGATGAAATACTGGGATAACTTCACACACTTATGACAGGCTCGGGTAAATTAAGAAATTCATACGTTATATGAAAATTCAAGAAAATTATTCGATATACATTGTATCTTTAGAGCAATCAAACATAACAAAAAATAATTTTTTAACAATTGAATATTTGAACTCACTTTCGTAAAATTTCAAGTAATGAAAATTCATTAGGAAAATTAATAAATGTGTTAAGAAGTTCGCACCGATAGTTTCGTCGGCCACTTTTTCTTGAATAATTTCGGTTCTGACGTTTCAAACATTCATGCACAGAATTTTTTCTGTCATTCTAATTTAACGAACTACTCATGTGCCCATTTACTTAATCATCAAATTTTGAAACTAAAACTTTAAAGTTTCATTCGAGAAATGCCAAGAAGTCGTAACATGTTATACCTTAGGACCGTACAAAAAGTCGAATTTTAATTTGTTGTATTTTCGTAACTCTTTCTCAAATTTTAGCACGACATTTCATGTATGTGAAGATAGTCCAATTTTCATCCTCGAAAAATGAGGTGGTAGCGCTAATATCATGACCGTTTCTGACTACTAGCCCCGAAAAATGCAACATTTTAACTCTCAAGTCCAAAAATATTTACTGTCATGACAGCTAAAACTATCATGACACAAACATTTTTCGGGGCTGAGAGTGAATATATGGCATTTTCATGATATTATGCTCACAGAAATATTTTAGGAGCTGAGATACATAAACGGTATTAATTGTTTGCCCACTCCCGATCGCTTTAGCAATTTTGTATGGTATATTTGAAGGTCGAACTGTCGGCATATCGGCTCATGTTTTTCTATGGTGTGGAGTTGAGATATAATCCGTCAAACTCAGCAATCGGCTTATGTCTAGTAATCAAGGAAGATGTAATGTAATTTCTGTGGTTTGTTCAGAAATTTTCTATTGAGCGGACTTGAAATATGGGCCCTCAAACTCAGCAACAGATCGTTGACCGGACTTTCGGCTTTTGTGTAGTGCTGTACAAAGATTTAAGGTAATTTCTGTGATTTTTCCAGATTTTTTTTACAAACTCATTAAAAATTCGTTGGTTGAATTTTCGGCTTATGTCTGCGGTGATGGAGGAAGATTCAAAGTATTTTTTGTTATATTTTAGAATATTTTTATGGGTTAGAAGCTATTGGCGGTAAACTCAGTAACTATTCTGTGTCTTGTAATGGAGGAAGATCTAAAGTAATCTCTGTAATTTTTGCAGAATTTTTCTATTGAGTGGATTTGAGATGAAGTCCGTTAAATTCAGCGACTAGTGGGGAAGAGGAAAATTTAAAGCAATTTCTACATTTTACCTGAACTTTCGTAAGGCGTGGAGTTGAGATATAGTACCTTTCAACTCAGGATATTTTTGTTTCTTTCACCAAATAGAAAATTTTTAAACAAATCATAACAATTATTTTAATTCTTCCTTTATCAACAGACATAAACCGATAGTCCAGCCAACGAATAGCTGCTGAGTTTGACTGACTATATCTCAACTTTATCCTATAAGAAAATTCTAAAAAATTTACAAAAACACTTTAAATCTGTATTCATTACATCACCAAGCATATGTCGATAGTCCGGCCAACGAATAGTTACTGAGTCCGGCGGACTATATCTCAACTCCATTTCAAAGAAAAATTCCAACGCAAATTTGCTGAGTTTGCTGGATTATATCTCAACTCCTCACCGTATAAAAATTCTGAAAAATTCAAAAAACTTACTTTCAATCTCCCTCCATCACTAGACATAAGCTGATAGTCCGGGCAACAAATATTTCCTAAATTTAAAAGTTACTTTAAATGTTCCTCCATTACCAGGCATTAGCTGATAGTTCGGCAAACGAATAGTTACTGAGTTAAGAAACTACAACGTAACTCCAACCTATAAAAAAATTCTTAAAAATTAGACATAAGCTGATAGTCCGACCAAAAAATACTTGTTGAGTTTGAAAGAATGTATCTCAACTCCACCTTACAGAAAATTTTAAAAAATTTCTCAATAATCACTTCAAATCTTTCACCATCACCAGACCTATGCCGATAGCCAACGAACATTTGAGTTTGAGTGAGAATATCTCAACTCCACCCCATAGACAAATTCTAAAAAGTTAACCAAAATTACTTTAAATCTTGCTCCATACCAGACAAAAGCCGATAGTCGGGCCAACGAATATTTGCTGTATTTGTGGGATTGTATTTCAACTCCACCGTATAGAGAAAATCTAAAAAATTCACAAGAATTACTCCTCCTCCGTCACCAGACATAAATTCACAGACATTCCGAAGTTCGCAAAAGTGGGTCATATCTAAATTAAAAAAATGATTTCCAATCGCGAATGGACTACATCTCAGATATATTTATACCAGAAATAGCAAATGGAGAAATGAAACCCGCAATTCAGTGTATGAAGCTTCGTCGGATCATGTTTGGAACTATCAAACTACTTTTCAGACTGTGGTTTCACCGATAGATAGTGATAGTGATAGATATTTCAATGATTTTGGACTATTGAAGAGGTTCAGTCGTCTTGAGCAAATGCCAGCTGAACAATTAAAATACGAAGATTCGGTCACATTTACAGCAATAAAAACGTTACACCGACTATATAGCAGACGATGAAGAGGCAACCTATACCCGAAGGCATAAAAACATTATTTTATGTTGACGATGTACTGACAATTTATAGAGGTCCTACAAAGGATTCTTTCAGTTTAAGATTTCGATAAAATCCACTTCGAGTGAAGCAAACTCTAAACTGATCCATTTGGGTTGATTATTCCAATAACGACTTACTTGTCCTCGAAATCCACATACCCATACGATTTCACTATACCAAGTCCGCAATGCGTCAATAATCTGACATAACCGATGGGTCGACGATGGGATCTGCACTCTATCAGAGGATAATCGATGAAACAATTCAATTGTACATCCTGCCTCTGGTTGATTTATCAGCAACGCAAGGTGTAAGTAAAATGCTGAATGACCATTCCTTGCATTATGGCGAGTTAAAAGAGACTCGTGAATAGAAACTCACTATTATCAAAAGGAAAGAATTTCAAGAAGCACTATCTGTACCGAATAACGATAACGTTATGAAGGATTTCTTACGAAAACTGAGTTCGTTCATCGATATGAAAGGTAACTTACGAGAAGGTAGAAGAATAAAAAACTCGTTAATGTCATTCGACTTGAAATACCAAATTATTCTGCATGGCACGAAGGATGTTAACTAGTACTCAGCTACGACAGGCGAAAATATTGGATTGTAAATGCAAAGCAAAATAAATTTGCCAAATGCACAGGAACTATATGTTGAGAGTTACACCTTCCCAACCATTTACCCTAAAAAATGTTAGTGACCGGTAGTCCGGCCATCGAATATTTTCTGAGTTCGAGGAATCTTAACTCCTTCTAATACATTTTTTTGAAGCGACATGATATTTTCGGGGCTGCTAGTAAAATATTAATCTAAGATGCTAGGAAAATACTAATCTTGATTTGATGATTTTCGTTGTCAGTTTGTTTTTGGAGAGTAGAACTTTTTTGTTGTTTATTTACACGTTTTTATCCAAACGTTTTATTGTTTTTATTAATTAGTTGTTATTCGGAAATATTTAATTAAATGTCGTAATAGTATACATATAGTTGTATAGTGTTGTCAAAAGTAACTTTTTCTATTTCCGGGGATGAAAATTTGGGATAACTTCATAAAGGTCATGTAGTGATGGTCTTCGGTCCCGATTTTTCAATTTTATACAGTCTAGCATAAAAAATCACTTTGAAATCGACAGTAGGAGCAAAACCTAATATTCATAACTTCTTTTTATAGAACGATCATGAATAAAATTCCGTCGCCGTATACGATTTTATCGAAAAATGTGAAACTATACCGTTCAATTCTTAAGAAGTCATCATAATCAAGGTCCATTAATATATACCAATGCCAACAAATCGATGGGAATATTTTGTTATAGCATTTGAAAGATTATATATAGAATAGAAGACGTTCACGATCAAAAGATAAATTTCTGGAAACCAAAATAATTTTTTATTTTATTTTGATTTGGTTAACTACATTAATCATATTTGTCATCATAATATGGGAACCTTATACTTGATTTGCACAAAATATATTTTTTGTTTGGTTTGTTTATGATAAATTCTTCAGATCAGATAACAAAAATTTAAAGATTCTATGAATGTCTCGTTGTACGTCTCTCTCATATATAGAAAAATTGGAAGTTAAATAATTTTTTAAAATTTATTATGTAATTAATCACGATTTATTACACATATCAGCTGAATATTAATATAAAATAATCCAACTTGTATTTTTATGTTTGTACTCGTATATAAATGCGAGTATAAAGATATATGGTCCAGTTCGGATATACTAGTTACCGCTTACGGTAGCAGCATATCGCTATAAATGTGCGATCGATTAAATTTAAATGAAGATTAAACAAAAAATAAGTATCACAATGAATTGACAATCCTAAAACAACTTTAACACTTAACACGTATATAAAACAGTCAACTGACATATGACAATAATTGTCATTTAGCAAATTTTTCTAGGAAATATGTCTTAAATTATTTCATGCAAAATCAATCAAAACCGCAGCCATTCGCGCAGCAAGAAGAAAATTCACTACTTCTGAACATCAAAAACCATAAATAAACATAACACGGCGACCAGTTTTTTTCGTAAAGTACTTGTTTATAATATACATTTATTACCCGCAACATAACATAACATATATGTATGATATGTTGTTGATTTATGTAATATTCAGTTGTTATTTAGATTCGACATTCGTTTGCTCTGCATCAGCAATTTGATTGATTGTCATTGATGATGCGCGATCATTTTAATGTTCCAATTACAAATGGAAAATATATTCAGCAACAACTGCACAAAAAATAATATTATTTTGTACTAATGATCGACAGTTTCAGACCTCCTTTATATATGTATATATATACATGCTTATATAAGTTTATAGGATAGGCGATAGATTGTGTTATAGTTTCTGACGTTTGATAAAAATAATCGTTATAATTTCAATTTGTATGCAAGAAACTACCTGTATCGCGTATACCAAACTATCTGCGGAATTTCCATTAATATTTTACGATTGTTTATTATGATCTAATAAATTATTTGACTTGGGTACGTAACCCATAAACACAATTATTGTGTGTCAGGTTTACTTCTCATATACTGTGTATAAGACGATGTGATGTCATCGAAAACATCTTCAACGTTTTAACAGATTAGTGAACCGATTAGTTGTCCAAATTTCGAAAAGAAGGAAAAATTAATTTTTATAATTTAATTAAATCAAATGTCTCCCATGGTAATTAAATAATTTGCTGGAAATTTAATATTTCTTTCACAAATAATAAAACACTTTGTTTAACGGAATAAAAAAATGGTTTTAATGAGATTTTAATTAGTGGCGCGTATATTCATATGGAAATTTGATAGTTCCACAAAATATGTTTCCCATAATCTAATCGGCGCCAAGTTACATTTTTTTTATCTTATACCGGGGACCACCCACCCGGTATAAAACATACTGCGCAAATTAAAGAATTAGAATTTCCATTCATTACGCCCGAATGTATACCAATTTTATGATATATAATTCAACCCCAATTATGATGGAACAATGATTACAATGATGATGGAAAATTATGAGAGGGAAAATGCGAATTAGCGTAACATATCTGCATAATTTAATTTAACTTTATACTTAAATATATATTTTTGCCGAGTTCTTTATACCGAAGGGTAGTCTGTCTATATATAAAAATACACCAGTATAAAATATTTTTTATTTTAATTTAAAATTAAACGCATTCTGTACAAAAAATAAAATATAAAAAATTACCAACCCCAACATTGCGAAGATGATTATGACAAAGTGTTTTTTATGCCAGTGTTCGCTTGTTAAAGTCCGCATACATTTTTTTTTGTGTATCAAAAAATTTTGTTCCCGAACATAAAGACAGAGAGAAGGTAATTTAAATATTGCTGTTGTTGTGTAAGGAAAATTAACTTCCCGCTGCGGAAATTTTAAATTCGACCCTTCATAATGATAAATTTTTTAATGTTAAATTTTTTTAGATGTATTATATTAAGGGTAATTTGGTATTATTGAATGAATAATTTGATAAATGAATAATACAAGTGTAAGTCAATGTAGATACATAAAGTGTATAAGGGAGGTTAAATATATATTGGGGATGTATTACACAATTATGTATCCGTCTTGTTTAAATTTGTGTCGTAATTATTATTTTTGACTGATTGCGTTACACTAAACTGTTATATTGCGGCAACGGTCATACTTACAAAACTCATAGGTTCTCGAGCAATACTTCTCGACTAATATTTCATTCGATTATTTGAATTTTCGACGAAATATATAGTTAGTCGAAATATTTTCGTCAACATTTGTTGGCATTGTCATTACTGTCGTCCGAATTCTTTTCTAACCATTATTTGTGTCAATTGAACACCACACTTTATTTCTAAAGTAAAAATTGAACATATCGAAATTTTGGTAAAAATTGTCTTGTACTCGTATAATCTAAACTCTTTATACCCGCCCCAAAAAACCAAGAAGGGCAACCATTGTTAAAAATTGTATCTTGAATCTTTTTATGGAAGCTGCCACTTCCGATGGAGGGATTTCGCCCAAATACCACTGGTCCAAAATAAATATTAATTTTGGACTGTTCCGCTTAAATTTTTTAAAAATGATCTGGACCGATATTGAAAATTAATTTTGCTGATTATACTGTTCAAAATTATAGCAAACAACGACCCTTATGATTTTACATCAGTTAATCCCTCTGGGCTGTCGAGAACTAACACATTTAGACTGCATGGTATCTCTGTTTTGACTTTGGCGTTATAGCGAATGGTATACATGTAGAAATCTCAAGGTCAACATTAATTAATGATAAAATGATTAATTAAATTTATTTACTACCTACAAATGAAAAATTGAAAATTAAATTAAAAATATATTGTAAAGTAGTAGTACAAGTTGGTCGGAAGGTTTTATTTTTGTATAAGTTTCCAAAGCGTTCTCTGAAATTGAGAGCCCTATTACATAAAGCGATCAAATCCCGAATGTATACCCTGAAAATAAAAAAACCCATTAATAAGGTAGCCGCGAGGGCCTGACTATCGTTAATTGATAGAATAAAAAAATTGGAAACAAGTCTACCAGAGACATCATGTTAGTTATTGCCTTAAAAGGGGCATAGTAAGGAGATCAAGCCGTAGTGAGATGATTTTGGGAGTTAGTGTGTCGAGTGCTTTACTAAAGTCGTTGGCGGCCACATCAATCTAATTTCCTTTCTCATAGCATTTAAAGAATGTGACATTAATCTTGTTAAGTAGGTGCTTGTGGAACGACTTAACGAACTTAAGAATGCATGAAAATTTTGTAATTGACCTGTAAATCGTTTTGTCTGTGTACAACCCTTTATGGATACCGCCACTATGAAAGAGTTGTTCAAAATAGATGGAATAACTATCAAGAATAGTGATTTTTGAAAGTAAAATTAACCACAAATAAAAGCACCGTGCTCGTAAATGAATTTTCCCAAAATTAGGACTAATTGCAACTCATTCCTGGCATTAGAAAACCTTTATCGCCGTAATTTATTTCTAAATCGGTCGACTCAAAATATTAAATCAAGCGCCCTACCGAAGGGTTGTCCTATATGTTTTTCCCGAAATTATCATCAATTGAAATCGTTTCCTGGCATTTTTTCCTTGTCATTCCCGTCACCAATTTTTATTAAAATCCGTGCTAGCTGTAAACAAAATTAAATAAAGAGACCCGGGCCACAACCGACGTCATTAAAATCATTTGAGGAGGAACAAAATGTGAAAAAGGAACCAAGGTCAGAACATCCTTAGATAGCTTAGATAGCTTAGATACAAGTCAACATTATAACAAATACTCGATTAGTGCAACCATCCCATGGGATCGTAACGCAACCAACATATCATGGTGAAAAATATTTATTTAACGAAAAATACAAGATACAATCAAATCGCGCAACATGGTGCACCAACACGCAACTTGATACAACATGTGTACCATGACATGACGAAACATAGTGCAATATCTAGCAACATCCCACAACATGATGCAACATTAAGCAACATCAAACAACTTGGTGCAACATCCCACAACATTGTGCAGCATTGCGTAACATCATGCAAATTTTATAAAAATCGCTCAACCCAAATTAAATGTTAAAAGAAGGCCAGAGCCAACAAGACACAATATAGTGGAAGATGACCCAACATCCCGCAACAAGATGTAAGATAAGGCAACATGGTGCAACATCCCGCAACATGGTGCAGTATGACCAAGTTTGATGCAATATATTACTATGTAGCGCAACATTCTATAACATCGGGCAACATAATCAGTACTATCACCATCGGCAACAGCGGCGGAGAAGATTAATTATATATTACAAGATCCTAAAACTGTTGAAAAGTACGAAACAATTAAAAGAGTCTTAGTTGATCGTTACTCCATTTCTGAAGAGCGAAAATTGGAGACAATTCTGAGCAATGTTGAAATTAGTGATCAAAAACCATCAGATATTTTGCATCAGATTAAGTAGTTGGCTGAAAAAAAATTTTCAACCAACCATTCATTACTCAATTGTGGATCAGGCAACTACCTGACTACAATCAAACAGCGCTGATCCCGCAGCAAGATAAAGGAGCTGATATTGCCGATAAGCTACAGCTTGAGGATACTATATCAAGAGACTGAGCGATTAGCTTAGCAAGACTCGAGACACAGTCACACACGCAGTGATAACCCTCGCGTTCACAATCCACATGGAAACGTACTCCTTCTACTACGAGAAACAAGCAAGAGACCACACATCAGGGAAGATCAAATCGCCCAAGCAATCCACAAGCGCAAAGATACCAATATCCACATCACGGTCAATTTGCAAACCATGCAATTTTGTTACCCAGCATAGAGAACCAGCTTTTGTTCCACCATGCAAAATAGTGCAACATCACATGACGCAACATGATGCCACATGGTGCAACTTCACGTAACATGGTGCCGTGAAACATGGTGGCCTATTTGACGAATACCTAAATGAATTTTCCAGAAATCTTAACTCATTGTAATCGTTTCCTTGAATTCGAAAACAATGTTGTACTAAATTTTATCAAAATTTTTTATCGTCCAAGCCTAATAAAATATTGAAAGAAAGTACCAAAACATCACGGCCTCCGCCGGATGTCCGCCTAAATGGATTTTCTCGACATAAGAATCCATTAAAATCAGTTTTTGGTAATCGAAAACGCTCCCCTAGTAATTTTTATAAAAACCGTGCCGGATGGCCCTCTAAATGGATTTTCCCGTACCCATCGCAATCGAATTTTGACACTCGAAAACATTCAATCACCTTTTTTTTATAAAATTCTAACTAACTAAAGAAAAATTTAAGAAAGAAACCCGGAGACAACCGTTTGATCCTTTAAACGAATTTTACTGAAATCTGAACCAATCCCAATCGATTCCAGGCAATTGGATGGACCTTATTAATTAATTTTCCCGAAATTAGGACCCATCATAATCGGTTTTTGGTAATAAAAAACCGCTTCCACAGCAACTGTTATAAAAATCGTGCGAACCGAAAAAAATAAAGAAAGGAACCCACTGACACTGAAAAACACTCCCTCAGCAATTTAAATAAAAATCGTGCTTGCTGAAAACAAATAAAAACCCACTCAGCAATGTTTATAAAAAACGAAACCCGCGTTTCGCCGGAGGTGGGGGCAATTGCGATATATATGGTATATATATATATATATATATATATATATATATATATATATATATATATATATATATATATATATATATATATATATATATATATATATATATATATATATATATATATATATATATATATATATATATATATATATATATGAAAATGGCCAATAAAACGATGCTAAGCGTCTTTTATAAGAGGTCTTTCAATACGAACCCCCGAAATTAGTTAGGTAATAACAGCCAATACTAGTTTCAAAATCAGTGCTCTGTTCGAGAAACGTTCTGCACATTATGTGATTTTTATCCTCGCGACACCCGTCCTGCCGAGTCGTTTGATGGCTAAATTCGAGTCAATCGGTTCGATAAATAATCAACCAACACCCGTACGTCACCGAAATGCAAGGTCTGCTGCAAACATCGCTGCTATGCGTGAGACTATACGGGAAAACCCGAGGCAGTCAATTTCTCCTCGATCTTGAACTTGACCTTTCTGCGACTTCAACATGGCGAATTTTGCGTCAGGGTTTGGGTCTGCACTCGCATAAAATCCTAAACTGCATGATATGAATGAAATGAAAATTTGACTGAAATCGAAACGAGAACGTGTAAAAACGAATCGAGACCTATATGCCCCACCCGATCAGTCCAAAAGATGGGAATTGGTAAGGCTCTCGTCTAGATGAAAATATTAAACAAATATGCTAATATACGTATCAGAGTTGTTTTGGATGTCTCTCTAATGTGTGTCGGCTGATGCCATCGGTGTCGTTCCAAAATCGTAAAAATAAAACATAGTATAAAGAGCCTGACCAATTATGACTCAATTGTAGAGTGTAAAAGACACTTCATAAATAAAAACAGTACCTAAAATATAAAATCTATATAGTTGTTTGTAAATGGGTACGGGTTTGCATAGAAACCCCCGTTATTTCTAAACAAATTTTGAATCCTTTTATTATATAAATTATTAATTTTCCTCTACAGACAGGATTAAATTTAAAATAAAAACTCAATTTATAAGAATTCAATTTAGAGATCCAGTTACCCCTAAAAGTCGATAAGTAAATATTACACCACTTTATTAATAAAATTGTTGTGAAAAGTTTGACAAATTCTTCTGTTCCATCGAAATAAAGGAGTAATTTAAACAGAATTAACCCTCTGTGTAAATAAATCCGAAAAATCCATTCCATCCACCTCAAAGTAATATAAATATTAATACGAATATAATTTTAATATTAAATATTTATACTAAAATGCGGGAGGGGTTCGTTCAAATGTATCATTACATAATATTTCGCGGAAGGCGCACCTCTACTCTGCGATACAAGCATATGAGTAACTAGAATTAGGTCGAATAATTTTATTTTTTATTAATAATACAATTAACTATAACAAAGCGCACACATTTATTACATTAGTTTGATTTGATAACTGACCATCGAGCGACTGATCCATTATATCAATACTTTATTGATTTCCTGTTGGAATTCAATTCCAATTTTATTTATTAATTTTTTTATTGATCAAATAAGAGAATACAAATCAATCAGCTGAATCTGCTCGTGTATAGAGGAAAATCATGTCGTATGACAATAAGCGGTAATACACCCGATTTAGATGTACGTATAAAATGTATATAGTTTTTTGAAAGAAGCTTGGGCCTTACTCCGAAGGGGTGATGTATATGCACCTCGACTACACGGAAAAACTTTCAGCATTTTTGCATACGCATTATACATATTCGGAAATTATCGATATTGACATGGATAAATGATTGATTTTTATCATATCCGCATCCATAGACATGCATAAAAAGGGTGATACAAAAAGCGAATAACAAATGGAAAATCGGAATTGATAAAAAATGTTAAGTAAATCACACTCAACTAGAAAATAATGCATTCGTCTCAAGAGACAAGTAGTTATTTTTTTGTGCGATCATTTTCACTTTACAGCGCACATAATACAGTGTATTACTGTGTATATAATTGATTGTAATGTACCAAATGGATGCGTGTCAACATTTTGTGTATAAATTTTCTTAAAGATTTTTTTTTGCGCTTGTCCATATTATCTGTATCATATAAACTGAAAAATGTGATCGATGAGTTAATTTTAAATTACTGGTGATAATGTGCGTCCATTTAATTTAATTCAGCCAATTCCCTAGGGGTTACATTAAAACTAGATAAATCAATTATTAACAAAAAATACATCTGCAATACATGTTCCATATACCGTTTATCGAAGCCAGCAAGTTTAAAACAAATTTAAAAACTCGTTGCGGTGTGGCATACCATGTATGGCATTCCATTCAAAAAACTTATTTTTTAGTTTAACCATTACCATGTTTCCATGACAGAGTTAACCTAGGTTAACTCAGGCTTACGTGCATGGAAACGCAGATTAGGGTTGAGTTTCGTTAAACCCAAATAAACTCAACGAAACTAGTGTGGTTGGGTTAGATTCTGTCTGTCAACATTTTTTTAATTTTTTTTATGCATAAACTAGTTAACATCCATTCATTAAAACATGACGACGAATGCAAAATTTTATTTGCAATTTTTGAAGAAATGCTGTCAAATTAACTCGATTTACGATGTTCATGGAAACGGTATGGGTTAACGCCGCCATGTTTTTAACTCAACGAAACCAAAACCTAATTTAACTCGGTTCATGGAAATATGGTACATATTTCCAAGAAAAAGTAAAATCTAAGAGTTTAATTTTATTTCCGTCACTGTACCTAATTAATTTATTATCTGCGTTACTTTAAATCATCTACGATTATAAACACGCCTTAATAATCTAATCGGTTATTCATTATCATGTTGGAACAGAAATCTTATATGATCTTTAAATTCTAATTCGAAATGTTTCCGTTTAAGTTCTAATTAGTTGATGATTCTGACATCTGTTGTCGACTAGGTGAAATATATTACAATTACGTAAATAGGGCAACCCATAGAGTAAAATATACATAAGAGGACTCATGTAGTGTAAATTTTTGTTTTGTTCGGAGGTTAATCTATTTTACTATTGGCAATCTGTATAAGCCTAACAAGAACAATGAACTATAAAATAAGATTAACCTCGGAAAAGAAAGTGGCTTATATAATTTGCACTAAATGATTCTTTTATATATTTATTCCTCCATGGGCAAACGTAATTACTTTAACATTTAATGCGAACATTTCGATTATTGTTTGTAATAATATTTTTTAAAGTGAGTTGGTTTTCCTCCCCTGGCCCAATCGATTTTGAACGATTTTTTCGGAATATTTCGAATTCAATAAATAATTTTTGAAGTTACCCAAACAAATTTTATTTCTATCGTTTCATTTGGATAGCAACGATTAATTGAGCTTAGGTTTTACATGGAAATATAAGTCAAATACGTTTTTTTCTAGAACTAATTAATTTGAATTGTTCTTATTAACGACACCACTATACCTTCCTCATTAAAAATAACTTTTAGGGCGTCATTTGTCGCCACTATAAAAATTAACTTGCCATCGTACATGTTTTCCGTAATATCAGGTTTATAGGATCTGATTAAACTCGCCGAAAAAGACAATTATTCTGGGTCATAAGGAGACACTCATTTGGCTCCCTTCGGTTATGCGGAGTTTAATCTGATACGATTCCTCCTTTTGCGTCATCATCTAGGTCATTAAGGTTGAATTAGTTAAACCAAACTTCATTACCATTTTAACCTATTTTCAATTCACCATAAATGTCAAGTGTTGTCAAAATGTCAAATGTTAATTTTCAAGTTGCAGCCGTACTCTAATACTCTTTTCTGGAAGAAGAGCCTTCATTTCGAGCTATCACTACATCACTACTGTGTCTTCAAAACTGTATTCAAAACGTCTTTAAGTTTCAAATTTCATGGCGAATGATCGTAAGTTCTTAACAGGAGCTTATACCAGCTTCATTTACCACAAATCTTTCTGAATGAGTTGTTACACTGTTCGTTAAAGCTGTAACGATATAATATGAATACGATACTCTGTCAGCAAGGAGAAAATCATTTTCTTGTATCGTCGAACGATTTCTTGGGGCTCGAAGAGTAAGGAACTATTTTTGGTACACTCGGTCTACCGGTGATTTCAGTATCTCCATTCACTATATAGATTTTTGTGCGATCGTTTTGGATGATCACCAGTTTGTAATGCAAAACCCTCTCACATGTTGTGCCATTTTGGTACATACACATATCTAGCTTCTTCTAGCCGTACTTTTTAGTAAGTGTTTCAATACGATTTGCGTTGTGGTTGCCCCTTAATTTGCTTGTTGTGTAAATTTTGCATAGTGGTAAATTGGAATGTTGTATAGTGATAATCGTTGGAAAGTTGAATACTGTTGTAGTAGTCAGAAAGATACCAGTATCATTATTTAAATTAGCCGATGAATACTGTCATTAATTTTGGGATAATTTTGAGTGCTCGGTTATCTTGTCTTAATGTACTTCAATTTATAATATTCTTACGAATTCTACTCTACACAGATATAACACTCGGTGTTCTATGCCCATGTCTTACCATACAAACGATCGTTGATCCGAATCCAACTCGACGCAAACATCTTATTGAGCAAATCTTATTCTAATTATGCGATTATGTTACCGGATCAAGTATTCCTGTAATACTGATTGGAATTTGGATTATAGAATGACATTCCAACTCGATGGGAGATCATCAGTCATCAGTTAGTTATCAAGGGAAAATATAGGAGTAAGCAACTTCGTTAACTTACATGCGAAAGTAAATTTACAATTGCAACACGCGTACATTGACAAATACAATAAATGGAATAATCTTGAACAGCGATGGACAAAAGCGCGAGCAAGTTGCCATGAACAATACAAGTTAAGAAGTAAAACGTGAAATAGGGGAACTGTGATACAAAGTGATAAATGGTAATATAGTGAATTTGTTGCAGAAGTAAATGGGTGTTGGGAAATAAAGTTTGTAACTTTAAAACGCTTAGTGTTTTATTTGCAAACTCAAATACGAATTCGTATTGAACGCCCAAAATTTGTATTGTTTGGTGTCAAAAGTCATATGTAAAAGTGATACGTAAGAGTGATTTTGTAGATAAAAGCTATGGTTTGGTTAAAACCTTAAACACCTACACATCTCAGCGATTAAGGGATAAGCTTCACATAATCGCGTTCAGTAGGGCGTATTATAAATTACAAAAATTATCGCCGACGCAAGGACTATCATGCCAGCCCAGCCGTCTACTGCTGAACAACAGAACCCATTCTTGGACATGTGAGATAATATGATGAAGGTTCCCAAACAAAGAACAAATGGCTAAATTTACAGAACTATACGAATGGTGCAAGGCAATCAACTTGCCGACCTACCACATAAAGTACAACGTGCAACACGGAAACTTCGATGAATTTCAACATAACTACTAGCTTCAAATTCAAAAGCTTTAGCGAGAGATGAGGAATCTTGAAGAAAATTTGGACGGTCGATTAAAAATGAAGGAAAAAAGCAAGTGGAAGCCCGTTTTGAAACAAATACCTCACAAAATTATTGGATATGGAAAACTAAATGAAACTTTTTCAACGGAAGCAGTTACCGGAAGGTCATGAGAAATTTTAAAGCCTTCGACATTCGATAGCGACATCCCATTTTAGTATTTTATAGGTATTTTATAGTGCACTTCCAAGAGGCAGTACAGCCTTATTCTTCGGTTCTGCGAGGGGAAACTACAGATGTCTTGCAAGTTGTATCTGCAACAGAAAGGAATTATGATCCGACAGCTGCGTGGGAGGAGCCTGCACAAGGCCTTGAAAGTGAGGTAACGAAATTGGCACGTCAAGCTTATCTGCAGATAATGCACCTGCAGATGTGTTGAATGGACGAACAGGATGTGTTTACCTGTGCTATCATGTGGTATCACCGTGTGCTATCATGTACGAGCACGCGAAACTTCATTGGAGAGCCAAGTCTAAAGGTAAAACCATATCAGTTGCCAACCAACCAAATGGTTGGTACAAATGCACAAATGCGAAGTTGAGAAAACCATTGTAAGCTTTTCGGACTAACGGACGAGAAAAATTACGTTCTCCGTCTCGATATTTCCGATGCTAACAACCCAGCCATTACATAAGAATTGTAAGCGGCCAAGTACACAACTCCGAGAGAAGCTGAAATGAGGCAGTGAAACGTTGCGCGCCACGAAGAGAGGAGGAAGAAAATGCGCTAAGAACCCGTTAAAATCACATAACTTGGGGCGGATTACATATTTACATTGGGTAGTTGGAGCCGGAGCTTTAAAATCGGTTGTTCGCCCTGATATGATATAACCAAAACAGATTGAGGATATTGTTCGTTATAATTTGCTAGCAGCGACAAGTAAATCTACAGTAGTTAAAGGAGAATGTACCTTTCCAGTAACGTTCGGGGGAATGCGGTTCAAACTTTGGTTTATCGTAGCATTTGGGTTGGGACGGAAATCACCCAGCCAAAATTGGTTTCGATGATGTTTGGCTTGCTCTTTGATATTCCACTGACTTGATCACTGATGAAACTATCGTAATCATTAGCCCTCACTAAAATATCAATAGAAGCTGGCGTATCAACCCTGGGGTCAGCCAAGTCTAACGGATATCACGGCATTGGCCAACTTTTTCGTATATGAATGTGTATGTAGACGTTTTTGAATGGCAACTTAAATGTTTTATGACACGAGGTTTCTTATATCCGTCCATAGTGTTACTTACTTCAGTTATACGGTAGGGGTTTCTACGCAGAATTCTAATTTTCAGCGAGTGCCTCTTTACTTGCGCTGGATTATTTGTTGTTAGGTGCGTTTCTTGAGTATTATGATCTGATAATCTGTTTCCACCGTTACCTGTGGGCTTCAATGTATTTTTTTATAGCGCCTAATCCAAGAAAAAGAGATCTGCGTCAAAATTCAAAATTGCGTTGTTAGTCGATAGACGAATTTGTTTCTCGCAGCTGTATGATTTGCGAGGGGATCAGGAACCATAACGATCAATAGCGCGCCATTCTCGGTCACCAGTCGATATGTTTGTTTCATCCCCGACTCGTTCTTAATTTTACTCGACACTTTGATGTGACTGAAGGTGAGGTGAAGATGTTACTTCACCACGAGCCTTTTGCCCAATACACAATCAAAATGGGTACCGAATTTACCAATGCAGACCTCTTAAAGGGCTGAAACAATTCAAACAACAAACAAATCTTTTAATTGCTTGAATGTAAATCACAGGGTACATGATTTTAGTTGCAGAGCGTGATGTCACTAGTGTCATAAAAGCACCACATCTCATTGCTTGGCTCATCAGACTAAGGAAGATCCATCAACAAGTAGAACGAATGCCCAACCGGTTATAGAATACCTTTGCCAACAGGCGGGGAAGCAATGCAAACTACAACATCCGATGTACAAACACTCGCCATAAGACAAACGACTTCCCAAGGCATCCTGTCCACTGCATTGATAAAGATCGAAAATAGAAACAGTCAATGGCTGACGTATCGTGCTTTATTGAACTCTGCATCGCAAACGTTGTTTATATCCGTAGCATGCATTCAGGATTTGAAATTAACTGGAAATAATGCAAGAATTAGGGCTTGGCGAAACGGGAATGGGAACCGCACTAGAGGTTCTACCGCATTTAAAATATCATCCAGGAATTATGCTGTAATATTGACGACTCAAGTGTTCATTATACTAAGAGTATATAGTACATCTAATGAATTAGAGTTGAAGAAGAGGAGCCTTGAAATATTGATGTTTCGATTTACGTTACGAAACCAACGTTCAACAAGCGTAGTCGTATTGGTATGCTATTGGAAGTAAACGATTTCTTTTCAGGGTACTACAACAAGGAGCAATTAAGGTTTGAAAGTGAACTGAGGGTGATTAGTAACATTCTTCTTTTCGTTGAAAAGGGCTTTGTGAACATAATAAGTTCGGCACGTTTTACCTTCTGCATAAAATCTTCCACGGGATTATGAATCTTCTCTCTAAGAGATATTTTAATGGGCGGACCGATTGTTCAACCACTTCAGATCCTGATACGATTCTCATAGCATACATTTATATTATGCGGAGACATGGAAAACCTGTACAGACAGGTGTTGGTCAGAATGAAGATCGTCAATACCAAAATATTTTATGAAGAAAAAGTACTGACCAACAGCCGATCACCTATAAATAAATTAAACATACTGACATAAGATGCAGCATTACCAGCGTTTTTCGCAACTCGTAGGTTAAAGGAGATTGGCCTTCAAATGCAACAACATCAGCCAGAAGTAACCCAACTCATACTTCAGAATGTATATGTAGATGTCCTAATGATTGGATCCATAACAATATCAAACAATAAGGGGATAATGGCGCAAGTTTCGACAGCAAAAATCGATAGATGTCTATATCAGTCAAACATTACAAAATATTCTCATGAAACTAACAAAATCTGATGAGAGGCTACAAAAATGGGAAGATAGCGCATTGGGAGCTAAACCCAAATCCACACAAAAATGAACAGCATAATGAAAATCATGTCATGAAATGCTAATGGTTTGGTCCGGCATGAACAAGAATTACAAGCAGTCCCCGATATTGAGAATATAGGTGTGTGTCTTATTTCGGAAACACATTTTACTAGGCAATCCTACATAAAATTTGAATGCTATTGCACTACCCATCCAGATAATTCAGCCAGAGGAGGAAGTGCAGTTATCATAAAAATATTCAACATTTTGAAGAAGCAAAGTATGAACAAGAAGAAATTCAGGCGACAGTGGTTTATATAAAAACCCACAACTTTCGTATTCTTATGGCAGGATTGTACCAAGACATTCTATTAAAAACAAACAATACTCAGAGTTCTTCAAGCGGCTGGGAAAAAGGTTCATAATAGGTGGTGACTTCAATGCGAAGAATACCCGGGGTTCTAGATTAACTACAACTAAAGGAAAATAATTACTAATTGTCATTAAATAAAATGGATGTGAATCCATTTCAACAGGAAAAGCAATATATTGGCCAACTGACCTAGGAAAAATACCTGACCTGATCGATTTTTTCTATAACCAAAAATATTTCTAATAATTTTATGAAAGTCGAAGAAAGCCAAAATACAAGTATATCATCCAAAAAGGGAGTAATCCAGTACTAACCAACAAACATACGGACTGGGATAGTTTCAAAGTACACCATGAACAAATAATACTTTTGTAAGTTCCTTTAAAGTCTAAGGAACAACTGGACAAAGAAGTCGAAAAGGTCATTACGGATTTCAACAATCAGCATGGGAAAGTACTCCAGAAATCAAATTAAGGCTAAAAGGAAATAACTATCCAATAGAAATTAGAAATCTCCTCAGGGATAAACGAGACAAGACAAAAAAAGACTAAGCAATTTTACTCAACAATTAACAAGTGAAATTCAGTAACTAAAAAATGAGTCAGTTAATTTTTACTTAAGTAAGTTGACGAATGACAGTAATACGAATTGTTTGCTGCGAAAGCAACTAAAATTCTGAAAAGGCCAATAATGCCGATTCATCCTACCAGTAAAATGGATGGAACATGGGAAAAGAAATCAAAGAAAAAGCTGAAGGATTTGCTAATCATCTTGAAAATAAATTTCAACGTCATGAATGTCAATTACGAGAAACATTGAATGAAACCATAATACAATTTCTCGAAGATGTCACACCTACATCGTCTACTGAAGTAACAAACGAAATTAAAAACATTTTAAACTTAAAGAAAGCACCGGATAAATAATAAAGCAAGCAAGGACCGAGAAAAGGTACGGTAAAGTTAACTAGTATCATAAACGCTGGCTGAGGTTATCATGATTCCCAAACCAGGTAAACCTCCACAACTACAATAACATCATATAGGTTTACATCGTTGCTGCCAATAATGTCTAAACTCTTTGAAAAGTACTATTAAAAAGCCTGAAACTAATAATTGAAAAAAATAACCTAATTCCGAAACACCAATTTGGTTTTCGCAGTGGGCACTCAACTATTGATCAAGTGCATAGAATAACCAATATTATTGAGAAGACTTTAGAAGAGAAGAAAGTTTGTTCCGCAGTATTCCTTGGCGTAGCGCAGGCCTTTGACAAGATTTGGCACATCTACAAATTTAAATTAATAATACCTAAACAGTACAGCATAATAGCGGAATTGTATATAACGGAAGGGTATTTCAGACTTAAGCAAGAAGATGAATATTCTGAGCTTAAGGAAATAAGAGCAGAAGTTCCATAAGGACGTGTACTTGGGCCACGTCTGTACTTACTACACACCTATAGTAGGTAATTACAACTCAGATACAACATAGGAATTACAAACCGCCCTAGAGCAAGTACACAACTGGACACAAAAAAAAATTAAATGAAACCAAATCTGTACATGTCGACTTTACAAACAAGAGATTACTACTATCAAACCAGTATATTTAAATAATCAAGAAATACCGCATGCAAACACTGCCAAATATCTTGGTATATCTTCTCATGTAAAGAAGAAAAGAGATGAGTTGAGATTAAAATACAATAAAATGTATTGGTTAATGGGGGAAAAACTCTCGCCCACCAATCCCTAGTAAGCTTCTGCCAAGTGCCAAGAAACATCGTCAACGCATCATAGTTTGTTAGAAATAGCGACATCCACAAAGATCTGGGCATAGAATCGATCAAACCCGAAATTATGAAATTGGCTAGAAGTCATGAACAACAGCTAATATGGATTTGATTAGATGGCTCAAAAGTGTAAAGCCTAGTGAGTTAGGGTAAAATCAGCTAAAATAAATGTTTATCTAGCGCAAAATAAAAGCACGATCAAATAATAAATATCAATGCTGAGAAAAAATAATTGTTGACATTGTTGACATATTGTTTACATTTTCTACATTATTTACTTCTATTTTTTAATTATCTACAAACATTGTATACACGTGTATAATATTATTAAACTACGCGATGTAGTCAATACGGCACAACACTGCTTAATTGATCATTGTGCAAACTAACTCATAGAAATATCTAGTTTCGATTTATATTGGATTTATTAAAGTCTCTGTAGCGAATCAGCCAGCAAGCAACGACGCGAATTAATGTACTAAGCGAAATACACTTTCGAAATACAAAAAAAATAATTATTTTTTGACAGATTGCGGATTATTTACTTATCTTATCCAAATACTGCGTATATAACTGTAATATTCAGATCAATCAGTGTTGTATTTGTTTATACAATTTTTATTTTATAAAAAAAAATTCATTTAAATTTAATATTTTTTATGCAAAATTACAAAATAAATAAACAACAAGTACATCTACCGTATATACATTATATTCATTTTGTTTCAATTAATTTTGATTTGTTTTTGGATAAATAAAATAAAAAATGCCAGAAAATTACATTTTTATTTTAAATGAAAAAAGTTTTTCATTAAAAAAAATATTTTTATTTTATTTATTATTTTGATTGTTGTAAAAAAATCAATTTTAATTATTATTTGTTCTGTTTACTTTGTACGAAAAAAAAAACAATGTCAATAAGTGACTGGGATTTTTTTAATCGACAGCAAAAAGGACCTGTCAAATAACTCATATTATTCACACTAGAATGACACCAAACAGCTTCACACTCATAATAACACAATAATTTTATTACAACAATAACTTGTTTTATAATTTCACACTTCGTTCATTCAGACAGATGTCTCAAATTTTTATTTGATGATGTTTGCACGGTTTGTATGAAAGCACACAACAAATACGTCTCCCGGAAGGAATACCTCCCCAAAAGATTCACCACACATATCACTCATAGAATAATATGTTGTACGCATTATACGAAACAAGTGAAGGGATGAAAAACAAATTATATAAATTGAAAGGAAAATTGAAAAATAACAAATAAAAAAAACTACAAAAAATATGAATAAATAGCAAGGGGTGAGTGGGTGACAAATAAAAATAAATTTAACTTAACATATTTTTATTGTTTTTCCGATGCATAACGAGATGAATTTTCCCCGAAGGGATTTCACGCATTTTTTATTTAATTTTTTTTATGATAAGTACTCTACACTTATTTACATTTAATTTTTCCACCCTTAACATGTTACATTCCCTGATCCTAAGTGAATATATGAATTATCAATTTTAGTTATTATCGTTATTATAACTGCATTTCAAGTATGTATTATAATACCCAGATTACTGGAAGAAATCTGGCAGAAGAATGGAATTATAACATTATTTTGACACGGGGAAAACAATGCGGAAAATTGAAGTACATTAAAAGATTATTAAATAAAATTTAATTTCAGAACGTAAAATATGAAATGAGGTGAACTTGTATGCACGTGATTACGGGTGGTGTTAGGAAAACCCGGACTGAATATGATTTAAAAATTTAAATGAGATGCCAATTTGTTGGATAACGAAGCCGCGCACTATGGCATATACCAGGATGTAACAAAACGGGACATCTCAAAATAGTTCGATGCTGATAAATTTATCGAGAGATGCTAATAACCCCTAATTAAAAAACCACATAATTTTGCAGATTTTAGGGGCCAACCAAACCCCCTAACAGCCAAATTTGTATTAATCAAATAGAAATCGCAAATCATAGCTGAATTTGTAGCTTATACATTTTACCGTGTGTTTAAAATGATTTGTATATGAGTGCTCTAAACCTGCACCGACCAAATTAGCTCGACTCAATGAAACCTGTACTATAATTTTTTACACATTCATTTCAATTTATTACAACAAATCCCGATTTTATTACGATTACCGTTTTCGAAGAACGAGTGGTCGGTTTAGCTGACAATTAAACCTGCACCGCCAAAATTGTAACTTTTGGTGTAGCTATGATATCGGGATGATTCTTGGACCAGAATTTATCACAAATTAATTACATTGAATAAGTTAGTTCAAGACCAACCCTATAACTTGCCTCAGGGTTAATTTCTCCCCAAAACGATTATATATTTCAAAAACGTCAATGCCTCCAACTTTAATAAATTTTTTTACACCAGACTGCCACCAGATTTTACGTATGTGAAGCTGACCCGAAAACCATCCCGAAAAACGTCTTTAAAATTTAGGTGTGTTTCTCCGCTAAATTCATTAAAAGGCTTTTCAGCCCGAAAAATTAAAAAAATATGGAGAAAATCAAATTCCATCCGGAGAAAATAAAAACAATCTCACGTACACACAGCAAATTTTAAGTATAAAATTACCTTACAGTGGGGATAAGCGACCTCCCCAGCTGATTTAATATTCGCTTCTGTGAGATTAGGTATCGGAATTATGCTCATATGTCATATGTGATAGGTGACATATGAGCATAATTCCGATACCTATTCTAACAGAAGTGAATATTTAATCAGCTGGGGAGGTCTCCCCATTGTAAGGTAATGAGCATTTGTAAGCTTAATGCTGATGATCAGTGCACTAATTAGGCATATACCGTTACATCTGCCAGCTCTGTGAGCGGAGAATTTTTCAGCGACATATGAGCTTAATTTTAAAGGAGATTTTCTGGATGGTGTTCGGGCCAGCTTCACATACGTCCAGATTTTGGGAAAAATGTTGCAAGAAGTCTTGTCAATAGTAGATTAGACTTATCCAGGTGTGTAGTAAATTATGTTTGTGTCAGGATGCGCGAAATCGACTCCAAACGGTAGAGGCTTCAAATAGGAAATATAAGGGTCGATTTTACCCCCTTTAATAATTTATTACACCCGACCGCCACGCAAATATTGAGTCCAATGTTACTCCGTGGTCGTTTTGAAAGGCAGGTCAACTTTATTCACTTGTGTAATAAATTGTTTTGTGTTAGTTTACACGGGATTTGCTCCGAACGGTAAAGGTTTGAAATATTTAATTTAAAGGTCGATTTTGCAAAATTTAATAATTTATTACACCAGACCGCCACAATCAAGCAGCTTGAAATCGTCCTTGATATCATTTGGTCTCCGACGAAGAAGTGCGATATCATCTGCATATTCAAGAAATTGGATTGTGAGTATGCGCATCGCGAAGTTTCAATACCACTTTTCCTTATTACTTACTCGAGCGGTAGATTGAGCACACCAGATGTTGTTTTGAAGGGGTCAGATACTGTCCGCCCACTACGATTCTACACATAGAGCCAGATGTTGGTAGCTTACACAGAGCGACAAGCTTCTCTATAATTCCTAGACATATGAGCGCAATCCAAAGTATGTCGTTAGGGAATGGTAATATTGTACTCCCAACCTCTTTTAAAAATAATAATCAATGTGAAATACTGATCAGTGGTTGATCAATTGGGGCAAAAACCACATTGACATAGTCATCCATGTTTTTTAGGCGAGAGTGACGATTCTGGCAAGTACAACGTTAGTAAGCACTTTATAGGCGGTGTTTAACAAAACTATACAACGGTAATGTTCACATTTGAAATGGTTGTCTTGTTCATAAGGCGGATAGATGAGTTCGGTTTTCCAATGATCAACTCCTTGTTCCAAATTATCACGATGAAGTCATAAAGATTTAATGCAAGAGTAGCTCCCTCCTTGTTTTACTATTTATGGCTGCGCCTAATTATTCTACTGTGAGATATGGAACAAATACCTTTTCACCTGGTGAAGCTACAGCTCGAATAGGGATTGATAGAGCAGTCCGATTTAGTAGATTTCCATGTTCTTATTTTTATATCCTAGTGCGTTACATTTTACGAGGGCATGGTTGTAATGAACTCGAAAAATTAATCCGAAGACTTTATTTAAGGTTCATAAGTTGATTGATTTTGTTAGAGTAGGTAGTTGGCCCGCAGCTCAACCTACTTTTCGCGTGTGTATAGGTGATACATCTTATTGGACCCAGTCGTACCTTGAACACGTTTATATATAGCTGGCAGTCGCTGATTTGGTATTGTTTCTGCGGGGTCAATAACCTACCCACCGTATCATTAGAATCCTTGGCTGTAAGCAGAATTTCCTCTGTGTCGCCTTAACTACTTCAACTGGAGGAGGTTGAATCTCGGACTTTGCCATCCACAATTGAATCCGTTATCGGATAAAATTTGATTAGGTGCTCGCTTTCATAATGTAAATCTCCTTAAACTACCCAAGAATGTTACTGTCGTTATATCATTAACATATCTTTTTACACAAACACATGAAAATGACGATATATACCTTTTAATAAGATTGGAGCCGTTACCTCATTTGAATTCTAGCATTAACGCTCCGGCGGAGTTCACACTAGTTCTCACAAATGGTTGGGATAGAGTAACTCTTACGCTCAATAAATTACTCAATAACTCCCAGGAAGTGTGATTCAAATGGCGAAACCAGATAATACATTTATGACTTCGTGCTTTTCGGCGTGCTTCCAAGATTCAATATTTCATGCGAGATAGTGATACGATTAGCGACGGCCCCGGATGCAAATATTTCATATGTAAATATCTCATATGTAACATCTAGATTTCAACGTTGATGATTGGCATGATCCGTCGAACACAACTCTAAGGTTCGTTGTTTCACTGTTATTTTTCCAAATAAGGTTCAAGTTCTAAAGGAGATAATTTGGCCATATGCCCTAATAATTCGTAATTCTTAATAAATTCGAGAAACAATTCTCCGAAGACAGGATTTGCTTCCATTTTTCGTTCTATCGTAATTAGACGACATTTGATAGCTGTGCATGGATTGCCCATGTTTAAACATTAATTTTGAACAGTTGAACAATGACTTCGTGACGTTGAAGCCTTAAAGAAGTACTGCTCCTAATGATGTTCCTCCTCATTATAAATTCTCGTTGGCAACTGCTGACGTTTCAAAATTTCTTAAGTGCGTCATCTCATTAATTTCATACTGTAACATGAACATTCCGTAACACTCGAAATTATCAATTTGTCTGCTTTGCCCATTGGTCAGATACCACCCACCCAAAGATAATATCTTGCGAACTATTTTATCGATTATAGAGTGGATTTTCATCGTTTTTGAGATATGCATTCGTGGTACAAATGTCAAAGACAAATTCAACTTGCACTATTTAAGCTCTACGCAACAACTGTAATGGTCCGCAGTTTACGTCTTATCAATTTCAACAATTTTGTTGTTTTAATAACATTGAGCAGCTGACATTTGCACTATTTCATCCCGAATGAACTTGCGAGACTGAACGATTCGTACGGTTTTAATGGCTTTAAAGATAAATTGTTTCGATGGAATGTGCCACATCTTTGCCAGCCGATCACTTGCTGAAATTCAAGCATAGTGTATAATCCAGAACTATACTCTACTAGGACTTCTTCTGAGGCCGAGGAACTTCCAACTCTCTCGCGGTTCGCTTTTCACATCCTACTTTTACGCCGTTGTCAGCCAATTAGAGGACGTACGGCTATAGGTCCGATTTTCATAGTACCATTTGCACATTGCATAGCTCCATGCCAGCCTATACTGGCATGGAAGGTGGGTCGTCCATGAGTTCTGCACTCCGACACGAGGTCATAGTTGTGTTCATTTTCATCACAGATCGTAATGATGGCGAAAATCCCTTTTGCATCTTGCCTTATAGGGATCCGAACCTGGTACCTCCCGATCCAAACGCCAAAGCTTTAACAACTGTGACGTTTGGTCAGTACAACAAAATTCAAATTAAATGACAGCGGATATAATAAAGATTTTTTGCAGTTGGAGGAGCGTGCAGAAAATGTTTAATTTCCAAATATTTGGAACGACGTTTATACCTGTTGATAACGATATTCGGAACGTGGAAGCGGCATCAATATTATCTTCGTGTTGGGGTCTCATCTGGTCCTGAGATAAAACCGAACATTTCAACTAATAAGAAAATTGATCATCCACCTGTTGCAACACCAGTTATAAGGTTAGATGGAAAACTTGTTTTATTGCTCGGAAATTTATAAAATTAGAGTTCTATATTCCCGAATTGAGTCATTCTTCACCGTACAGACTTCACACGGACTTGCATACAACTCTAAGATTACCAAGTATTTTTCATCACCACCTTATATCAACAAAACCCTAATTCATTATTATTTCGACCATCTAGTCGATAATAACACAACATCCAAATCACATGCAAAAGAAAGACTTTTGCAAAGACGACCGGTTAATTCACATCAACGGATTAGTGATTCGCACTATTACATCGATCTACAAATATTTTGAATCACGTCTAAATTTAAATAAAATGTGCGGCTTTTAGGCCTAATATGATGAGCCAGTGAAATTTTGACCAAATATAAATATTTTCGATACACAGTTTCTAATCTAGCCTTCTTTGGTCCGAAGGGAAGAGGATGATGATATCCATGGGTTGGTGTTGCTAGCCCGAAACATGGAAGTTCAAAATCAAAATCCTGAAACAAAATGGAGGTCGAACTTGGAACACAATATTCGTAGCAAACTGAGTATTTATTTGGCAAAGGTGTATGGAAAATATGTAACCGCACGAAAATTAACTTTAGCTTTAAAGTTAAAAACTTTTGTTTCCTCAACTTGAAAATACCACCAATAAATAATTTAAAAAAATTGTTAAAACGGTGGTAATAAAAATTAAAAATTGGTAAATAAAATCAAATTAGTCGAAAAACGCTACTCTATGCACGTGTTATTAGATCGAATACAATTTTGGTGTCGAAATTTTTAAGTTTCAATAATTTCCCTAATGTGTGGAAATTCCGTTTTTAGGCAGCATTTCGTGCAATGCACGAATTGCCAAATATGGAAGTATATATCGAATATACATAAGAAAAACCGCCACACGAAGTTGGTCGGAAGATGGAATGAAAGCTGCTGTGCTTGAACTGAATGAAGGTCATCCAATTCGAGCATTTGCAAGAAAATTAGGATACCTGTGTCAACAATCCGAGGTTATAGAAATGGAGTTTTCTTATTTCGCAATAATATTGAGAAAATTCGAGATTATCTTTTGGATGTCTCAAACAAATTTTACGAGGTCACAATTAGTGGGTTTAGTCTAAGTAAAATTTCATACCCAATCAACTAGATTGGCCGAAAGAGATTTCTTTGAGCAGTTTTTAAAACGAAATCCAGCGTTAAGTTTGCGCAAAACTGAACCAACCTTTTAATAAAACAGAAGTCGGCCTTTTTTACCAACCTTGAGTCAGTGCTTCAAACCTCCGATAATTTTTAACATGGATGAAACTGGCATTAGCACTGTGCAAAAACCTGGTCTAGGATTCAAAAGGGCAGAAACAAGTAGGACAAGGCGTAAGTTGGAAATGGGGTAGAAATGTGTCACATAGTGTGATGCGCTGTGAACGTATAGGCGGGGGTTTTATCCCGCCGATGTTTAAATTTTTCCATTCCAGATTATCACCGCAACTGTAAAACCGGTCTGGTCGGTGCCCAAAAACGGATGGATTAACGGATCTTTTTGTAGAACGTTTAAACCACTTTATAACCATCGCCAAATCAAGTGAGAGTTGAGTGAGTTTTACTGGTTCTTGATAATTACGGCTGTCACAAAACCTTAGCAGTGTATAATTTGTGCAAGGATCAATATGTTGTAGTGGTCTCGTTGCCACCTCATACATTACATCGTCTGCAGCCACTCGACGTTAGTTCCTTTCGTGGTTTAAAAGCGGCATTCAATAACGTATTAGATGTTTTTATGAAATCAAATGCTCGTCAAAGAATTTCTCCATACGATTTGGCTGCATCATTTAATAAGTCGTACATTCGCGTCGCTACGTTAGAATATGGAGTTTCAGGATTTAAAAAAACTGGTATAGCTGCTTTTATAATCCTATTACATTTTCGGACGACGATTTTTCTCCTTCCAGCCTTAAAGCATTAATCAAATTATTAATATTCCTGAACATGAGGAATATATTAGCTGTTTCGGTTGGTATATTTTATTTAAAGAAATCTATTCTGTGATTTACTTGTTTGATTTCAGAATTTAATTTAAAACAAAAATATTTAAAATTCAAATAAAGAACTTTAAAACACAAAAATATAAATCAAATTTTTATTTAACAATTAAAAATTTAAAAAAATAGTTCTTAAGTTTATTTTTGAAGTTTTCCTTTGATAAATTAAAGTCAAATAGGTTGTCGACGTTGTTGAAAGATTTAGACGACCTATTAATGGGGTTATTTTCTCCATAGTTTGTGGAATGGTGTTCTAGTGCTAGAAACCCATGGTTTCGAAATGTTCTGCAAGGTACATGAATTGATATATTTTCCAAAATGTGACCCAGCAAGATGTTACCAATGAAAGCCGCACCTATTTTAGGGTAAAACTATAACTAATTTTTATTTACTTTACAAATCGTAGCGGTTGCATCAACAATTTTAATGATTCGGCCGTGAAGTTCAACACAAGCAAGTGGCTTCAGTTCAATAATTTAGCCCTGTAAAACAAAACGGCCCTACTAAACAGAGTTCGATTATATTTACAGCAACTAACTAGAAGCGAGGAAGGCAGAAAATCTAAACGCGACATAAGTAAAAAAACTCGACTGAATCGAATACAAAACAAACATAAAACAAAGAATAGTAAAAGATCAGTTCAAATTTAATTTTTGATGCTCTGAATCCGGGAGTGATGGATGTCCATGAATCTGTTTTATGTCACGATGATGACCTGGATGATTTTCATCTTTTAAGCACTAATGAGATATTCCTAGTCTGTTCAGAATTTGAAAAGGACACACGGTGCATGGTGTCATGCCAGTTTGGTGGCGAGGATATGGTCGAGCTGTATTGCAGTGATTTTTTTTACGTGAATACGTCTTTGAATTTGCTTTATATAGAGGAAGGCAATTCAAAAAACTCATTATAACAAAATCGAGGGATACAGTTTGATGCTGCAGCTACATATCTATTATCTACATCCAAAATTTAATTACACCAATCGATAGCTAAAGGATCAAAGAATTCCTTACGTTGGGTGATGACTGTTACGCATTGCTTGTGGTGGAGGGGGAAGCACCGCCAGTTTTATAGGTATTTTATTTATAGCATTATAAATTATTTTTTATTGCCTGATTTCTTTCCTGAACCTGACGAACGTTAATACACTTCATGCTAAGTGAGTTCAATCTTTGTCTTAACGTTCTCCACAAATCTCGATGTATCGTGTAGACCATTTCCTTCCCGAAACATTGTACGTATATCGTACGTTACATCGTACGTAATACTAACTTTTAATAAAGACAAAGGTCATTAGCTAGCTGATCGTGTAGGTGACACCACCAGAACATCTCTGTTATTTATCCAATCTACAGTACAGTAAGCCTCTGAATTACGTATAAATTCATAAAAATGTTTGTCGTTGGAGGCCAATAAGAAACGCTTTCTTGTTCCCGCATTGACATGCCACTAACTTTTAATAAAGACACAGGCTATTAGCTAGCTAATCGTGTAGGTAAGACTCCAGAACATCTCTGTGATTTGGCCAATCTCCAATTCAGTAAACCTCTAAATTACGTATGAATTCATAAAAATGTTTTCATTTGAGGCCAATAACAAAATCGTTCTTGTGTATATTGCCACTAACTTTTAATAAAGGCACAGGTCATTAGCTGCCTAACTCTGTAGGTGAGACCCCAGAACATCTCTGTGATTTGGCCAATCTCCAGTTCAGTAAACCTCTAAATTAAGTATAAATTCATAAAAATGTTTGTCATTCATAGCTAATAACAAAAGCTTTCTTGTGTCCGCATTGACATGCCACCAACTTTTAATAAAGACACAGGTCATTAGCTAACTAACCGTGAAGGTGAGACCCCAGAACATCTCTGTGGTTTGGCCAATCTCCAGTTCAGTAAACCTCTAAATTACGTATAAATTCATACAAATGTTTGTCATTCGAGGGCAATAAAAGAGCTTTCTTCTGTCCGCATTGACATGCCACTAACTTTTAATAAAATTATTTACCTACTGTATAACACATTACTAATACTAATACATTTTTTTGTTAATTTCGGGGTACCATCGTATTAATTATTGGCCAGATCACAGAGATACTACCAAATAGTGACTAGCATCAAATAATGGCATAGGAGGTGCTCTTTGAAATAAAATTGTCAGGTTTCCATTATTAACATTGCTTTTACCGACTGTTTGTTTTTATTAATTTAGCAAATTTGCTTTTTGTTAATTATGTTGTTTTGTTAAAAACTTCACATTCGTCGTAACTACCACAGAACATCACGAAATTACCCGCTTGGTGGGATAATACCGTTTTTCAGGGTGTTTGAGAAAAATTCAATTAAATCAAAAAGGGTAACTACTAGTACATACCATTAAAACATAACCATCCCATTGTTGTATATTTCATTGACCACCCGTTATTTAATACGGCTTAAATACGAATTCGGTTCTCACTCAAGTGCTACTGGCACATTAAACGATGTGGTAATTCAAGCTTAATTTGCAATTATTTTTAATATGCAACGTCAATGAAATTATTGTATTTATGTACGACAATTGCATATGATCTGATTACAGTTCTTGTATCACCTTTTACGACACTTTCCAGCAGCAGCTATAACCACTTATGTTTACCTCATGCCGAGAAATAACCATTTAAATAATAAAATTTAATAATTCAAGCATTTCTAATCTTGATTAATAATAATTGAATCATAATTTTCTTGTCACTAACGTATACATTTTCCATTTTAATTGATAAATAAAATTTTATCGATTACCGATAAATGGATATGTAATACAATAAACATAAAAATACGACACAATTATATAGTTTGGTTACCACCAGAGATGCAATTATGAAATGGTTTAACGTTTCCAGTAATTTATTATGAAAATTAGTAGTGTATGGAATGTCGATTGGAAGGAAATGTGCCAATTGCTCTAAACTAACGTAATTACCTCCAATAAATTTATAATCAAAGTGTATCGTAATTGTTATTCGGGGCTGCGCTAAAAATATAAACAATCGTAATAAAACCATAAAATAAAATGTTACACGAATTATATTATTCATAAAACATGATGGATGTGACATCGATATCGTGTTGAATAAATTCAATATCAAAAATTATGAATAAATAAATAACAAGTTAAAATGTATAAAATATTCTGTCGTGTGCAATAAATATTATAATTTTTTGTTTTGTGTGTTATATTATGGAACAGCCAAAATATAAAAATATTTTTTATTATTATTGAATATTAAATATCTCGAATTATTTTCCCATGCAATTTTTGTCTGCGCGCATAAATTCGAACGCACACGTCACAACGTAAAAATTAGCCGCCGCCACTGATATATTTTTATAATTTATACATTAAGTAATTAGATTCATCTTGTAGTATTATGATGCCATCCATCAAATGACGAAAAATTTGCGAACAAAATCTGCAAAAAATTATTTTGTCTCATATGGTGGGCGCCATCCAATTTTAATCAGTTATTTCAATAATTCACTCATCATAAAAGAAATTCCTTATCATCTAACAAAAAATGTCCATAAGAATTGGAAAATTATTGTTAGAAAGACATTATTTAATGTTTTTTGTTTTTTTTTGCTTAAAAACGTGTATATGGTTAGTAATTTTGTCGGGCAAACATAAATCAAAAATTTATAATTTGATCGATTATTGACGATGATGATAACGAGCGTTTATGCGATGTTATAGACGCAGACTTGATGAAGATGAATGAAGACAAATTTTTTGAATTCTTATTTATTTTTTGTGTGCTCCCATTTAGCTAATTGAATTGCAATAGAATATATAGATTTTTAATTTTGTAAGGAGCATGCGGTTTAATTCGCAATGCGAGGCACGACTTGGTGTACACAATGAAATACTTATAAAAATGTTGGTTAATAATTACGATCGCCCATAATGAACTTGTTACCATGGGCTTACCTATGATAGGATTGTTTCCATGGGATTTTATTTTTCGTATTATTTCGTGTATAAGAAAGCCTGTATTTCTGCCTCCCAGACACGATTATCCTGGGCAAGTTCTACATTATATAATATTTAGAGAATATGCAGAGGATGAGAAAAGTGTACTCGAATTTACAAAGTGAATGATTGAGTAACAAAAATATTAAGAAAAAACATATTGTCTTCATATTTTGCGATGGTTAGTAGGGGAGAGACCTTGTTAAAGTTAGTCGAAAGTTGCCAGCCGAAAGTGAAAAAATCGATAATGCAGATAGTGTCTTGACTACTTGAGCCGAAAGTTAAATAAATTATATATTAAATTGAAATATCGTAGTCGAAAGTGACTAATCTACTTAACCAGCCGCAAACACATGTATCGTAACAAACAACAAATACAATTTGCAATTTAATCGATACTAACTTATAGTTTCATGTGTTTATTATAGCAGCATACGGCCAACTTTCAAAAATTTATTTTATATAGATGTTATAGATTTAACCAGATAGACACCAATATGACTAGGCATATTCGATAGCCCATGACCATAGCTAGATTTCGATTATGGGTTAGGGGTAAGTCTGATGGGGTTATAGGGGTGAAGTTTTTATTTTTCCCTTATTCTGACGATAAAATATATTTTCATATATAGGAATATGGCCTATCAAATAGTCATAGTGGCATTAATGGCCTAGATCCATTATCTGGAGCGCCATAGCATTCAATGAATTTTCAATACATTGAAAGTTGAACTTTTGCCAAAAACCACCCCGTATATCCTTCAGACTTACTCCACAGTTACACCAGAGTTGAACAACAATATGAGCTATCAAATAGTCATAGTGGCATTAATGGCCTAGGTCGTTTATTTGGGGCGCTAGAGCATTCAATGAATTTTTAATGCATTCAAAATGGAAATTTTGCCAAAAAACCACCCCGTATCTAATATAGACTTACTCCACATTTAGACCAGGGTTGAACAACAATATGGCTTATCAAATAGTCATATTGACATTAATGGCCTAGGTCGTTTATCTGGGGCGCTAGAGCATTCAATGAATTTTTAATGCATTCAAAATGGAAATTTTGCCAAAAAACCACAAAGTACCTCCTTCAGACTTACTCCACATTTAGACCAGAGTGGAACAACAATATGGCCTATCAAATAGTCTTAGTGGCATTAAGGGCCTAGGTCGTTTATCTGGAGCAACAGAGCATTCAATGAATTCTCAATACATTGAAACTGGAAATTTTGCCAACAACAACCCGTATATCCTTCAGATTTTATTCACATTTAGACCAAAGTTTAACAACAATACGGACAAACTAGCACAACAATTCATATATATATATATATATATATATATATATATATATATATATATATATATATATATATATATATATATATATATATATATATATATATATATATATATATATATATATATATATTTATTTGAACTATCGGCTAATTTTTTTCGGCTAAAGAAAATCAGTTAACATTGTCCACGTTGTTTACTTTCGGCTGGGATAGTGAAGACATTATCTGCATTATCGATTATTTTCTCTTTCGGTTAACTTTAATAGTATCATCTCTTGTACAATAGTAAGGTTTGTGCGTAGGTGAGTTTTACGCAATCATCACGATTTTCATGAATCTCTGAATTATATGATTTAGAGGTCATTAGAACGAAATTGTTGTGTGACCATAATAATTTTTCCAATTTTGCTTATACCAGTTTTGTATGCACAAGTTGTTGTTGTACTATTATCTGTAACCGGGCCGATTCTCTCCCAACTAATTAACTTATCGCATCCTTCGGTTTTGTTATGTGTAAAAAGAGTGTACATCAGGCCCGGTGATATTCGGGAAATCCTGCGTGTAAAAATTTAGTCGTACATTCAAAATCAAATCTACTAATTTTTTTTTATTGTATTCGAATCAGGGAAAAATATTAATTTTGAATTAATTTTCAGGAAATTTGAAGATGCATGTGAAATAGTAAATTGTTTCTTAGGTTGTTGATTAAAGGAGCAATTGATGAAGGCCTATACCATTAGTTGTCATACAACCATTATCTCTTTTCCTAGTAGAATATAGAATTGTGTTGTGTTGTGCCATACGATCGCTAGGTGTTTGAAAAACATGGATGCTAGGATCTTTGGAAAAGCAAAGATCCAATAATCTTGCGTATCGTGCAACAATTAAAAATGAAGCAACCAATATATCTCTGCTTAAAATGTATAAATACTCGTATATGTACCATAATGCGAGATCAATTCCAATCTTTGTTTATAACGTATTGTCTAAATGGTTTGGGATCAAATTAAAAATCAAACAAAAATATTGTCAACACATATCTAAGATACGCGTACAACAAAATAACCAAAAAAAATTACTTTTCAACTAGATAATTTATGTCTTCCTCTTGTGTCGGCCTTTTGATTTAATAAGATATTTATATTATGGTTTTCTTATTCTTCTTGTCGTAGACTTCTTCCCGAACTTCTTATTATATTTTTGTTATTTTGTAAGCCTTAAACACACACAAAACAAAAACACAACAAAATATCTTATAATTGTCATCATCAAGTTTAAGACAAAACGAAAAAAAATGATATTTTGGAAAATAGAAATAATTTACCAAAAATAAAATTTATGAAATTGATACCTTCAACGTTTTTGTCTTTTTGGACCTCAAATTACGTTTGATAACGACTTTAACTTTATGTTTGTTTGTTTTTTTTTTGGTTTCTTTAAGATGATGGTATAATATTTTATTGGATTTTAAGTTTTTTTTTTTTGCTTTCGGGATACTAAAAATTATTTTTATTTGATTTTTTTATATATTTTTTTAATGAATGAAGTATAATTAATTTGACAGTCAATATAAGGATATATACACAGGTATATAGTGAATTTTCTCACCTTTGCGTTGAGGTTTGAACCTCAGGTAATTTAGTACGGGTATTTAATTTGATTATATATTATTATTAGAGACGCTGCAATTTGCCAAACCAATCAGAAAATAACAAATGCTTTAATATTACAATAAAGAACCGCGCAGGTTCTAAAACTAACGATTAATTAATGACCATCATTATGGTCACAATAGGTGGACATTAACTATAACGTAAAATACATAAAAAAATCGTCTTATTAAAAATAGACAAATCAATTGATTTCTTTTATTTTAGTTCTTGTTAAAATATTAAGATGAAGGAGATATTATCAATAACGAAAAAAAAAAAATAATTAACGATTTTAATTATGTAAAAAAATATACCGACAGATGTGATGTGGTGCAACAAAGCAACCCATAATTTTTGATTGTTAATAACCAAAAAATGGTGGGTTGCATATTATAGCGTAACGTGTTCTTTATTTTCGGGTACATTTGATTTATTCTGTGATGCGGTGTGATCTATAGGCTTTGCGACATAGCGGTGTACAAGGTAGTTTCAAAAATATTTAATTTATGGCAAATAAATTTCATTTTCGATTGTCATTAGCTACAAATCAACGAATTTTTTTTACTGAAAGCGGAAATGACACACAGCTGATTTGACAGTTATGGTGATTACAAAATTATTGTAATTTTTGAAATGATTGGTCTCACCAAAGGGTGGTGTTACATCAGACTATATTTTAAAAATAAGTTAACCTATAATCAATTAGCAAAACGAACTCATTTCGCACTGCAAGATAAATTGCTTCCTCGGCGCTTTGCGCCTTTTCATTTATTTATCACTATAAGTAATTCACAAAACAATACAGTAATTAATTTTTTTTCCTGCAAAATTAAATGGTTCCATTCTAATAGCCATTATCCAAAACACCTTTCAAAAATCATTTTAGAATACAATTTCCATCGACTATAAATCTCATCACGTTCTACCCAAAGCTAATCAACCACATGGTAGTAAATCTGCCAAGAACATTACATTAAATTTGGTCCAACCGAAAGAAAAATCACTCCCACCAATAAATTTTGTGGGTGTAACCAGTTACTCAGAAATTCAAACACTGATGAAATCGGTTATTGAAAAAGACTATAAGGTAACAGCGCTAAACAATGACGTTTGGCAAATTAGTACTCTGGACTCAGATACTTATAGAACCTTATCTATGAAATTGAATGCTGAAAAGTATCAGTGGTCCACTTACGAGAACAAACAGGCCCGATCTATAAAATTCATGGCAAGAGGTTTGCATCACACTTGCTCAAGCAACAAAATAATGGAAGACTTACAAAATAAAGGTCTTAAAATACTAGATGCTACGAATATTGTTAAAAAAGAGAGAACAGAAAACCAGGAAGGAAACCAAATTATCAGTAAAAGAGGAATCCATATTTTTATGATGGTATTTGACAAGAAAGAGAATGTTGGAAGATGAATTACAACAACTCAATAAAACAATTCACTATGTGGCTTTGGCAAGTAGCCCCATTATACGAAATAAGAAGAACCTTAACATATCCTACACAATGGAAGTTAGAGAGTTGGTAAGATAAAACGACGGGCACGTAAAACCTGGCAAATAATTGGAACACCGGAGAACAAAACAATTCTTCACAATTTGGGTAACAGTCTCAAGTCTCTTCTTAAAGAAGTTAAAAATGCATCAATCAACAGATACCTAGTTAGCCTAACCGATGAAAAAACTTCTGATTATTCACTGTGGAAGGCAACGAAGGGATTCAAAAGACCCAAAATTCAAGTTCCCCCACTTAAAACGGAGGATGGATCAAGAGCAAGAGGTCCTAAAGAGAAGGCTAATCTGGTTGCGGAATATCTCGGGAATACTTCCAACCACTACCAAGACAAACGGCCAATGAAAATATTATGTGACTCCACAAGCCAGATGATTTTGATATACGCCCGGCAACGCTCCAAGAATTAAAAGAAGAAGTGAAAGGTAACATTAATGCAAAAACCCCCAGGATATGACTTGATTACTTGCCAAATAATCAAGGCTGTACCAGGTAAAGAATTTCGTAAGCTTGTAACGTGCGTTCCAAATGCGCTTCGCGCATACTGACTTATACTTCGGTGGGACAATGTACATCATGGTGTTGCGCCTAAAATGACGATAGAAATACAACTATTATACCATTTGAATTACGGTTACGCCTGCGATGTAGGCATGTCATTGTTATAGGATGCTTTGGGCGGTTTAGTTTAATGTCTATGTCTTGCAGTATTGGTGTATACACCACACCCTGTCCGCAAAATCAATAGATACCGAAATTTTTTTTTGGTTTTTTTTCAGGTAGAGAACAAGCAAGAAAAATAATTTTTTCTTGGAGGATAAGGCAGTATATATGATTAACCTTCTGGTGCATGGACTGGCTAGCATGCATTGTACAGTGGAAAATTCTATTATAATTTTTTTTAAGAAGTACTTCATAGTATTCAAGGAGTAAAAAGTTGGTAGTTAAAAGATAAAACAAACACCCAACATGATAATTCTTTAAGTGGTGATCGCTGTTTTTTTGAAAAAAAAGTGTTCTTGTGTTTTTCTGTCACGCGTAAATCCAAAGTTTTGGTTTGTATTAAATTTGAACTATTACACACTCAAGTGCAAATTAATAAAATAAAGGTTCGCGTTTGTGAACTGCTTATGTCGAATCAGTGGGAAATAAGCCCCGCTAAACCTGCAAAGTGTGTATGTGAATGTGATCTAGTTGGCCTAAAGACAATGCAAGATTGCCAGACAGTTGAGTGATACAATTTTGAGTACCGTGAACCTATATACCATTTTGAGATCGCCGTGTGAAACGTTATCGAACGATACCGGTGCAGTTAAAAAAAGATCAAATCATTGTTTATATTGATCTAAGAATATATCGAACGACATATAAGCAGTTGGAAAAATGAAAAACCGTGTTCGTCATTACATTGGTTATACAATTTATCAAAGAGATGTACGCGTAACAGTCTATCACAAGATCAATTGATTAAAATCCTATCAATTCGTGGTGCGTGCAGGGGTAGAGTATATGAGATTCGCGTAACTGCCCATACAATAGCGGGTGATTTTTGTCGGCGATTTTCGTTATCGTCGGTATCCGGAATCATTTGGTGTCAGTTAAGCATTTGTTAAGGTCGAGCGGACGGCGAGCATGTTCCGGACAGGACTTGTTTTTTTGAGGAGGCTGAGTTTTTTTTTGTATTTTTTTATTATTACTTCTTATTATTTAGAGAGTTATATACGAGTATATATTTCTTTAATTTTTTTTTTCTCTTGAATTGAAATGTTTTTTTGTTGTAATTCTACCTTAATTCAAATTTAAGTATTGCCTAGTGACATTTTCTTTGTTTTGGATTGATTAATCATTGTTGTTCTTTTCTTTAATACAGTTAAAATTCAGTTTGGTTGCAGGTGCCGCGCCCCGGATGCAGGAAAGAGCGTTTTTTCTTCGTTCGAGCAGCCAGGTAACTTTTCATATACCTATATATAGGCGTTTTTTTTGGGGACCGTTTGAGCGCAAAGTTTTTTTGTTTTCATAATTAACCAATTTAAAACAATGTTACTTAGCGAATACTTTTGTTTTTGACAAAATTAATGCTCTCAGAATTAAAATTACACCTTTTTGTAATATTATTGAATTTTCATTTTTTTAGTTATTTTATCTTATTTTTCTTGTCAATTAATAGTTTTGATAATAAATATAAATATGTTTTTTGATTGTAAATTAAAAGTTAATATGGTTTTAATTTTGAAAAGCCTTATGAGTGGGTGAGTGAGGAACAAGAAACTACTGCGAAGTGACCGAATGAGGTAAGTGGGTCAGAGTCAGAGAGTTTCCTGTCATTAATTTTTTTAAATTTTTTTTATTTTGCGTAACCGCTCAGCCAGAGCACACCACGCACGACCGCACAATTACCTCCACCACTGAGCTAGCGGCGGATATTATTGCGGGTTCTGGCTAAATAAAAAAAATACCTTATTTTTTTTTTCTTGCTAACGTCAGCCGGCTGTAGCGGATGGCGTTACCACATCAATTTGGATTCAGAGAAAATCACTCCATAATTGAACAGGTTAAGAATTCCAATTTCATATTGATCTGTAAAGAAATAGATTAGTTCCGTTCCAGTTGGCCATATATCAGAACTGATTTAAAAAATCATTTTGGAGTCCCATTTTCATCCATCATAAAAAACTTTATCATAACCTGTGCAGAAATAATGTGGTTTCGTCTCATGGCCACAATCCAATTTCTATTCACCATCCCTAAGTTCATCAAGTTCGGTTCAAAAATGGCTTAGTTTAAGCACTTTCCAAAAAATAATTTAAGAATTTCATCATATTCCAAAATTTCGTGAAAATTTGTCTAGAGATTTTCTAAATCATAGAAAACAAACCAACAAACGTTACCTCAAACGTTACCTAATATATATCACGGTGCACTAAGTATTCCACGTAGGACCTTGCTTTGGAATGACTGTATGATATTGACATTGGTTTTCTTGGTACAGCCCCAGAGCTGAATACCGTAAGTTCACACAGGTTTTAGGGTTTGTCGGTATAGTAACAATTTATTATGTAGAGTTAGCTCAGAATTTCTTCCTAAGAGCCCATCCATCTTTCAGTATTTGATTTTTAACCCATTTTGTTTGTTTTTCACATGCTCTTTCCGTTTTATAAAACCGCAAACCAAAAATTAGTAAAATTTCTAAAAAAGTCGAAAATCAAAACAGCTTAAGACATCAGTGTGAAAAAATAGAACTAAACGAACAAGTTAATACTGGTTTGTCATAAACCTATACATGTTTAGAAGAGAAGAAGCGAATTATGGATTTTATAACTGTTATTTGATGAACCTCAACCTAAAATATACCTTAAAACTAGTTCTGAAATATAAAATGAGATTAGGTATTTAGTGAATCCGCGCTCCATCCAATGAAAAACATGGAGTTAAGTTTGTTGCTGCAAAATGCTCTGAAGCTTATACCAGCGAAGTTCTTTGCATGTAAAATTTCACGAGTGTGGATTGGAATTTTTAACAAGTCAGACGCGCCCTAGATGTATCTCGAGCGTGAATACAAAGTACAAAATATTAATCCGATTACCCGGTTTTATCCATAAATCTTTAACACAAGGAAACGATTATGCAACAACGTGGTAAAACGTCAGTAAAACATTGGAACCATTAAACCCCATCGTAGAGACAGACATTAAAATATTTATAAAAAATAAAAAAATCGGAATTCTCTCAATAATCAATGAAGTGAAGTAAAAATCGCATTCCGTTGCTCTAAACCTGAAATGGGGACACATAATCTGATTGGCCTGAGGAAAAAATTAAACTTATGAACGTGTTAATTGGCCCCTCGCAAAACAGGATCGAATATACTATAGAAACAGTCAAGAGGTGGCATACGCTACATGGACAAAAAACTTGTGATGGAAGAAGCACAACTTCCGCTACCTTCCAGTACTAGAAGATACGAGTAAATACCAGAAACGAGACCGACATCATAGTTCGAAACATCAAATGCAAATTAAAATTCAGTATAAATAACAAATTCGGAATTCATGGAAGGCTGTGTACTGTACGACGTAATGTTGTGATGTTAGGGAACAGCATCTCGATATAGCACATACATGTGATAATTTCTTATGGATACAATTATCAGTCATCCTTTCTGATCTTTTGGACAAAAAAATATGTTGGTATTGCGACATATACCGCGGCAGTACTGCTCCGAATGAGTTGTATATTACAAGTTTAATTAACTTAGTTATAGCAGATCTAGATATAATACCTCTGTAGGATGAAACATCATTTCTAGATTCAGTTTTGAAAATATGCGTCACTCTAGTAATTTTCCACTTTATGGAAAAAGTGATTATTTTGATGGCTGATTAAACGAATGAAGCAGAAATATAATCAAGACCACATCCTTCCCCGAATCTTACCAGTGCTTGCTGGATGTCTCCTGACTCAAAATGTGGAGTAAATATGAATGTACTGTACTCACTAGCGGATGGAACTTAGTATCATATTTCAATCCAAAGCTTGGTTTCGGCACCGTTGGTTAAATAGATCGTCGGTATTCGCAATCTTTGTAAGTATAGTTTGCTGAACTGTTCATTCGATACTGAATTTTGTATACGATTAACAAGTAGTCATGCTTTCTCATTCGGCGCGATTAGCAGTTGTATTAACTTTAGGAATCGCTACGGTTGATTGTGATGCTCAAGTTATAGCGTTATTTCGTGTTGGCTTTTGGTGATCTATTTTATGGCGCTGTTGGATGGCTGAATTTCATTCACTAGATTTGGATTTCCGGTCTGAGCGTAGGCATCGGAAATGGTTCTTGTGACCCGACCTTCTTCTGGTTGAACAGAAGAGTGGAACAAGGCATGCATCACTGTTGTTAATGTTTCTTCTAATCTATCCATTCTTTTGAGAAAATTATATGTTTTGGTCTGCTTTGATTTTTCTATTTTTAAAAATGATCTAAAATTATTCCACTTAAATTTTTAAAACAGTTATGTCTAAATATTAAAAAAATTAAAATAAATAAAATTGAAATAAAAACACTTAAAAGACGAGAAACAAAAAAACGTCGGACGTGTCCGAGTTGGGCGAATGTTGAAATTATATTTGGATAAATATCGGACAATTTTTTTCGCAAATAAAATATACTTATAGGCAGGGCCTTGCAGAGGAAATGTGAGGTCTGGAGCAGTAGATATTACCTCAGTGTAATCTAATTTACGCGCTAAATCAACATTAATGTTTAATGTTGCAAGGCCATTTAATCGGACTTGACTCATTGTAGATCTTAAACAATTTTTAATGCGTTTTAGAACACTGAAAGATCTCTTGCCTTCCGCTACACTTACTGGAAGAGTTAAAAAAAATCCGAAGAGCAATTACAACATTCGGTAAAATATTTATTAGTGCTAAATGGATAATTTCTTTCAGCAATTCGGCTGGTTTCGTGCTGAGTTTGAAGTTGATTTTATAAACCCGTTTGAGTAACAACATTTCTTCAGCAATACCCTTATTAATTTCTTTTTCGTATTTTTTTTTTTTTAATTATTTAACCGATAGTACAATGGCATCTTCATTCATTTCATTAAAATTCCAAAAAACCTCGAACAGATTACATAAGGAGTTAATGGATTGAAATCGACGCGTTAGTCCATCTATTATTGAATCTGTCATCTTGTTAAATATTTTGTGAAAGTGTGATTCAACTGCTGCTTGACACTTTAAATGGCGATTTTCTGCAAATTCTGAAGTAATATCATTTGCAGCCGCAGTAGTTTTGCATTCTTGAAGGATCGATTTCCATTGTTTTTTGATGTCTTGTATGGCTCGAACTAGGCCATCTATATTATCTTTCTCTACCTTTAAAGTTGCTTTTCGAGCTTGGATAATGAGATTAGTTTTATGAATTAAATCCAGTAACTTCATCCAAACTGTCGACATAAGCACACTTTCAAATTATGATAAATATTTTTGAAAAGATCTAATTCGAATTTATTTATAGCTGATAATAATGATTTCATGTGCAATGCGACTGATTTAACAGCGTCTATCCGAGCAGACCATCGGGTTTTCGATAAATTGTGTAACGAGGCTGTGTCGAAATGCTTTTTTAAAACTTCCCATCTATTTGGACTACCACTAAAGAAATTACAAATTTGTTGAATAGTTACAAAAAATAATACCGCTTCTTTGCAAGATTCAACTGCATTTACTCCAACTAGGTTTAATGTATGATTTGCACAAGGGAAAAACACACAATTGCAATTTTTGGCCACAGAATCGATTGCACTCCGTTATATTTTCCCGCCATATTAGATCCGTTGTCGTAACCTTGCCCAACACAATTTTCAAAATTCAAAGTTAATTCCATTAAAAAGCTCAAAATTTGTTTGGCAATTTCATTCCCGGTTTTATTTGCAAAATTATCGAAGCAAATAAAGCATTCTTCAATTGAAAAATCTGTTTCAACCATTTTAACATATCGAATAATATTTGCAGTTTGCTCTTTGTTAGATGAATCTGGCGTAGCAGCGGCAATAATTGAAAAATATTTGGTTTCTTTGATTTCTTCGAAGATTTTATGTTGAACAAACGAACCACAGATTTCGATAAACTCGTTTTGAATTCTATTTGAAAGATAATGAACCTGCATCCTTTCGCCATTTCCTTGTGATGTTCGAACTTTCGAAACGTAGCAAATCCTCTTTCTGATAAAAATAATATTACATCTAGAAATCTTTCGAATAGTTTTGTCCAATTTTTCTGTTCGCTTTCAATCTTTCCGCTCGCTTCCATTGGATATAATTTTCTTTATGTAAATTTGAGCTTTCGTGTGACGGTATACGATCACACAACTTTTTCGAACCGTATTTGGAATTATACCCAAATTTATCTGTTAAGTGTGATGCATTACATTTGCTGGTCTTCAAAATGTTGCAAGAAGCACAATAAATAGCTTTATATTTATTACTCCAACACAACCAGTCTCTATATTACATGATTCACCATTTGTCAACATTTTTGATAATAAATTGTGAGGAAATCGACGATTTGTATCATCGTTTGGAATATTTAATGGAATTTTAAACCGAATAATTTAAAAAAAGGAATTTAATTGATCGGAGTTATGTTTATCAAGAAGTCCTATATCTATATCAGAAACGTCTTTAATTGGTTTGCATTGCACTTCTTCATCGATTTTAGTTTCCGAATTTGGGGTATTATGAAGTGCCAAATTTGTAGTGTCTCGATCATCATTAAAATTAACAGCATCTTGTATTTCAACACCAACATCGATGTGAAGGTTATTGCTTTCCGTCCCTAAATTTATATTTTGCTCGCTTTCACCAATATCATGTGTTCGCACTGTGTCAAAAACGCTCGTAATGGGTTTCAGTTTTTCTGTCTCTTGCTAGCGCCGCTACGTACGTTTTAAACCAATATAAAAAGGATTATTTAATTTGCAATACGATTCGAACGAGCGTACAATTCGTCACTCAGGCTGCCGGCACGTATTGTAATTTGATTTAATAAAATTAAATACATAGTGATAGTGGCATAAATCGGATTGCAATATAAAAAAATATTATGGTACATCACTGATATGAAGTACGCATATTCAACTCAGTGGGTTACATGTAGTACATTTTACTCCATTTTTTTCGCGAGAGAGGCGCTTAACTAACTTTTATAAAATTCACCTGGAGTTCATTTTATTATTTCTTCAACGCGATAGAGGCACTAATTTTGCTTTCATAAATGATTTTTTTTGTTAATTTTTTACTTGAGAAAAGTTTAAAAGATAGAGGCCCTTATAAGGGTGAGGCCCGGGGATTTTGCTTCCCCTATACCCCCCTTCTGATATGGCCTGCTTATAGGACATCTTTTGGCGATGAACTTGGTGCAATGCGCGCTAAAATATATTGAAGCTCATTATATAAATCCACTGCTTTAGAGCCTTCATGAGTTAATGATCTCTCTGTACACGATACATATGTGAATTTCAAAAATGAATCCAAAAATCTATCATTGACGGAGCTAATAGCAGTAGAAATTATCTTTCCTTTTATATGAAAATATTTGTTTTTTAACTGAATGCGAATTGGCTCTGGTTCAAAATTCCGCTGGAAAGTCAATTTCCTTAGGAAGCTCAAAAGCGTCTACTAACATACTACCAAATACAATATCGCTTCTTAAGTTCTCTAAAAACAATTTCGTATTCTGTAACTGTTGGATAGCAGAATGAATATTGGAGTTTTTTCTTGGAGCATTTTACTAGTAATATTAATTTCGTACAATATCTTATGCCATGTTACAAGTTGAACAACAAATTTAAATTACGAAATTCTAGCTCTAACCCTTGTGCTTCTGAACGTGCTGCTGTTCCAACTGGAACAATAAAAGTTTTATCGTCAGCGAAATCATATACATTCTCTAGTTCGTAACGAAGAGCATTAATTCGGCATTCCCATCTTTTGTTACTTAATGGTTTAACAGTCAGCGTCTTTACATATCGCACCAAAACATTTCATCTGCGTGTTGAACCTGACAAAAACGTATATATGCACTGTACGACAACAAAAATTTGTACTACTTCTATGCAACATTATAGCAGCATCATTAAGAAGAATCATTAGAATTTATGTCCAATATCTTTTTCTGTACTCCATCTTCCTTTTCTTTCATGTAACTTCCGTTATCGTAACCTTGTCCACGTAGCTTCTGAATATCCAAAGACATGACTTTCAACCTTTTAAAAATAATTTCTGCCATATATTGACTTGTTGTGGATTTTAAGTGTACGAAATCCAAAAACTGTTAGTTAATGATAACTTGAACTTTGTCATTATCTAGTTATAGTCATTTGCTCAAAAATGCACTCTCGATAGTTTTTTTCTTTTGCATTTGCAAGAAGTTGAATCAATACATTTTGAATATTATTTCCTAAATAATGATTATGTATTTCGTTATCGGTAACTTTACGCGAGTGCTCTTGCATAAGCGGAACAAACATTGCCTGTAATTTTAAAAATTTCTTTGCCATGAGTAAACAATTTTTCTCCGCCACTGCCAGGACCGCGTAATGCTAAATTTTGTTGACCTAGAACTCAACACTTTGATAAGTCGTAAATGGTCATCGTCAATAGTTATGACCTGTTTTTAGACGTAACTCCAGCACTTTCCTTATCTGAAAGCATTTAGAGTGTTTTGAACTTTTCTCGTGCAATAAAAGGATGTGAAAATATACGAACAGTTTGCAGCAAAAACAAAACAATGAATCCTTAATGAGTGAATATTGTAACCCATTCCTGTTAATTACTTCACCATTATGATAGTATGATCACTTGGGTAGGAAATGTCACGGAAATCACGAACTTTATTGTTGCATTTGATAGGCCATGTACCTGAATTCTTCTAATCGTACTCTAACGTTAAATTTTCTAAACATATTTCATTTTGATTCACAAGGGCAGGATCTATAGCATCTACACACTCAGAAATTTTGTGGCATTTTTCGATGTATCCTTTGCATTTCGGCACATACGAAAGAATCGTGTATTACATTTAGATACGCAGCATGCCTCTAATCTATTTGCGATGCAGTTGCCTCCAAAACTAATGCAATAATTACATCGAAAGGAAATTTCGATATAACCCAAGGTTAACTATTGTTTGGCGAATTTAAAATAATTCGCTAAGATATTGTGTTGATACTTTGTATGTAAGGTCAAAGTATTTTTCGTAGATTTTGTAGTATGGCCAGCAGAGCAGTTTGACGAGACATCTGATTTTTTTATTAGAGATTTTAAAATCTGGTAAAGTATAAAATATAATTCAACAGATTGTGTTAATATTAAAATATGTAGATTTTAATTGGGTGGAAATCTACAAATTTGCTTGAAACAAAAAAAGAAATGTTCGATATTATTTCAAAGAAAATTTTAATCTTACACTCAACTCACTTTACGATGCAAGTTGTATCGTTACAGTTTCAATGTACACCAGCTTCAAAATTAGTCTTACGGTGCATCAATTTGATTTAAATGTCATTGGTTACATATTTTGATGCAGACTACAACGCTTTTGTTATGATGCAAAATTCACTTCTAAAAACGATGAACTTTGCGCTGGAACCATATACGTAATTATTTGCGTCGCATATCAAATTTTTTGTCGAGTGTGTATATCACTATTATAAGTTAAAGAATTTCAAGCTTAGTAACTACTAAATCTAGACCTAATAACGTAATATCATAAATTACGAATATTTTGTAAATAGATTTTAGATTTTATTTGAGAAAGAAAATCAAACAAAATATAAGGCCGTATTTTTAAGCACCCTCCACAGTTCCAGAGCCACTCCTGTATTTGACATTATGGAAAACTAAGAATTTGTTAGTAAATGACATTTATTCCAAAAATTATCTTAATGCATTTAAAATTAATAATTTATTCTTAATATAATTATTATATTTTAATAATAACACAATAATATCTCTAGCAGTATTCCTTCAAAGACAAGGTGTCTACGTATCACAGAAAGCATATAGGCTTACTGGCGCCGTAGACAATTCTTTCATAAATGGTTGACTTAACAGTTTTGGATTATTGGATATTTTATCAGTTGCATTGGATGGAGACCGCAATAAATTCTGAATGCGTAACGAACGCTTTATTTGGAAGGTTGCGTACAAATTCGCAACATATCCCAATAACGGGTATGTGCCTCGATAAGTTAACCCTTTGGGAAACCGCTTAGTTACACCGCTAAATTTAACAACAAAATTTCGTACCTTTGTCTAGGTCAGTACATACCAAACAAAACACTATATAATGATATTCAACATACTACAATTAAACCAAACCCCAAATTACCACATTTCCATCAATTTTTGTAATGTTTTGTTTTGGAAAACTAAAAACTTTCACTCTTTAATTTCTCTCATTGTTACTGTTGTATTTTATATCGATTTTCCCAAAAACAAAAATACCAAAAAAAAGGAAAATATACTCGTTCGGTTTTTTGACAACATTTGAACTTTATACACTAAATTTCCAAAAAAAAAAACCAAACCTTGAACCCTAAAAACAAATACACAACCATCATCAAAATTAACCTATTTTCCATTCACACTGTTGTGATCTCATTCTTTCGTTTCCCAAAAACGAAACCAAAAAAAAAAAACAACAAAAACAAAGTTACTTGAAATTTTCCAAACAATTTTCCTCATTTTTGAAATTTTCATTTTCATTTGAATTTTATTTCATTTCCAAAAAAATTGTCTATGTAGAGTACTACTCGTATATACATATACTTGTTGTTGTTGCTGTATATAATATGTAAAGTTGATTGAGTTATATATAGAATTAAATGTATGTCATTAAATCCTTATTGACGTATTCAAAAAAATATTGATTTATGGCCTAAAACATTCACAAAAAATAAAAAAATTCTCATATCGAGCGGACATTTAAAGAGGATACCGTTTTTAAAATGGGGTTCCGCATACACCAATTATAAATTATTAAAATATTAATTCTCCGCCTTACATACAATTATTAATATTCGGTATGAATATGATAAAATTATGACTCCGCCCATTTTTATATTATATATCTCATGCACGTATATACGTATAAGCTTTTGATCAAATTAAATTCATTGTCAAGATGAATTATGAAAAATATTTGACTGGCTAAGTATGTGTACTTCATATATATGGAAAGGTAAATATGTATTTTCGGTGTGTGCGTTTTTGTGTGTATATAAAAGAAAAAAGCGGAGAAATTTGGAGAGGGGATTCAACCATATATATATATATAGATATGAATTAGTAGAGGGAGGTCTCTTATATACTTCTTATTTATTTTGTTTTCTGTGTACACGAAACACAAAAAGCAAAAAATAAAAAACTCGAAAAAATGATTCAATCATTTTTGTTGGTTTGATCGGTGTGTTAGTGTACGGTGGTGTCTCTCGATTTAAACAACACAAAACAGCACAGAAAAGCAAAAAAAAAGTTGAACACAGAAAACGAGAAAAACATAACAAATCGAGAAGAATACTTTTTGACTGTGGCTAGTGCAGTGCTGCCTCGTCGCGCTAAATGAATGAAAGTGGTTTTTTCTCAAGAAAAATATTAATTTTAATGAATTTATAAAGTTAAAAAAAATTATTTTTTTTTTAAAAATTCTTTGAAAAACGGTGCCGTAAAGTTTGAGTGAAATATTATATTAAACTTAGTGAAATTTGTGTGGCATTCGAGTGAAATCAATATTGTTGTGTGCAAAAAATTTAAGAAAATGAGTGCAATTTGTGTTGATCCTTATTTTGAGTGAAATTTTTAGTTTGAATTTTAAGGAAACAAATTCTAGTGAAGTTCTATATATATTATAATAAAATATTATGTGCAAGATAATAGAATATGATTGAGATTGGAATCAATAAATATGGAATTCATCAGCAACAGCAACATAGTGAAAAGGATGAATTTGAAGACGATAATGATTCAAATTCGTGTCATTCTGACATGCAATCAGGTTAGTGGTGTTAAAATATTTTTTTATTGTGCTACTGTGATGATGTACTGGGCCTACCGACGGACTTGAGTGTTTTTTTTTAAATTTTACATATACTTTGTGGCGAAGATTTGTACTATACTGCACCATATAACTGACCTTAGTTTTATCTATATACGTGATTTACCTTCACCATATGGATTCATGCGGTGCATCTCATACTATATATCGATTTATTTTGAGATCATAATGTATACACATGGCACCCCCCGCAACGGAGTCTCCACTTAATGATCCTGTTTGCTTAATTTAATATGTATGATATTTATAAACAAGATTCCGTATAATTGCAAATTTGACTTTCATAAGGTGGGCGCGCTGATCTAGCGCACACGATGCACCAAATAGACACATTCACTTTAGTATAGCGAGACCTTTCGTATTTTTGTGACAGCACGTATAATTAAAAAAAATAAACCGACCGACGGCACATTTTTTATACGACAAAAATAAAATTTTGTGAGTGAAAGTATATACAAGATAATACTATGTCAAATTTGAGTGAAAAATTAGAAAAAAAAAATATCTTGACATACCTTTGCTTTTTAAAACTATTCGTCATTCGTTTGTGTATCTACATACACAAAGATTTATTTATATAGTAATATACCAAACTATGAAACTGGTTTTCGTTTGTGATATCCAGAAACCAGTTGGATTGCAAATTTTGCGCGATTATAAGTAATTAATTCAAATTAATTGACGACAAAGTGATAAGGATTAAATTGATAAGAATTATACGAATGCCGTTGAGAGGTGCTACTTTTAAAGTTTTTATAAATATTAAGTGAAATGATTGGTTTTCTCGTGTTATTTCACTCAAAACTAGTTTTTGAAATTATCGCGGTAATGACATGAACGATTTGAGTTGAACATCTTTGATGTTATATTTTCGAGTAGGTTTTATATATGACACTCACCGTCGGAGGTGTAGTAATTTTTTTAAAACCAAATTTGCTGACTGGTGCTGCCGCCAAAAATATTTATACCTTGTGTACTTATTGTTTTCGTACCGACGGTTTTATACATTATTCGACAGTATATTTGTATTTTATATACGATCATATCAAAATTAAAGCGAGCAATGAACCACCGAACATTAAATTGAAATCCATAAAATATTTTTTATAATTTCAAGACCATGTTTAACCGATCATAATATTTAAATATCGATCATTAAACTTTGCTATATATAACAAGAAATTCAAAATCCCAATCATAACAAACGATTTAAAAATGGCGTTAATATTAGCACGGCCAATCAAACCACAATTTAACAAAACTGACCAAAAAGTAAAACTAGTTTTCCAAAACCCAAACCGAACACAACAACAATATCATATGACAATAATTTTATGTTTTTATAGGTAACAACGACCAACTAAATGGATCATGTAATAATAATGATGCAATTTTAATAAAATCAAGCATTATTGATAAAGGCGACGAAGACGATGACGACGAGATAAATAATTTTAACGTAAAAGAAGAAAATTTAGACGAGCAAGAAACCAACAACAACAATAATAATATTATTAATAATAGTAAGATGACCGCGAGTACAACCATAAATGATAAAAATTTAACACAAATGACATGCAAACAATGCAATAAGGAATTTGATACCGAACAAGATATAACCGATCATCGTACGGTTTGTGAAAAATATTCGGACGATAATATGAATCAAGATCAAATTTTAAGTAATAATAATAACAACAGCACTAATAATAATAATAGCATAAATATTAACAATAATAGTGATTTAAATTGGACCGAGAATAAAATTAAAAACGAGACTCCCGACGAGGAGGACGATTTGATCGAAGACGATTGTGATATGACACAGCACGCATCGAAAAACGATGAATGTGATAATGATGAAGATGTTGATCGCCGATCACCGAATACGGTAGGTGGACCGTCACTTTTTCCGCCGGCTGGTGCCCCTCCACCATTTTTGCCATTCATGTTTGAAGCGTTCAAGACCATGGGTGGTGTAGGGCCCAATTTAATGGCTGGTCTAAATCCTAATCTAAGCAGTGAGGAGGCATTAAAAGAGTTTTCGTTGCTCCAATCAAAATTATTTGCACTGCAGCAAAATCAAATGTTGCAGTTGCAATTCATACAGCATTTACAATCATATCTAGCACTTAATCCACAACATCAGTTTGCGGCGCAAATGATGGGCATGCATCATCCCGGTATGATGGATCCGGATGCGGATCTAAATAAACCACTGGGACATGAACATGCGCAGTCGATCGATGATGAGCTAGAGGATTCGATTAAACCAGAAAATGTGATTAAAAAAGAACCAAACGAGAACGATATTTTTAATAAGACTAATAAAATATTGCGAAGTTCGACGCCACACCAGCCGGGACAAGATACGCGATTCCCAGAGGAGTTTAAAAAAATTAAGTTAAGTTCGCCAATTGCGACACCCACAAGCAGTAGTCCGTCGTTGCAACAACAGCAGCAGCAGCTACAAAAATCGCAACATATTGCGAATCAACCGATTATGAGTGAAGGTGGTGCAGGAAATACGCCAAACTCATCAGCAACTTCACCATATCATTACAGTTCGTCGCTAGCATCGTCAATTATAAAAAATCACGATCCTTTGCCTTCGATCGATGCACCAAACTCCTTAGAAATGTTGCAGAAACGAGCACAAGAAGTGCTTGACTCTGCCTCGCATGGACTTCTAGCCGGCAATTTGGCCGATGAACTGACATTTCGTCGTGATAAATCATCGTCACCCGATTTCAAAGGAAACGAACTAAAACACCGTTGCCGATATTGCGGCAAAGTATTCGGCAGTGATTCTGGCCTACAAATCCATATCCGATCGCATACAGGCGAACGCCCGTTCAAGTGTAACGTGTGCGGTAGTCGATTTACGACAAAAGGAAATTTAAAAGTTCACTACCAGCGGCACACGTCCAGTTTTCCACATATCGAAATGAACCGTAATTTATCACAAGAAAATATTGACAAGTATCATCAGTATTTATTGTCTAAATCACAATCACCATCGGCGACTGCCTCGGCGCCACCAATACCTGGTACGTCAAATGCAAACCCTTTTCAATTGCCTGTTCCTATGCCGTTCCCGCCCGATATACGGTCACAGCTATCATTTTATAGACCACCATTGGATATATTGAAGCAGTTGGGGGGACACGCGGCAAACGCATTCCCATACGGTATGGTGGGCGGCGTTATCTCACCACAATTAAATCCAAATGGGGCAGCACCAATTGTGCGTGAGAATCCAAATGAACAAGATGAACCGACTGATTTAAGTTTAAAAAAATCCACAAATCCAATTAGCAGTAATAGTAATAATAATCATAATAGTAGTAGTAATAATAATAGTGGTAATAATAGTATTAATAATAGTGATATTGATATGGATAAACCTAATCTGACACCGGAAAAATTATTACTTAAACATCCGGATGATTTATTAATACATCAACAACAACAACAGCAGCAGCCACGTAGTGGTACCACAACACCAATGTCGACGACATCGATTGGTGGCCAAAGCCAAAGAAATAATAGTAGTAGCATCGGTAGTAATTTAAATGAGCGTGAACGTCGGTATTCACGCGGAACGCCGTCAAGTGATGACGATTGTCAAATCACAAGTAAATTAAGTGATGATCAATGCGACGAAACGTTACAAGATCAACCCGAAAATTTATCATCGAAGGATTCCACCTCGTCGAAATTATCCGCGTCCTCGTCCACCACGCCAACATTGTTACAAAGTAAGACACGATGTAATCCAAATGAATTCATTTTAAACCATCAAAATTTTCGTGATAGTATGTTACCGATAAAAAATCCATTTATAAATTCTTCCCTTCTCCCACAGCTGACAGAAAAAAATGACAATTCATGGGAGAGTTTTATCAGCATCACAAAACATACGGAATCAGCAAAACTACAAGCGCTAATTGATAGTGCTGATAGTAAATTATCCGATTCAAATGAATGCTTTTTCTGTCACCGTACTTTATCATGTAAAAGTGCACTTCAAATGCATTATCGTACGCATACCGGTGAAAGACCGTTTAGTTGTCGCATATGCGATCGGGCATTCACCACAAAAGGTAATCTAAAAACTCATATGAGTGTACACCAAATAAAAACCCCAATGCGTACGTTACCTGAATGCCCGGTATGTCATAAACGCTATTCCAATGTGCTCGTATTACAACAACATATACGGCTACATACGGGCGAACAGCCTGATTTGACACCCGAACAAATTGATGCGGCCGAAGTACGCGAATTTCAACCGCTATTCCCCGATTCGTTTGCTAATCGGATGAATAATTTTGACTTTAGTAATTACCATGGCCTATTGACCAAAGTGACGGATTTACGTAAAACGAAATCGCTCACCTCGAATCAAGACGACGATGAAAATACAACATTTGATGAAGAGCGTTGCTCCACCGACTCAGAATCAATAAAATCTGAAACACCGCTTTCATCGGCATCGTCAGTAAATCGGATTCGGTTGAATAGTCATCACAGTACCAGTAATAATCCTTTAATATCTGATTCGGATAATAATCATCGTGACACGACGACAAATAACGATCTAATAAAACCATTACAATTAACACGCCCTGCGACCACAACACCAACACCGACGCTACATAGTAATCGTATTATGAATTCATCACCGCTCTCTACCCATTCATCATCGAAATTACCTCAACAAAATCATCACCATAATCACCACCACCACCACTTCGAGAATTCAAATAATTTTCTACTGAATAACAATAATAATAGTCTTAACCACCGTAATAAGAATGATAAGAGTCCCGATTTTTTGACGAACTCAACGCATAATTCACAATCTTCGCTCGATTCGATGCAATCGAGTTTACCGCAACAGCATCACTCACAAACACAACAAAGCCAACAACAGCAACAATTACATCATCCGCCGCCACAGCAGCAATCACCTGTATTTTTGGGTACAAAAATGTTTCAAGGACATTCAAAGTTTGGCATGCTACCAAATTTGCCGATGATCGGAAATGAAAACTTCAATAATATTAATCCGGAACACTCATCGCTAAACAATACACTTATCTCTTTGGCGCATTCCGTTATGCCGGCTGGACCGTTTAATACGTTCGGACTAACAGGTTGGTTTGTGAATCAACAATTTCAGACTAGACAGTTTTAATAACTAAGCCAATATGTTTTATATTTATTTTTAAAGGTATTCGCGGTAACACAACCTGTAACATATGTCTGAAAACATTCCCGTGTCACTCGGCACTAGAAATCCACTACCGAAGTCATACAAAAGAGCGACCGTTTAAGTGTTCGTTCTGTTCGCGTGGTTTTTCAACAAAGGTAATAATCGTACATAACTTAAATAAATTTGATTAAATTATTAATGCTTACATATTATGTTATTATATTTTGCAGGGTAATATGAAACAACACATGTTGACACATAAAATACGCGAAATGTCTCAGTATCAATTCCCGGGCGAACAAAACTACCAAAATTCAAAAATGTACGATAGTAAACCATCGATGAAGCACAAATACCATTTAGGGGACGATCGCGAAAATGACAATTACTTGCGTAACCAAAATAGTAATTCACAATCGTCCGATCGTGATTCAACGAATGGTCATCATCCGGATGCAAAAGAATCGTTGCTAAAACGATCGAATAACGATGATGAGCAAGCGGTATTGAAGCAATCAAGTAAGTTTATACGTCGGCTGTCCACCACAAAGTTGATTTTATTTAGATGTTTTCTTACTTACAGCCGCGTCGTGCTGTTGATAAAGAGAGATCAGATTGGTACCAAACTTATGTACAATAAACCACCAATCAGGCTGAAGTGCAATCCAAATTTCGTTCGATGGCAAATTAAATTTTTCTGTCAAACGAAAACACTACTCCTAAACTACCTACTAATAAAATAAAAGAAAAAAGACTTAAGGTAATATTTACGAAATAATTTATAATTCTTTTATAATTTTGTTAATTTTTTTTTTTTAATTTTCTTATTTAAATATAGAAATCATCCCAAAACACACAATCGATTAATTTAACAAAAAAAAATAAAAAGCAAAAAAGAAAAAATAGACATTGGTGTAATGTGTTAGTTAAATTTATTTTTAGTTATAATTACCTCAAAATAAAATTTTTAATTAAAAACAACAAAATAATTATAATTAATTTATTTTATAAATAAAAATCGTGATTTTATTATTATTATTATACCCATAAAAAATTGAAATAAACAAAATACACATAAACAAAAACGATTTGTAGTTTAAATAAAAAAAAATTTTAAGGTGAAATAAATATTTTTAATTTTATATGTATTTAAAAAAAACTATTAAAAATTACAGTGAATTAAATCTACCTTTCTTATTATTTTGTAAATAATAACTTAAAATATAAAATTAAATACATACACACATATATATTATGATATATATATTATATTATATACAATATGTATGTAGCACGTATATATCACTTATTTAACTATTACAAATATAAATTATAAAAGATATTTTTAAAATTAACATAAATATATTAGATGAAAAAATGTGATTATTTAACTGTATAAAAAAAAAATTTAAAAAAAACACAAAAAAAACATAAATTAAAAAATAAAATATAAAAGTTTAATTGAAAATTATAATAATAAAAAATATATTATAAAATATTATATAATTAAAATTATTGACTATGTGTAATATTATTAAATATTTAATGTAAAACAAAAAAACAAAAGAAATTAAAATTAAAAAAAAAAAAAATCAAAAAAGAAAAAATTAAAGCAAGAGGAAAATTAAGAAAATTTAAAAAATTGGTTTCATTTCTAGAAAGGGGCAAAAATTAATTTAAAAATATTAATTTTTTATTGAATAATTAATGTCTGAGCCATTAAGGTAAGTACGATATGTTTGGACTATTCAATATATTTAGAATTCATTATATTTAGACTAAAGGAGGGTTAGATAGTAGGTACGAAAATTACAATAGGTCAAGGATATACCTCAACAGCATTATAAATGGAGCGAAACAATCAAAAAGGGTCTGCTGGTTTAGATAGGATGGCATGAAGACTGCACTTTCCGTGTCTGTTTGCAAATGGATGCGAAATAAATAAGAGGAAATTTGTTCATACAAAAAGTGGGTATAGACGTGTTTTACATTCACAGCATGGCTTTCTTAGAAGACGATCTATGCGATTTAACCGAATTTGCATCTCACACTTACACGACGATATGGAGTGTGGGGTCGTAGGTTGATATTAATGGAAGTCATTTAACTAACTTTTCCTAAATCTTTCCTAAAAACAAAAACAAAAAACTAGGAAAAGTTTAGCAAATACTTCACAAGCCTATATAGTAAAGTGAATTTTTTCCTAAAACTGAAAATATGTCTAAATATTAGTGCATATGCTGATCAATGTTGATCAATTAAACATTATCAACGCAATTTCTTTACTCTATATATGATCTATCTTATTAATTTAATTTATATCTAAGATATTAATATGAACAACAAACACAATTACTGTTTTTATGTTTTGAATTTGAATTTTGAAAAGCAATCGAACGATTTTCTGGCAAAAAATTGGTCAAAGTGGGCCATAGAGCAACAGGAATCGATTGCGATTGTATATTTGTTTTTGCGATCAATACTTCGATTCCATAAATCTTATTCCAGCACGGGCCATCCATGTGGCTAATATTTTTAGGAAGAGCTAGTTCTAGTTAATCCTTAGTGGAAGTATGAGAAAATTCTATTGGGGATAAATATGCTGAGGAAAACCATACATAGAATTTTTTTTTATTCACATGAGCGCGATCGATACTTCGATCAATACTTACGTTTTCCTCGACATATTTATTCCCGATATCCCTAATAGAATTTTCTCATACTTTTTCTAAGGATTAACTAGACTTAGCTCTTCCTAAAGATATAAGCCACATGGATGACCCGTGCTGGACTACCGAAGAATCGAAGTATTGATCGCGCTCATGTTTTTTATCCTTTATTAATTACAACTGAGACTTAGCTCATCTAGCAATTTATCTTTCAAATTTACAAATTTTACATTTCTTAAATAATTCTGATTTGTTGGGGTGAAACCCAATGGTTAGTCCCAAAATTAATTAAACCTATTTAAAAATGCGTGTGAAATACGTCCCAAAAAAAAATCCCAGATTTGTTGCATACCACAAATGTTACACAGAAATCTCAAAAAATATATGGATTGATTGGAAATAAAATTAAATGATAGGTTTTCAGCGCGAGTCGAACGAATCCTGGGGTCGGCGATACTAATAACGGGTCTTTTGCAATGGGATGTTGCAACAAATTTTAATTAACAAATTTGTTCAACAAATTTCAAAAGATTGACATGTGGGTAGGTTTTCTAGAACGCTCGTGATACGTTCTTCAACATTTTGATTGTCCAAATTTATTATGAAAATATTCGTTCAAAAACAGCAACATTTCGCTAATTACGTGAGATTTTTGGTCGACATAGACGTTCTACTGAGTGTGAAATTGGCAAAATTATTGATCGTTTTGACGAAACTGGTTCAGTGGAAGGTCGTAGACCGTGTACATGAACATGTTCACCCAGTTCGTACTCTTGATGCAGTGGCAGCTGTTAGTGAAACTGTTCGTAATGAACCAAGCACATCAACCAGGCATCGTTCATTTTGCATGTTGATCTTCATTTGCATCCATACAAAATTCACCTAACTCAAAAATCGAAGCCGCCCCAGACCATTTAAATCGTCGTCGTTTTGTTAGTTAATTGCTTGAACGAAATGAAGGTTTCTCATCAAGAATCATCATTAACGATGAAGCTCATTTTCATCTTAATGGGTATGTCAATAAGCAAAATTGTCGAATTTTGGGGTGCGGAGAATCCTCATGTTGAGTCACTATTTGGTGTAGTTTATGAGCTGATGGCATATTTGGGCTGTTCTTTGAAAACGAACAGGAAAATGTCATTACTCAGTGAATGGGGAACGTTATCGCCACATGTTAACTGATTTTTTGTGGTCCAAATTGAATAAATTGCGTGTCAACGACCTTTGGTTTCAACAAGACGAAGCTGATCACAAAATTTCAAGAAATTGTGAAATTCCTTAGCCACCCGGATTTAACAGATCAGAGATCACTGATCCGCTTTTATTGGAAAAAGTCATCGAAAATGTTGATGTTCGGATGCAGGCCTGTAGACGAAGACGTCGTCGACATATGAACGGTATTACTTTTCATACATAAATGAGATAGAGCCACCTTTCCTTATCAATAAACAAAATTGACTTTTCATCCCAAAATGTGTGTTTTATTTACAAATGAAAAAAGCACAATGGCCCACACTGTATGTACATACAACAATATTTTTGTCTGAGACAATGAGCTTAGAAACGTCAAACGCACAATGTGTGAGTGCTGTATCAACTCCGTCTAAAACACTGTGCAGTATGCACCTAAACTGCGAGTTGATTTAAGACCAAGTGAAAGGCAGTAGGTTCCAAAATTCGCATCAAATTCACAGTGAGAGCCCTCAGCAAAAAGCATCAGTTATTCAGACACTAGGTTTTTAAATTTCTAGGACAACCATAAGCCCCTCGATGGGTAAACTACCATTACAGATCTATCGAAGCAAAATTCAGATAAAAATTTGTTATTAACCATGTCAATTTCTGGTATATAGCACCAAGATAGACCCTTGTAGATCCAAGCACCTCCTGTCCCTAGAATAAAAGACTGCAGCGGGGGTAGGAACAAGATGATCTGCAAAGCGGGAATTGGAGTTGAAAACATAGCACCGGTAACATTTCTGCAGACTATACTTTGTAGGCTGGTTAGTTTCACTATAGCCGAATTTCAGTTAACCACAGGCCACCAAACAGCAAAAACGTAAAATAACATAGGTAAAACCCCAGGTTTTCTGGGGGAGTCAGTCTCCAGGATTTGCGAAATGCTTTTCTACATTGCCAAAATATGGCAGTAGCTGTTTGCAGATAGCTTTCAAGATGAAATTTCTAGAGAAGTTTATTTTCCTAGATAACACCAAGATGTTTGACGATTTCCGCTCTAGTAATCGTTTTTTCAAATAGAAAAGGAGTAGCCAGTTCGCCAAAATTTCTTCGTCTCGTAAAGGCCAGTAAACTGGTTTTGGACGGATTAACCTGTAAACCCTTCTCAATGCACTACAGTTCCACAATATGTAGAGCGCGCTGCATTAAGTCAGATAAAACGTTTAAATGTTTACCCGAAACTGTTAGGACCAAGCTTTGACGGCGGAATTAGGGAAGAATACATCAAAACCTGGAAACACTTGGCTGAATGAGATTTGTCTAAAACGAAACCTCTCTTATATTATAAGACACACAGTGTATAAGATACAAACACCGTTCTATAAAAGAAAACGCTATCGGCTTCATCAATCTTAAACATACAAACATTATTCTCCAGCGAACAACCAACATCATTGCATCAATCTGATATCAATGCAGAAACAACACCACCATTGGCTCCATCTTACGAAGAAGTGCGAAGAGTTACATCCAAAATGATAAATAATAAGGCACCTGGTGAGGATTGCATTTGTAATTAAATGCTCAACAACAGCGGCAATTACCTCTGTTACCGCACGTTTGAATTGATTTCATCGATTTAGTGATCCACTACATGAAAAGAGAGAACGGCTGAATTGTAACAACTATCGCAGGTACTTAAGATCAGGTGAAAAGTTTTGGCCATCGTAGTTGCTGACTAGTTATCAATTAACGGCGAGCGTATGTTGGGCTACTACTAATGTGGGTTTCATCCAGACAGGCCAACAAGCGATTAAACTTTTACTCTGAGGATTGTGTTAGAAAAGTGCTACGAAAATGAAATTCCTGTGCATTTTCTATTTATAGATTTTCAACAAGCGTATGGTGACATCCAAAGGAACATATTATGGAGTGTGTTGTCATATTTAGCTATTCACTCAAAATTGCTAACCAAATTTGTGAAATAATATTAGGAGTGCGGCAAAAGGCGTCAATAGCCCTAATTCTAATAAACAGCTCAACTTAGCGCAACGTAGCTTCATATTATAAATCAATATTAGCTTAAGCGGACGACATATGTTGCTTGGGTCTAAACATTGTGTCTTTCAAAGAACTTTTACTCCCGTTGAAAAAATAGCCCAACAAATCGGGCTCCATATCAACGAAGCGAAAACAAAATACAGAGCTTTCTCGAGAAGGCCAACACGTCGATAATTTTTAACAGGCGACACACATCTTACGAAAAGGTGAACAAGTTTAAATACCTTGGATCAATGGTAAACATGCAAAACTCAGTCTCTGCAGATATAACAACACGGATCGCAGCAGGTTATCGAGTATTCTACTGTGGCGAATGCCAGCCAGCTGTATTATTTTGTTGTCATAATAAAATTAAGTATCTTTCGAAAAATTGCAACATCTGAAAACATGCGTAAACTAACATTTTCGTAATTAACATTTTCTTCTACCACTGTAACTAGGCAAATACTAGTAGAATATTACAAAAAAAAATGTTAATGTTAAGTAGGACAATGCGAGGTATATGAACGGGTTAAACGACGGTGTGTACAGGAGTTCAGTTTGGAACTTGGTATAGAGAAAACATCTCTAATTGGAATATAATAGAATAAAAGATAATCATTCGTGGTTGATGCCAAGTGAATAAAGTGGAGACTTAATTTGTATTTACATGTAATAAAAAAAAACTCTAATTATAATCAAGCTAAAATTAAAATACTATAATAAATAACACTTAATTATAATAAATAAAAACATAATAAAAAAAAACTCTTTTAATACAAAATTAATAATAAATTCGTGTGTGAAAACAATTAAAGTCGGCTGACGAGTCATATGACTTGCGAGATAGCGTGTATGTGGTTTGATGTTGACGGACAATATAGATATTTATATACTATTATTCTAAGTGATTCATTAAGTAATTCATTATCATAAATGTTATTTGTAAAATAAAAAAATAATAAATCATAATCATTACGGTGTCATAAATTGTGTGGCGCGATCTATCTCAAATGTACAGTGCGCTATAAAACTACAATGATGCCACATAAACCGCGTTCGGTAACTTCGAACAACGAATGTTCCCTCTCGCTTATCGCTCTTTAACGTAAAATCTAGTTTAGGATATTTTATATAAATTTAAAACTAAGTTTCTATAAAATTTGTCGATCGCAAATTTTACTATCGGTGTGATTATATTTATGGAAATTTATGCTTATTTTGGCCAATTTATTTTCTATGATTAATTGAAATTTCGAAATAATTTATGAGTTCTGAACATATCATATTTTTATTTTTGATGTAGGTATCCATTTGTTTTCAGATCCATTTGTTCTGTTGGTCTTGAGTTGAATAAACTGTCATGAATAAACAGTGTCCCAATTATGTATTTTCTTTTAATTTCGTCGGAGTATTTTGAAATTTCATTTGTTTATTTCAACAGAAAATTCAAGCTCTCTTGTGATCCCAGAAAGAAACCCCTCTCCCCGCCCCAACGACTGTAAGCTAGCGACTGAAAAGCGCTATCTGGGGCAACCACAAGGGAGTCTGCAATAGAATTCAAAGCATAATTTGTATTGTCTTAAGAATTCTGTTACACTACGCTAGGCATTAACATTTTCAAGTCGCGCAAATCGCGCAAAACAAAATTAAATTTATTATTTTCGATGGTTATCATAGTTAAAGTTAACAAAGAGCGAATTCTCGAAACTAGTGCTTAATGAAAAAATTAATAAAATTTAAATTATCACAACAAAAAAGAACAAAGTTTCATTTATTTAAAACTAGACGACCCGGTGAACTTCGTATCACCTAAAAGCGATTATGAATGCCAATCGACCTTCCAGCACCAATTCATTGAGATCAGCAATATTCGTAATTCAAATAAATTCAATCTCTTTTATTTATTTGGAAAAGATAGTTAACAATCAATTCAAAGTTTTGTGGTAACCTATGTTTTTCGTTTTGTTTCTGGTGCATAACTCCAAGAAACTCAAAGTTAATCCCGCAAACTTCCAACGAATGGCCTTGTGATTTGTTGATGGTCATTGTAAATGCCAGACGCACGGGGAATTGCAGCCGTTTGAATCCGTTGGGATCATCGAGATGCGCGGAATCAAAATATCCCCTTATTTGTACTTTCCCTTGATAATCGTTCCCTCGATGATGTTGTTCATGGGCATTTTCACAGCTAGTCTCGTTCCGTTGCACAGTCGAGCTTGTTTGATGTTACACAACTGAGAACTTTACAATTTTGAAATCATCGTGTATCAAAATTAATCGAACCTCGCTAAAAAACGTTAAAATAAATTTGTGGGTATGTCTAAGCCTGCTAAGTCAATATACCTTAATAGAATAGCTGATCAGACTGATTGTTCACAAAGTGTAATAAAATTTGGTTTATGAAAAAAATAATTTTAAATGTGTAAGATTTCACAAATTCTCGATGAAATGTACGAGCACAACCGAACGGCGTGAATAATCGAATCAGAAATAGTTAATGCATGGCGCAGCTGTCAAACCCGCCACCAATGCCATCTATTGAAAATAATCCGAAGTGAGTATATACGTCGGCGGCATTAATAGCATCGCCTATTATCCAGATCGGGGCTGCTTTTGGTTCAAACGGAAATTTGTCATACATGTCAACCGCTCAACTGCGAAAAGACGGCTACACTTCAAAATGTGATTTTCTTCATATTCACGGATCATAAGTATGTATGAATAAAAATTCAAAGCAATGACTTTTTTATTGGTTTCGCCGCCTGCATTAGCAATCCACATATGGTTCAATATAAGAAAATCAACGAATGAATTATTGCAATTATTACGCGGAAGTCCAAGATAGTGTATCGGCGAACGAATGTGAAGAAAATGCTAATCTTTTGCTAGTTGAATTAATTGTGATTGGGTTAGTGATATTACCTGAGTAAGACGGAACATTATCGAAGACTAGAGTTCTCTTGGATGTATTTATTAAATACTATTAAAATTAATTGAATAATAATAATTAACCGCTTTATTTCGACTAGTTACTTAAATTATTGATTTTATTCAAAGATATATGTATTTAAAATTCTCATGATGCTCATATTTAAACATCAAAAAAAATAGTGTTCATAATTCTAACCAACAAGTTATACAATATGGTAGATAAAACAATCTTTTACTAATTATCGAAAAAGAGGTATCTCTAGAGATCTTAACGAAACCCCAGATATATAAGGTGTAAGCTAGAGTCCATGTCAGCTAGGTAAAATAATCAGTAGCTAGACATTTAGCGGTGGGGACAATTTATACAATTATTATGACCAAATATACTAAAAATTGATAGGCCAACTGAGATATCCCCATAGACCATAACACAACCTCAGGTATATGGGGTATTAGTTGGGAACCATATCAGTTATAAACATTTATCAGGAGCCTCCCATTCAGGGGTGGGAACAGTTTAAAGGTTTTTGTATTATGACCAAATATACCAAAATTCTTAAAACACTTAAACAACTTCTTAATTCTTTACATACCCTGAGTGGAGAGCAACTGAATATATTTTTTAACTGACAAGGCCTCCAACCTTTAAGATCTCTGTTGTGTTAAGATCTCTTGGGGTATCTCAGTTGGTTTAAGAATTTTTGTTCTATTTGGTCATAATACAAAATATCCACTAAACTGTTCCCACCCCTGGATGGGAGGCTCCTGGTAATTTTTTATAACTGATATGGTTCCCAACTAATACCCCATATACCTGAGGTGGTGTTGAGATCTCTGGGGATATCTTAGTTGGCCTATCAATGTTTATTATATTTGGTCATAATACAAACTTTTATTAAATGTCCCCTCCCCTGGATGGGGAGCAACTGAATATATTTTTTTAACTGACAAGGCCTCCAACTAACACCTTATATACCTGAGGTTGTGTTAAGATCTCTAGGGATATCTCACGTGGTTTAAGAATTTTTGTTTTTGTCATATATAAGAATATATGTCATATTTGTTGTTTTTAAGTTGTTGAATTGTTTCTGGATGATTATAATTTTTCTTATTGGAAAACCCTATATATTCATCGGATGTACAAAATTTCCCCAAATCAGAATCTACTGGAGCAATCTTAAAGGAATCGAACACGTTATGCGAAATATGACCAGGGACCGATTTTTTCAATTGAGCACTAATTTTCAAGTCACCAACAATTTGGACATTCCAAAAGATAATAAAGACGTTTTTTATAACCTTTGCATCGACGAACAAATGATTTCATTTAAAGAGACGTTATCTGTGTGGCAATATATGAAAAGTCATCATCACCTTGGGGCTTGAAATTGTTTGTTCTATGCGAAATATGAGGGCAACCTTTTGAATTTATTATGTATCAAGGTTTGAATTTATTATGTATCAAGAACTGAAATTTCTGATTTCCATCAACAAAAATTTTGGTTTAGTGCAGCAATCGTCCTCGATTTAATTCAAAGAATTGAAGTGCCGGAGCACAAACTGTATTTCGATAATTTTTTTACGACTTACAATTTATTGGAAATATTAAAAGGTAGAGGGCATACTGCAATTGGGACCGCTCAAATTAACCGATTTCACAAGCCAGATTTTTCAGAAGACCGCCAAGTTAAAAAAACGGACCGCGGTTAGTTAGAGCAATGTGTCGCAGCATTATTGTGGTCAAATGGCATTATTGTGGTCAAATTTTATGAGAAATGGTGATATAAACACAATAAAATGATGAAGCGCATCCCCAAAGCGATATGTTGACGTTTCACAACCGGAAATTGTAAATTTATATAACAGCGGTATGGGAGGAATTGATCTTTTAGATCAACTAATCCAATATTGTAGGACGTTTATCAGATTAAAAAAATTGGCATTGCTGGTAAAGACGCACTTTTTAAATTTTGCGTTCAGCGCAAGTTGCATTGAGTATAAACTACGTATGCAAAGACATACTAGATTTGTTGGAATCCCGATTACATGTGCCACTCTTTCTGATGAATTCTTTCACCAATTCACGAAAACGAAGGCATCCTCCAGCGGATAAGACCAATACCGGATTTCCATCTCATTCTAGAAGGACACAGAGCGGAATTCGTCCAATCTCGGATATTCGGGAAAGCTGTGCGTTTCGCACGCACGTTTACTGTGAAAAATGTTCTATACATCTTTGACTACTAAAAGAAAGGAATTGTGTTTTAAAATTCCATAAAAAAAGAACGAAATTTTAAAAACTGTGAGACCGAAATATTTAAATTTTTAGTTATTTGCTGTTACTTTATTTATTTTATTTTTAGTTACTTTTGCTAGAAGCAATTTACGAGTATGTAGTTTTAACTATTTTTGCATTTTAAATACACATTTTTAAGTTTAAATTTGAAATAATAAGCGTATAAGCTTTTTCCTTAACCCTTTCACACCTGAACTTTTTCTAGAGAGTTAAAAATTATTTATTTTGTTTTTCTAAAAGCTAATGCGCTCTCAAAATTATACAGCTAAAAAAATTCATATTTTTTGTATCTTGTTAGGCCTACGAGACTTGTCCATCCTTAGGGACATTGTGACTCAAGTGTTACACCAAAAATAGAAAAGTTTTTGTGGAGTTTTTGTTAATTGTATTTGAAAATAAATTTCATTTTTTATAACTTGTTTGTCATTATTGCGTATGAAATTTAACAAAGCAGTTTCGTTCGTTTAGGCAGCATAAATGAACTTTGCATTTATTGCACATAACATGTGTTTTTTTCACACAATTTTCTAATTTACAACACGACGCTTCTTTCTTGCTGTCAATTATGGGCCAGTGATTTTCACAATCAAACTGAAGGTCAACATTATGGTCTTATTTCGACTTGAGACCTCTTCGGGGATGAATATGGCGATGCTTCTGACAATTCGGCTTTTGGGCGTCCTCGATTTCGGAAATTATTGGTCTGATTACTCATCATCATTAGAGATTCAGCTAATCTTAATTAAAATTCTAATAAAGATTTTATTTTATTAGTGGTAATCCCTCTTTTGGCGGCACTGGTTTTATACTCAATCCAACTAGCAGAACATGCAAAATTTAGAAAATGGGTTGTAATTCGAAACGGCCATTTCTTTGACTTTATGAAAATTCGGTGATTGCCAATTAGCTGGGTCTTGAAGAATTCTCGGAACGTTTCTAAGCTGGTCAAGGAACACAGGCAAACACTTCATTTCAGCAGCTTCTCGATTGAAATTGTTTGGGCAACCAGCAGTCCTTAAACTTCACTAATGAAAAAAGAGCAATCACGAAATTTTTTCATCAGCATAAGCAAAGCTCAAATGGCTTACTTGTCCTACGACCAGTAAACCTAACCTGAGGTTAACTAAATAAGGTAATCGTCACTTACAACGAATGGGATTGTTTCAAGACTCCCTGTGTGACGACTGCCTGGAAGAGGACGATGTCTGCATTCACAATTCCTGCAGTTGTCCGGTTTTCGAGGTGGCTTGGTCTCAGTTTTTGAACTGTAGATCTCGTAGTGTAAGTCAACTGTCTTCGCTGAATTGTTTCATGCCATTGCGGTTTGGGAGGGCAGCAGAGTGCTCTCGCGAGTTGAGTTAGAAGCCTCGGTTTCCATCATGGGCCCATTGTGGCATTGAATGCGGAACTTTTCCTGGTTCCAACCAATTTTAGTAAGTAAAAATCTCCATTGTTTGATTTCCACGTGTCTTTACTAATTCGCTTAGTTGGAAATTATGTGCTGGCTACAACCAGATTATATAGCAGAGCTAGCTCGGTGGCAGGCATTTCGTTGTTATTTGATGCAAGATGTAATGAATCTGGGCCGATGGTACCACGAATACTGCCTGCGTTGTCGATTTGTTCATTGAGGTAACCCAAAACAATATTTATATCATATGTTTAGGAATTTTGTTTAAAACACTTTCAAGGAGGTCATAAAAATTGTGGGTCGTTTTGATTTTACCTACGTTGGGGCATGTACATCCATAAATGAGATGTTGAAGTGACGCGTGTGCATTGTAAGTACGCAGTCCCAGGTATTTATGGATATAAAATCTATTACGAAACTTTGCTGCCGACTAGCCTAGTTTGTACTGGGATGCCTGATCGAAGTGTTGGTGGATAATCTCCGGACAGTTTAAGCTGAATACATTCCATGTTCCAAATTTTAAATCGTTGTTCTTATTACGAGTCCCAGGTCGTTGCTGTAAATCCGAGTTAATTATCCGTGCTTTTGTTGAAGTCGTAACAGGACTTGTAACAACAACAACACTTGGTGATGATAATATTAGCTCTCCATTGTGAAACGAGTAACCTGGTATTTCGGGAAATGCCTGTATCTCCGGCTCGTTGTAATCTTAGAATGTTCCACTCCAAACAATCGTTTATTTTGATAGATTTTTTCCTAGGTAGGGTGCTTCCCTTTAATAAAGTAGCTGTAAATTGTATAATGTCACTAGAAAAACTTGAATAAATTTTAGACATGTATCGAGACTCGAGTAAATTATTGTAGTTTTATTGCGTGTACCGCGTAAAATTTATCGCCCCCAAAAAAATTGTTCAAAGGCTTGTACATTTATTAAATAAATAATTAAAATTAAAACCAATAAATATAAATGATTTTAAAAATTATATCGATAACTGATTTATTAACTCGTTTGGAAATATTAGCTGTCAACATCAAAGGTAAACGCACCACTACATAGATAGACAAGTTGTCTGATACATTTTCATTGTTGTTCGGTCGAAATATTTTCTTTGGAAATTAGATCAAAGCCAACAGAATTTACTGGTGTTTATATAACATGGTGATCTAATATTCACGGAATGAGGTAATTGAAAAATATTTTGAGAACCCAATCGATCGATTTCATCAGTACTGCGCTAACCCTATGAAATAAATAAAATTAATAACTAATTCGTTTCGCATTATTTTCGCTCCATGGACCAAACAAAAAAAAAATGTGCTTGTTCCAAAAAAAAAAAAACGAATAGAGATAAAATCATCTCTTGAATCAATAGTCATAATGTTATTCAAGTATTTTATAGATACAAAATGATAATGATAAGAATCATCTTGAAAAAAAACTGTATAAAGCGCGGGGATTTCTAATTGAATTCGAGTAATATACATAGAATGGAAACATATTTGAAATTAGTTAGAGGGGATTGTATGTACGGAACATGAATATTTTTTAAGTGGTTTGTTGTATTGTAAACGTCCATGCATTAGAATTTGAACTAATAAAAGAAAAATTATGAAATTTTCCTAGAATAGGTGCACACCATATATACTTGGAACAATAAAACGCGCAACATCTGATACGAAAATATATTTTCTCAATTGCGATAAAAAAAAGTTCGCTCAATATTCTGACCAATAGAATACATGATACGTGACAGGCTTTTGAAATATACATTTTCTGCTGTATTCGTGTAGTATTCTGAACCAAATATTGAAAGAAAATAAAAATGAAAAAAGAAATAAATAAAATTGTCCAACCACTTTGGGATATTTGATACGGAAAAATCAGTCTTTTTTATGCTTTTGTCGGTTATTTTTTATTTTTTTTTCGCTTCGGCTGCGGATGAGAAGGTTGAAGGGTGATTTTTTTTTTGCTCAGTACAAAATTTTGCTATATTCGTTCATCGAATTTGTATTTTATTTTATTTTGTGTAGGTATTGTTTTTGGCTATGAACTTGATGTGTTCGACCCGAGGGAAAGGTGAATAACTGGGGTGGTGATATGAATGGACGAGACTTGAATGATTATATGTGTTATCGCAGGAAAATACTCTTCACTTTTCAGTCGCAGCTTTTATGTACATATATGTATACCTATGTATACATATATATTATATATACGTAAGATGGACGGTTGAACAGGAAAATTTTCCGAGAAAAATGAATACGAAACATAACTAACATACACTGTATATTTCTTTTCGAATTTATGTCCGCCATACCAGAGATATATTATCAACTATTTCTTCTATAATTTTTCTGTTTGCCTAAATTTGCCCGATATCCGTTCTACTACCGCCGTTCTCCTTTCAGCCACCAAAAAAATCCTTTTGTATATTGACCAGTCGAACATACAATTTCCTATTTTAGTGTTTCGAATAGTGAGCGATATTAAACTATTTCGAGAGGTACGAAGTGCGGTGTGTAGCACGCTCTGAAAGAGATAAACGTAATTTAAAGTCGATTTTACACTCGTATTTATTTATATGTTGGGGGGTTCAAATTTTTTATTTTATTTATCATTTTTATATGTTCAATAAACTAAACTATGGATGAGAAACTAGATGTACAAAACAACAACTAAAAAGCTTTCCTTTATTTACTATAAAAAATAAAAACTTTATACTTCTCTAATAATACAATATATGTACATTAATTTTGTTGTTGTATCTAGTTTTTTGTAAAAGTAAAAAATAGAAAATGTGGAAATTGCATTTTCGGACAAAAGAAAATTAAAAAGGAATGAATGCTTTTTGTATTTGAAATATTTCGAAAGGTATTTTTGGGGTTCCTGGAAATGTAGTTGCTTTGTACAATACAAGTAGTTTGCGGTATAGTGAGCACAAATACTAAAAATATTAATCATACTTTTAAAATATTTAGATCGCTCCGCCCTATTTTATCAAATATTACTTTTCACTGGTTAAAAGAAAACGAAATTTCCAAATTTGTATTGGATTTTATTGTGCGAATAGAAAATATGCGCGATATCATTGGAATCAGAATTTGTTTGTTCGCTTAATTATGATTAAATTTAAGTAATCACCAATTTTTATCACCTGGAATTAAAAAACATATGGATCATGTCTCACTCTCAAGATTATGCATTAATCAAACTAACCAAACAACTCTCGGAAACAAAATTCTTTAAACATATCACTAGTTGACGCTAGATGGCTCTAATATTAATAAAGCAATGGTGTTGATAATTTTTCATTGTGTTAACGACCAAAATGATTATAACCAAATAAATTTATTTTATGGTTTTATCGACTAGTGACTCCATCATTTGATAAAGGATTGGAATATTGACGTCATTGACAACCGTCGTCAATATTTGGCACTATTATATATAAAACGAGTGTTCTGACCGACGCCTATCGGAAAACATGATCTATTAAACTAATATAGCCGCATTGTGTGTCTAGTAGGTGTCAAAATAGTGTAGATAATTAATTTTTGCGTAGACAATGTCGATAATTGGTAGAGTATGTAGACAATTTGTATAGATAATGAAGAGTATTCCGTTTTTATATTTTACCCATATTTTGTTCAGTACGAGGTCGTCATCTTATATTTTTTCAGTTTAAAATGGGGTTTTTGGAAGTTTAAATTTATTTTTACAAAATAAATGAATGAACTTAGCACGTTTAAGATAATCCAAGATATTGCCAATATTTTCGACTTTTTTATTCAATGTCCAGTCTGTTTTAGTCATTAGTACAAGATCTTTTTCTCATAACATAGAATTTTGGCTATTTATTTCCGGAAATATAATATTTTTGGAACAAAAAAGTTGAAATTGTCAAAGTGTCAAGTGCTACTGCTTTTGTCTACAAGATTATATATTCTACCGAAGTTGTAGGTGTGTGCCTATGGGATTTTAAGAACAATAAATTAACGATTATAAACTACTGGAACGGTTAACTGCCATCTCTGGACCGAAAGCCGTACTATAAACCAAAACAAATGATTGAGGTTATAATTGAAAATCTCCAGTGATTGACAAAGAACACAATTACGGCGTTTCAATTTATTGTCACTAGGTGTAAAATTTACAACATATAAGAAGCAAAAACAACAACAGTGGATGTATGGAACTTCAAAATTTGGAAATAATCCCACAAGTCGTTAATTACATATGGAGAACAATTGTGGTCAACCAACATTTCCTGGACTCAAAATAGCAGATCTGTTTTACCTTGACGTCGCCTACCTGTACTAAACCAACCATTTTGACCGTCGAATATAGGAAAACCAATTTTGGTATTAAAAGGCGCCAACGAATGATGTTAAGCCAGAGTTGAAACATCATTTCAGTTGAAAACAATAAAAATAAATTGAGATGAAGTACCAATTGCTCTTGTAGAATTAAAGAAGATGTTGGAGGCCGAGCGATAAGAAAGAGTGAACGAGAGGGTCACAAGTAATCAGGTATTATGGAAAATTCAGAAGGAGCTCGAGAACGAGCTTTGGGAAGAGTTTATGAAACGAGACCAGGAAGGCCCGACAAATAAATTAGAAAGAGCCTAGGAACAATTCCTCTCTAAAACCGATGCACTCCACCTCGATTGCTCAACGTTTGGCGATCAGAAGGTGCAAAATGGATCCAGTGCCATCAGCGCGTAAAACTCTTGAAGAAAACATGGGAATAACATTTTGAAGGTAGATTGGCCGACTAGCAGTATTAGCCGTTGCAAGGTTGGTGTGTGCGTGAGTGAAAAGGAGGGTATTAATTAACCTTCAAGGGAGCAACAACCCTCCGATGGTTCAACATCGTGGAGCGAATATGTCTGCAGAAGATCGCATCAACTACGCTAAAACAAAATAGGATCATGGAATCCGCTTTATGGATCATCATTCAGACAAGATAAGCCACATTAACCTGAGACATCGGGTGCAAAAGGCAAGAGGGGAGACATCAATATTTGCAATGGAAGTAAAAACATTAGCAAGCGCAGCGTTCTGGCTATGTGCAACTTCGATGCAGGACAAGGTGGCCTTGTACAAGATTTAGTGCGAATGGCTAATTCAGCTATTCTTGCGGACCTTCTTATCAAAGCCACTGCATACTCTAAGGCAGGCAACCATAAGTTATCGAAAACCGATAAGAATTGCAGAAACATTTAATTGCATAGATGTAGGGGTAGTTCAATTGGTTCATCGATAAGGTAGAGAAAACGAAAAGTTAAACCGTCGGCACCAGTTGGGGTAAACTTCAAAAAATAAACTGGCACCCAGACAAATCACTATTAAATTTCTACACTCATCCGAGAGTCTTTTTTGTCCGGAAAAATAGGAGGGATGGGCGTGAAGATAACCATCGATACTGGAGCTAATGGATCGATAGTAAGTACAAAAATATGAACTGAACTCTGACTAGACGATTTGGTTGAGGAAACCAATGTGTTCTTGAGAGCAATCACTAGAGAAGTGTCTGGACATCCAGATTGGTCAAAAAATTACTCATACCTCCTAATTGTCACAGAGATTGTAGACGGCTTCATCCTGGACTAGATTTTTTGGAGGGGCATGGCTGTATAGTCAATCTGGAGACAACCAAATTTTATATTGCTGAAGAGGAAATCTCAATGAGAGGCCGTTTTAAGAATGATTTGTAATCCCACAATTCCGGCTGGGTATGGAGGGGTATGGAATCCTGGCCTTATTATAGAAGGAAGAAAATGTCCAAACAAATAACATAAAAACAAATGTTGGTATGCAAATTATAATTAAGAATTCACAGTGCCGCAATGGTTAAAAATATTTCTAGCCATATATATTTCGGTGACAAACATTTGGCCGAACTAAATAAATCTGGAGTTGAACTAAACTATAAATGTTTTGTTCACCGAGCTTACAAATATTTTTTGCATACATAAATTAAATTAAAAGTGCAAATAAATGCCAAAATATTATAGAAATTATTTTGCAGGCAGGTACATTAGGGATGAGACCGAACAGGATGACAAGCTATGGTTGGTTTTTTTGTGGTGGAATTTGAGGTATGTTCATCATACTAGCCGTGCACGATGAGGATGTTGTCCAGCTTGACAACGTACTCACTATAATTACACGTTTAACAGTGACTGTTTATAAAGCGCGTCCTTTTATACCCAATGAGGATTACTTTAGGTCAGCATATGAGTCGGTCCATATACTAAATAATATTTATGTGATTTAGTATCAAAAAGTGAACTTATTTGGCCCCTAGGGTAATAAGTAAATTACGGATAATGTAAAATAAAGGAAAAATAATGGTAAAATATAGTTTACAATGTTATATCCTAGGTTGTCGACGTTGTTTACATTGTCGACGTCAGGGATAATTACATTGAGAAATCTACCGCGCCCAAGCGTTTCTCAGCGACTCATCAGGAAAACGTATATGCCGAATACCCAGAAGACTTAGCGAAATAGCAAAAATGGCATCACAACTTAGCAAACAAATCGCTAAGTGAAAATGAGGAGCTGAAGAAGACCAGACTGATAGAAGTTTTGGAAACTCATCCCGAGGGCGTGAGAGCAGGGTTGTATGTACATGGAGGAATATAGAAGCTAATGACACAGTAGAGAGTGGGCGGTAAAAGTACTAAGTATTGGGGTAACTTGTGTTTCATAAATTCATTCATTTATTATAAAAAAAATTTTTTTTTTCATTTAAACACCAACTGCATATTTGGTAATTATGTGTAATGACTGGTAAAAATGATAAATTAGAAGAAAATCAGAGTGATATTTATCAAATTTATCAGACACACTGGGAATTATACATAACCGATAATTATGCATAATTCCCGGATCATGCCGATCAACACGGTGTTAGAGGTGAGTTTCATTAACCATGATCCATTATTCGATAGCTCGTCTATGACATTTTTTTTATTATCCCTGAAATCTGTTCTGGGGCCAAGGCTCTCCCAACTCTTTCGCGGTTTGATTTTCCGGTCCTTACATTGGCCAGTGTCGGCCAATTCGAGGACGTACGGTTATAGGTCCGACTTTTATCACCATTTGTACATTGCATAGCTCCATGCCAGCCTTAGATGTGTTCCATGGGTCATAGATGTGTTCCATTTCATCACATATCGTAATCTGTTCATGAAAATTCCCTTTGCAACCTGCCCCTATCGGGATTCGAACCCGGTACCTCCCATCCAAACGCCAAAGGTTTAACCACTGCCATTTGGTCTCGAATAATGAATTTATTAGTGATATAACCACAATGTTCTCCTCAATTCGAAGTAAATACATTAAATTAATCAAAACTGACATCGAATCCGATCTGAGGATCGGAACGATGTTTTGCATTTTGCTCTATGGAAGAAAACAACTTTGTGAAAGTGTGCCGATCATACAAAATCTATTTTCGTCCGGCATGTATCAGAAAGATGTTCTATACGGAAGAACAAAAGCATTCCAACCCGATTGCCTGCCACGAAATTGAAAAAATATATATTGATGACTAATTGACTTCAATATGTCCAGACAGACAAACTATTCTACTCGTAAGTCAATAGGATTTTTAATAATAAAATGACCTTCGAACCATCAGACAGAGCGACACAAAATTTACCAAAAAAGTCATTCTTCCAGTAGCTAATCGATTATTCGACCTACTTGGCTAGCTATCACGTATTGTAGTATAGATAAAAATATTCAGGCAGAAACTTTAGATGTCGTAAAGTTGGATGATATCTTGCCTGATGAACAGCGGCACCAACGGGAGAAATACACATTTAATTTGCAACACGTTGAACGTATATTAACGCCAAGATTCATTCATACTTCGGATCAGGCCATCGAGGATATTCATTGAGTTTGTGATGCGAGCGAGAAGGTAGCAGCAATAGTACAGGCGTCCCTCGTATAACACGGTACTTGTAAAACACGGTTTCGATATTACACGGTAATATACCATGGTTTTGAAATAACACGATTTTGAAAAATATGCATTGGAAATTTGAATTTTTTTTTCCGTTCAATAAGAGGAATACCCCAAATTCATTGCTACAAAAAATATCTCATTTCGTTTTGTGAAGTGAAAGTACATATATGCGTTTTGTCCTTTGTAAATGAAGTTGATAAAGTTTCAGCTTGCTTTGTTTTTAACATTTTAGAAAGTAAAGTAAAACGTGATAAAAAGTACATGTAACGTTTAATGTAAATCTTATTTTGGACCCTAAATTTAGATAATGTCTGACAAGATCAAGAAGCAAAAATTTAAACGAAAATTTATTTCACTCGAAGAAAAAATTGGAATTTTAGATCGTATAAAAAGCGGAGAATAGCCTACATCGATTGCAAAATCATTAAATTTAAACGAAGCTACTATTCGAACAATATTCAAAAATGAAAGCGAAATTGGAAGAAATGTTGCCTTTGGTTGCTCGCAAGGTGCAAAACGTGTGTCCCGCAAAAGAGATATAAATATCGTAAAAATGGAACATGCTCTTATAATATGGATAGAAGATTGTTTAGATAAAAAAATCCCTTTGAGTACAAATATTATTAAACAAAAAGCCCTCAGAGTTTACACACATTTAAGGAAAGATGAACTTTCTTCTAATGAAGAACCAAACCTATCATTTTTGGCAAGTAAAGGGTGGTTTGGAAATTTAAAAAAAGATTTTCTCTGCGCAATGTAAAATTGCAAGGAGAACAAGCTTCAGCAGATGTAGAAGCTGCTCAAAAATATATTGGAAATGCCACGAATTATTGAAGAGGGAGAGTATTGAGCCAGGGAGTATTGAGAGGGAGAGTATTTTCAACGCCGATGAGACAGCTTTATATTGGAAGAAACTGCCTTCTCGAACTTTTATTTCAAAAGATGAGAAGCAATCACCAGGTTATAAAACTTGTAAAGATCGTGTTACCCTTCATATGTGTAGTAACCTATCAGGAAATTTTGTAGTAAAACCAATGATAATAAAGCGTTCCTTGAATCCCAGAGCATTGAACAACGTTGATAAGTCTCATCTACCAGTCCTCTGGCGAGCAAAAAAAAAAGGCTGAATGACGCAAAATTTGTTTGAAGACTGGTTCAAAAATTGTTTTATTCTAGAAGTAGAAAAGTTTTTGAAGAAAAAAAATTTGAGCTTTAAAGTTTTATTGCTCATTGATAATGCAGTTAGCCATAGTAGAGAGTTATATCATCCTAACGTAAAAATTGTATTTTTTCCTCCAAATTGTACGTCATTGATCCAAACATTAGATCAAGGAATCATTGCAACAACCAAGGCATACTACATACGACTAGCATTCCAAAAAATTTTCGAAAGACTGGAAAACGATAAAAATGTAACGCTTACTCAAGCTTGGAAAGAGTTTTCTATTTTAGATTGTGTCACAACTATAGCTGTGGCTTGCAAGGAATTAAAACAGTCTACACTTCATGCGTGTTGGAAACCTTTGTTATAGCAAATGGTCCAGAGAGGGAGCTGTGTCCCATTTGAGGAAGCAGAATTTAGCAGAACAATATCGGTTGCTTCTAATTTAGAAGGGGACGGATTTTCAGATATGAACATTGATGATGTTCGGGAACTATTTGAAGAGCAAACTTTGAATGAGGAAGAACTAATTGAACTACTTAATACCTCCAACTTCGATTACCCCGATGGTTCGTAAAACATTTGTAATATTACAACGGTTCCTCATTTAAATTTAATTGATCTGGAGGAAGGAATAGCTTTAGCTAAAAAATTGGAAAATTTTTTCGTTGAAAAAGATCCTTCAGTTGTACGTAGCGGAAAATTTAAAAGATAATTGAATAGTTCTTTAGCTCCTTATAGAGAAATTCTGAAAGAATTGCAAGATCGAAATAGGCAGGTAGTTTCTACTACGTCAGATAACCTTTGTAATGATGGAGAAATAACTAGTGAAGAGGAGTTTCAACCAACCTGGAAAAAAAAAGTAGATTAGCTGTAATTTCTGATGAGAGTGATGATGAAAATTAATTTTGTAACCGTAATAAGCTGTTTCAACTTGTTTTATAATATGTAATTATAATTATTAGTCTTTGAATATATTTTTTGTTGTATTTTTTATTTTTGTATTTCATCATAAAATTGAATTTAATTTATTTTTCTTAATAAAAACTTGAAGGTAACTTCCTTTTTCATTTATGTAGTATTTGGAACGAAGTTTCAGCTATCATAAAATTTTACACCTTAAGATTTGGTTTCGATATAACACGGTACACATTGCCTTTATTTATATTATTTCAAGGTTTCGTATAACACGGTTTCGATATAACACAAGACAAGGTCTCGATACTACACGGTATACCTTGTTTCGTATAACACGGTTTCGATATAGCACGGTACGAATTAACCGTGTTATACGAGGGACGCCTGTATTCCACTTTTAGATCATTTTACCAGGAAAGCGAATATTCGTACAACTAGTGACAGCCGAAAATAAATTAGAACCACTAATTCAAGTATTACTTAGTCGATTTAAGTAGTAAGACGAGAAACTAATCCAAATTTTAACAACATTTAGCCTGGACAAATTCAAAGATGCTCGATTGCCTTGCAAATCATCATTGATGGTCATGCATACCCTCGCACGCAATTGATACACGTTAACACCAAAGGTACAAAATAGTTTTGGATGTAATCGTGAGGTTTAACTAATGAAATTAGCTACATTTGGAAGGGACCTAAACGGCATAAAAGTTGATCGGCGAATACGAACAGCATTTACTGAAGAGATACGTGTTCTTAAACAGATAGAGCAGTTTAAAATTATTAAATCAACTCTTGAACTGAGATAACCTACTTAACCTGATACAAACATCTAGTGACGGTTTATATTCAGTTTTCTTTAGAATATTCTAAGTTACCGTCATTTTATCTTGAAAATTTTACAATTATAAATGGCCCTAACAAGCAATGTTAGGGCAATAAAAAAATTTGGAGGAAGATAAACCACCCCATTTCCATGTTGACCATTGGTGTCCAGAACCATGTGTGCGTCTGTAACATAAATCACAATTTAATTTGCACCCTTTTAAAATTTGTGCACATTCATATTTCAACTTCAATTGCGATGTGTACTTTATAATCCTCAGCCACACCTCGTACTACTTCGATGAGCTGAGCTGGCCATATATTACCAGTAAAAGCAGCAAAAAAAGGATACATTTTTGCGTCTTGTTTTATATTATTAAATTGAAATTGTGTTTACTGGACACGAACAATATATTACATTTATTGTATTTTTATTATATTTAGCTTTAGTTATATTCCTTTACTGCAAATATATAAACAAAATACGAATTATAGAAAAGGACACCAGACAGAAAAGACGTACGTATAGAAATAAAATAAACTCGTACCATGGTACAAACGTAACATGTTAGATTCTGACAGAATAAATAATGAAATCTCAATTTTTGGTAATTTTCGTTTACACACACAAAACAGAATCAAATCGAAGCAAAAGTAAAAATAAAGGGACGGAATCTTTCGTTGTTCTCGCAAAAATTATTTTTGGTCTTTAAATTTTTGGAATGGATAAAATAACAATAAGATTGCGTTGGATTGAAATATATATAACTAACTTATTACGTTTTATGTAATTGAGATCATTGAATTTTGAAAATTCAGAGCAAAAATATGAAAATGGTTTGTTAAGTTTGTGTAGGCACGTTGTTCTGTCTCACAAACATAATTAATTAAATGGTGTATAAGGCAGTAGAAAATATCCAGCATACGTCATGTTTTTGCTGTTTACCGCTAGAGGCAGCACTGTCACAAAAAAGACATTTTCTGTTGACATTTTCAGAAGCCAGCAACAATTTTGAAACTTTTAAGAACATCAATAATTTTCAGAAAAGAGATTTAGGATTTATAAAACATAAGAGAAAATATGTTTAAACGTTTTGAAACGCAAAGTGTTAATTTTCCTTTAAAAACGATTTGCGTATATAAGGTCTTGCAAAATATACTTAAATTGGGTGAAGGTCGTTTTTTCGTAAACAATTTATAGTGTTTCAATTTATCGTATGCCAGTTTATCGTAGTTTGTTAAATTGACCGTATGTGTAAATAAAAAATTAAAGTGTCTTCGGTTTATAAAATTATATTGAATTCGGCCTTAATTAATCGATTAAAATGGGATTAAATATGTTGGGTGGAATTGAAATTCTTAAATGATTTTTAGAAGAAGCTGCGTAAAATATGGCTACTTGGGATGGAACTCGGCCATTTCTTAGCCGATATTGATGGGATTTTGTTTTTTGAATGGAAAGCATGCTTGATTTAATCGAGTTTATCTTCACTTCGTGCTTGGATATTGACAATCGGCCAAAGTGAAGCCCAAGAAACCTGAGTACGAAAATATGATGGCTAATAGGTATGAAGTTAATTACGAATTGATAATGTTAGTGATGAGTATCCCAACTCCAAATTTGGTCTTGTTCGCTATTGCTTCCACAAAGCGCGTTCCGTGTGTTCTGGTTATAATCGACGAATCTATTACCAATTTTCTTCTAGTGCCAAAATTTCAAATTTTAATTGAAATACTTGTTCAAACTGTATGTGAAAACTTTCCGTTTTGATTGTTTCATTTTAGAATATTCATTCTATTATTCATTTCGTACTTTATTAAAAATGGGAATATTTGATAGCAATCGCATTGCATTTCGCCAATTCTTTGTTTTTGTAAAATTGTAAGATTTTCAGTTATATATCGTCAATCTATTTAAATTATATTTGAAGGTAATATGAGGGCGAAAATTCCTTGATTAATATGCTCGCTAGGTAACTCTAAATTAAGTAGGTGGCCTATTGAAAACGATTCAAGAGAAATTCTGCTTCTGCTCATTGACACTATATGTCAGGGCAAAACTAATACTTCATCAGCTTTTTCTCTCCATGAATTGGGACAAAATTTCCATGTGTGTAATTCAGCATTACGCAGAGAAACGTGACTTAGGTACTCTCGTGAAGCAAATGACTACTTTGGTACAGAGTATCAGTACCGTACCTGAATGTTACCAGGTGGTCAACTAATTATCGTGCATAAGCATGGAATACATATTCGCTTACCGCAACATGACTCAATATTTTAGAGATAAAACAATCGATATCTTCACTCGAGGACTGAAAATAGATCTACCTCGGTTTTTACTCAGTAAGCTGATAGCAATAGTCAAAGTGCCCAACAAAGACAACATATACCTCCATCTTACAATCTCCATTTTACAACCGAAATCAGCACCAAGATACACTTTTTCCAAAATACAGACATTCAAAACCAATTTCGTCTACCTATTAGGTTAGCTATCCACCTAGACCAGTGCCGAAAGATAAAACAATGTAAACAGATCGTGGTGTACAATCTGCATAAGTAAACTACTCAAATCGACTAAGAAACAATCAATTTCTTCAAAAACGCTGTTCACTGAAAATAGTGACTTACGACCAATATAACAACCAGAACGCTCAAACGTTCGATCCTTGGCGGAATAAATTAGTTCTTTTGACGTTTCTATTTATGACGAAACAGAAGAATTACATGATATATAATTTTAGATGACCTCGTTCTTCACTTCAGTATTATGAATTTCGTATTAGAAACGGAGTAACATTAAAATGTTTAGTAGAGTGTTAAAATTACGTTGTGTGTCGTATGTCTACGAAACCCGTTTTTACCATAATATAGAAAAACTTTTTTATACTTTAGTTAGTCCAAAATCCTTTGGTCCGCCCCACAACCACCCCAAATGATTCGCTGAACCGGACTCTAAACTAACGTATATTATGAAAATTAAGAGCGAAATCCTGTCGATATCCTATGGCATAAAATGATGAAGTCGACAGACCAGTTAGAAAATTAATATAGGTGAAGGTATTATAAGGCGTGATAGACCCCCTCCCCCACCTCTCCTATATTGACGGCATAACAGTTTTTGGTAAACATACCAAAACAAGAATTTTGAAAATTAGGAAACCGCGTTCAAAACTTTAGAAACTGTAAATATGAAAATCCAGCTGGACAAATCTAAGCTTTTACTACACTAAGTCGAATTTTTAGGATTTATTAGCGCATCCCATGGTATGAGGCCAATTTATGAAAAAATTGAATCTATACCTAAGTAGTCTATACTTAAGTATGTCAGGCTATTATCGATGTTACTTTAATACCTTTTACGAGGAAAAGATGGACGGGTATCTAAAAACACATCCAAAAATAAAATAATTAGCGGCAGATAATTCTGAAAGAGTACAATTAAAAACTCTCAAATACAATCGTGGTAAAACGAATGTAGTAGCAGATGTTTTGTGGAGAGTACCTAACTTTTTGGAGAAAAATACTTTGACGGTTATTCAACAATGTGATGAAAGCTCTTGACGGCACTTACTACCATTTGTTGATACTCCTAGTAATGTCATTCGCAACAAATTGATTTTACATATCGGCGAATACAAAATAACTACCTGATTAAACTTCTTCTTTTTCTCGTCACACCAAACATATTTTCACGTAATCAAACTTTACCGAAGGCGAACGAATAATTATCTTTGAAAGATATTTACATATTTGCGTGGAATAGACTTCGTTCAAGGTGGTTGAGGATATTGAAGGTGAAATCCAATAGAAAGAGGTAATCCTGAAGGGGCATAAATGAGCCCACAGAAACGCTTGTGAATTCGGCAACAAATTTTTCAGAAAGTTTTTTTTTTTTAAATTTGCCTCTAACATATCTGACTGTAATAAAACCTGCACGGTATGTAAAGAAAATAAATATGATAGACATTCGAATTTTCAAATAATTTTTAATACAATGGAACATATCAAAAATCCACTTCAAAATATACTTTTCTATTTTTGCGTTCCTTTACTTGTAGTTGAGATTGAAAACATAAAAACACTGAACTCAGCATCTCTCATCTCCATCATAAACTATTGACTCCATATATATAATGTCTTCGCTACTCCGCCCATGTAAAAGTGAAGTAAACGGACAAGTCAAACAATTCTAATCAACTGTAGTTGAAATCATAAGAAGTCTGAAAGCGGACGAACCCATTCTTATTTTTGATCAATTATTAGAGAGACGCGGGATTTAATGTAGTCACACGATTCACTTGAAGATGAAGAAAAGACAAGTTGAATTGAATTTTGGTCGTATCAGTAACTTAAATCCCAAACAAATTCAACAAAGCAAGTTCAACTGAAGAGAAGGAAATAACGTATCAGAAGAAGAAGAAGAAGAAAATAAATCCTATAAACATTACTTACCAGGAGACACAATACATGTTAAGCAAATTAAAAGACTAGAGTCAACACACACGCCCAAGAGAAGTCAAGGCTAATAAAAACTCGATTGTAATTATTGCAATCCGTAGGGACTCTGCGTAAAGATAACATTCGAAATTAGTCACACATGGTAATACCAATTAACACATTTATTCCAGGCACATTTTCCGCTCGGTAAACGTAAACATCCAACCGGTAGATTTTACAAATTCTTAAATTAACATCTACCCATACCGGGCAAGATAAGTTGCAAACAGTAAATTTCAAAATAATCCATGTAATGGTCTTATTAGACTACGAAAACATAACATCCGCAATTAGAAAACAGCCTGTTAAAGTTAGCCGAAAGTTTCCAGCCTGAAGTGAAAAAATCGATAATGCAGATAGTGTCTAGACTACTTCAGCCGAAAATTAACAAAAATATGTATTGAATTGAAATCTCAGCCGAAAGTAACTAACCAACAAAATCAGCCGAAAATATGTATACATTCGTAACAAACTACAATTAAAACTAAAATACCGATATTAATTTATAAGTTTCTTATGCATATAATACGAGTTTGTATATAAAGTATATGGTCAAACTTCAAAGATGTATAAACACTTTAAGTTTAAAGTGTTATGTCTGGAAAAGGTCTTATTTGAATCGGTTTGTCGATGGTTATCGCTAGAAAATTTTCCAGGTCAAGTTTCATGTTGGGAGCTCCGGAAAATTGAGGGGAGTGAAATACACGTGCAAATTTCAAAAATTTGTAAAAAGTTGTATTTCACTCCCCTCAATTTTACCAAACTCCCAACATGAAACTTGACCTGGAAAATTTTCCAACGATAACCATCAAAAAACCGATTCAAATAAGACATTTTCCACACATAACACTTTAAACGTTAAGTTTCTACAAATTTGTGAAATTTGGACGTGTATTTCACTCCCCTCAATTTTCCCGAGCTCCCAACATGAAACTTGACCTGAAAAATTTTCTAGTGATAACCATCGACAAACCGATTCAAATACGAGTAAGACCTTTTCCACACATAACACTTTAAACGTTAAGTTTCTACAAATTTTTGTAATTTGCACGTGTATTTCACTCTCCTCAATTTTCCCAAACTCCCAACATGAAACTTGACCTGGAAAATTTTCCAACGATAACCATCAAAAAACCGATTCAAATAAGACATTTTCCACACATAACACTTTAAACGTTAAGTTTCTACAAATTTGTGAAATTTGGACGTGTATTTCACTCCCCTCAATTTTCCCGAGCTCCCAACATGAAACTTGACCTGAAAAATTTTCTAGTGATAACCATCGACAAACCGATTCAAATACGAGTAAGACCTTTTCCACACATAACACTTTAAACGTTAAGTTTCTACAAATTTTTGAAATTTTGAAATATACATACTCGTATTATATGCATAAGAAACTTATAAATTAATATCGGTATTTTAGTTTTAATTGTAGTTTGTTACGAATGTATACATATTTTCGGCTGATTTTGTTGGTTAGTTACTTTCGGCTGGGATATCAATTCAATACATATTTTTTTAATTTTCGGCTGAAGTAGTCGAGACACTATCTGCATTATCGATTTTTCGCTTTCGACTAAGTTTAACAGTATTTAAAAATCACCATTTATACCCTACACATTCCACGTGTTGGAACAAGTTAAAAATCTGATTCAAAATTTTAAACCAAGGACAACAAAATGGTCGCGATTTAGGACACACTTCAGAAACATAAAATTTTGCCTACGACTAGCATGGTTTTGAAATTATTATTGGGCGTAATTTAAATCGAGGTAAAGTAAATTTCGATAGTGTTTCGTTCGATATGCAAAGGATTTTTTTAAACTTTTTAAGGGAATCAAAATTTGAAGTAAATTTTAAAAGCCCACCCCAATTGATAATCACCTTCAACATTACTTGTAATCGGTGATAAATAATAAGTAATAATAATTCCATTAGGAAACTTCTCCAAATTTTCCAAGTAGACTCAGAAAAACCCTTATATATATTGGGTATCTGTCAGAGTTTATGATATTTTGGCAATAACCTTAAAATAATTTATTTTGCCGCCAGTAATGAGAAACTTTCTTAATGAATTCTAAACGATATAGTTACCCCTTAATTTTCCTTATACCGATTTCCTTGACGTTGCAGGTTAACCAGTTTGCCTATTTATCGAACACTTTTTAAATATCATTCTGCTGCAATTTTTTCTTTTTGTAAATAAGGACGTTCAAAAACTAATTACAAATTTCAACTGGTTATAACAACAAGAATGTTTTTTGTGATAGTGCTGCTCCTTGTGTCGAGTAGCGCAACCTATTATTTTGGAGCTGGTATCTGGCTGTCACCTAGTATGTTTTACCTATAGCTCCGTATGATTTAAAATCGGCAAACTTAAAAGCAAATATTTCTTACAAAGCAAACATTAAACCACAAATACACGATGAAAACCTTCTAAAAATTGGAAAACCAATAAAAACAAATTTCGAAAAAATCGTTTTAATTTTCAATTTTATTTAAGTTTTTCTTTTTTTTTCCTTTTTTTATAAATATATTAAAAAGTCAATCCAGGTGGAACAAGAACTCACTGTAATGTGAAGAAAAACTTTTTGATTTTATTTTATATAAAATTGTTATGAAACTTTAAGAATGCATTTCAATGGAACAAAAACAAAATTAAATCTTGAAGACGGAGAAGGAAAATTCCAATGAGAGAATCTTAAAAAATATTTTTTATTTGTGTATAAAACGTAGATTTTCCATTATAAAACGGTTACTTATCTCATCGAGTTCGAATAGAGTTTTCTTTATAAAATTCTTGTTTGTTTGAAAACCAAAATATCAGATTTGATCATTTTCATAGATTTTTTTTTGTATTTTTGGAATTTCGTGATATACGAAAAACGGAAGTATGGTTTCAGAATGCAAGAAAAAAAGTTGAGTTTATCACAAATTCACAAAGTTTTTTTTAAAAAAGTTGGAATTTATTTATGGGCCAAGTTTTTCCGTTTTTTATGTACAAGAAAAGTTGAAGATTTATGGATTTTTATTATAAAAGCTTTTCTCGTTTAAATAAATTAATATTTGCATTTACAAAATGGAGTCTATAGATAGTCATATAGTGCAGTTCCCAGTCTCAAGGGATGCCTTTTGCGTTTATTTAGGAAAAACTGCACATCAATTTAGTCCTGTTTGATGTATAATTAATTTCCTAAAGATTCGTCAACCCAGAATATGTCATATATTGATAAAATATCGACCTTTCGATTTTCCCAAATTACAAAGAGAACAAAAATATTACATTTGTCCAGATAAAAAAAATGAAAAGGCACAAAAACAATAAAAAAAATTTAATCTATCCCTAAGGATAACACAGAATTATTTGTTATATCAAAATCAAAATACTAGCACTTTATGGATATATGTTTATGCTCGTCGAGTGGACAAGTTATTATTTATTTACTGCATTTCAAATAAAATCTTTGAACTTACAAAATATCGGAGCGAGCATATACAAAATCGAATTCAATTGAAACATATGTCCAATATAAATATTTAATGTATCCTGGAATATAAATAAAAATAACAACAAAACTAACATACCAAAACTATTCGATAAAAAAATAACATTCGATATTATATGTCCAGTTTGATGATACAAGCAGCAAAATACAAAAAAAATTAAAAAAAAAACTAAATATACCAAAAATGAATTTTCCAATTTTTTTTATTTTAGGGTTGAAAATTGAATTTTTTGTGTTGAATAGATACAGCAAAAAAATGGTTGAAAATGAGAAGATGATTGAACAGGACGATATTCAATAACAAAAAGAAAGAAAATTGAAATTTTATTGTATTTTAGATATTCAATTGGGATTAAGGATTATGATTTGTAATAAATAGAAAGGGAATTTTATTTTGAATTGTTTGATATGCAAAGGATTTCCATTTTAAACGGGCGTTTTATTCAAACATGATGAAATTTGTAGCGACCGGTTAAAATTTTAATACGAAATAAATTTTAAAAGCCCGCACCTTCATATATAATCACCTGATGATTGAATCAACATGACTACTAATCGGTTAAAAACATTATAAATCTACGTTGATGTGCACTGGACTGCATTATCATTGAATATGATGATTTTGAAAGGTTAACACTTAACATGGAAAGGTGATTGAAGCGATTATCTTGGTTCAATATTTCATGGGACTGCAACTCTTCCTTGGGGTGAGAAAAGTCGTTCATGATTTTTAATATTACACCAGCTTACCCTAGTAGATCGGTGTATACCACTTCCAAGGGAACTTGCATGCTAATGTAACGATTACACATATTTATGAGAAAGACAATCTTGCTGGAAGTGTTCATATCCATTTCTGTTTTATATTTCTTGTAGTTTCTGTTTTTAATGGTTTCTTGATCGATTACTGTCACGCTTTCGACTGCTTTCATCTGACGTACTGTCTGGATACCATGAAGGGCATCCAGTATTTCTTCGTTTACGGGTTTTTCTCGTAAGCCGGGAATACTTCGCTGTTAATCGTAGTTATGAAATTTTCGATTACATGCTATTGAAATTTTGACATTTGAATTGTTACCTAAAATAATTTTTTGTGTTTCTAATTTCTTTTGCATACACAAATTAGTAAATTTTGGGTTTTCGATTTTTTTTAAATGCATGTATTTAGTGTAAAACTGTAAACACATACGCGCTAAAATTCTAATTGAGTGATTCCAATTTATTTTTAAATTCAAAAAATTGTCATAAACAAATCACCCAGCGTTATTCCAACATCAGCAACCATACCACAGTACATCGAAATTCTAAAATAAATATTCCACCAACCACGTAATAATTATTTGGCGCTTCCAGAAATCCAATCAAATTTGTATAAGCTCTCTGAGACCTTGCGAATTTTTTTACCACCTAAGGTGATTATCTGAGCTATTAACAATATATTGCCTCCTTTGAATAATAGATGGATCTGCTATTAGGATGTCCTTCCTTATCAAAATTTCTAAACAAATTACGCTTTAAAATAATTTAGTATGCAACGTTCTAGAAAAGTGTATTGATATTTATTAAAATATTCATACTAATGAATATTTATGTAATAATTTACCCATTAAATTATTGTAGCAGCGTCATTAATTAGCAGATGTCAGGATGTATTGTCCACTAGAAAGTAATGCATTTTAAATTATATTTTAAGTATTTTCATGCAGATGTCGCTAATTAATTCCATTTTTTACATTTATTACAATTTTTTACCGTAATTAATCATTATTTACATTATTTACGTAAACAATTTAAAAAACTATTTTTACGCGTAATTGCCCAACACTGTTGCTCCGTAATGTTATTTTTGTTCTACAAAACTCCGATTAATCAAAAAATGGTTATTGGCATGGATTCTCCTACGTACCCTCTAACCCAACAGCATCTGAAAGTTAACATCAAACTCGAATAATTTCGTCACGGAATTAAAACGAACGTAGATTTTTTGTTGAATGGTACATATTGAATTATTGGTCACAAGAACCGTCCAGAACTTCGATTCGCTTAAAAATGGTTATTGGCATGGATGAGTACCTTCCTGAGTACCTTTTAATACAAAAGCATGTCACAGTTAACTGCAATACTCGAATAATCTCGACACAGAATTAAAACGAAAAAAATTGTTTGTTGAATGGAACATTTTGAAATATTGACAACTGGAACCATTCAGAGCTCCAATTCCCCCATATACGGTTATTAGCATGGTTGCTTCTAGGTACCTTTAATCAAAGCTTTTCACAATTAACGGCGGTACTCGAATAATTTTCACTCGGAAATAAAACGAACGCAATATTTTGTTGCATGGTACACATTGAAATATTGGCAACGGGAACATTCCAGAATTCCGATTCCCCGAAACATGGTTATTTGTTTAGAGGCTCTTGAGTCCCTTCTAATAGAAAAGCATTTCAATAATAACGGCAGTACTCGAATAAACGAACCTAAATTTTCGTTAAATGGTACGAATTGAAATATTGGCAACGTGAATCCTCCAGAAATTCCAGGTGTGGATAATCTCCTTATCGTTCCTGAGAGACCCCTAATAGAAAAGCTTCTTTAAGTCAACGGCAGTACTCGAATAGCTTCGGCACGGATTAAAGACGAACAACAATTGTTGTTGATTGGTACATATTGAAATATTGGTAACCCTCCAAAACTCCGATTCCCCCATAAATGGTTATTGCCATTGCAATTTAAGTTTTAGTCGATGATTTTATTTATTGATAAACGCAGAATATCATTTTATGTCATAAGAGTTTTTTATTTCACGATTGTTACTTTGGTATTTCAAGCCTAAAAACCCGTGCAATACAATTTTGGGTCAACTTCACAAAGTTATAACCCGAACGCTTGCAGAATCTGCAAGATACGCGGCTGACACAAGTGCCAACTTGATTTCCTCAGTCAGCTTCACACAAAGCCCACCACAGATGGCATTGCGCAATTTTTTTTTTTAATATTTGAATATGGCTATTTGTAATTTCTTGAATTATTTAAACGCATTAATATCACTCACTTGTCTTGGGCGATATTAATACGCTTAATCAAAATTTTGGAAAACGTCATTTTGAATTAGAAATCAGTAAGAGAAACGTCGTACTGAGTAAACGATGGAAAAACTAAACAAAAAATATTTCAATCATCGAAACATTGTTTACTCAAAAATCGATTGTCTACATCGACATCAACATACAGATAATTCTGAAATACGGGTAGACAGAATTCAATTTTTTAGTTGGGCTAGGCGACGAATTGAATAAAATTCAAACTTCATTTAAGATGTTCTGTGGATCGAAGCTTCATTTAAAAATGACAGTTATGTGACAGGCATAACTGACATTATTGGAGCAACGTCAACTCAACATCAGTGAAGAGTAAATGTTTGAGCGGGTCTATTTGGTCTAATCGAACCATTTTCCCCAAAAGTTTGGAGATTTCCCAAATTTATTGAAAGGCGACAGAGACAGCGAGAAAGACAAGATATGTGTCTTCAGTTGGATCGCGTATACCTCCTCATTGTGGGAGAACTTCTCGGAAATAATTAGATTTATTGTTTCCGAATAATTGGATCGGAAGAAGTAGCTCTACTTCTTTTCCCGTATGACCACCAGATTTAACTTATTTTTAGAATTAATATTTCAAAAATTGAATTAAGGGCAGTTCACATTAATTTTGAAAGACTTCCCAATCGTTGCGAAAAATTAAGTGGCAGATATTTGGAACATTTACGTGATTAACAAATATTTTTTATTTGTTTTTCTTAATTTAATTTAGCAGTAAATTATTATTTTTGTGTTGTGTCAAGAAATAATTTAATTTTATTTGTCGTTACAACGAAACAGTGTTATAACTTAGATGAAATTGTTTTGCTGTAATGCAGACCAATTTATGCTCATACCTCTGAAACCATACACTTTACGAATAATTTATCCCTTTTGAGATAGCGCCTCCATCCTTTTTCCACCTTTCTAAATTATAAAATAATCAGTAAGGAATTATGAGCTACTTATTTATGAGCTATTAAAATTCGCAAAATTATTTTTTTCAGTTTACTCTGTTTAGTAAGAATTGAAATTACTGTAGCTGGAGTCTGAGGCAACTTTAACGCAGCCCCTTATCACTATAAACAGGCTACTTTGAATAAATTTGTATTGTAGAATAAGGAATTATTTATGAGCTTTCAGGTTAGATTGACTTCGATTAGAAACAGCCTAATGAGCTACAGAATACCTGTTTTTTAGATTTTGAGCTTCTGAACACGAATTTCACCCTAGGTTTTCCAAGTACAAACGAAAAATTCTTATAAAATTGCAAATTATTTTGTGGTAAAATTTTGCAATTTTCCAAAATATCCAAGGATATGTCGCGATAAAATTTCAGGTTTAATTATTTTTGTGGATACGCCGTTCGGATCAGCCACAGTAACAATTATTTTCTGGAAAGTGAATCGCTTGATGGATTGGTACTACTCTTACAAGATAGATGCCTGCTGGAAAATTCATTAAAGAGGACGGAGCTAAATAGAGCTACATTCTTGTGTCTTTGACATAAGCGAGCGGTTCGCGCGTCGAGTTATTTCGGCGTAATGAGTAGTTACAAAATAAAATTGCAGGACGATTAGTTTGTCGTCAAATGCTGATTTGAAATTAAATGAAATACTGATTCCTGACATTATTTTATATTAAAATAGCATATCCAAGCTCTCCGACAACTAAAGCGAAAGGAATCGTACACAAATTTGTGATGGCTGAGAGCGAAGCAAAGTATGACACATTTGGCATAAGTCCTGTTAGAGGTGAAATAAATAATTCAAAAAGTTTGTAAATGTTGATTGTCCATATGTAATTGAACCTAACAATAGTCATATGGGTGATCGGATTACTAAAGGATGTAAATAACAAAAAATAACGGTTTCAGGTATCTCTTAATTAATTTTGTTGCGTTGAAGATGGAGTCACCCCAATTTTTAGGAAGAAGATACTCAACGTGAGGTGTGACTAGATGAAAAAATTCATTTAAAATTTATGAATCTAACCTATTCATTGTACGGGTGCTACGCAACTATCAACTAATATTTAAAATGGTCAAATACTTGATTTACAATACAACTGATTTTAATACACTTTAAGAGTTTAGTACAATTTTAATTCATCCAGCTCTCAGAACCAATTCTAATGTACCTACACATACACAATGTAATCGCCAACTCATAAATAATTCTCTCATATTTTGGTAAGGCGGAAATGATCTAAAATATTTAAGAAAAATATTATTTTGAATTAGCTTACACTTGGCGCAAAATAAAATTTCTCACCTCAAAATAATTCCAATATGATCTATACTCATCTGGGATGAATATTAAACACAAACTTGACATATCAATGTATTTTAGAATATTGTACGTATTATAGTATATAGCAAGACAACTTCAAAATTACGTTCAGATTTCTTATCACTGAGATGTAGATCCAAATTGATTTTCAATGTAATTCTTTTTTCTACTTTAGGATTCGAGACGCGGGAAAAGTAAAAATTACACGAGGGAACATTCAATAATATATCAACCCTTTCGTTTCGAAAATCGATGTCATATATAGGATGATGGAGACATTTTTTATAATGTTCTTGGTATATATATTTGCAATTTATATTTCATCTCAAGATAGATACATAATATACAGAGACAGCTGCGGCATATTATACCTATGAGTAAAATGACGAAATTTACCACAAGACAAAAAAAAGAAAAGAAAATTCTGTTATCATAAATAATAGAAAATTGATGTCAACTTTTTTTTTGCTTTATCCTAAAAAAACCGTAATATGATAAAATAGTAAAAAAAAAAATTTAAACAGGATATGAATTATTCACGAATGTGTACTTTGGAAAATTTAAATTTATCCTTTTTCTGTATTTTTGTTGTTTTTATTTTATTTGATTGATGCGAAATTTTTATTTTTATGTCGAGTTGACATTTTCTATATTATTTGGAGATATCAGGATTTTTTGTGGTATACCTATATATACTCGTATATTTGTAGTACGGGCCCCGGTCAGAATGGCATATTTTTCAAAAACTTCATATTGTATTGGCATTCAATACCCCTGCTAGTACTTGAGTTACAATTTCCACAGTTATAGGTGCATCGACTGCTTCGAATATATTATCCAAGCCGATGGCTTTCTTTTTCTTCAGATTATGAATGGTACTTTTACTTTCCCGCATCATATTGTTCTTAAGGTTCGAAATCTATGGAATTGTCATCGGTAAATCGTTCCGAAAATAGTTACTCTGTTCCAATGGTAGGCTGCAACATATTGGCTTGTTGAACAAAGAATATCGACCTCAATAAAATTTTTAAACTTTTTAAACAATGAAACATCGGTCTCACAATGCTCTTACATTAAGGAGGAGGAGAATATTGAGAACTTTTTTATTTAATATTGAAATTGAAGAATTTGCCATATAGTTGAAAGTGTCCTCCAACGGTCTCATGATGCATACAAAACTATTGCCACTAATTTAATTAATGTATTTGAGCAGAAACAGCAGATATTATTTCGGTAGCTGCAAACCCAAACATATAGTCTGAAAGAAAATGCTATTATTTAGTGTAAATCAGTAACAAATTTAATAAATTAAATTTTTATGAAAAATCAAAGTCTGTGTATTGAGGAATTGTAGACTAGCTCCGACCCTCGGTAGGCGCACTATTCATTCGGTGCCCTCTACTTCAAGTTCTTTATGGATTAAAATAAAACAATCTTTCTTTACAGTTGCAACTTTAACATTGATTGAACTTTTCTTTCTAGAATTTCCAAAGTTAAATTTTGGCCGATCCTTTTATCGATGCACGAAATCAAGTGTCAAGTAATTGCAGAGTATAATAGCTAATATATGAGTTATGACACATGACACAGATGATTCGTTTTGTAAACAAAACGATCCTGATCATCATAAAGAAGAAAATTCTCTTCTTACTCTTCAAATGGGTATGGTTCAGGATGTTATTGTGAGTGATATGTTGTATCAATTTCATGTGGGAAGGCTCTTTTCGTGTTACACAGGACAAATAAAAACTCGAACAAAAGCCGGTAAGTGAAATTCTGAGAGGAAATTGAAGATAAAGAAACCACTAGTAAATTTTATTATTGCACATCAAATTCAATTAAGCCCCTGGGTATGATCAATTACAGGTGAAATGATTATAGACCTACCTGAGTGTGTCTTTGGAATATCCATTTTAATTTATGAATCAGAGTATTTCCCTGAGTCCTGGAAGCATCCCACTAAAGTCTCGTCATATATACCAATAAGCCTATTAACAATCATCTCTCAAAGCAACTATCGAAACAATTAAACCGGAACTACAGTTGTATAACAAAACTCTACCAATACTGTAATATACGTCAAGTGCTTGTGGCCGGTCAAAACTGCAACGACCTCGGTAGTATACGTCAAGTGCTCGTGAAAGGTCTGTGAGACGATATTCAACCGACTATAACCCTTCCAGATAAAATTTTTCTGGAAATAACACAGTTTTGTACTTCAAATTTTCACGAATCCAGTAATATACGTCAAGTACTCATGAACCGTCCGTGAAGCGGTGAATATATAGTTCAAACAATACCACTGTCGACTGAAATTTTTTTTGAAAACTTGTCCTATAAATTTGTTTTTACGTTATAACGGTAAAACGGTTGGTAATATGTGAGTCCAGTCAGTCTTTTCGAAACACATGATAGCGGCTTTAAGCGTGCGATGCCGTCTTTCAACCACGTCATTGCACTTTGGGGTTAAGGCCAGATAACTTTTTTAGAGAAAACCCGGAAGATTGGAAAAGCGCGGTTTCCGAGAACTTAATGGAACAAATAATCTTAGTATACCTGATGTAATATCCCAATAAATAAGCTGATCAGAATTAAACTTAATTGTGAGTTGCTGAAATTTTAATGAAATATCACATTGAAAAATGTTGCTAAGTTCCGCATCATTGGTCTGTGCATCTGCTATTTCTGTATAGTTAATGCTTGAATTGATGAACGAAATCAAGAGGTTTAAATTGACAAGGAGATGCTTTATCCGGATTCTGATAAAAAGCGTAAATCAAAAGTTTATGATAAGTGAACAAAGTGAACTCACGACCCTCAAGAAGATACCTGAAATATTTAATGATAAAGCCGCAAGCAACTCTCTATCATAAGCACTGTACCCTTGTTGTGACTCATTTAGACGTACAAAAATGAAACTTGGCGATTGCCAAGTATTCGAAACATACATTTAAAGGAGCAGTATGCAAGAAGCGTCACAAGACACAAGTTCATTCAATTGGTGTTTTACTGTTCGTCTTGTATCCTTTCAAGAAGTCATTAAGTAGGATTTGATCTCATAAATATTGTCAAAAATTCAATAAAACTAGTTCTTATGCATAATGAATTAATTTAAAGTGATAAAAGTACACGAAAGTGAGAAACATGATTAATCATAAAACAAAACTGCGTAAACAATTTAAAATCTGTAAAGTACTTTGTCAAGAAACATTATTAAGAAAACAACCAAAAAATTTTTTGGACAGATATACGCTAATTATTAAACAGAAATAATTCTACAACAGATATTGCAACCAATTCGCTTGGTAATACTAAACGATATACATAAATTTAACATAATTCGTTCCAATCTTAATTCTATGTTTCAATATCATTCATCAGTGTTCTTTAAGTTACTTATATTTATACTCGTTTCCTTAACGGAATTAGTATTTATGGAACTGCAAGCTTAAAAAAACTAGAAATAAAATTCAAAGTAAAAGTGTTAAAGACGTGTTAAAAGTGTTAATGAAACTGAAGCCAAAGGAGTTTTGGCCATAAGTGCGTTACATGAATATCAAATATCATTAAACATGGACAAAACACTGATAGTATCTTCTGCTCTTTCTAACTTAAAATTTGGTAGTGTTAAACATAATTACCAGACTAGATTTGCGAACAAATTATTTACGGATCTGTTACGAATCACCGTGGACAAAAATTAATAAGCTTTTTGGTCTGGTAATATACATACAATAAATTACCAGAATTACTAAAAAATACTTGTTTGCTATTGTAAAAAAATGTGTTATTATAGCAAGTACATGCTCAACCTGGATAACAGCCTCAACGTCCACGATTCGTCTAACTGATTGATTGATTGATTGGACTGTAGAACCAAGTCCTTGACAAGTGTCCCGGATAGCGCCGGACCTATTCCTACAGCCTGTTAACACATAACAATAGGAAGGATAGGAAATATATTTTTTTTTTGGGCGGAACGATCCGGTTTCAGACACCTAGCACAACACAATTCTAATCTACTTCTAATCTACTAAAGGAAGGATAAAGACTTAATAGGTTTAATGCATAACGATGGTATCGGTCTTGAACAATTGCTTCTCTAAATCAGCAAACTGGAGAAAAAATATTATTATTTCACGTGCATCTGTAGATTTCCTGAAATTTAATTCTAAATTAATATTTTCCAGCTTCCTAAATAATGTAGACATTTATTAATTTAATCCTCCTGCAATTCCACAACTTACAATCGAATTTCTTGAAACCTTATTAGTTATTTAAATTACATTAAAAATTATTTTAAACATTACTCTAAAATCTAAAAGTATTTAACCCTTGATTTGGCAACCACGAAATATCTGTAAAAAAATTGCAAAAAAAAATATGTGATGCATCTTGAAGGCAATGGTTCCCGGAAAACTATCATTGTTATTCAATGCCACATTAACTACCGGATTGGATATTTCAAATATGGTATGCAGAATTGGATTGGCACTCTAACCTAATGTTCAATGGAACTAGGCGATCCCTCAACAAATGATGGTCAAATTCTGTATGCAAAGCCCAATTTGACAAAATTTAGGGACTCGGCTATAATGAATGGAACCAGGCCGTTTTCTAACCGATAACTTTCCAATTTAGTTTGTAGGGCTGGGCTAAGATTCTAATTAAAAAAGTCAGCTTGTATTGGGATTTTAACGTGTAACGATTTCATGAAGTTTTACAATTCGACAATTCTGAATGGAACTTGACCCTACCCCAAAAAAAATAAAAATTATTGCCAAGTCAGGTATTCTGATTTGAGAGAAGTTCTTGAGTTCGCCCGTGCTAGGCAATTTGTTAACTAATTATGTTCGAATCTGTTATGTTGAGCTGAATCGAAATTCCAACATAAATCCTGGATGAAGTTCTGGATTTTTCTATAAAATAAATTTGAAAATAATCGGTCAAAGAATTATCCAGCTCCTCCATTCGCTTCAGCCAAACCAAATTTAGCTTTAACCCGCTAAGAGCTGGCCTAGTCAAATCTAGCTTCCCCAAAATTAAAATTTGCTACAATTCCAATTCAGCCAAATTCGTACTCAAAAATTAATTTATGCATTTTCCGCAGTATACGAGTACTGTCTAGAAACAGATTACTGAGAAAAAAAAAAATCAAATGTTTACATTAGGTGACGGCACCAACGGAAGATTACCACGCGGAAGGCTTCTTACGTAATTGGTGCCTGAGCAAGTCACTGAATATGATTTATAACTCAAATCAATTGATATTCGTGTCTGACGTGTCCATGCAATTGCGAAGCTGTTTCGAGAAATAATCGTCCACGATTCGTCTAATGAACAGAAATGGCAATGAACATGAATTCATATTCATTCCATGCAACGTTGTGCGTCTACTCGTATTTCGGAATTATCTACTTGTTGGTGTCGTAAATAGTGTAGACAATTGATTTTTGTGTAGACAATGTCGATAATTGGTAAAATTTGTAGACAATTCGTAAAAATGTGTTTTAGTTCAAAATGGTGTATTCCAAAAATTTTGAAAGGTGATTTTAAATTTTTATAAAACAAATGGGTGATTTGTACGTGTAAAATATTTCAAATATATTCAAATATTTAAAAAATTTATTCATTGTAGTACATTAACAGTTTGACAGCTCCATGTTTGGTTTAAAACTGGTTTGCAAATTCTACTTTTTAACAAAGGCCTAAGATTATAGAATTTTGTCTATTGCCAACAGAAACATTAATTTTCGACAGATTGTTTACATTATCTACATAGTCGACACCATTTCTTTAATTGTTTACATACATTGTCCACTCATAAAGAATATTAATTAACAACGCAGCGTAGATAATACGGCACAACACTGATTGCAGGTGGCCTATATGCCCTATTTAATCTAACATCCAGTTATAACTATTATCCAATTCGGCCTCATCCCTAATGTACTTTGTTCTTAAATATTTAATAAGCTGACTTAAAGAAGATACGAAGGGAGGAAATACATCAGTCAAAGAATTAATTAACATTTTTTTTCTGCGAATGTTTTGATATTTAACTACACTGTTAAATTAATTTGTGCACGAAAGAAATATCTGTCCAGTCCAGTGATCAAAATATTTATGGTTCAATATAATTTCAAATTTTTTTAGTTTAACTAAATATCAAAAGATGTCAATACAATATATATGATTCGACTTTTTGTACAATTTGTGTAGAGATGTCGCTGTGAATTCTTAATTGTGGGTTTCAAACGAACATTTATTTTTTATATTATGAAGAGAAAGAAATTGCATTTTACTGTGTGCCTGATACAAATTTTTCGATTAAATTACTGTCTAAACTTATTTAATGTCAGTTTGTACCCCATTAATTAACAGATGACGTAAAAAGCAGTACATCAAAATTTTATTCTAAGTCGCAGGCAGACTGATTAACAGTTTTGCAAGGCCTTTGTAATTTAATATGTAATTTACAAGTAAAATGTTTGTAAAATATATAAACACTTATTTTTTACATACTGTAAAGTAAATAATGAATAAAATATTATTTTTCGTTGCAATTGCGCCATCTTTTTCCAAATCTAATAGTTATCGTAAAATTGACTGTGTACTCGACAATTTTCCATCCAAAAACAACATTTTGACGGATGAATAATAATAATAATAATAATTTAAATTAAATTCAACCACTAATTCATACAAATTTAAAATTTTATCATAAAAATTGCTTTGATTTGTCCTAAAATTTTAGATATTTACAAATTAAATCCGCCGTTTACAACATTCTTTTTTAATTCAACTGATTCTCGCACAAAGATAAAATATTTCAAGGCCAATTTGCTTATTTATCATTTTTCGGTTAATTTTTGGTTTATTTTTGCTTCGAGTGGTAAACTATTTTTTTTCAACCAAGGAATCAATTTTCGCAGTAAACAATAAACTTTTTTTGCTATACGAATCAATCAAAAAACGTAATTTTACACACACATCCATAAACAAAGAAACGCGCAAAGAAATCAAATGTGGACGTCGATTGATTTTTTGAAGTGGTTGCATCACGATGAAAGAACCTAAGTGTGGAGAGGCTCTATGAGTTTATCGATGAGTTGGCTATATTCACAGCGTTAACTTAGCAATTATCATCCATGGAAAATTGGCCACGAACAAACGTTATAAAAATTATTGAGTGTATTTGAGCTAATACCGATTGTGAATATAAAATACAATTGCCTGTTTGGCTGGGAAGAAAGAGAGACTACCGAAAGGATAACTCATTAGTTTCAATGGCGTGCAGGTTTGATATAAATAATTCATTAGTTTCAATGGTGTGCTCACCATCAAGCTGCGACCAAAAGTCCAGACGATTAAATTAAACAAGCAAGCGATTCAAATTAAACAAACCGGACCTGCTCGTCAAACAGTGAAATCAAATCAAAGTAGCCAAAAAGTGGTTGCAGAACGATCAAGATTTTTTTCAAATTTTTCATGTTGCTAAGCGCTAATTCAGCTTAGAGCAAATCGAATGCAAAGCAGATGAAAGTCCCGTGCCAAATTTCATTTTGCAATCCAGATGTGATAAGTTCAAGGCCGCAACTGTTAAGAGGCGAACTGAGAATGGGATTCATTTCAAATTTATGTACACGATCTATTTCGAAATCGTGCGTAATTTTTGTTTAACTAATTGTTTAGCTTCTGTTGACAATTGTTTTTGGCAGTTAATGACAAACTGTGATTAGTTTAAAGAATTTTCGCTACACAAAGAAAGACATGTACACTTTTCAATTTGTTTCCAAAGTTCTATTGAAACGTAGCTAGATGTCAGTATAGACATTTATCTTACCATAGATAACTGAAAGTTGTAAATAATTATGAATAAACTTTTTGATTGTAATTTTTGATGCTAATTATAATTATAAACACACTTTTGTATTAAACATTCAACATTTTTAATTATTTTTCAGAGTTTTCACGAATTTTTTTGTAATTTACGTTTTAACATGTAAAATGTGAACAACGTTTTTTACGTGTAAAATGCCCAACTATGATGATAGACACAGCACGCCATATGGGTAAAGTGACAACTATCATTCAATAGTACAAACTAATGGCAATTTGTTTAGTCAGTAGCGAAAGGCACACAGTATAAGTTACTTGGAAATATATTTTATAAGCGGCGTTAACTACATCCTCAAAATATGTAGATCAACATTCAATCACTACTGGCTTAAATTACAAGTGGTTGTCGACATTGTCTACTAGTAGTTGCCGTTTTATTCGACTAGTCGACATTGTCTACGAGTACTCGACGCTGTTGGCGACACGTAAACGCCATCTCAGCGAGTACATACCTATGTAAATTGATATATGCGAAAAAAATGGCTGACAACTTTTGGCTTACGGCCGTTATATGTTCATAAGTATACGACACATAACATAATTACGGCATATATTCGTGTCTTTAATGCCAATACACACAATAAAATATTTATCGTGTTACATCATCCATCATGAATTAATGTCATAAATTTAATTATCCCACATCTAATTTGTGTCGTTTTGTTGCTTTCCTCTATACACATACACAAAATTTTCATCATCTAATTTAATCAATTTTCATTTGCGTTATTGTTTTTCTCGAAAACTTGTGCTAACCTTAAAAGCCTTAGACATTAGAAAAAATAAAATTAATTATGTTTTATGTAATATATGTAGTAACCGCTAGCATATCAACCATTTCGTACACTACACACACCTGTCATTAGTTTTCGATTCGTTTTTGTTTTCTCGAGAAAAAATTCTAATGAAAATTTTCTTATGTACTCCATAAAATATAATAAAAATAAATTTATATACCTTACCCTATATACATATTTTATGTATCACTCATTTATATATTTTATGTATGTATGTATATTTTACGAGGCAATAAAGCAAAAAAAAAAAAAAAGGAAAATTTACGGGTTTCCACCCGTTCCAATGTGTTCCATACACATCCTGAGGTTTTTGTTAAAATCATTGTCTCTCTTTATAGATAGACAACATACAGAACGAAAAACTCAAGAAATAGAAAATTCAACGGAATATTACAAAAAATTAAAGAATCAGGAAAAGTCGTTTTTTCTTATTAAATATCGAAATAAGACAAACAAATTGCCTTATTCAGATAAATAAATTACTATATTTTATGATATAAATATGGATTGATAAGTGTCCCCCCACTGATTCCCCCACATTATTTTCTAGGTGCTGCAATTATAATGTTGATTATCCGCAACAGCGAGGAGGCACTGGAACTCGTTGAATAAATCCTTCGGTATCAAATTTACAATGGAGGTTATTGTCCGCACGATGGGCTGCAAGTTGATATGTCAATTGACATTTATCGGGTCTCTCGACCTTCCTTGGTACATTCGGTGCACGCACATTGGAGCATGGTTTCGGTTTTGGCATTATTTGACCTCCAGCAGGCCGTCGTGCACAAGGTGCAACTGGTTTATTTTTTTCTTGAGGTTTCATTTTCATTTGTTGAATTTCAGCGAGTTGCTCCTCCAAAATATGAATGTCCATTAATACACGATGACGTTTTTTTCGACCCTCATCAATTTTATGCTTAATCACCATCCGCTCGGAACATAATCTGGCAACGTGAGGTCGTCGAGCTGACTTACCAGGGCATCCCCCATGTTCAATATTTTGAGCATCCATTCCAATATAAGTATAATCCAACAAAATAATTTAAATTTACGCAAAAATTTTTATAATTTAGTTAATTTCGGTCGAAAATGTGTGTATGAAATAAATGCAATTTTATTTTCAACGGTTGCTTGACGGATTTCTTTTTAAAACATTTGAATACTATGATAAATGGCCGGCTTACTTATTACACTTGTTCGCATTATGTGATTGTTGTCCTTGTTGCATACATGGCTCATCCGCAAAATCGTAGTCTGCGATATCTGCATACAAACCGGGAGCTGCTCCCGCCTGAGCACAATGTCCGCGTGGTCCATGACGCTGTCGTTGCCGTGGCTGTCCCTGCCGCGGTGCACCATGGCGTGCTGCTTGACCTCCTCTAACTAGTGCCACTCTAGAAGCCTCATCAAAATTGTAATGACTCTCGGTACACTTGTGATCAACATGCTCACATTTGTTTGCCCCGACACAGTAAGCATTTGCGGGAAGACCACCTCTGAGCCTTTTTTTACCGCCATGTCCCTCATTAAATTGTTCAAATGCTTCAGCATTTTTGTAAGCAATTGAGGGTCTCATCATACAATTTTGTTGGTGGTCCATTTGCTGTTCTTGTAGCATTCGATTAACCATATTATGTTCCTTTCTCGGTGGCATAACAAATGGGTGTCTCTGTGCCATTTTCTTTAACTCATGCTCGGTTGGCTCGTGCGGTGTTGTACCTTTTTCTTTCATTGCATTTACTAAGAAGTTATATCTGTCTCGGTTCTGTTTGATAATTTTCATAATTCTCTTTTTTTCATTTAGTAGTTCCTCACGACGTCTTTGTCGTTCCTCAGGCGATAAACAATTCATTGTGATTACTTAAATTTTGCTCCCAATAAATATCACGAAAAATAAATATTTTTTGAAGTCAAAATAAATAATTGAATGAAACTTGTAATTTATGGTTTTAATGAAATATTACTTGGATTCAATTTTGATTTGTTTTGGTTGGCATGATCAATTAAATTCAGGGCCAACTGGTTCACAGTTTTCAAATGCGGTATATCCATGGCTTACTCCAAATATAAAGTTTATGGCTATCCAATATTCGGATTTATACTTTCTAGATTGGTACCACGATTAGTGGTTGGTATACTGATCTTTCTCATTTTTTTAATTTACCTAAATTTTATCGGACACGGCTGTGTGCAAGCGTCTAGGCTTCTAGCAACTGCGATAGTGCGTAGGAAGAAGAACGCACCTGACTCAAATAGATTCGCTTAACATAGTTACGCTAAAAGTTACGAAGGCTACCGCCAGATGATCATGATGTTTAAGCACCGCCGATCATAATCAACCTATAGAATAGACCAAACGCGGCTGATGATGGTACTTAAGCGTAAATCCTAAGATCCTAAGATAGGGCTCCTTCTAACCTAAAACCGTCAGCAGTGATTTTCGAGCATAGACGAGCGGAACATCATCAGCAAATAGTTGAGCTAGACAAGTTAATAAAGGCGGACGATCGTTGATGAATATGCTGAACAACAAAGTCCCTAAATGATGCCGTAGGGACACTTTCGAAGGTAGGTACAGGAATGACGACCCTTATCAGCAAAGATAGTGAACATATTTCGACGCTAACAAACTGGATAGGCCAATGAGTCTTACTTTTTAGATTAACGAAAGCCTGACAATAGTTTCAGGGTTTCAGCCTGTTTAGATTGAACTGAAGGTCATGGATAACATGCAGGGGTTATGTTTGCCAAAGAAAGCGTTGTTTGTTGAATAAGTGAGGAATGTTTTTGAGCAATAAACTTTATAATTCTTCTTTTCAGTTTCTGGCCAAAATCTTTAAAACTCTTACACAATGGTCTTTTTAATACCTAAGGGCACACTGCCTCTATATATTAAGTGTGATAGGATTTTAAACTTTTGGATATTGGCCAGAAACCGAACAGAACTAATGTGACCGAGAAACTAAAAAATGTAATAAGATCATTCTAAACAATAAACCGATTGATCCAAAATCCATATGCAATCCTTCGTACTAAGATTTATATTGAATTGTGAAGAAGTCGGACAAGTGGAGCCTATTAACTAATTCCGAAACTTCGATCAAAATACATGTTAGAATTACAAATTAAACCTAGTAATCAAATTTCAGCATTGTTGGGTAAGAAATAGCCTAGTTTTATCCAGCATAGCCAAATTTCAGACCTACCTTTAAAATGCATCTTAAACTTAATCTTAAAACTTTTCCAAAAGTGTATGCTTGAATCCCTATTTAATCAAACAAACAAAATTTCATCATCATCGGTTACGAAATGGCGGTTAGCTCATGGGCTTTCTGGTCTGTAAACCGAGTTCTACCTAATATTTTATGTTTCAAAATTTCCCTATGCCGAATACCTCGACCTCGGAGGTCAACTAATTTAACAGTTAAAGGTAGCTAAAGGTAGCCAAATATCTCAGCCTGCGCAAATTAAACGTCAAAATAATAAATGCATGTTCAGAAAGCTCAGGTGCCCAGAATCGTGAGTTAAGCAATGAACGATCACTAAAGACGAATGCATTTACTCTCGAGAGATAAATGTTTATAATGTCGAAGTTAGGGGTTGGTTTATCTACAAAAATTCAACCGACTCTAGAGAAAGAAATGTGAACAGTCGAGATATACACCAGAGGATTGAAAATGTTAAGGTTGAAGCTTTTCTTAATGATAATGTTGCTGTACAACTGTACAAAACTGTTCTGATTTGCTTGAAGTTTGGTGAAAACTGGATGCAGAAAAAAATGCTGATCTTTCGTAGAATTTGTAAAAATTTATGTTTTACATCTGCGATATTCTGAATTTCCGACCACCATCGCCAGAAAACAACCAATTTTAAGAAACTCATTATCATCATTTACTTGTGAGTAGACGTGGTCATTTTGAAATTAATTAGCAGTCTCACATTTAATGCTGATCATAAATACTCGCTTCTGTGTTAAAAGAGTTTTGCAGATCATCTGGTTTAAGAACAAAGTCATTCTCTCGAATGTTAAATTTATTCGTCAAGGTTTTCTCATCAGGGTATATGAAGGTCATCAAAAAGCAATTGACCATCACCTCTTCACTTGGTTGCCAAGAAGAATAGGTCGTGGAGACCATGTTACGAATTCAGAACACTAAATGAGATTACGTGGCCTAATGATGGCCGCGTAATCTCATTTAGTGTTCTGAATTCGGCCATATATTAACTACTAAGCCATTTATGTACTCCATAATATAACATATTTCTCAAAAACGAGTTAGAGAAGGCGTTCCAACGAATATGCAAATAGCAATTTGATTTGTCTAAGATGGTTATTAACCATAAGCGGTATTTGAGTTTTTAAACAAAAATATTGGTTTGAGTAACGCGGCCCTATCATTTAAAGATTAATGGTGGAAGTTCCGCGCTGATTCAGGATTGTACCTTCCGATCAACAACAACGTGATGACTAAAGTTTGCGTAGTTTATCAAAATGAGAATTTAGTAAAATTTTCTCGGGCATCAAATTCCATCTACTGAAACGCAACCACAGCAAGAAAATGTGGGATCGATCCAGAATTATAAGCTTCCAACTATTGCACGAAGAAGCTTTATCAGGTATAATGAAGGATACAATTTTTTGGAATGATGTCTCTACCGCATCATTTAAACATTCACTGTAAAAGCAGGCTGGTTACATCTAAAATCCTCCACGCTGGATAACTATTGACAATATGTTACGCAATATATTACGCAGGGGTAAAACAATATCGGTATATATTAAAAGTCAGGCGATACTGTATAATATACCGATCGGAAATGATTATGGTTCGCTTTCAAGGAAAAATTAGACAAAGCGTAATTTAGGCAAATCCAATAGGCTCGACATTTAGGCTCGTCAGCAGTTGTAATGTGATTTCTCTAATAATCGGATACGCCCACACATCACAGACAGGGTTAGGAAAGCTATCATCAATAGTTTACATAATTTGCCACATTCAGGCATTAAAGGTATCTAGCGTCTGGTGCAAGAAAGATATGTTTGAAAGGATATGAGAAAGGTTTGTAAGCAGTTCGTCAAGAATTGAACCACCATATCTATCAACCATCGTTTGGAACAAATCAATATTGATCTAGATCTCTATTTGTGTCCGGTAAGTTCAACTACGATTTAACGATTATCGACAGGTACTGAAGGTTCCTAACACCAATATCTATTCCCAATGTTAATGCAGAATCAGTAGTTCCACATTTTACTTCGGTTTGGTTTGCTCTTTTCGGGATTCTGAAAAGGGTTACGACAGACCAGGGTTGCCAGTCTCGAGAGCTTTCGAAGTTACTCAATATTCACCATTAGCAAAAACGAGTAAAGCTCATACTTTTTAATGAGGCGTTTGATCAGGCCATAGATCTTGTTGTGTGTTCTAAATTCAGTTTAGTTCCGATCTAACTACGGTCCAAATTGTTGAAATCCTGATAAACATGATGAAAATTGCGCCTAGTCTAAAATCAGTTTTCCCGAAGTTTTGAAGGATCCTGATCCTAAAAGAGGAGAAAAGGTCGGTTCGTCTGTCTGGATGGATTGATGGCTGTACCGATGATATCTAAAGAGCTGCTTATGTGATTTAGATTTTTTTCACCAATCTTCTTATGTTGTTAATTTGGTGAATTGCTTGGCTTTTGGGATCTCTGTCTCAGAAGTGTCGTGTGCCTGCCATATTCACTGGGATCTCCCAATTTATGAAAAAATAAGCATTTTCATTCAATCTCTATGACATGTATCGATGCAAAATTGTTGCTGAAAAATGTTCTTTCGCCCATAATGGTAATTTCCTTTTAAATTTTGGGAAACTGTGCTGGCGGTTGTTACAAACAAATTAATTCAATTAAAATATTTAAATTCTAATAGTTTTTCTTGTAAATTATACACTTTTCAAAATATTTGCAAACACAAAATAGTTCATATGGAGGCTGCAGCTTCCGTTGGATCGATGTCAGCCAAAAAATATTGGGCTCTCCTATACATAATTTATGAGAATAGCTGCAGTATGGAGTTTCATCCCCATCAGTCATTCCGTCTGGGTTGTAGAGAAGCTAAATACATTTAGTCTGCATGGAACCACACACGCATGCACACACGCAGATTTGTATAAAACCACTTTTACGAGTATAATGATGAACATTTTTGACCTAGAGATTTTCACAGAGAGAAAGTGCCAAGGGAAATGTCAATCGCGCAAAAAACAAATTTTATGAAATCAACGCAACGCTGTTTCAATTTTGTAAATAATAATCATAGCGTATACCAGTGCCAGATTTAGATGCAGATTGCGCCATATAAAACATTACGGTCTACTACTCGAAGAAATATCAGGTAAAACGAGAAACTCCTTCCTACTTCTTCCTAGAACCTCAGATACACCGTGTTTTCAAATTGTTTATTAAATTACTTTTTTCAGTAGAATCCGGTTCGGCAATACCTATTTTGGTTTTTAAGATGTTGCAAGTTCTGCAGGTATCTACACTTGCCAATTTTTTTAACGAAAATCAAATACTTAAACTCACTTTTAAATATTTCAGAATATTAATAGACATGTTTCTCGCAGTATATAGGCTATGCATTTCATGCTTGAATCCCTGCGCGAATAATGGTTCTCATAAGCTGGAAAGCTACTGAAATGCTTTTTTATTTTCCCAATGGTTTCGTTTGGAAATTTGTTTTGGGGTGTACATTTTTTTTTGATGACTCGCAACAAGTGCATCGAGACATGCAATTATCGCGCTTGTACTGTCTGTTTCGTCAAAGCATTTCTAAATACATTTTTGGCGCACGATGGTTTTAAGACCGTATATGTGTTTACCGAATATTCCATTGTATTTAATATATTTCTTGACGTTTTTGAATTTTTTTATCTTGAATATCGATGCATGAATCCATGTTCAATATTCGCTGTTCCTATGATCCAATTAACAGACCAGTATTGATCATATAACTGCTTCTGTTGTACTAATGAAATTTTACTTTAGCATTTGTTCTGGCAGTTTTGAGCGGTACGCAGGTTCTTTCCTGTACCATTTTTCCCTTCTTCGTTTCATGGTTTCGATTAAGCTTTTGATTTAGCATCAAATGAGGTATCGCAGCTTAATAAAGCATTTTTAATTACCATTGCCAGTTCAACATATTCGCGTTTCAATGCAGATAATTCTGAATTGGATGGCTAGAAGCTTGGATCATCGATCGAATTATTGCAAGATTCAAACCATAAATTATCTTTATTTAACTTTTCGGGATAGTCATGTTCAGTATCGCTCTCTTCGTTACATCTATTCTCGAACGAGAGATTATTCCGTTCTAGTTTGGGGCACTTCAACTGACTGATAATTTCTGGTGACCTAGAATGACCTAGAAATTCGAATTGTTTAGTCGAAATTAATGATAGGATGTGTAGACTTTGAAACATGTAGATCGACACGCAAATAAACGGTCAAACTTTAATACAAATAGAATTAATATGGTCCTTCCACGTCATATGCTTGTCGAATATTACTCCAAGGTACTCCAATTTATCTACTCGCTCTATGGTGCAATTTGCTACGTGAAGTGGTGGTAAATCAATGTGACGCAGGCTTGGGGATTGAAAAATTATATATTTCGTTTTGATAAAATTAACTGACATTTTGCTTAATTGAAGAAATTCAAAAGTGAAATAATATCATCCCTTATATGTGACATTTCTACCTGACAATCTCTGGATTTATAGAAGATGGCCGTATCCTCAGCAAACATATTCTAATATGACCCGTGAGCAGTAAATTGGCCATATCATTTACATAGATTAGAAATAAGGAAGAGGCCAACGGCACTCCTTTGAAGAACACCACAATTCACACCTAACATGGAGCTTTTTTACACCATTTAGAATCACAAACGGCTTTCGATTACTAAGGAAGCCATCAAATTTGTAATTTTTGAAGAAGTAAATTGTGATCTATACAATCAAAAGCTTCACGAAGATCACGAAATAAGCCAAATATATAGTTTTGCCTCTCAAAATTACGATTGATCAAATCAGTATTGTCTGTTAGGGTCAAATCTGTACCTGAACCTTGTCGAAATTGATACTGACGAAAATAGAAACAAATTGATTTATTTAGAAAATCGATCATTCCGCATCCGTTTAGCAATAATTGTTTCTAAAATTTTGTGAAATACCGACAAAACTGAAATTGGACGATAATTAATAACTAGTTTGGGATTTCCAGACTTAGAGATTCCAGATTTAAACTTTAGCAATTTTAAGACAATCGGGGTAAGCACCGGTTTACAAGACCAATTGTACAAAAATGGCGAATAATTCTTTAGAACCACATTACGAATGTTATCATAACCACCACCCTTTGTATTACTGAGAGTTGAAATTAAATTTGATATTTCGCTGCAGGAAGTGGGCGAAAAGAAACACGAATACTGGGCGCCATAGTATGAAATTTATTTAAATCATCTGAGCCTGGGCTAGAACTACTTGCTGATACAGAAAAATCAATAAAGTTAACAAAACTTGCGATTAAATAAAGGGTTAGGGAAAAAGTTCGTGGCCTTTTTTGGGTGACATTGAAACAAAGAATTTTCTTATTTCAAAGAAACTTTATTAAACCAAACATGTGCCATTTTGATCGATCACCATTTGCCATTTTTCTGGTAGAGATAATCCCATCACTGTAGAACTTCTGTAGTTTAGAGGCGAAAAATCGTGACAACTCATTTTCGCAGGCCTCTTTTTAATGTAAAATCATTAAGATGGTTCTGCATGGAACGGAACAAACGGTAGTCTGATGATATAAATATGAAGGAACACAATTTTGCAACCAAAAATTTTTTTAACTTAGCTGATATGTGGTCAAATTTTCTCAGTCCATTACTATATCTAACGGTATTATTCAAAGAAGCTTGCAGCATGTCACTTGAGGTAGAATCATCATCTTAAAAAAAATCGCAATATAGTACGTGGAGAATTATCTAACCACAACTAATGATTTAACTAGCAAAATTCGAACATTTTTAGGGCAGATATTTTTATGAAGCTTCAAACCATACAAAGTAGAATTGATCTTACCACAAACATTAACAGCTTGTGAATCCCAGGAGAACCTGTTATTTATACAAATTCCCAGAACTCAATCTTTACACCATCAATAAAGTTATCGGGTATCACTGGAAAATTTCTTTTATAAATCAGAATTGCTTGCGTTTTAGCGATGTTCCGTGAGATTACAATAGACTTGGACCAAGCCAATATATTGGATAGATCCAAATTAATATTGTTAAGGGTTTCCAATATATTTTCACTAGTGCCACCAAAATAAATTTGACAGCCATCAGCATACATGTGACATTTGGAGTATTTTATTGCTGGTGGTAAGTCATTAATAAAAAGGGAAAATAGAGTTGGACCAAGTATAGTTCCTTGAAAAGTATCAACTTATGTAGTAACAAAACATGGTTCAAGAGTCGAATGCTCTAGTGGTTAATCCAACAGTATTAGAATAGCAAATGATTTTTTTTCCGTCAAGATGACAGGCCAGATCGTCTACAACATGAAGCAGGGTAGTCGCTGTACTGTGGTTATTACGAAATCCAGCTTGGAATTTATTTAGATAATTACAATTAGCCAAATGCTGGTTGATTTGATCACGAATATGTATCTCGAATACTTTAGATAAAATGGAAACTAAACTAAGCGGTCTAAAATTACCCAAAAATCGATACCCTTCTTTTTTACAATCGGAGTCACAGTATTCATTTTCCAGATTTCAGGAAATTCAGAATGCATGATACAACTGTTAATCAGCTATGTCAAAGGTGCTACAATGTATGTTAAAATATTCTTTAGAAATTTTAAGTTTATTTTATCGTGACCGGATGAATCTAATTTAATAAGATACACGGCTTTGGAATCATCTAATTCGCTTATTCTGCAAAAGGAGAGAGAAGTATGCATGGCTGGGCGCTCCATCTCCTGTAATGGAATAACTATACCGATGATTGGGGTACATTGCAAAAATAGGTGTTGCTAATTGAAGGTTCACCAGACCTACCGGTCCCCAATCCAATATGGTTAAAATTACTCCAAATTCGTTTCATGGTTAATTTACTATTTCCAAAAAAATATTTTTGTTTGGAAATCCTGACCAAGCTAGTTACCCTCTTGCGTGCTTTACGATATAATTCTAGTTTCCTCATATCGCCTGTTCTTTTGTAAGATAAAGGATTATTTGATTTGACATTATCAGACGCATGCAGAAAGCTCCAGTTAATGCCAGAAAAGTAATTCATTATCTTTTCAGAATCTAACTGACTATATAGTCATGGATAAGCTTGTAGTCCAGTTTAACTCGCTTTGATCTAACTTTATAAGAAATGGTAAGAAAATCATGGCCAGAGAAGTCAAGCAAAGTGTGTTGACTAGACGCCAACACTAATGAGCCAACAGTAATGAGCAAAATGACTATAATTTAAAATATGCGACAATAAGAATTCCTGAAAATCATCAAAATCGGACGGGGGTTGATGGATTGCAGCACACTACAATCAGTACAGTCATAAATAGAAATATCATTTATATCATCAAAACTTCAGCTTTACCATAAGTGGACGAATGAATACCCCTTTTATGTGTTCTATCAAATCTCAAGATGCTGTACCCATTCAGCGAGACAAATTCGTTATTAATCTTATTTATAAGCCATGTTTCCACGACACAAAATACGTCGAGATCTTTGGAATCGATAAATAGTCTCAGTTTATCGATATGGCAAAATAGACTACGGGCTTTAATAAATCCGAAATTAACACACGTGCTACATGTAACATTCTTATTTAAAAATAAACATACCCGCGATGAGTCCAGACTGAGAATAGAATTGGTGAATGACCTAAAATATAAAAAAATATTAGAAAGCAAGGCTCGAGGTGGTGAATGAATTCTGATTACCGCTGTATAATTTACTGTGATGGCGGTATTTGTGTAGCTGTTGATCTACTCGGTAAAAAGAAAAATTACAGTAGAAGTTAATTAGATCTGGATAGGATTGTCGATCCCCATTTGTGGTAGGGAAATTCCTCTGCCGTTTTTTAAGCCTCCGGTTTTACGCACTAAACGTCGAACTAAGACACCCTTTGGCCAAAAAGAAGGTGACAAAACTTGTGGGCTCCAAAGTAAACTTAGACGAAACAAATGTGAGTTTAGTTTTATCCCGGCCTATAGGGAGCAGTAGGTGACAGTCAACAACGTTTAGATTTTCCAGATTGGATTTTAAATAATCAACTAATGCAGCCACATCATTATCTGGGACTTCAACGGTTTGTAATAAAGTGGGCGCAGCACCAATTCCAATGGCATCTGATGTAGCAATAATATGGCCAGATTGGTTATGCAGCAAGTTGATTGAAGAGTTAGCGGGAATCTGCATTTGCAACGATTGTGCTGACAATCGCTGCGCGACAATTGATATTTTTGTAAACTTCAAAATTTAAAACTAATTTATCATTATTTAAGTCTTAAGATTACCCATTCAATTATTATTTTTGAGTAGAAATTTAATTTTGTACCTTAAACAAGCAATCAAACAAACGATGGCATTGATCAGTACATATTGGACAGGAAATAGATGTCGAACCTACATGGGATTTCACTATATGTTCAATTTCGGTTGACAATAGCCTGTGAGTTTGGTCGATTACAGGTGTTTCTCGTTGACTCTATAATGCATCAATTTATTTACTCAAGAACTTGATGGGACATTAACGCAACAGCCCTCTTTCCTCCCAAGCCTGGAATCACCGGTTTATTTTCTTTAAATTAGATTTAAAACTTCGTTAATAGCGCCAGGCGAATTAAAATGGAGATCTATCCTAAAATGAAAATCACGTTCCTAACACGTACCGAGAGTTTACCAAATACAATAAATCGTTATAGACTGACTGTAATATAGAAACAATGCAGCTTTCATATTTCGAATTAAAAATTCAAATGGAATGAGTATCAAAATGTTGTATAAAGCGAGACCATTGAAATTTTATTGGAAACATTTCGAAATGTAATAATATTTATAGCAGTTACAATCTTAGAATTTGTAAACAGCATCCAAAATGTAATATAAACACACAACAATATACCGTACAACAACGCAAACAAACATAAATAAATCTTTATTAAATTTATTTTTTCGAACAAAAACCAATTTTTTTTTTGAAAATTGGAAAATTAAGTTTAATGTTTGAATTTTGAATTAAAATAATAATGATAAAAATAATAACAGAGAATGGAAAATGGATATAAATCTTATATATACTCGTACATGGTATACCTGGACTTTAAACTGATATTTTTGGGTGGGAAAATGTACCGAGACGGGAGGGAAAATGGGAAAACGTTATTTATATTGTTTTTCTGAATAGAATATTTTATTTATATAGCAAAAAAATTATTTTATTGTGTTAAACAAGAATTGTGATTTTCCTTTATATAGGTACATGGAGGAACTGGATGGAATACGAATGGTCTCATTAGGTGAGGGTGCAAAATTAGTCACTTTAATACGATTAATAGAAATATAATTCATTGATTCCGTAAATAGATCATAACCTCGATGGTGAAAGGCTAGAACCGTACATAAATACAAAAAAATTCATTTTCACTGAAAATATGTAACGATTTCATATAAATAAAACATCCACCTTCTATTTATTTCACGGAAAACCATCAAAAGTAATTTATCTTCTCGTGTATGTATATGAAAAAAAAAATGTATATGTAACTTTATATGAAAATGGAAAAACGGAAATTTTTTTATCATAACACATATAAAAATATACTATAAGGAAACGAAAAAAAGTGGGCAGTTCCATAATTTTCCGGAAAGCATATAAAAAAGAACTGAAAATGAAAAAGGAAAAATAATATTTTCATTTTTTTTAAATGCTGCTGTTGTATATACAAAATTGTATGATATTAGATATGGAGGCGTATCCTTTTTTTATGATATCATATCATATTTTACGGGGATATTTAATGCTTTTTTATGTTTCTCAACCATCTCGTATAAGGTTGGAAAATGTATACGAACATTTCGACTTACTATCTCTGCTACATATTGTATATATGCCGAGGAAAGCGTACACAAAAAAAAAAATCGAAATGAAAATGAAGAAGAGGCTACATAAATAGTACTGAAAAAGGTTAACGTTAGTTTTTTATCATAATCATGTATAAATAAATAAAATAGCAAAAAAATGAGTTCATTGTGGAAAATCATACATAATATAACACAAACACATTCTTATCAATTCCGTTTTGTATATTTCCTAAAAAAAGAAAATGCGCAAGTTATGAACGAAAAAATATTTTGCTGGTGAACAAAACACAGCTTTAAAAATGTAGAACAACGGTGAGCTGCACTAATTTTTGAGAATCAATGTTGAAAGTGCAACACTACACTTATATAATCAGCAAGTTTCCGTTCTTTAACTGTTTGCCCCAAAAAGTAAAACATCACAGCGTAAATTGTTTTTCTAGTTATTTAGAGAGCCAGGTCTAAATGTTTCTAAACTTTATTCCAACTTAAAGTATTAAAGTTCTTTTACTTTCTATTACGAATTAAACTGACCAATATCTATCTACAAATATTCGCTTATTGATGCTTCCGAATTCTAAAGTAGTTTAGGAAAGCAAAATTTTGAACGGGAAACGATTCAATTGATCAACAATTCAACTCTTGAGGTTTTAATCAAATTTTACCCCCAAATCCCCAAGGGATTTCCCTGAAACTTTATGCAGAGCTTAAATTAACCAATATCTATCTACAAATATTCGCTTATTGATGCCTTCGAATTCTAAAGTAGTTTAGGAAAGCAAATATTGAACGGAGAACGATTCAGTTGATCTACAATTCAACTCTTGAGGTTTTAATCAAGTTTATGCCCCCAAACCTCCAAGGATTTTAATGAAACTTTATGCAGAGCCTAAATTGACCAATATCTATCTATAAATATTCGCATATTGATGCCTCCGAAGTCTAAAGTAGTTTAGGAAAGCAAAATTATGAACGGAAAACGATTCAATTAATCTGCAATTCAACTCTTGAGGTTTAACTCAAATTTTAGCCTCAAATCCCCAAGGGATTTTCCTGAAACTTTAGGTAGAGCTTAAACTGACCAATATCTATCTACAAATATTCGCTTATTGATGCCTCCGAATTCTAAAGTAGTTTAGGCAAGCAAAATTATGAACGGAAAAAGATTCATTTGATCCACAATTCAACTCTTGAGGTTTTAATCAAAATTTACCCCCACATCACAAAGGGATTTTTCTGAAACTTTATGTCGAGCTTAAACTGACCAATATCTATCTACAAATATTCGCTTATTGATGCCTCCGAATTCTAAGGTAGTTTAGAAAAGCAAAATTATGAACGGAAAACGATTCAATTGATCTACAATTCAACTCTTGAGGTTTTAATCAAAATTTACCTCCACATCCCAAAGGGATTTTTCTGAAACTTTATGTCGAGCTTAAATTGACCAATATCTATCTACAAATATTCGCATATTGATGCCTGCGAATTCTAAAAAAGTTTAGGAAAGCAAAATTATGAACGGAAAACGATTCAATTGATCTACAATTCAACTCTTGAGGTTTAACTCAAATTTTAGCCTCAAATCCCCAAGGGATTTTCCTGAAACTTTATGTCGAGCTTAAATTGACCAATATCTATCTACAAATATTCGCTTATTGATGCCTCCGAATTCTAAAGTAGTTTAGGCAAGCAAAATTATGAACGGAAAAAGATTCATTTGATCCACAATTCAACTCTTGAGGTTTTAATCAAAATTTACCCCCACATCACAAAGGGATTTTTCTGAAACTTTATGTCGAGCTTAAACTGACCAATATCTATATACAAATATTCGCTTATTGATGCCTCCGAATTCTAAAGTAGTTTAGAAAAGCAAAATTATGAACGGAAAACGATTCAATTGATCTACAATTCAACTCTTGTGGTTTTAATCAAATTTTAGCCTCAAATCCCCAAGGGATTTTCCTGAAACTTTATGCAGAGCTTAAACTGACCAATATCTATCTACAAATGTTCGATTATTGATGCCTCCGAATTCTAAAGTAGTTTAGGAAAGCAAAATTATGAACGGAAAATGATTCTATTGATCAACAATTCAACTCTTCAGGTTTTAATCAAATTTTAGCCTCAAATCCCCAAGGTATTTTCCTGAAACATTATGTCGAGCTTAAACTGACCAATATCTATCTACAAATATTCGCTTATTGATGCCTCCGAATTCTAAAGTAGTTTAGGAAAGCAAAATTATGAACGGAAAACGATTATATTGATCAACAATTCAACTCTTGAGGTTTTAATCAAATTTTAGCCTCAAATCCCCAAGGGATTTTTCTGAAACTTTATGTCGAGCTTAAACTGACCAATATCTATCTACAAATATTCGCTTATTGATGCCTCCGAATTCTAAAGTAGTTTAGAAAAGCAAAATTATGAACGGAAAACGATTCAATTAATCTACAATTCAACTCTAGAGGTTTTAATAAAATTTTACCCCCAAATCCCCAAGGGATTTTCCTGAAACATTATGCAGAGCTTAAACTGACCAATATCTATCTACAAATATTCGCTTATTGATGCCTTCGAATTCTAAAGTAGTTTAGGAAAGCAAAATTAAGAACGGAAAACGATTCAATTGATCCACAATTCAACTCTTGAGGTTTTAATCAAGTTTAAGTCTCAAATCCCAAAGGGATTTTCCTGAAACTTTATGCAGAGCTTAAACTGACCAATATCTATCTACAAATATTCGCTTATTGATGTCTCCGAATTCTTAAGTAGTTTAGGAAAGCAAAATTATGAACGGAAAACAATTCAATTGAACTACGTGTTATTTTAGTTCTTCGGTGACGTTTTAGTTTGAATAATAATTTTAGAATAAAATTGATTAAGTTAATTTTTTAAAGATTAAAAGTTTAAAGTTTTTTAACAATGATTTTCTTTATTAAAGCTCTCGCTTGTTAATAATTATAACTAGTGATTTTTTAATTGTTATTTACAATTATTTTATTGAATGCTATAAGCAATAATTGAAAGATTCGCTAATACTATCAAACGATTTTAAATTTAGGAAGGTTTTAGGAAATTCTTCACTACCGTTAACCAAGAACATTTTCGACCCCGTAGTGTTTGCCGATTTACCATTCGTTATATACCATTCGATATATCGCGACATCGGTGTTTGTGTGTGGGTAACATAGACGAAATCTCTGATGGAGGAAAAGCAGCAGACTTTAGCTTTCTTCGGTTTGTTTTCGGTTCCAATGGTTTTTGTTCGAAATCGGTCATTGGATGTGACAGACTCTATAGAAGAATTTTCGTTCGTTTTCAATCACTTTAAATAATAACATTTAGGAAAAAAGGATATTTTGAAAAGGATTTTAAATTAAAATAGCAACAATTTTTAAGTTCACGCAAAAACGAAATAACATTATCTGTACTTAATAACACCAATAAAACTCGTGTAATGTGGTTTAGATATTTTCTACGAACTCAATATTATTTTGCACGAATCGTACAAGACTTTCAATTTAAGTCAACGAATTCAACGATGTGCTGTATACAAGTTAACACATGCTCTATTTGGATTCCAACACATAACACAGGTTTCATATATCACGTTGATGGAATGTTGCTCATATTTGCCGATCAATTTTTTTTGTTATCGCAAACTATAAATCAAAAAATAAATCAAAAATAAAAATCAGAAATTGACTTTTTTTAAAACTTAAGTGAACCAAATTTTTTATTTTTTCTAATCTATGCAAACTTTTCTGGGGCCGAAGCACTCCCTGCTCTTCCGTTCATTTTTCCCATCTTACTTTTCGCAATCTCTGCCAACTCGAAGACGTACGGCTATAGGACCGATTTAAGTTACCATCTGCGCATTGTATAGCTCCATGCCAGTCTATAGTACTGGACATGGAAGATGGGTCGGCCCGTGAGATTTGCACACCGATAGGGGGTCGTAGTTGTGTTCCTTTTAATCACAGATTACAGTCTGTTGATGAAAATTTCCTTTTGCATCCTGCTCCTATCGGGATTCGAACCCGGTACCTCCCGATCCAAACGCCAAAGCTTTAACCACTGTGTCATTTGGTCGGTTTTGAGATGAAAAGTCAAAATTTTTTATTCGTAAGGATCAAGGACCTAAATTTCAGCTCGAATGTTGTTTTTATGTTGTTGAATTGTCCTGTATTCCTGTATTCCATTTTCCTGTACTCAAAGAAAAATGGTCCAATGACGCCACCAGCCCATAAACCACACCAAATAGTGACTCTTGGAGGCTAAACTTCTGCTTCGTGAATACCATGAGGATTCTCCGCTCCCTAAATTCGACAATTTTGCTTATTGACGTATACATTAAGATGAAAATGAGCTTCATCGCTAAAGATGATTTTGATGAAAACCTTTATTTCGTTCAAACATCCAATCCGTTCACGACGATTTAATTGGTCTTGTTATGGTTCGTTTCTTGAAAACTCTCACGTAATTTTCGAAATGTAGTTGTTTTTGAACGATTATTTTGATAATAAATTTGGACAATCAAAATGTGTTGTTAGCGACTCCATGATGATAAATTTCATATTTTTGACTTTTCATATGTCAAAGAATTTTTTACAACAGATAACATTAAGTACTAAAATTCGTCTATTGAAAAAAGGACCAACAGATGACCCACCCTGTTCTACACGTACACAAAATGATTCCGACCAAATGATAGACACATCAAGGTACTTAACACTGCAGATCAGCGAGACCTCGGTAATATCGAGTACCATAAGACGACACTGGTAAAAAAACATAATTCTATTCCAGAATTCAATCAGCAAGTATACCAACATTTTTCGCTAATCCTGAATAAACTGTCATCCATGGGAATGAGCCAAGAGACAATAGACGCGATGATTCAGGCATATGAAGACAAAGCTCTCGATATACCTTAATGAGAGGTCTTAAATGATGTATTTTAATAGACCTCTTGAGATTATTAAGTATTACGGTTCTAATAGATCAATCCGAAGCATTTAATTGCATTACATCCGCCACTACTACTTAGAAGAAACTTTAACGTTTAACAACCCAACACGCAGATGAATAATTTTTGTCCCGAATTACTACAAAAGCCACAAATACCCCAACAATTTTCCAAACCTTTCATAAATAACTTTCATTTTTCTCAGCTTCAAAAACTCCCACCTAGAATCCCCAGGAAAACATTCTCGCAGCCTATGTCGATAGATCATTCCGCCCATTCAACATTCAATTCAGGTGCGTCAACCGATAAAATATCAAAAATATACCATTTCGAACAACTGGACGAAGATACAGATATTGGAGCCTATCATGACAAAATGAACGCGTATGACTCTTAGAATGACCAATTGCTAATAAAATACTCAAACTCCTTGAATAATCCAACGCCCACGGATAATATTGACGATAGCGGAAATGATGGCGAGGAGATACAAATAGAACAATGATGTCCATTTTTCAAGCTAAGGAGCTCTTCGCTACCTTTTTTGAGTACGTATTGAAGAGAAGTAAAATTTTTAAATTCATAACAAGAACTACATACTGGAAAAATACACCAAATTTTGTAGCGTGTAGCCTAAAAGTTACCCACCATGCTCGCAAAGGCCTATTTGGACCAGAACAAAAGTTAAATTTTTTTATCTTACCTGAATTAAATTCATTCGATATAATCGTAGGAACTCACAGCTTCAAACAACTACAGGCTACATTAGAAATTCTACACCGATGGAATTATGAAGCTACCCCAAAAATGACAAAAGGTTATAGATAATAATGGTCAGTATGTACTTGATTAAAATTTAAATTCAATAAAGAAAATTTTTGTTCAAAAATGTACTGAAAACCGCGGAGACTTTTTATATGACCCTATATCTAAGGATGGAATAAATCAAACCCAAAAAAGGTAAAAGCCATAACTGATTTCCCATACCTGAACAGTTATGGAACTAAGATCATTTCTAGGAATGGCGCCGCTTTTTATTGGCTATTTATACAAGGCTACGTAAAGCCTGCAAAACCTCTGACTCTGCTTTTTAAGAGGGTCAGACGGACATGTGTCCAAATCTCTCCCAAAAACAAAAATTAACGACGCGAAGGATCACGAAAGTCATGACCTTTATTAAAATTAATCAAAATTACACCCTCGTTGAAAGAATTTGAATTGACTACCGACGTCTTAAACTTTGCCCTATAGGTACCATATTACCTCAACATAATAAACATATAATATTTCTATATAGAACTCTAAACAAAACCGAGGAAAACTATGCAGCGAATGAGAAAGAGATGTTAGCTATTATTTAGGCATTATCAGATTTATGAGATTTCCTATACGGATCTAGAAAACTTAATATAACTCAAAAACGAAACGTGGGAAGGCCATACTGGTGGAATGCATCCACGACTTAAAGTATAAACCAGGAAGGGTAAACGTAGTTGCAGACGCCTTATCCATAACACAGATATTATCAGAAATAAACGCAAAATTAGAGACTCATCATAATGGCGACAGCACTTTGGACGAACTATAATGCCCACAGTTGACGACCCAGTCAAGGTCTCCAGAAACCAACTCATCCTAAACAGAAGCATATTTTCACTCAGGCTTTTCTATGGTGACAGTAACACGTTTACATATAAATGTAATTGCCTTTTCTAAATAAAACTTACAAGGCAACCGCAAAAGTAATCCAGCACTATGTTTAGAGTGTTTCATCAAGTGCCGAAAAAATATTTTACTTTAAAAACATATGCATGTTACCCACCGGTGGGTCACACGATAGTAAACGTGTTAATGGGGAAAATACAAAAAATGTACGAACTACATTTTTGTAACTACAAAGTACGATTCGCACGGAAATTATTACAAGATGTTGCTAAGAGCAAGAAGATACAATATTATCCATCCACCGCTGAGCACACCGCAATACCAAAGAGGTTCTGAGCAAGACGTAGATTCTATTTAGTGACATGTACAGCGACAAGGCAACAAATTTTATAGCAGTCAAAAACCAATTCAAAATGATGCAGTAGATTTCAGACACTATGGCCGCATACTCACAACATTTTGCTGCAGGTGTGAAAACTGTGAAAACCCATTTAAAAAATAATTTGAGCCTCACGATATTCGCGTACGAAGAATTAACAACAGTTTTAAGCCAATTAGAAGCAATGCTAGATTCGAGGCCTATATGTTTAATTTCTTGGCGATATTACCATTCTAGAAGTTATCACACCAGGACTTATTTTAGTAGGCTCATCATTAACCACAATTCCCGATACAAATCTCTCGGATATAAATATTCACAGACTGGAAAAGGGGAAGACTTCTGGAAAAGAAGAAGCAATATCTTTGGAGACTACAACAACGATAAAAGTGGTATAGATAAAACCATAAATACAAATTGGGGATCTTGTTTTTCTCATAGACGAAAACTTACCTCCACCGAAATGGGTGAGAGGTCGAATCGTTGAAGCAGCAAAATACAAGATGAATTCCATTACGCAGAAATTCGTGACAAAATTCAGGACCATTTGTAAACTAACATGCAAAGATCGCGAAACTGGAAGGACCGCAACAGTAACAACGTTCATTGAAGAGAGGGACTTTTAGAACTTCGATCAAGCTGTATCATGCGAAGAAATATGTTTACAGTATCAGGCCACAGCTAATCTAGCAATAAACTAGAGATCTCGTTTCTACCACAATTCAACCTAAGCGACATGATACCCGATCTCAGAAAAAACTTTTACAAAATTAAGGCTATTATGAGGCGACCATTTAACAACACAAGGGACAGCCAGAACTATCACCAGTTGATGTAACCATACACGACTATCATCATTACCTAGCATATATTTGCTACTTCCGCTCATAACATACAATCATCTCGACTTATTGTTAAATTGTGAAGATGACCTTGGCGAATAATTTCAAGGTCATTCGAGAAACATTTGTTTCTGACAATTCTTATAATTTTGGATGCTTCGTGTACTCCGCCGAAAGGCGAGATGTTTTACCTGGATTGCAAGGCTTACTGAATTGCAAAATTACGATTTCTATAATCTCCTTCATCGTGTAAAAACGCGACTTGGCCTTTTCCATACTAGAAGTCCCTAATTTAATGTAGCCTATGTAACATGTTTATATGTTAGATATACTGGCATGTATTAACCAACTTAGCGCTTAAGATTAATGATGTAATCTATTGACATTTTGCAAAATAAATCAAAAACAACTTTCTATTACAAATCCATTTACAACTTTGTTTCCGAGAAAAGGGTTTTTCAAATTACTTTTGCAAAACGAATGAACGAACGAAAAAAAAAATGTAAGAACCATTTTTTTCGCTTTGGTTAGTTCTAAAGTACGGTATCCATTTTTTTCTCGTTCATTCAGTTCTGTATACCAAATCAAAAAGAATGTAAATAAAAAAAAGGTAAATCCATTCAACATCCATCTAATTTCAATTCTTGTATTTTTAAATTTTTTAAACCGAAAAAAAAGAAAAATTATAAAACTTTTAGGAAAAGTCCAGGAAAATTTTTCATTTCTTGTTTGGGCAATTTATTTTTTTTCTTTTCATCATGAAGAGAATATATGTATAACATAGAACTCCAATAAAAAAAAATAATTCTATTTTATTTTTTGGATGCTAAATGGAAAACTGGAAAATAAATTATAACGAACGGAAAAAAAATATATAAACGTATACAACAGCGAATTGAAGTGAAAGGGGTCATAAGAATTATTGCTAAAACTCATAATTTATGGGTTTTCATTTCAACAACAACAACAACAAAAAACTTTTTTGAAAGATTTAGACGTTTTTTTATTGGGTTTTGATCAATTGGTGCGGAGAGATAAGTTGCTCGTTTTTAACCAGCTATATACAGTCCATAATTGCGCTGCAAATACAAAATTCCTTTATTCTGTTACGTGTGAAAAACCGGAAAAACCTTGCATGGTGTTTATTTTGTAATTTATTTACATTATTATTTTTTTTTTTAGAAAATTGTTTTCAATATATGTACCTCTCTGTTCCTTGGTACATAAACTACCTTATATAAAACGATATGTTACTACCAAATGGAAATAAAGATGCCTTACTGTAATTCTAGCTTTCCATCGTTTTGATGAGCTTTTTACAATTTATTTTTTTATATTTAAATATGTTGCCGTATACAAAAAGTCAAATAGAAAATATTATTATATTTATTTTGCTGGCTCTAGCCATATATCGATTAAAATATATCGTACATTGGAGATGAAATTTGACCTGGAAAAATTTCCAACGATAACGCGCGACAAACCGATTCAAATGAGTACTTTTACAGACATAATTCTTCAAACTTTAAATTTTTACAAATTTTTGAAATTTGGCCGTATATATTGCATCAGCTGAGATATTTCAATTTAATATAGAATTTTCAGTTGAAGTAGTCGAGACAATATCTGCATTAACGAAATTTTCACGTTTGGCTGGTTAAAATACGGTAGCTCGTAACACTCCGAGCACTCACACATCGCCGCCCCAGGGAACATACAACTAAATTCCCAGGAAATAAGCACGAATATATGAGGACCTCTTTCAAAAACATAATCTTTATTCGGAAAGGAAGGATTTCCATTCATCCACAGCCATCAAAGGGGCACTTAGCCGATATTCTCTCAGTAAAGCGAAATGACCCCTATTCGGGATATTGCTCCATCGGGTGATATGGTACTCGTCCCGTACTCCGCAGTAGATAAATAAGATTCTGCTATAAGTAGATTAAAAATTCTAAAGTCACTCGATCTTGACGGGATCCTCACAGAATTATTAAAATACGGGGAAGCTCCTCTTTTATCTATTCTGTATATGAACTTACCGTGGAGGTCAACCATCTCCTGAAAAAAATATAAGGTTTACAACATAACCATGCAGCAGCTCTAGTTAGAATTTCAATAAGCATATGACAACTTGATCCGCGAAAACCTTTGGGCCACTCTCATATGTCGTGGTGTTCCATAGAAGTTTCTCTCTGTACCATAAGTTAACAACATATGGCTTGCTGTGTAGAGTTGTAGTGGATAGGACCGTAGCTGATTCATTCGAGATAAAATAAAGTGAGCAACATGAAGATGTGCTTGCACCTGTCCTGTTTAATTTGGCACTCGAGCACGTGGTAAGAAAAAGCTGTATCGAATATCCGCGCTGGAATTCGATAAGTCATACCAAATTCTTGGCTGAACAGCTATTCATATCAAGGATAAGTTAATAGCGCTTAACCCATTGGAGTTTGAAAGGAACCAGCTGCAAAACTAAGCAGATATTAAAGCGCAGTAATGATTGTCGCGATCATAATGTCTTTCGCAGTCGTGTAATTTCACATTTACAAGACCTGTGCCTTAAACGTTCGTTTGGTAAAAAGTGATTTTGGTTTGTCTTGGACAGAAAAGAGAAAAGGACAAATAGACGCGTTTTGTCCGGGAAATTCGGAGAAAAATTGGGAAATATTTGCGATAATTATGGACAAAAAACAGCATGGACGCGAAAAGGTTCTAAATAACCGAGAAATAAGGAAAATTATTAGACCTGAATTCCACGATTTCTGTAAGGAGAATCATGCGAGATGCCAATGTTTTAGCATCCGTATCAACCGTGTGGTGGGCAATTTAGGAAAATCGCAATATTATCCGATCCAGGATGAAGCCTCAACCTCGCCTGGAAGCTTACCACAAACACATGAATTGCAACTGGATTCTGGTAAAAAGAAGTCATAACTTTAAAACTTTATCTTTCTAACGAAATTTTGCATTGCGATACCAATATCGAATGATATTTCCGAAATTATTCGAACGGGTAGTTTGCAATTCATTCAGGACCGTGCAGGTACCACGATACATATCTGAAGCCCTTAGTACAACTGACATATTCGTAACATAGAGAGTATCCAAAAAAAGGGTGTACGTTACCTAACTTGGAAGGATGGTTCATGGGTCTATGAGGACGAAATTACGAGCTTCGGTCTGGATAATTATAAACGGTTTGCCGGGTGCAATGAGAACTACAGATCTGGTGGTGTGGCATTACACGTCAGGAACGATTTGAATTGTAAACATATCAAGCTCCACTTTAACGCTTTTAATGCTACAGGCATTTCCTTTAAGTTAGGGTTAAAACTAGTATATGCCTTCTGCATCTACAGACTAAATTCCTTCAACATTTCCAATTTCATTGCGGAATTCAATATGTTTTTGACTGATTTAACAAACTCTAATATAATAACTATATGGGCGACTTTAATATAAATTTTTTATTAAAAAATGCTGATGTCGGCAATCTACTAGATATGCTGGCGGTTAATGGCCTTGATATTCTTGTGTCGGAACCTATCAGGATTTTTTAATCTTCAGCAACCTGTATCGATAACGTTCTCTGTAGGTTTGATCAGAGGTATTTTTGATGTCCCTCACGCAATGTTTTAGACTTGGGCATATCAGGTCATTGTTTATTAGAAACTAGGTTCTTTGGTGCTCCCCTCAGTCGTAAGAAACTCTGTTGAGATTGTCCGCTTTGACTATTGCCAACTGCAAAATCTGCTTCTATGGGATAATTAGCGATGGGTCATTTGCTTTTGATTATTTTCTAAATATTCTAAATGGTCATCTGGTAGCTGCACAAAAATTACCTCTAAAGCTGGAAACGCAGCTAAACATAGGCCTCGGAGGTCTGATCTCCTATTAAATAATATACGCAAGAGAAATAAAATATGTAAGCTTGCAAGGAAAAATCCTACTGACAAATGGCTTGCTAACTATGTCACAATGTTAATGCCAAAATAATTCAGAGTAAAAAGCAGTACTAAGTTGAACAGTTTAATTTCAATGGCACTAATGCCCGAAAAACTGGCTGTCAGTAAATGAATTGATACATGGGCACCTCAAGTCTGCTGAAATTAAAGAAATAAATTATAAGTCGGGTGGTGTGATCTCTTGATTCAAGTATAGGTGAATCCAGTTGTTCGACTGTTACTTTGGATGAGTTGGTAAAACATAGATTGGTGATAGAAAGCTACGATACGACGTGAAGCTTTTATTTTTCCCCGATCTTCCAGGGTGAATTATATGCAATTATCAATTCGCATAAAAATAATTCATCGCCTGGATTAGTTGGTGGTTCGAATGTATTAGTTAAGAAGAAGGCTAGTTACCCTGTGAATGTTTTAAGTTTCATCTTGAATTTAAGTGTCAATACAGGGATTTTTCCGTTAGCCCTAAAGCAAGCAGTAGTTATCACAATTAAAAAAAATTATTAATCGAGTTTAGATAACTACCGACCAATATCGCTTCCTTCTATTTTTTCCAAAATCTTTGAAAAGCCATGAAAATCAGGATGGTACATTTTCTGAATAAAAATACAGTAAAACCTCGATTTAACGGACTAATTGGGGGTGTCCGTTAACTCCAAATGGCGGTTAAATCCGAATGTTTTTTAATTTAATCGATTCAATCGAATTTAATCTGGGACAGAAGTCAGGCATTTCTTAGCCGATTATGTTGGAATTGTTTATGCTGGATAGAAATGGAATTCTTAATTGATTTTGAGAAAAAGTTCAGGAATATGGCCACCTGGGACGGAACCCAGCCATTTCTTAACCGATTATGATCGGAATGGGTATGTTGGAAGGAAATTTGATCCTTAACCGATCAATTCTTAACCGATTGTAATGGGATTGGGTATGCTGGATGGAAATGGAATTCTTAAATGATTTTTGTAAGAAATTCTGGAATATGGCCACCTGGGACGGAACTCAGCCATTTCTTAACCGATTATGATGGGATTGGATATACTGGATGGAAGAGGAGAGATGACATTTTTAAATGATTTTGGGAAGAAGTTCTAGAATATGACAAACTAGGACAGAAATTGAACATTTTGGGTGAAATAAGATTACTAAATAATTTTTGGAAACATTTCTGGATTATGGCCATATGGATTAAGTTCGTGTATTGCAAGTACCTCAAAGGTGTAAATTTCCGCTTGGTTTGAAAGGTTCTGAAGATTTCATGGTTTTAGTAGGCATCATATTTTCGAATCTTCCGTGCATAAATTTGATGGTTGCGAAGGTGCATTGTCCAAAAATAAAATTGCCTTTACATCTTGTGATGGTATATTATGTTGGTTTGTTTGAAACGTTTTTACTTCTGGTACGACTTGCTTAAAGAACCATAGTTGTTAAAAATCTCTGACGTGAACCAACCTTTCTTACCAACTATAGTAGCAGATAGTCGATGTGAGCCGTCTGCATTGGTACAAAGCAATGCTGATACTCGTTCTTTATTCATTTTTCTACCTGGCGTAGAAGATTCATGTCGAAAAGCTTGTGTATTTTGCGGAAGCAAACGCCAATTTAAGACGTTTTCGTCCGCGTTATAAATTTGGAAGCGAAATAAATTAAAATTTTTTTATTACATTTTGAATTTTTTCCCGAAACGGCGTAATTTCTTCGATTCCCCTTAGAATTGCTTATTTAAAATACCATGACGTCTTTGAAAACGCTAAAGCCAACCATCGCTAGATTTGAAAGAAATTTGCAAGTGGTTCGCTTATGTGTTTGCTGCAGATCTCAATTCAACACCACGTACATTAATGCCACAGGATCGCTGTTGTAGATACCATTTTAATACCGCCTGTTCTAAAGATGTCTCTTGTGCAAGTTTTAGATGTTTTATATTATAGGTAAGGGTATCGATATCAGTATGTGATTGCTTATACTTCAATTCCAGAATTCCTTATCAATTTAAAAGAATATTTCTAGTAGAACAAGTACAAAACGGAACCGAGTACTACTTAACTGTTACTCCACCAATTTTAATTATCTGTTTTGTTCGATCTCCACAGTTAAAGTTGTTTGTCAAAGTAAAGTAAACGCATTTACTTATGTTTATTCACTTGGCCCAGTGTATGATAGGCCGGCCAGTTATGTCTGTCAATCAAGCAGCTAAATCAACAGCTCAAAATGCACGCTCACATGTTGGAAGCTGCTTTGTTTGTAGATCGTTGTTATCCTTCCAACGCAAAGCACGAAAAAGTTGTTCAATTCGACATGCAGAAACGATTACTAAATGTGTGAATGAAAGTACATAAACTTCAAATTTGAAATAATAAATTAATTATGATATTTTTCCCGTTATAAAAAATTATTTCACTGTATGCATTTCTACACATAACATTGTAGGTTCAAATGTACCTTTGCCGCCCGTTTAAGAGATATTTTTCATTTTGTCGTTTTTCTTCTTATTTTTCTTCCACAAAATTTTCAAAAAATAAAAATTCTGACAAAGGAAAAACCAACGAGGGTTAAACATAAGTTTCAGATTTGTAGCTAAATTCCAAAGTAAAAATATTTAAACTTAAAAAAGAAAAAGGTGCAATTATACCTTGCCACATAAGGGTTAAGTAATAGCCGTGTCCCGTTCTAGGTGGCCATAAAATCAATTAAGAATCCAATTTCTATCCAGTATACTTAATTCCATCATAATCGGTTAAGAAATGGCTGAGTTCCGTCCCAAGTGGCTATATTTCAGAATTTCTTCCCAAAATCATTTAAGAATTCCATTTCCATCCAACATACCCAATCCGATCATAATCGGTTAAGAAATGGCTGAGTCCCTTAATTCCATCATAATCGGTTAAGAAATGGCTGAGTTCCGTCCCAGGTGGCCATATTCCAGAACTTCTTCTCAAAATCAATTAAGAATCCCATTTTCTTCCAACATACCCAATTTCATCATAATCTGTAAGCGAAAAATAGAAAATAAAAAAATTGTCCGTTAAATCGAGAGTCCGTTAAATCGAGGTCCGTTAAATCGAACGTCCGTTAAATCGGGTCCGTTTAATCAAGGGTTTACTGTAGTTTTCTCTCTCCGCTGCATCTCGAGTTTAGAAAAAATAAGTATACGGAACAAGCTATTTTAGGGCTGAAGTCATCTGGTCAGTTTGTCGATATGACTAAGGCTTTTGATAGCGAAAACCATCTCTTAAGGAAACTTTATTGTTGTGCCTTTCGTGGACTGATCTATATCTGGCCTTGTAGTTACCTATCTGATCGATCACAAGTAGTGCGTGTCAATCACCAACTGAGTGGGGAACTGCCAATTATGGCAGGAGTTCATAAGGGATCGGTGTTGGGAACCCTGTTATTTCTGGTTTACGTGAATGGAATTTTCCAACGCCCTGTTGCATGTTCCCTCACCGCTTTTGCTGACGAGTTTTGATGACGTACTCTTGTTCAAGCAAACAGGTCAACATATCATGGATCGAACACGATTTAGAATTACTGGCGGAATAGCTTAAAGCTCACAACTTACTTTTGAGTGAGAAAACTAAAATATTACATTTTAGAGATAGCCAGGAACTACCTGAGGCTCTTTCTTTCCATAGTTTTGGCTGTAACAAAGCTCAGACTTGTACTTGGACTGGCTGGTATTTTGATTGATGCAAATCTAAATTGGAAGGCCAACATTGAAGGCTTGAGATATAAACCATTATTAGTATCGAATACGATGTATGTCCTACGCATCTTTAGTTGATTATATTTTTCTCTACGGGCAGGCGTGTTGGGGAGTGCCTGTAAAACATTAATAGGTTTGCTTTTCGTTCGACAGAAACATATTATCCGCTTAATGAATTTTCATGGTGCGCTATCTCCTTCTTGACCCATCTTTCGGGCTCTAGACATCCTGCCACTGCAACATATGTTTGTCTTCAAGGTCTTAAAGATTTTCTATATTAAGAGTGGAAATAACTTTGTCACTTGTTCTGGCTACGGTCTTCGATTAAACTCGCAATACAGAAAACATATCCTTAACTGGAGGTTAGATTTTCGTAAACATTTCTTCAATGTGGCTTCACCCATCATCTTCAATAATTTACCGATTGAAATTAGAATGCCTGGGAGCCTCTAGAAAAATTATTCTCAATCCAACTATAAGTCAATTTTATTTTTTATTTTTTTATTTACATAAGATAATTTATGTATTTTTATAACTTTGCTGTGTTCTTTCAATATAATTTTATTGTATGATTCTATTTATGGTTAATAAGGAATCATTCTGCCCGACACGAGCTCTAAGAGCCAAGGGTACAATTATCTTACCATACTATTTAAAAAAAAATATGACTAAGAGTTACTATCTCATGTTAACCTTCAAGAACTACCCCCATATCTCACTGGATGTAAAAGTTACAATCTGACAACCTTGGAAAATATAGACGGGAGCTTTTGTCGTGTTCGTTTCTTGGAAACATCTTACTGGATGAAATCGGTTCACCAACCATACTGGAGTCTATTGGAATAAAAGCACCGAGCAGAATCTTACGAAATTCTGATTTTCTTCAAATAAATAAACACAGATCAAATTATGGTTACAACGAACTGGTGAATCTCTTTAACTTTTGCCTTAGCAAAGACCGTTTTTCTTAATTCATTTAAAAGGTTGTATTTTCACTATATTTAATTATTTGTATGTTCTGAAGTCAAATTTGTAGATTTATTCTAACTAAATAAATATGAAATGCTGGAGACATTGTCGGTTACACATATTCGTAAGATGATTCAGTTATTCTTACTTACATACAGTGTTTGAGTGTTGTATGGTTCAATTTTGGTTCCTATTAATATTCACCCTCGCCAAACGACCGTTTAATATTGTGCTGCGTACGAAAATTTTCAATTAATCACAAAAACCGTTTTAAATTTATTAGATGAAATTATCATACAAATATGATTATGCTAACCCCAATGCCAGAACTAAATAAGATGCGTATTATATCAACCAAAAAGCTGATATCATTTTCCATTTTCATTTTTATCGTTTTTGTGCAGTTTATTATGTTTACACATATGCCATAACTCTAATTTATGAAATAGATACTTCCTTAATGATTCAGTGATTTTTTTGTTGTTGTGTTGTTGTACATTTATGCTATTTGTTGGGTGAATTAAATTAAAATGGATTTATATATTCGGATGAAGAGATTCTGGTAAAATATTTACAAATAAGAGACAATTGTCGCGATTTTACCCCTAAATATGCAGGGATGTTAAATTTGTTTGAGTACGTACGTAATATATAGTGTAGTTAATGTACCCTCCATATAATTTGGTCCGCATTACAAAACGAAAATAATTAATAGAATCTAATTAATAAAATACAAAACAAAAAATAATTTGAAATTATTGTAATTATTTTTATAAGGTCGAAATGGACGGCTTTCTATTCCATCACAAAAAATGGTCTTATAATACTAATAATAATAAAAAAACAAGTCAAATTAAAAAAATAATAATAAAATTAAAATTAAAATTACAAAAAAAAATCGGCAACCGGACCTAGAAATTAAGAAACAAGGAAACATTTTTATGTTTGTCTTGACTTCATCACCACTAGGGAATGAGATATTCCGGATTTTTTTTTAATTGCATTTTCCAGTTTTGCTTATTTTCATTATTTCTAATTTTTTTTTTTTAATTATAATAAATTTTTTTTGTTAGGTTACAAAAAACATTTTTTGGTACAAACCCACCTTCACATTTTTTTTTGTGTTATCTTCACAATGACAAAGGAAGGAAAAAATAAGTTCTCGATTTTTTATCGTAATTTTCATCTCATTATTTATTCAAAACATTTTTTTTCCTAAATTAAATAAATAAATTAATGCTTTATAATTATGTTTATCGTTTATGGCAGCTTATGGTTCAATTTTCTATACACGAGAAGTTACCTCATTTTTGTTCACTGTAAAACCCAATAAAATATTTTTAATTACGATTTTAAATAATTTGATTTGTTTAAATAAATTTTTATTGTTTTTCCTTATTAATATACATATTTTTTTATTAACACAAAATAAAAATTTATGTTTTAATTATAAGCAAAAATATTTTTATTATACATTTTAACCTCCATGTGTACCAGGTGTAGCAGAGCTGTCCCATATCCCAAATTGTTAAATTTTTGGATCAAAAAAGGCCATCATGCATGCCATATTTTTGCTTACTACACCCTTTATTAGATTTATTGACCATCCCACTCTACCTCATATTCTTTGCAGAATATTTTTACAATTTTCCTTCCAGATATCTCCTGGTCGGCGATTGAACGTCGTAAAGGAAAGACGTGATTTTTGTCTCTCCTTTAAATAAATAAATAAATAGTTTAAATATGTGTTAATAATTGATTAATTATAATATTAATCATAATATTATTTATTAATATATGTCTTATGAAATAAATAAATAATAATATTAATAATAATTTGTGTGTAACGAAGTAATAAGTAAAGTGAAAAGTTATACGTATTGTGTTAATATATTAATTTGTGTGCGGTGCGCTTGCAATGGTGTAGGATATGTGTATAACAATTTCGTTTATATGTTTTTCGACACCGTTGTTTGAATGCATCGTACGCATTGTATGTTAATATTCAAAAGCTAATTTAAAATTTGGATATCAAGTCTTTATTGCATGTTGTACTGAAATCCTTATTTCTTTTAATTTTTTTTATTTAAGGATATACATATAAGTGAAAATATGGTATATGGGATGCGCAAAATATAAACAAAATAATCGTATAATATTCTCTGCTCTCTCACGGTTGTATTTATATTTTTGTAGTGGATTACACTAAGACTTCGTATTACGTTGTCTAAATGGGCGAATTTCTTTGGATTTGCACTAAATGTTCTTGAATGTGGATGATTCAATTTGTGAATTGGGAAAGTCGATTAGACTTTAATTGTTCATAATTTGTTGATTTGTTATATGTATAATAATTTAGACTTTTGTTAACTTTGTGAGATTTTTTGCCGTCGTTGTGGAGAGGCGGCTGACGTTGACCTCTCCTTGTCGACCTGGGTTGGCGTCATCGGCAAGGGGTGGATGTTGTCGCAGGTCGAGATCGCACAAAATTAATATTGTACATATAAAGGAATGTATATTTTTGGCGATTGGGAGGGGGTTATACTTTTTCTCTATGGTGCGAAAACTGGATTAGATTTTGACGAGTGGTGTATGTGTGTGATTGGTTTACACAGGATGTGCGGCGAGGATGTGCTGTAGCTGTATTGCAGTGAATCTTTTTTGATATTTGGAGTGATTTGAATGGGTTTCGTTCATGGTGAGTAATGGCTCGGTGTCTGCGGTTTGTGGTGGTTGTTCGTTGAACGTTGTGTTTCTCAACTTGCGGAGAGTTGTGTTCATGTGTGTTCTGTCGTTACCTGTATTTATAAGGTATTTTTGACTGTTTTAAGTTGTTTTGTTTAGGACTTGAGGTAGTTCTCATTTGTTAGTGTATGAGGGCGGATTTGCAGTTTTGTATTGAATCATTGCCTGAATGTTGGATTTGTATGTCCAAATTGGTTTCTTTGCTGAGTGCTTCGGGTGTTTTTGTTGGAGTTTGCCGTCGATTTGGCGGGGGCTGAATCATTTTGGGAGTTTTGGTATGATCGGTCGTACGCTGAAGTTTTTGGGCTGTAGGGTTGCCATGGGTCGTTTGTGATCTGTCATGGATTCGTCACGGCTTTGTGAAGCGTGGTTTTTGTTGAATGGTGGTGTTGGCAGGAGGTCGCTTGGTGGATGGTAGTGGTTTCATGGTGGGAAGATTCATGCCGTCTGTTGGGATCGTTTCGAGGTAATTTTAGCTCCTGGATGGACATTGCATAATTCTCTTGGTACATTTTACTACGATTGTTTGTAGAGGTGGTTTTTTCCACGCTTTGATTTCGGAGATTTTCAGAGAGAGCTATTTTGGTGATGTTCCTTCATCCTATTATTCAGCGTTTGTTTAATAAATTGTTATATTTTTATTTTGGTTTGATTAGCGATAGAATTTTCCGTTTCCGTATTTCTTCTGTGCATTGAGAATATAGTGTAGGTAATTTATGATTAGCTGTTTTCTATATTGTATTTCCTTCATAATCCATCATTTTTGCAAGATTAATTGCAACTATGTTGGAGTTGGTAACGAATCCTAATATTTACCGCAAAATTGCCTTTTTGTGACACTCAATGGGTTACTAGTATTTTCTCACAGCTTATTAGCGATATTTTTGCTTTATAAAAAGAAATATTATTTGCATTGGATTTGGGATTGTTAACTTAACATAAAGAATTGTTTATAGGCAACTTCGTTATATCTATGTAACTGAAAAGCTAGAAATATTTGATATAATTAATATAATTATTCAAAAGAAAGAGAAGGTTTGTATACTTCAATACACCAACGACTGGATGTTTGTCATAAAATGCAACGTTGCCAATCTTGACTGTTTTAGTACAAGAATTATAATTATTAATTCCCAATTTCAAATCAACCCTAAATATTAATCTACATGTACAGTGCCGAGCTATTATATTAAAATTATTCGGTTCTCAGGAAATCTCATTCAAATATATTTAATATACGAGTACATATTATCCCTCTTTTAAGATACTGGTACGATTTATATTTAATTATAAAAATTATAAAATAAACTTATTTATCATTCATTTTAGAATAATTTTTTCAAATTTTATCTAGTTACCTTTACTTAAATATTACCTTCCAGCAGGAAAGCCATTGACGACACACTAATTACTAATTTACGTTTGTTACCAGTCTGAGATGAATCGTTTATGATAAGTCTAATACGAGGTGACAAGTCATAGACGAGTCGCATGTGTCATGTCTTGTGATTAATTGTATGTGATATATCCCCAGCAAACGTGGAAGAAGTTCCAGAACTAGTGCAAAAGTAGTGATAAAAGTATTTGTTTCCTTGTGAAAAAGGTTGGGTGTCGGGAAAAATTCATCAGTTTTATAAAAAAATTTAAGTAAACATACGAAATTTTTGCGAATTCTAAATTATTTAGGATATTTTAATGGATGGATATTTTAAGGGATATTTGAATGCAATCCGGTAGTTAATCTAGTTAATCTGTTTTTTTTTAAATGCTAATGAATTTTAGAGTTATTTTGAATATAGTTCAAATAACTTTGGTTTCAGGAAATTCTACTGTAAGTTGCGGAGTTGTAGTTTAGAATTGTGTTGTCATTTTATTACTAACGACTTTACATAGGTGTCTGTAACGGGTCGAGTCAACCAATTTTGGTTAGGAAGCCGAAAAGTATTAATAGAATTAAATTTCAGGAAAATTCCAGATGCATGTGAAATAATAATATTTTTTCTTAGGTTGCCGTTTTAAAGAAGCAATTGTTGAAGACCAATACCATCGTTATCCATTAACCTATTAAGCCTTTATCCTTCATCTAGTAGATTAGAATTGTGTTGTCTTTGTGTTACTAACTATCGGCTATACCTAGGTGTCTGTAACCGGGCCGATTCTGTCCCACTTAACTAACCTATCCAATCCTTCGGTTTTGTTATGTGTAAAAAAAGGGTGTACGGTGGACCCGGCGTCATCCGGGAACTCAAGCCTAAGAACTTGGTCGTACATTCAAAATCAATCAATCAATCAACCAATCAATCAATCAATCAATCAATCAATCAATCAATCAATTTTCCTTCCAGATATCTCCTAAATTATTTTCGTTCTTGTATATTTCGTAGATTTTCATATAGGAATAATTTTATTAAGACGCATGCGCTTTATTCTCTATATTTCTTATTTATTTACTAGAAAAATTAATTTGTCCTCCAAACACCGGATACCATTGTCTATCTTAAAATTTAGGGCAACACAAAAAAAATATTGAGAAGATAAACACGTCCACAACTATTTGTTGTCTAGAACTTGTTAAAGATGTAAATTGGTAATTTTGAACATTTTCGCAAATCCAATTCTTCATTTCGATGGTGTTTTGTTTACGACCAAAATTTTTTAATTCAGGAAAATTCGGGAAAAGTATTACCTGAGGCAGTTTTTAAAAATCAAATGCAATTTGCTTGTGAATTTATAGAATTTTATTAAGTTAAAACTAAAATTCGATGCTTCACTTTCTGTATGGTTATTTGAGTAATCGATACGTTTTGCGTTATTTCGTCATTTCACATATTATCTTGTCTTACTTAAACAGTTTGCATAATTTTCACAGAGACTTCTAAGTTGTTTAGTCTAGCATGAACAGATCCTAGAATTTTGCCCAAAATACTACGAAATTTCATCATATTTCATCAGATCACTCACCAATAATAGTAACACAAAGTACCCCAAGCATTAAAAACTGTATCACCCTAACGTTTAACAAACAAACTACAGAAATGGGTTCGCTATAGAAACATAGTAGATATAAATTGTCATCTAGATGTCCCACTTCGCACACCAGAAGACTATGATGCCGTGATAGAAACTTTAAAACAAATAATGGTAATGGCAGCAAAAAAGTTATTCCGGGGAACAAAAATTCAGAAAAATAATAAGCTTTCAAGTATATTGACGGAGAAGCGGGAAATTTGTCGCCTATGGCAGCTTCACCAATCTCCTCTGCATAAACGAAAATTAAATCCAGTTATTGAAGCTCTGAAAGAAGCAATACGGGAAGAACAAAATATAGGAATTCAGAATTATCTAAGTGAGCTCACAGCAAGAGAAAAAACAGATTATTCAGTGTGGAAGGCAACAAAAAATTTAAAAAGGCCAGAGCTATCGACCACCGAACAGTATAAATCCTAAAAAAGCGTCAGGCCATGATCTAATAACTGGAAAAATGATCAAAGAATTACCAGACAGATGCATAAAATATATAACATATATTTTTAACGCGATTATGAGATACGGATACTTTCTCCAAAAATGGAAAATATCTCAAATTATCGTGATTCCTAAGCCAGGTAAAGACGAAACCCAAGTCTGGTCGTACATGTCAATAATTCTACTTCCGATAATTTCAAGGCTTTTTGAAAAGATGCTACTACAGGAAGTAATACCTATATTATCTGAAGGTCGCATTATACCAGATCACCAATTTGGATGTAAAGAGCAGCACGGCACAATAGCACAGGTGCACGGAATTGTAAATACATATTGCTCGGCATTTTCTAGAAAATTTCAAGCAATTCTTGAAAACTACTTAGCCCAAAGATTGTTCCAGGTGAAACAAAATACGGTCACTACTGATTTACCCGAGATAAAGGCAGGAGTACCGCAAAGTATTGTTTTGGGACCGGTGCTATACTTGTTATTCGCAGTTGACTTACCAATAACTGAAAAATAATCACTTCAACTTTTGTTGATGACACAGTTACAGGGTGGGTCAAATAATTTTTTTTTTGAACTAGCGGTTATTTTGAGCATGGTAAGAGTTATGTCACTTCTGATTTGACAGAAAGTTAGTTTTATCCTTCTGCTGAACGAAAGTGTTTGTGTATTCGGTTGGCTGAGTGGGTTTGCGATCGAGTTGAAGAAGATGCCGATTTTGACAAAAAAATCAACTTTTCGGATGAGGAGCAATTCCATATTGGCGGCTATGTAAACAACCAGAATTGTCGCATTTGGGGCACAGAGAACCCGCACGTGATCGTAGAGAAGTCGATGCATCCTCAACGAGTGACTGTTTGGTGCGGATTTTGGTCCGGTGGCATCATTGGACCATTTTCCTTTGAAAATGATCAAGGAGCCGCCGTTACTGTCAATGGTAAGCGCTACCGCGCCATGATAAACGATTGCTTGTTCTCGGCACTTGAAGAGAAGGACATAGGAAACATTTGGTTTCAACAAGATGGCGCTCCGTGTCACACAGCACAACTTAACTTTAAAACTAGATGCTGACCAAAGCGTCTGTCAATATAAGATGAACACTTACGGATTTGTGAGTGCATTGTTGCGGAATATACTCGCTTTGTTTGACATAAGAATTCTACCGCCCGATCGGAGACAACTTATTGATAGCTGGCGGCTGTCTTGTATAGCGATTCCAGCTATCCGTCACAGTATTGAATAGTTGTATTAAACCTGGTTATATTCCTGACCTTGAATCTATTAATTCAATAATAGACGAGTTTAAACTGACACAAATCCAGAAGATCCTTCTTGGATCCTTCCAATTAAAAAAATTTTTAAAACAAAATATCGTTCTGTAAAAATTTGCGGGTGATCATTTTGACACTTTTAGAAGTAACTTAAAATGGATTTTGTTAACGCTGTGGATTTTATTTCATTTTCATCAGAAGCGCTATTCTGGCCTGCTCAGTTAACTAAGAGGATAAGTTTAATACATATTTTCGATGAAAAGTAAATGGAAACCTTTTGCTCCCTACAATTTTTATATGGAGAAATTATTTCGAATTTATCGTTGTGTCGAAAATATTTACAACAAAATATAATTCAGACAAAAATGCTTTGAAAATATTTTTAAGAGGGAATACGGAATGTCTTATGACCAAAATTTTTTCTCTAAATTTCAGCTTTGTTTTTTTTTGTACTTTTCTAGGGTCTAGTTGTAATTCGGGCGTCCGATATGGATTCGTACACGATTTTGCGATCGCTCAGCGATATAAGTTACAAACTTTATTTTCCATCATCTTTAATTTCTGCGGCAATTCACAAATTTCACTCTTTCACTGCTTCACTTTTACTGTTCACCTTAATTTTCTTTTCACTACTTCCCACACTGTTAACTTTTCACTTATAACTTTTTCTTTAAAAAGTGTGAACAGGGACTGGTTGAATTACAACTGTTGCTTTGTCCTAAATCGCACGCGCTTGTATACTTGTCTATCGCTGTTCGAGATTATTCTATTTATTGCCTCTGGTGATGTTTTTATTGCAATTATAAGCCACTTTCATGTAGTTCTGTTCGCGAATATTCACGTCATCATTTCCCCTGTTTTGATCTTAACGCCGTTTTTAATCCCAGTACTTTCGACGATGATTATTGCCGCCGTTTACAGTTGCTTTGGTTAACCCCATATTCCCCACAACTTGGAATGACATTTTAAGGAATACTTGATCCGACAATATCGATTATGTTAAGAATCAAAATTGGTTAATAAAAGTATAGTTGCAACTGGCTTCGAACTCGCGAGGTTGATACGTGGTGTATTAATTTATCACTCGACCACCGAGTGATATGTTTGTGTAAAGTAGAATTCGTAACTGTATTTTAAAAATTCTACTTTAAAACTAATGAGTCACTATAGGCTATTAAGCCAGTGAGTTTCGTTTAGCATATTCGTTAACATCATTCCAAATTCAAATTTAGAACACCAAATTTCAAAATGCTACCCAAATCTCAAAATCGTTATAATAACTATTATTCAGAATTTCATCTATTAATTCATTTCAAAAATCCAATCTATCATACGACAGTTCACTGAAAACGATAATTCGTTGGAAACGAACATTTCTAAAATCACATTCCGAAACTGTCTGATATCCTATTTTCATAATACAAATCTTTGTGCATCCAAGTTAGTGGGGAAGTTATTTAAACCATTTCGAATTAGTTTGATTCTTAAAACTCTTCCAGAACTTTTATTGGAAACCCCATGAAAGATTCTGTGGATATAATTCAATAATGGCTTTTATTTCTATAATGGCGTTAAAATCGATGCTAGAATTAGCGAGGCTCTCGAATAACGCCGAATAATGGCGAACTGTACGGCGCTACAAAGCTGGTACGAGAATGGCCATGCAGGAATACTACAAAAACCAATGTCACCAGTTAGCAATAATAAATCAGCGTAGTTCTATTTGAATTATTTTCCATGCGTCTTATTACATCAATCTGTCACTGGAGTCACATACCGGAGTGTAGCGGTGGATCCATGTTTCATCCATTATCACATATCGCAACAAAAAATCCTGTTTATTATGGTTAAGAAGATCCAATTGAATTATAAGAACCCCGTACAAGCCTCACTTTTGAATCCAATATTCGTAATATAAACCATCCGAATAAATCGTTGAGATATACATGCAGGTTATTGTTCCACCCATTGTCGATTTTTTTTTGCATTTTATTTGAAGAGTATAGATTTTACTACGGAAGTTGTGTAGTAGTGTTACATTCCGGAAATTCGGACGGTATAGCACAATTGTAACTAGTATTTTTATTTCTACAATAAAGACAAAGGTTTGTATCAACGATCACGAAACCGTGTTTAGTTAACGAGCCATATTTTATGGCCACACTTTCTTTTAACTGAATATTTTATTGATGGATGTTATTTTAAAATTTTCTAAACCTCTATCGAGTGAAACGATATTCGCTAATACAACACGAGTACTTAAAATATAATTTATGTATCACTTTGTTTGTTGTTTTTGTATTTCATAATTCCCATGAGTGATGAAAAACCATCAAAAAATGATTTTTAATTATATTTCGTTTCCACTAGAAAGGAAAATAAGACAGGAAAACTAATTTTCTTAATTTATGATTTTCCACTTAATGTATATTCTTGTTTTCTATATAGTTAAACACAATTTTCCATTTCCCTTACCATTGCTTCTTGTTGTTGTTGTTACTCTATTTAATTTAATTTATCTCAAACATGAGATAATGGTAATTTTCTGTCATGAAACATAAAAAATTTTGTTTTCTTTGAAAATTAGAAAATTATGACTTTTTATTTTTCGTCTAAACACGGAAAATTGATTTATAAATGTCATGACATGACATATGGAAGTAATGCGATTTGAATTGACTGTGTGATACAAATTTTCCGTTTCAAAGAGATGATGCTGGTTTAAGTGGTACACGATTTAAAAAAAAAATGATTGACATACAGTTCCTGCAATGAACATACTAGATCATTTTACCGTTAAGGGCGCATTTAAATTAATGGCGTTTTATGAAAACATAAATCATTTCCCAAAATTTTATTAACTCGGATAATTATTAATATTTAGGAATATAATTAATCATTAATCACTAAATTGATGAAATTTTATTTTATAAATCTGAGTCATATACAATTCCCAATAGTGGTTCGGCTCTGTTATTCAATGAAGGCTGCTCGTCTGCGTACTAAGAAAATTGATATATTCCTGTGGGATGAAATCGTTTTTGCAATTAATGAAAGGTTAAAGAAACTGTTTGTCTAATCACAAAATGAAATGTATATCCTTTGCCTCGTCCCTCTTCACATATATATTTATTTATATTACAAAAAGGGCATAAACTAGTTAAATAGTTATGTAGAATAATAGAAAAACAATTGTGACAAAATGATTACAGCCATTGTTCTCCCGGTGACAACTCAATATTTCAGCAAAATTCAGGAAATCTGAAATAATAAAATATGGAAGCGTATAGAGGGGTCATACATAAATATGGAAAATAAAGAAAATTTATTATTTAATTGGAATGTCAAAAATAAATGACTACATATTTTGATTAGCACGTACATTTAGGGGTTGAACTCCGACATACAGGAAATATGTTCGATCGATATCCAATCCAGTAAGATTTTCCACCGAAATAAGCTTCAAAGTTAAAAGGAAAAGTAAAAGTTTCAATTCGTTCATATATATCGCGCTAAAACTACATAAGCCGATCAATTTATTTTTATTATACAATTTTTCAAAAAATAAATATTTTTAAAATCAAAATTTCGTTCAATTTAAAATAAATACATATCTCGAAATGAAAACGAGAAAAAAATGGTACATGATTTTTCCATCAAATTGAATAAAAAGAAAATTGAATCATATCATCATGAATTTGAATATATGTACTACATATATGTATATCGTATGTATAAAGCATATATCCATAAAAAGGATATATGTATCCTTATTTCGTATAAGCTTATAAAAAATTATTAACATACAGGGTAGGAGTGATATATACTAAGGAGATTTGTTTTCCTTTTGTTATGGTACTCGTACATATATATACAGCACTGCATAATAAATATCCTTACACAATGTTCCTCCATCCCAGGCAAAATAAAATCTTTGTATTTCTATTTTTATTCTTATAAAAGCTTTTTTTTCAATAAAAAAAAATTTAAGTTTGTAAAATTTATTTAAAAAAATCAAATATTTTAAACGAAAAATAAAAATGGAATCCTGAGGATTGAAATTATATTCAATAAAATATAACATATTGAAATATTCTTTGTGAATGTAAACTTATATCGCACAGGCACAGCATGTATAGCCAACTGTTCCGTACAAAATCTTCAAAAGTTTGCTCTCATGTAAGTGAAGAAAAATTTCTTAATTTGAGTGATTAAGGTACATCTACATGCATTTTTAACGGATTATAAGGGATTTAGTTAAAATTACATAAATTGAAAACAATCTTGCATTAGCTGAAACATACCACCTTGGAGGTACCCCATTCTTTCTGTTCAACCATTTTTTTTAAATACCACTAGCAGCACAAGTGTTAAAAACTCAAATTTAAATAGTGGGAATTCCCACGATCAGCGGGTTGTCATGCTCGCTCGGTAGATAGCCATAGCAGTCAAGAACTTATCTAAATCAACAAATTTGCGGACTTTTTAAACCATATAAGACTATACAATTTTTCTTTTTTTAACGGAACCAATACTTTTCCCGTGTTACGTATATTTGAACTACTGTATCATTCAATATAGTGCAGGGACGGTAGTAGGTTTGGGAGGGGAATCCAAACTATATTAACTATTTAAACGTTTAAGTAGATCATAAGAACCAGCATAAGCTAATTTTAATTATTGAATTACCCAAAGATATGGTTAAGCGGTCAGTCTTCGGAAGAAGCTGACGGTCAAAGGGCACCTAAAAAGATGAAATATGACAAGAGTCTCAACGATTCGAATTTTGATGCCGAGCTTGTCGGCCATGATGGGGACACGGCTGAAGTTGTAATCACTTCGCCAAGCAGTACTGATCATGTATCACAAAAATACAAAAGACCCCATGAGAACCTGTTGATAGCAATCGTTTCTCTTGAAACGATGGTAGTGCATACAAGAAACATGAAACTTATACTGAGCCTAAGTTTCGGGAATTGACAAATCAAATTAAGAACATTAAAATTCATATTTTAGAGGTGGTTGCGGAATCTAATCTAGTTCTTGATAAACTGGAGGAGGCACCGGTGTGAAGTTTTCAACATTTATCAAAAGTGTAGCTACACAAATTAACAAAAAACAAAAATGTAGATACACAATTTAACAAAAAGTGTAGAACTACATAAAAATATTCTGGCAGGGTTGAATTTGTTATAATTTCCACTAAATATAATCTAATCTAATCCGCGGCATATCACTGCGACCTTTGGGGATTTTTTTTTTAGTGTAAATGGAAATAATAATATGAAAAGTGTAAACCGGGTCTTGTGCGTGTTTAAGGGCCATCAACACTAAATTATAGAGATGACACCACAAATCTGAGTATACTGGCATTTCGGGGACACTCCCTACAACCTCTAGTGATAGGATAATTTGTTGATGGCCCTTAAACACCCACAAGTGGCGGCCCAACACCCCCCCGGTTTACACTTTTTATATTATTATTTCCATTTACACTAAGCAAACAAAAATTCCCCGAAGGTCGCATATTCCGCGGATTAGATTAGATTATATTTAGTGAAAATTATAACAAATTCAACCCTGCCACAATCTTTTTGTGTAGTTCTACACTTTTTGTTAAATTGTGTATCTACATTTTTGGTTTTTGTTAATTTGTGTAGCTACACTTTTGATAAATGTTGAAAACTTCACACCGGTGGAGGAAGCACGCAACTATAAGTGCACTTGCAGCCAGAAACCAAAATCATTGGTTACTGTGGAAAAGATACCAGAGATATGGCTATGCACAGCATTCAATTCCTAGTGCCAATTCAAACAAAACAGGAAAAGTTGCAACTAATTCAAATGAAAATGAGGGAAAACTGCAAACTGTCGATAAAAAACCGCAAGAGACGTAGGAACAGAGAGTGTTGCAAATAAGACAAAAACAAAACGGATAGTTGTCTCAGCTAAACATAATGATTCCAGCCTTCCATACATTAAGATTCAATATGTAATAAACGCTGGCCCAAAAAGTGTTGCGGTTACAGTTGACTCTTCCTCGGATTTAAATGTGTTCACGGAAAACGTAGAATTGGAAAGCGTAAGTCTAGTAGCCACCGCAGCAGTGTCTATTAAGAGATTACCTAAGGTAATCTTTGGTGTCACCTCTGAGCTTGATGGTGACATTGTCACAAACTGCCTAATTAATCAAATCTGCCTCGAAATACGTTGCTGGTGCGAAAAATAAATAGACCGCCCACTGGGTAGTAGAAGTAGAAGCGGCAACCAAAAACATGTTGCTAAATATGGAAGTCTGTACGTAGACTTGGTATGATGCCACGTGAGAGAGTTTGGGACTCCGACTAGGTGCTTTAGGTGCCAGCGATATAATCATATGCAGAGAATTGTAGGGCGCACACAGAGACCTGCTCTCACTGTACACAACACGGTCATGGATATAAGGGATGTCCAAATAAAGACAAACGTGTGAGTTGCGCAAGCTGCAAGAAAGTGGAAAACCCCCTGATCACCAAGTAGGTCGCTTTTCATGTAACGCATACATAAGTGCTGTGAAACGCTTGAGAATAAACACAGCAAACCTACGTATCGCCCACCAAAACATGTAGGGCGCTAAAATAGTTGGAATAAAAATAATTGGATGCTCCGAGAATCCCAAGACTGCAATTAGTATTCATAGTGTTGGCATGAACATGGTGAAGCTAAGTCAGTTCTGTGATAGCCAACACAAATGTAATGATCACCGGAGACTTCAATGCTGTAGAAGTAAAATGTGGCATGACCGCTTAACCGATGAAAACGGAAGTAAAATAGAGGACTTCGTGTCGAGGAGTATCCTTTTCATATTGAGCGAGCAGGGAAATCCAACGACGTTCTCGTCTAATGGGAACGATAGTTGGATGGTGTGCAAGAGAAAGTTGGACATCTAATGACCATAAAGTCATTACGTTTGAATTATCAAACGCGCCACAGAATAGTCCGCTTGCAAGTAGCAAAACTCCGAGATTTGCCATTAAGATAGCTGAGTGGGGTCTATTAGCTAGACATTTCGTGGGTTGTTGGGACAGTGTAGAAACACTTCCAGAAGTTAATCAGATAGATGAAATTGATGCTTGTGTGGAGCTAATCTCAACACAGTTAATTAGTGTTTGCAACAAATCAATTCCTAGGAAGAGATAAGCTAAGAAACGAAATAGTTGGTGGAACTCTAATCTAAGGAAACTTAGATGTTCTATGCATAAGCTCAGAAGATCATACCAGGCGGAAAGGGACCAAAAAGCAAAAGAGTTGAAATTGACTCTTTTCAGAGTGGCAAGAAATATAAATACTTCCATGAAGTATTTAAAGCAAAGCAAAGTAGTGTCCAACGGTACGTCACGGAACATGGTAAGAGAGACTCCTGGGGTCTTGTATACAAAGTTGCCGCTGGCAAAGCAAGACCTCTTAAAGTTTTGAATACCATTACGAAGACAAATGGAGTCGTCACTAATACGTGGTACGACACACGCTTGAACATCCACAGATGCTGAAGGTCCCCCATTTACGTGGGAAGAGGTCACCAGTGCCCTTACTTGCTTTAAGCGTAACAAGTCACCAGGACTTGACAACTTAAACGCTGAAATAATCCAGCTGGTATGGCCCATCATAGGGCCTAGCATAGTAAAATTATTAAACAGCTGCTTAAAATTTGAATTAGAATTTTCTATTAAGTTTAAAGATAATTTACATTTTAGACTGATCCACTCTAAACTATGAGGACGCAGGATTCTGGAATCCTGGAATGTGCCTTTTGTCATCCGGGATAAATAAAATCCTAGCAGACCTAACCGTTTCATTCTGGGAGTTGTTCCAAAAAAGGATATAATTGTATCCCTAAGGCGTAAATTACACTTTGTAATTTACAGAGTTATTTACATGTAAATTACAAAAATTATTTTTTAAAGTAAAAGTAAAAGTAGTAAAGTCAAAAATGACTTTTTCATGACAAGCGCGCTATGTATTATATAATTTAATAACTATTTAATTATTAAAAAAATTGACTGTGTAACTTTGAATATAAAACAAAAAAAATTAATATGTCAAAAATTTGAGGTTATAAGCTTTCGTGTGAAGTTCTAGAAATCATCATAACTTCCGTTCTAAATGTAATTAAGACATTCTGTAAAGTGCTCTGAATTAGTCAATGCACCCTTTACAACTTTCATAAGTGCCGATCCTGATATGTTGCTGACATTTATTCGTCGGTTTGACATTTACGGTGTAAAACGCTAGAATTTGATAATAGGTGGCACTGTAATACGTACGTATAAAAACTATTATCTTTCTCATATGTAGCTAAGCTAAACCTAAAGATGTCAGGAATTTTTTTAGAGCTTGTTTAAGCTAAACACAGATGGCAGTGTAGATACATAAATGAATTTCTTCTTGTAATTGTAGATAACTAAAAATCTAAAATAATTATGATTGCCCGTCTAACTGAACTGTTTGATTGATATTTTCATAAAATTACATAAATTGATGCGATGATAAAATGTGGAGTTTTTCGAACTTTTCAAAATGTCTTCTTAAGACATTCCTTCTTGAAATTATTCTAATATTGTTTTTTGATATACTTTTGTTCTCGAAATTTCTTTTAAAACTAATTTGAATTTCATAATTGTTTTTCCTATTCGATTGGATAACATGACGTTACCTCGTACTTGTGATTCTCATACAGCATAGATACATTTCCATGATCCTTAGTTGTCTGTGTATATATCAACAATTTAGCTGGTATTATCAATAAATTGAGATAAAAAGATACACACTGTTTTGCGAATCATCTATATAAATGGAAAAGATACAAAAAACAGTTCCAAAGAAAAAAAATGTATGAGTGGGACCAGGTCCGTGAATTAAAAGACCGAAGGTCCAATATAAATTTATAATGTAAGTAGTATAGCACCGCAGCGATGAGTTGCATTGTGGGAGAATTGAAGTGAATCGAAAGAAACAATGAAGTAATAAGGTAATTTTAGCAGAATAAGCAGGCAGAATTGGGGAAGTAATATCTAACGCGAGTTTCACGGAGTCAAACGGCATAGTTTACGGGAATATCGAAATAATATGGTGTTCAAATGTATTTCCGACCTTTTTATAGAGGTGTCGTTAGTATTACTGCTTGCATATTATTCAGTCGGGCAATCCATGTTTTTTGGAGGTTAGATTTCAAGCTTAAATAATTACTAGTGACATTTGTTCAAAGCATAAAAAACAATTATTTTCATGCAATTGTTTTACTTCATTAATTTTTGTTGAAGAAAAGTGCAGCGGAAACAAATCGTTAGCTTGTGGAAGTTTACCGAGAACATGTTCCGTCGAATACAACACACAAAGAGTGGTTTCAACGATTGAAAGTTGGTGATTTTGACGTAATAGACGAAGAATGTGAAGGCGGACCAATACAATTTGATGATACAGAATTGGAAGAATTGCTTAATGTGGACCCTTGTCAGACCGAAAAACAATTGGCAGAAGAGTTGAATATTACCCATCAATGTGTTCCGCAACCTGTACATGGAATGGGATTGGTTCAGAGGCTGGGAAGTTGGGTGCCACACAAATTAAAAGAACGGGACATGGAACGTCGGAAAACCATGTGCGAATTGTTGCTTCAACGATAACAAAGGAAGGGGTTTTTGCATCGGATCATCACTACGGATGAAATGTGGATCCATTATGACAATCCAAAGCGCAAACCAACCGAACCAGGGCCGTCGACGCCAAAAGCAAATATCCATGGTTCGAAGGTGATGCTTTGGATTTGGTGGGATATGAAGGGTCTCGTTTATTATGGGCTGCTGAACAAGCGTGGAACCATTACGAGACAAGTTTTTCGACGACAACTGATGGCTTTAAAGCAAGCTCTAGGCAAACTTGGAAACTCTACCCCACCCGCCGTATTCACCAGACAGTGCTGCCTCTGATTACCACTTGTTTCGGTCGATGCAATCAGCCCTGGGACTGGATGGCCTCGAAACAACGAGGCTTCTTCCTTCGGGGAATCCGTTTATTGTCTGAACAATGGGCGAAGGTTATAGTTTCCGAAGAAGCATACTTTGAATAAAACATTCATTCATTTTCTACACAAACTAATGTCTGCACCCAATAAAAAACACATGCCGAGCCATATGGATAACTTTTTGAATGCGACTTTCTCGAAATTATATAGCGAATGGTAAAAATGCAAAAAATTCGAGGTCGAAACTTTAAATGTTTTATGGACTACCTGATGGTAGTTTGCCCTATTTTAATAAGGAAACTGTGATATTGTCAACTCAGATTTCTTTTTTGCTCTCAATCAGCCTCATGCTACTATAAAAACGCTGATTGAAACGTTTATATGATTATTAGTTTCGATATCTTGGGTTGGAGTTTTCTTCTTTTCTTCATATAAAGCAAGTGCTTCGGATGTAATTTTTCTAATTTTCCTATACGAATCTGATGATGATCAATTACTAGAGAACTGGCTAATTCCTAAGTGATCATTATATATGTTGAGTTGGGGGAAATGTATATTCATACTGCAGCATTTTAAACAAGCCGGAGAGTTTGGTGTATGACATAAACTTAGGCGGAGGGGTAATTGTTATGGTAAAAAATCTCGGAGGGAAGATAAGTTTGGCAGGAGTAAAATCCTAGACAATTTAAATTGTTGAGTAATTATTGAGTATTTTCTGAAAAATCTGGACATTCCACCATATAAGGGCTTTTCTTGTTTCCATTGGTAATCAAATTCCATTATGATCCAAACGTGTCTTTATATTTTAATCCGAATGCAATTTTTTCCATAAAACACATCGAAAAATCAAATTGACGGTTTACTTGTGATCGTCTAAGAATGTTACCTACTTACTATTATAATCGGATAAAATCTGGACTGACACAGTTGTCAGCCAGTTAGCTTCTTTTCAGAGCTTCATAAAGAAGTTACGTTAAAATTCTGTTTCTATTATAATTACCGCCGGGTGATGTCCGGAGGGTAATGGCTGAAAGGGGTATTGATCGTGGGCATAAATTCATAGACCAATACAAAATACTAAACAACCCAAAAGCTGTTTAAAATTCGTCACAATAAGAAATGCCAACAATTCACAGTAAATATAAAAAACAATAACAGAATTTACAGTTTATCAAATTGCTGTAAGAAAGAGATTTTAAAACCGAAGACGGACCAACTAAATGTGAAGTTTGCGCTTACACTAACTAATTTTTAAAATTGTAGGTCTAGACTGAATACGTAGTACGTTTGGCAGGACTTTCACCATATAGTTTTTTATAGTTAAATTTTGTTCTGATATTTTTAGCTTCCGAATACAGCTGTGGAAGCGTTCCACGTTCTGTGGAAGATTACATCAAGATCCTTGGCGATTATTATTCTGCTGTTCCACATGTATTCAAGAATGTTGTTTTTTTGCAACCAGTGATTTTAATTCACAATGAATAAGTCGTTTGGAATTGCTTCGGCGCTTCATAGGAAATCCGCAGGCAATTCTCCGAGTCTTCATTTCTCTATGTTATGATTGTTTTAACTTCTGCTGGTGGCGATTCCCAATTTTCAGTGAATTTTCTGCTCTAAAATACGGTTTCCTATTGTCATATAGGTAGCAAGTACATTGGTGTCGTAAGCTTCTTCTATTTGACCCCATTTTTGTTCGATATTACTGGTTTCATCGTTTAAGAGATTGAGTTGGAGCATTTCATTGAAAGTATTTCTTATATCAGAATTTTTCAATTTCTTGATGTGAAATTGCTGCCGATACATTTTTGTACATTTCACCCTTGTTAGTATAACCTTGAATATTGTTTAGAGCTGATGATCGATGTGTACGTTTTGCTCTCTTTTTGCACTGATGTCTTTTAAGGAGGATAACATTTAACATTGTGTGTAATTTTAGAAGAAAACTTGTCGCCACATAGGAAAAGCTGATTTGTAACAAAGTAGTCGAGGAGTCATTCTTCATTGTTATTTTTAGCAGTGTTTAGTGCTTATTTATCCATAATTTACGCCATTGACGCGTTATCGAATTTAATTTTTCCATTGAAATCTCCGTGCACAAGTTCGATGCGTACTCGATATTACTTGCGATTTGCAACTTTCATAGAAATCATATGTCGTTTAATCTCCTCTTCTACACACTTCCTAGGTGCATAGCCCCAAATAATTGTTTGCTGTTATTATTCTCCCACTTTACTGGTTTCCATTCGAGTAGTGATTTCTTTCCTTTTGCTGTTGTTAATATGTCTACGCCTTGCTCATATAAGTCTTGTCTGCTCGGGAGAATATCAGATTAGCCCGTTAAATTCCCACTATTCCTTCATCTATGAGTTCATTGTGGCTAATATATTAATATTTTACCGTTTCATTTCTTTCTCAACTTGTGCTAACCTTGATATTTCTGTTACATTTCTAATGGTACAACTTCCAATTCACTTCCGGGTAAGACAGTCAATGATCATTGCGTTTTTTAATCGTTTTCGTTTCGGGTTGATCTATTGAATTCTAGCAAGCTTACAGGGCTACTGGATAAGACATACTGGCATGCTAGGAGAGTTGGTTTCATCTCATTCCATTTTGCACTTTCTGCTATGTTTCCATACTGTCACCCGATTTATTACTAGAACAGATCACTCGTAATTTTATGTTTTTGACAGGTTATAGATGTATTCCAGATTTTTGATGTATTGGTTAGTGTCGTCTCATTGTTTTAATGTTCGTGTCTCACCTCTTCCAGATATTTATTTTTATTATAAATTTATAGCAATTCCGCTAATTTCCGGATTTTTTGCTGTATGTCAATGTAATAGAATCTGATCATTGAAATACTTTTTGGATTCCCCTTGATGCCATTGGGTGTTATGATCTGATTGCCACATCACAGTGTCCAGTTTGTCCTTATACTATTAAGACATTAATAGATGCAGTAGTATGTTGTGTGACTCCTCCAACTCAATTTGCAGCATCGTTATACTTTACAATGACGAGTACGACTCCTTTACACTCTAATTCGAGGTCAACGAGTACTTTGTATAGTCATATATGCGTAGTTGACTAATGGTAATCGTTGCTAATATTTCGTAATAATTACAAAAGTTTGACAATTGTTATCGATGTATACTTTTTCTATCTACTTAGCTATAGATTTTCTTAGTCAGCTCACAAGAATTTCTAGAAGTTATTTTTGAACGCAAATGTAGTCATTGATGTTTCTATTCACATTTGCATCTCTGTCTCAGTAATCTTTCCATAACTTCCTGCAAATAATTTTTGTACGTTTGTTTGACTGTTGGCAAGGTCGATTGTCTTTGCATCTGGCGAAGTTCAAAAACATTTGAGTAAGTTTTTGAAGAGGATTGGTGTTTCTCGCTGAATCTAGTGCTTTTTTAACCATAGTCAAAATTTGGTGTGTGCTAGATTTGGTGAGCTGTAACTTTTCGGAGAATTGATTTCTGTTAATCGAGTAGAGATCATCGTGGAATGATTGGTCCTTTGAAATGAAGGTAGCTCCCGAAGTTCCTCAATAAATAATACCGGGGGTTTGGTTTTGTTTTATTGCTGTATTGCCGATATTGTTTTAAAATTTTTGTATGACTAGTTTGGACAATCAATTAGATATAACTTTTTAATCACACTTATGTTGTAGAACCTAATGTTATAAACCAAAAGCCGTAACTCAAATAATCTAAAATACGAGTACAAATAGAAATGCTTGAAAGCTGTAGAAGTAGCACTGATTTTCACCAAATTTCGAAAGGATCTCTCAATTAATTGAAGAACCAAAACAAAACTAACGAGCATTATAAATCAAAGCTTTAAAATCGATGGTTTATACTTGAAATACCTTTCGATGTTCGTAAGTGCACATTTCAATATTTTTGTTGATCAAGGTGAGTTTTAATTTAAACTAAAAGCGTTAAGTTCAGATTTGATTTAACTCTAGTTAGCATTCCACCCCCCAAATCAAAGAGCGAAAACGATTAATTTCCGGTGTTTCCATATCAATTGACCAAATTCATTCCAACAAAATTGATACTCTTGTCATAATATGTCCGTTGTGATCTTATACATACAAACTATTATAAGGGGGCCGAGGGTGCGATACACTAAGCCACGCGACATAAAAAAAATAGAAAAATTTATTGGAAAATATTTCAACATAAACACTTTCCTGTTTAACATAATATAAAACATAAATGTGTATTATACATATTTTGAGTTAAAACATGACACGTGACTAAATATTAAACGTTTTCAATTTTTCATCGTTTTCTTCGCACCCAGGAAGTTATGATAAATAATATTTTCATTAGAATCCCATACACGAGTATTTACTAAATGGGTTGGATGATTTGATGATGACAACGCAGCAACCAAATCAAATAAATTAGATAAACTATCGTTGTTTATGATTGTTTCTGTACGTTTAACATTGTATGTTATGACAGATTGTTAAGTAAAAAAATGGGTGGATGTGATTTTATGGGTATTAACATCGTGTCAAGAAAATATATTGTTCGGTGTAAATTAGATAATTTCGTAGATCTCGATATGGTTAAGCTAAAACGTGTGTGTTTGTATATATATACGAACGAATGCCACTTGGCGCTTAGCGCGAATAATTTATAGTTTGGCTGCATGCCTTGCCCATATAATTGCGTATAACGTCCAATTACGCACGAGACAAGTTCGTGCTAAAAACCACTCATCTGACCACAATACTATGTGTAATTCTTAATCATTGTGCGGCTTCGAAATAATTAAAAACTATATTTAAACCTTAAACACATTTTAATAAATTAATTACCAAAATTTATTTTGACATTTTGGTAAAAATACATATAATTTGTTAATTTTAACTAAAACAAATCGTTAATTTTTAAATAAATACTATTTATTACAGTTGGGAAATTTTTATAAAAATAGAAAATTTATTTTTGTTTGAAAACAATAAAAAAAATTTTATTTTAACTTTCACTTAAAATTTTGATTGTTATACGTTTGTATATGTGTATGTACAATTGTCTACGTATATTGGAAAATTTTTTTAAATCTCCCTAAAATAAACTAAGTATTTCTGTATACTCGTGATACGAGTGATCGAAATATTTTTAATTTTAATTAGCTGAATGTGATTAACACGGATTTAAATTATGTTTTCGAAATATTTTTTTAAGAAAATCGAAAGGTCATAAAATGCATTATTGGGCTAATCTAAACGTCTAACCTAAAATAAAAATTTTCCCGAAATTTTCAGTGTGCGTTACGGAATTCCCCTTGGTACACACACACACACCGAAGTTGCCCCTTGCCTTGATGTTTTTCTCAAATGCTTGTCAAACGAATAAAGATAAAATAACAAATAGAGGAAAACAATAAAATATTTTCAATTTCGACTTACGTTTTACCATTCCGTTTAATCTTTATGAGACGCGCGGCAAAAGAAAAATAAACGAAATGTTCTCCAAAAAAAATTATCTCGTCGAGATGTTTTCTTTTCTTTCTTATGTATGTATACCAAATCGAATTGCCATTGAAAATGTCTTTTCAGTATTTTCCTTCAACAATAACATTTAAACCGCCTTATTAACAAATAATATTTTCATTTTGACTTTTTATGATCCGACTTGATATAATTTTTGGTGTGTGATTCCTTTTAACGTAAACTTAAAATAATTTTATTAGATGTTGTTTGGAATTTTCAGTTTTTGTTTCGGAAAAATTAGAAAATAAATGGAGAAATGTAATAAAATTTAAATTTATTGATTATTTTCTGGAATATGGTTAAGTATTTAATGGCTTTGTTGTTGTTGGCTAAGCATTTTATGAGGAAATCGTGACAATTTTACCTTGATTATATATGGTGTTTATATGGGGGGTTGAGGTATTACAATTTTCCTTATGTTTATCGGCGTCAATCTACGTCTACTTACATTTTTTGTATACATTTGTCGGATTATGGCACTGTGGTTTTGAGATCGTCACACTCTTGCCTTACTTTTAAAAAAGTTCCGTGGCAACTTTGCAAAATTGGGCCGAAAATACGAGTTGTATGGATATAAACGAAGAGGCCCAATTTCGTAAAGTTGCCACGGAACGATTTTTTCTAACTTTTTTAAAAGTAAGGCAGGAGTGTGACGATCTCAAAACCATATGACCTTTATCCGACAAATGTATACTTTTAACGTGAGAAATTTAAATTTAATTTTTGTTCAAATACGTGTTGTATTGGTATATCTGACCCAGGGCCCAATTTCGCAAAGTTGCCACGGAACCAGTTTTTCTAACTTTTTTAAAAGTAAGACAGGAGTGTGATGTAGTGAATTAAAAAAATTTCTACCCAAGTCAGTAACCCTGCACGCTTTCCAAAATTGAAATAAAGCTGTTCCATACTTCACCCAAGTTCCTTTACCCCGCACACGAAAATAAAAATAAATATATTTTCACAAATAATGTGGCTTACCTAAGTCCCTTAGCCCCACATTAAATTCAATGATCGATCGCATAATATTTTCAATATTTTGCGGTATGCATATGTTTGTTTACGCGTGAAATAAGAAATATTCGAAATACTGAAAAAGATAAATTCGGCAGTAGAAGTTAGACTTTGGGTGCGATACTAATCATTATATTCTATGCTAATAAATAGTCAACTAAGAAATAAATAAACAAACATTTTAATATTAAATAACATATAAGTATATATAAGATATACCATTGGCGCAGCCGAAACGGAATATGTTCCCAAATCTGGTAAGTAGTCAATCTTTTCTATATACACATATTTAATTTGAAATTAGAATGAAACAATATACAAACATTTAGTTTAGTTTACATTTGTGCTACATTTCACTGAACCGATATGCAGATTCTCCTTTGTACAAAATTCATCTGTAAAACCAAACTGTTAATCATCTATAAATTAATTAACTTACTCGCAAAGACCATTAGTAAATGAATGTCAAAAAACACTCAAAAGTCCAAAACCGACCCATTCGTTATCCCGCCCTTTGTGAAGCGAACCAAAACCATAACTCCCCTAAACCTTGGTAATATTGGGAATCCTAAAACCGAGATTCTATCGCCATCTTTACTCAATTCACCATATGTAGGCTCCAGCGCATTTATTAACGCCTGCCCTGAAACCGCAATACCCGATTTTTCGACTGTTGAAAGAAACACTCAGCCTTTAGCAACCATAAAAATGGATAAACTCCAAAAAGTTGAACATATTTCCCAACTTATCCCCGAATTTAATGGCAACTCCGATGATCTAGCGAAATTCATATCGTGTGTAGACGCACGATCGGGCGCACGATTTATGTACAGAAGCCGATGAAAAATCACTCCTTGTAAACCATATATTGTATAAATTAGGAAGTAAAGTATACGCAATAATTGCAAGTGAAAAAGCCGATTCATGGACTGACATAAAGTCGCACCTAATGAAATTTTACCGTCTAGAAGACAATGCCGATGATATTGAAAGAAGAATACCATCCCTAAAATTCGAACCTTTATATGAAAGTATACAAGAATACTATTTAAAAGCCGAAAATTTGTTGAGCAAAGACCTTAACATCCTGAAAACGAAATACAATATTGAAAAAGAAAAGATCCAAAACTTCGCCGAAAAGAGGGTAGTACCTAAATTTATAATGGGGCTTCCAGAACAAATAAGAAATTTCGTGATGATTCACCAAAATGAATGTCTCAGTAAATGCATGGAAATAGCAGTGCAAGAATTAAATTTCGAAAAAATTATGTACGAAGACGGCAACCGTTCTAACCAAATCGGTACGAACCGAGAAATAAGTTTACCCAAAACTCCACAAGCTACAAAGCAAAACAATAGGTTTTGCAGGTATTGCAAGCGAAATGGTCATGAAATCCAAGAATGTAGAACCAAACAAAATAATGACGCACGGGTTAATTCACAGAATTATCAAAACTATTCACACCTCAATAATACTCGTAACAGTCCCTCCATACATGGGGTCCACAGTTTTTTTTAACCCCTACCTCTCCCAAAATTTCTTCTCTAATTCCTACAACCCTCAAATGCAGTACCCACTGCACTACAATCAAAATATTCAAAATTCACAATCTCCTCAATTAAAATACTCACAAACCAAGCATTATCCGAAGATACAAAATCCTAAACCACATCATTCACAATCAATATCGTGGCGTGGTCCTATAGCGGTTTCGACACCAATGAAAAAAAAAACATACATAACCAACCTTCCCGTCCTTCGATTGACAATATCATAACTGGCAATAGTGCATTCAAAGGTTTAAATTTATCCAACAAATCAACTAATCCAAATAATATACAAAGCACCCAGATTAGCCACTATAAAAGTGAAGACACCAATTCGGAAAACTTCAATGGACTCAACAACGTATAAGAAAGGAGCGATGTTTGAGTCCAAAAATTATAGCTAATAGATACACCCAAAAAAATCCCTTCAATAATCCCCTTTATCAACATCCCTCGAAAAATAATACTGAAACCCCGACGACGTACCTAACATCATAATTGGGAAAAACTCAAATCCTTTAGTAATTTATCCGACCGACAATCAATCCATATCCCTTAAAAATCCTGATTATAACAGTCATACACCAGACAGTATAATATTCCCCCAAACAACAATATCCGAAGTTACTAGCCTAAATGCAAACAATACTAATGATACCCAAGATATCAGTCCCAACACTAAAATACTTCCACCTCCACACCTAGACCAAAATTATTCTTGAAAAACCGACAGATTAAAAGATGCTGGGGGCACAAGAAACACATTCTGCGAAACCAATGAAGAAGCAGCAATTCTAAGAAGTCTATATCGAAACAGCTACCTGATGCGTACTGCATCAATCAATGCGTGTTCAATAATCAATAACGATTCTCAAGAAATGTAGCCTAAAAGAATGTATAAATTGGTAGGATATATTTTTCTCGTCAACATAACCTTAAAGATATTAGCAATGGCCATTCTCTATAGAATTTGACCAACAGTCAACCCGAAATTGAGAAATTAACTGGCTTCAGACCAGGGCGAAGTTGTACCAATGTTATCATATTAAAACAAAATGCATCTTCATTGAAGAAGTCTAATGAATGGAATTCATTACTGCTCCTACTCAGATCTAGCAAAATAAGTTGGCCTCAATATAGATATCAGGTAAGCTACACGATGAGGCTAAACACACCAATGAAATCGTATACGTTGGTCGTACTTTAGCGAAAACGAGTGGCACAGATGAAGTATAAAGGAACAAATCAACAAGGCCGGAACAACATTGAACATGTTACACAATGTCTGGAACACATCTGTCCTATCCCGGAAACACCAAACTAAGGATGTTTAATTCGTAAGTGAAATCAGTGTTACTGTACGGTTGAGAATTCTGGAATCGTACACATACGATCAACAATAAGCCACAGGTGGTTGTAAATAAATGCCTTAGGAGAATACTGAGGTGCTTCTGACCACATTGATGAAGTGGCAGAATTAAATGATAAGCAGGTCTCTGAAATGAAACCTACAAGAGAGAAGGAAAGTCGGACGCCCAGCTTTAACATGGAAACGAACACAGAAGCGAAATAACTCGGACAGTCGATGATTAAAATTAAATAATAGAACCCAACAGAGTTTAATGGTCCAGCTCAGTAGACTCCCTGTGCTCCTAAATTGGAGTTAATAAGAAAACATATTGCTTAAAATATCAAGTGAGACTACGGTCATATTTTGGCATTTATTAGGACTATGAACTCGAGAAACTTGAACTCGTATGCTCATTATTTACCTCAAAATTTTTTACGAATTGTTCAGTAGTGTATTGTAAATTACCATGAAAGGTTATAGCGTTGTCTAGTCAACAGGAATTGTATTCTTTATCGGCCGACATAACTTTCACGAGCATGCTGTAAGTTCCACTACCTCCCTTCCACCATTTAATCCTCCCAACATGGGCCCTATTTACAACCGAATTTTTATCGTGTAAATGATTTTAAAAAGTTTTAAATTTGCACATTTAACGATTTCGCACTTTAACCGTAACATAAATATGAATGTGCTTCATTACCATATAAAAGCTCTGGGTCAAATTTCTCAATGTGAAGAAAGAATGAGCTCCATCTTGAAATGGTGCTAACAGAAATAATAATTTTCGACATTGTCTACATTCTCTACATTGTTGACGCCATTTTCTTAATTTTCTACATACTTTGTGTACACAAGTAAACTATTAATTATCTACGCGGTGTAGACAATACGTCCTAATATTGATCTAAAATTATGCAAAGAAAATTTTGTTTACCGTACTTTTGTACATTCGTGTCATGGTTTATTATTAGAACGTTGTCATTTATCACTTAACTTTGGTCTTAATAATTTTAAAATAATTTTCATACTGTAGTATTTCTAAGACACTTCAATTTATCTAATCAAAACAACGTCTCTTCTGTAATAACGGATTAACCTTAATTTATGGCTTTCAAAATAAAAACAAAAAAAAAATGGTAATATACAAATTAAATTAAATGAATTTTCAAACAATAAATTTAAATAAAATTTATTTTTTAATTACCGTTGATTCCATTAAAGTAAAAATATTTAGAAAATATTATTACGATCTGAGCGTTCGAAAAAATTCTTAATGTTTTCCGAAAATTAATTCTTCCCAATTTAATTTTTTATATTTTAAATTTTAAATTAAAAATAACAAATTTTGTGTTTTTTTTCATATAATTTTCTATTTTATTTATTTTACCTTTACACAGTGTATATTTATTTTCATTAGGCGAACATTTTTTTGCTGTTGTTGTTATACGTTTAAAGAAAAACATTTAAATCTTATATAATTCTTCTTAATATCGAGTGTTTTATTTTTAAAAATATTTTTTTAAATTTTAATTTTTTTTTGTTTTTCGTCTTATTATATAATTTTATTCCAGCTGTTTTCATAAATAATCATGGAAGAATTTTTTTTACATAGAAATTAAGATGTAATTTGTTGATCGATTGTCCGCGATGATCTCATTGACTTTATAACATGCTTTATTCCTAATGCACCAGAAAAAGAATTCGATGCAAGGGACCATCCAATAGTTGACCAAAAGATATAAATTATAAAACTATATTTGTCGAATTAATATATTTGGGGTTGTGTAGCCATAGCGACCGTAGCATCCCTTTTATATTTCAACGCAACAAAATATCTTAGTATTGATGACCAAAAATATGGACGCTTTGTTCTTTTATTACGTAATGGAATTTTTATGTTTTGCGCTGGTATTTATTAATCCAATTACTTAATAATTAAGTCAGGTTCAAAATGGATAACAATTCAATAAAGCGGTTTCAGTACAAGATGGACGAAGGGTGCGTTTATAAAACACTTAGCACCAATATATCGCATTAAAATGCGCGGCTCATTGAACCAGCTAAATCACCGTGAAATATTACTAGTCTCATCATTTTGTAATCTCATATAGACTACAGATGTCATTAAAATTGTACAATTATATGACAAATGTGTCTCATAAATCGGACTAGGGTGTGAACAGTTACGAACTAAGCAATATATAGGATTAAGTGTTGTAAATCTCTGTAAATACGGAAGGAGGGTGTTATATCATCAAAAAATATGAATACCATATGGCCAATAGACTTTTTATTATGCTACACTGATAACCATTTGATTGTTCGAACAAAAAAAATTTCATCACATAACATCGTCTCGGTGGGCACCCCCCTCTCATATAATATAAAATCGAATGATATTCCTCTATCATCCCTTTCTGTATCTACATTTAATATTAAATAATCATTTGAACGTGAAAAATAGAAAAATCAAATAAAATTTGTTATAAATTTAATTTTTTTTTTGTTTTAATTTAAAATTAATTAAATTTTTATTAAAAACGAAATTTTATGTTTAACAATCCCACCATGATACTTGTTTGCACACAGAACAAAAAAAATTCGAACGAAGAAAAATTCAATTATAATTTTTTTTGTGTTGTGTTGTGCTCGATTTTTCCAGAGATTTTCCAGAGACAATATTGAATAATACACAATATATATAGAGCTAGATAGATGAAAATATTAATACAGTGAAAATTTTTTATTCATCCATCAATTATCTAATATCTTTCACAGCATGAACATTTTTATCTGTTCTGATTGGAATAAAAGAAAATCTGCAAATTTAAATTTTTGTTTCGATATTAAAAAATAGAAAATTGGTTATGGATGAAATCAGGTTTGGGTTTTGTACAACCCCCCATTGATATTTATCCTCGGGAATTAATAAAATTATTCTATTTTACAGGTTTGTTTATGCTTTATGGGATTAGTCGGAGTAATCGATGTTCGTACGTATGGGCGCGCTCAGCATGCCCGATTTGTTTATTTATGAAACTGGCAAGATAAATCAAAATCATTGTGTTTTTGTATGGGCGTTGATATGCACACTGTTTTTACCATATACTTGGAGCATTTATTTATATACGGAATTGAAATAATTGATGTATATAACATCGAGCACTTCATACAAAATATACTCTTCCATAATGTTTGCATATTTCTACGTGCAAATCGAATCAGTAGGACATAAAACCTGAAAAACGACGCTTCATTAGATAAAAGCACAACATTTTCGAAACAAGCTTTAAAATTTGTTTCGAAAGGAACTACAGTTTGTTCGTATATTATTTACAGCTACTTACAGCTACTCGCCTTCCAGTGGAACTCGATGTTAATTTAACAGACGCGAAAATATTTTAATTACTCGACCTGTTTATCTTATCTTTTTTGCTGGTTATCCTGAAGGAGTATTAAATGTTACTGACTCGTTGACTTTTGTTGGTTATGTTGGTTGATTCTGAAGGGCCTAGAGTTAACCGGTCATTTAGCTGAACGCAAAGTGATGGTTGAGTCGCTATCAAATTGTAGGGAACAAAATCAATGAAAACCGTCAAATGTTATTTAATTATCGCCGTTCACCTAAGAAATGTATCCGTTACAAACATACATAATAAACAATTATGTGTTAAATGTTTGTAGGGCTATCTACTCACTTTACAACGTTCGCAAATTTGTTATACATCTAAGATAAAAAATATTAGACTACACGTGTGAACAAAAATACTAAATTGACGTAAAATATACCGAAACATAAATAACACAGAGCTGTCGGCGTCCGAGATATGAACTACGACACGTCGTTTTCAAAATTAAAAAACTTTATGAGTATTTCATGATGAGCTTGAGCAGCGGTACAAAAAGTTCATGATTTTGAGATGATATAATTCGTTTGTTCTCCACAGGACTCTATCAAATTACGAAAAAAAATTAATTGCCACTGCAGCGAGGCACAGCAACGCTAATGGAATACCAAAATCTTAAAGATCCTGGCCGATCGATTCAATAAATGGAACAAGTTAACAAAAATTTTTGTCCTAAAATGCAACAATAACAAAAAATGTGTGGTTGTGTTTGTAGAATGTTCTGATCTAACGATTTTTTTGCAAGAATCATTATATCGAAATAATTTAAAAAAAATTACATTTTTAAATAACTTTAAATCCCAGGACTTATTAAATTATAAGACACATAAAATTAATTAAGTGAATATGTGACGTACTTCAAATGAAAATTCATCGATCCATATTTATTATTGCCTGACTAATATATATTCCATATAGCATAGGCTTGATCTAGAAACAAAGTTCTTTTATTTTGCCAGGGTCGCGATTTCACGGTGTTAAGGACAGCCAAATTTAAATTGATCCCTTATAATTCACTTGTACGGTTTCCCTAAACTTCCTGGGAAATGCTATAATCCACGTATGCAAGGGTCGCTTACAAAGAGATGCTACTAGGTTTTATTTAACCAAACACTTTTATTTTACAAAAATTGGGATTTCAAGGTGTTAAGGACAGCAAAATATACATTAAAAGCCTCCCACCCCCACCCCCCTCCTCTATACATCACTTGTGTAGTATTCCTATAAACTTTCCGGAAAATACTGTAATTCATGAATCTAAGCAGTTGGTTTATAGAGATGCTACTAGGTCGGCTTGAGTTCGCTAGCTATTTCCAAAATTTTCCAATTTAAAATTAAAAATTTAATTTCCCTTTTAAATTAAGTAACGTAGGAAAACCTTATATTTTAATTTAGAGGGGATCGATACAAATTTGGCTGTCTTCAATACCCCGAAATCCCAATTTTTACAAAATAAATGTGCTTTTCTATTAAATAAAACCTAGTAGCATCTCTTTGTAGACGCCACTTGGATGCGAAGATGACAGTAGTTTCCCGAAATATTTTGGATTACCGTACATGTGATTTAAAGAGGATCAATGCAAATTTGGCTGTTCTAAACACGCGTGTCAATTTTATTAGAATTAAATTGCTTTTCTATATTCCGAGCCCCCTAAACCCAGGTTTTGGTGACGCTTCATTTTGGTGATGATTCATTTGGTTCAAAAAGTGAGTTGTTGTTATTTCTCTAAAGTTTGATCTGGCAAGATAATTACCGTGCAGATACCTAATTTGGTTTTAAGAATTATGTATATTATATTAACTAACACATTTTTTTTTATTCTTTGCAATCCTTTCTGGGGCCGAAGCACTCCCAACTCTTTCGCAGTTCACTTATTTACATCCTTACCTTACGCAATTGCCTGCCAAATCGAGGACGTACAGATATAGGTCCGATTTTGTTATCATCTGCACATTGCATAGCGCCATGCCAGCCTTTACTGGCCTGGAAGATGGGTAGGCCCATGAGTTTTGCACTCCGACAAGGGGTCATAGTTGTGTTTCATTTCAACCCAGATCGTAATCTGCTGATGAAAATTCCCTTTTGCATCCCGCCCTTATCGGGGACCCCTACCCGGTACCTCCCGATCGAAGTGCCAAAGCTTTAACCACTGTGTCATTAACTAATACATTTAAATATTTTTAGGATAAGTACAGTGAAATTTGCACGAAAAACTAAACTGTAGAGATGCCGAATTTTGGTGAAATAAAGTTTTTTTTAAAAACTCGTCATTTCCAGTAAAATTTAAAAAATTATTTGAGCAAATTTTGATTGTATATAATTTAGAATCGTTTGGTTTTTAATCGTTTTTTCGTAAATGGTTTTTACTTTTCGAAATATTTGCAAAAGCCGAAAAGGCAAAATAGTGAAAATATGCAGAAAGACTGGGCGAAACAGGGAGCCAAATTTTTGATAAACACCGTTTTTGACAAAAATCGTAATTTCCGCTTATATTTTAGAAAACTGGTCTGGTGACGTAAATTGTAGGCTGCTCGAGAAACGACGCAACAAGTTTCATTCCCGTTACAGGCTTTATGGCGAAGAATAATATCCCGATTTCGTTAATGCCCGCAATGAATTCAAGATCCTTAATTGGTTCCTTTCCAATAATTATATAGTGCAAATCGAGAAGGTTTTGACATCCAATACCAAAAAATTTTGGAACTTCATTAACAGCAAGAATAAGGTATCTGGTTTTCCGTCTTAGACTGTCAAAGAGATGACCACAAAATGAGGACAAGTACCATATCTAGTAGACCTACTGGCATAAAATCCTTGCTGAAAAGGAGAAATAAGTTTCTTGGTATGGAAGTGCAATACTCTGTGTACCATATGGACTCAAACAGCTTGGGTAAGACAGAGAGGGTGGCGATCCGAATTACTTACCTCGCTTATATTACCCGCCTTGAAAATTGGATGAACGCATGACATTTTCCAGGGATCTGGAAAAATACCACGACGAAGGCTTTCGTTAAACAAGAAGGTAACTGCAGTGGCCAGTCTTACGGTACAACGTTTGAATAGGGTGGAAGACCGTCATAACCCGCTCCTTTGCTAACGTCGAGAAGGAGCAGTTGATCCAGAACCTCCTGTTCGGTAAGTTTGAAATAGTCTTACCAGACATCCACCGCTAGTCAGCCGTCCGACATTTGCAATTTGTTTGCCAAATTCTTTGCATCGGTTTACAAGCCACTTCGGTCAACATTACCCAAAGACCGCGTTTTGGACATCGCACTAACGTTCGTCTCATTTAAATTTGGTTTGAAGGAGGCTGATTTTAACCTACTTAACAATTCTGACGTTTAGCCTGCTGGTGCTTTAATCCGCCCATTTACAAATTATCCACGCATATCAAAAAACCGGACCGTGGCCATGGTTTCAACAGCCGAAGTAAATACTACGTAAATACATGCTATTTGCCAACGACGTCTTGCATGCCGATGTTGCTCCGTATGGTTGGACTTAACTGGACGCGATAGCATTTATCACACACCAATTACGATAAATATTTTTTATACTAAACGTACAACTAATTATTTTTCTAACGATTTTCACTTTAATTTTAGAATGGCCGATTACGTATCAGATTCAACGAGCTTCTCGGGAGTGGTATCGAGAGACACGTTCGGCGGGTTATCAATAATAAATCCGGCTTTCAGGAGCCATGGTATAATACCGAGTTGATGCTGATCGAGAAACGACGCAACAAATTTCATTCCCTTTACAGACTTTATGGCGAAGAATACTATCCGGATTTCGTTAATGCCCGCAATGAATTCAAGACCCTTAATTGGTTCCTTTTCAATAATTATATAGTGCAAATCGATCAAGTTTTGACATCCAATCCCAAAAAATTTTGTAACTTCATTAACAGCAGGAAAAAGGTATCTGGTTTTCCGCCGAATATGTCTTACCAGACCTCCATCGCTAGTCAGCCATCCGACATTTGCAATTTGTTTGCCAAATTCTTTGCATCGGTTTACAAGCCACTTCGGTCAACAGACACCGGTTCTACTACTACTTCCACCGCCATTGTACTCGATCATTTCAAACTTACCGAACAGGAGGTTCTGGATCAACTGCTCCTTCTCGACGTTAGCAAGGGAGCGGGTTATGACGGTCTTCCACCGATCCTATGCAAACGTTGTGCCGTAAGTCTGGCCCCTGCAGTTACTCTTTTGTTTAACGAAAGCCTTCGTCGTGGTATTTTTCCATAAACCAGTCCCGATAAGTTTTCCAAAATTTAAGCGGCAATGACGATTTTTGAAAAAAACGGTTTTCAATTTGGTGTGACTTTTACGAAGAAACAATGAAAAACAAAAGCTTATAAATTAAATTTCAAACTTAAATAGTTCAGATAATTTTTTAAATTTTAGCGGATTTTTATTTTATTTTTTATTTTATTTTATATTACGGCTGAGTCTTGTACTCATTTAGTAATTTACATTGCATGATACAGTATTTGATTAGTCGGCGTAATCAAGTGATTATCCCCAGCTACGTGTCACTCCTCCTCAGTTCTTTCGCCTCAGTAAGTCCAGTGGTTTGATTCTTTGCAGTCTTCTTGTTGGTGTGGTAGTCAACATACAACGTATGTCCAAATTTTCATGCTGATGCAGACGTTGTAGGTGTTTTGTTGCATGATGCTTGATCCGCGACAAGCTCGATCTTTAGATCTCGATAGAGGTTGTCGTTTCGAATGTACCACGGTTCATTAACAATGCATCGCAGGATTTTATTTTGAACTGTTTGTATTATTTTGATATTTGGTTTGTTGGTACAACCACAGAGTTGGCTACCATATGTCCATACAGGTTTCAGGATTTGTTTGTACAATAACAGTTTGTTATGGATCGCTAGTTCAGATTGTCTCCCTCAGAGCCATTGCGTTTTTCTAAATTTTATGCAGTATTTGCATGCGGTACTACTATCGAGTTTATCTTTATTGGTATATGATTGACTTTTAGATTTGTAAAGTTCACTTGGATTGATTTTGCTTCATTTAATTTAATTCGCCATTTCTTTGTCCAAATACATATCAGGTTAGTAGCCTTCTGTAATTTACAAGTGGAGTCATTGATGTTCTTTGCTGTTGCAAGTATTGCTGTGTCGTCGGCAAAAGTCGCCATTGTTGATCCTGTGCAAGGGGTACTTGGCCCAAGAACACCCCCTTGTGGTACTCCTGCTGTTCTTCTTTTTAGTTGGGAGTATTCATTCTCAAACTTTACTCGGAAGTGCCTCTCTGCTATGTATGAATTTAGAATTTGAAAAAAATTGTTCTGGAAGATCTTGATTTAGTTTGAATTCCAACTCTTGGTGCCACACTTTATCGAACGCCTGCGCTACATCAAGGAATTTAGTTGAGCATATTTGTTTGCTTTCTAGTAATTTCTCGATTACATCAGTAATCCGATGTACTTGTTCTATCGTAGAATGTTTTTCCCGAAATCCAAACTTTTAAGGGAGGGGGGGGGGGGGGGTACGATGCCTTTCTTCGATAATTGGTTTTAGTCTTTTAAGAAGAACCTTTTCAAATAGTTTCGATATTGTCGGTAGCAGAGAAATTGGCCTGTATGAAGCTTTATCATTCGGAGGTTTGTTCGGCTTAAGTATCCTAATTACTTCAGCAACTTTCCATTGTCTTGCTACATATCTTAGTCGAAATACTGCATTAATTATATGCACTAGTTTCCACTTGCCTTTTACGCATTCAGATTGTTATTGATTTCCCATTTTAGTTCTTTCAATGTTACAGGCGTAATTTTCATTTCATCCTGTTTATTTATCGGGATGATATTTTCCTCTTCCGTTTGTTTGGGGTAATGTTGGAATGTTTCTTCAAGGTGATTTGCAACCAAATCTGCTTTCTGTTTAGCATTTCGAGCCCAATTTTCTTTATATTTAATTGGATGAACCAGAAGTTTGGGTCTTTTAAGATTCTTAGTTGCTTTCGATAATGAATAATCAGTATTTTTTCGCCCAGTTAGAGTGCTGAGGTACTTATTAATTGACTGATTTTTAATGTCTTTTATTAGGTATTTTAATTTGTTGCACAGATGGTTAAATACCTTCTTATTTTCCGAGTTTCGAAGTTTTTGCCATTTCTTCCGTGCTTTTCTTTTATTTTTAAGAAGTGCTCTCACTTTCTCTGGATAGCTAGCATTGCGTTTCATTTCCTTACTATTATTAGGAATAGCTTTTCCACGCAGCACTTTGGATATTATAGATCAGCTTTTCTAGTTCGTCTTCTATTTGGACTGGTCCCTGTATTGGGTTCTGCAGACTAATTCTTTCTGTGAAATGTGTTTGAAAGAGATCCCAATTGGTTCTGGAGCTCATAATCATTGTTCTGTACATGGATATAATTATCTGAAATCCGTCTTGTAATAAAGAAGTCTATGAGATCTGGAGTCTTACTGATATCCGTAGGCCAATAGGTTGGTGTACCGCCTGAATGATACTCGCATTTTAGTTGTTTGCATGCTGCGAACAGTTCTTTTCTTTTAGCAGTCGTTAACCGTGATCCCCAATAGATATTTTTTGCATTATAGACACCTCCAATTAAAAAGACACTTCCTAGTGTTTTGAGAAGATTAGTATGATCCACTTGTTTGAGATAGTATCTTGGAGGGCAGCATACTGCTGAGATACTACAAGTTTTATTATTGTTTAGATTGTTTGTATTTTGATTGTGGTGACTTGCATGGAGAGCTTCTCGACTTTAAGTTCTTCGTTATGTTTTATAAGATCTCTTATGAGGATAGCTGATCCACCTCAGGTTGCAATTATATTCTTTTATTTTACAGAATGAAGTTTTGGTGAAATGGGTCTCTGAAATGAGACATTTGTCCAGGTTACAATTCGTCATTTATTTTGTTTATAATTCGATTTTATATAATTTATACTTTGATACACTCGATCAAGGTTATCTTCTACTCATTTATAGAAACTAGGTTGTGATAGCATTTCTTCTAGTATGTTTTGCAGACTCATTTCCTGTGATATAAGTCTTTTTTGAGTTTCTCTAGATTTCTCAGCATGTCCTGTAAATCGAGATCCACTTTTAACTGTTTCTGCTCTGTTTGCTGAACTATTTGTGCATAAGTAACGTTTTCATTTACTCACCCTCTTTGTATGTTGAGATTAGAAGTTGACGATTTAGGCCCCGTGGTTTTTTATAGGTTGTACATCTCTTGATATTTTCTGTAGTTATACTGCTACATCACATCCTCTGTAGTTGGCTGAATACTGGCCTTTCCAGTTGATACACTTTGGTGTTGTATTTCGGGGAACTGTGCGGTCGTTTCCAGCGTGTTTTCCTGCACATTTAACACATCTTGCTTCGTGATTGCAGTACTTTTGTGTATGATTAAAATCTTGGCAGTTTTTACATTACGGTATTAGTCGAGTGACCTTTCTCGGTGTTTCTATTCTAACTCTGAGGTTGAGGAAACCCTTAATAATTTTAGCGGAACTGACGAGCTTTTAGTTAATGCGGATTGGCTTGAAGCAAGTATATTTTATATTTATTCTTTTTCCATTAATTGGGAGATGCTTGCGATAATTGATGGACATTTGTGTATCGGAAGTGGCAGCTTTTGTTTGAAGATTAAATTTTCAGCAAGGGTTGACCTTGTTGCGTTTTAAACAAGCATAATTTATAAAATACTAATTTAATTTTTCGTTTTAAAATCAGGTGTGGTAATAAATATTCATCCCTCCATTTTTTTATTCGAGCACATCTATAAATTTGGCAACCGCTGTGTGCTATCTATATATTTCATTGACTATTCCCCAATTATATCGCACATGCGATTTTATTTGTTGTCTAACTCTTTAAACCACAATCGATGATTTAACACTTGAAAAATTACTCAGACAGCGATCAACAATAAACATCCACCTTGTTATAAAATCACGCAAACATTTTATTATTAATTTTCTTTCCAATTTAAATCCGAGTACATAAAAATTATTATCAATTAATTAAAATACTTCAAAAAAATATTATTAATTCAACCGGAAATTGCGTGTTAGAGTAATTTAAATATTTTGTCTTGTATACATTAGGCGCTCGTATATATCGAAAAGAAGTCCTTTTCCCTTTCCAATTTCCATCCGACCAAAGTTTTCCATATACCAAACCAAATTTTGTACTAGGAAAGTTTAATTTGATTTTCTTTACGATATAATTGGCATTGTGTGTTGGTAATCGCGGCGCACACAGTAGGATGATTATCATTATGGTTATTATACATAAACATATTTATGTTGGGCCGTTGTTGGTTTTGTATGAATGTAATTTATGGTTGATTGATGTCAGTTAAATATAATTTGTTATGACTAAATATTGTCACGATTTGAATTGAAGTTAATTACATAAAAAAACTATGTACGAGTAGATATATAATTTGGTTTGTTTAAAATAAATTAAACATTTTATAATTTGTTGTTGTTGTTTCTGTCTGGATAATATTAATAATAATTTGGGGTTTGATGACAACAATATATATTATGGCAATTTGATACTTGGTATTTACATATAGGGACATGTTATACAATTAAATATAACACCTTGTGCTCGATCCAAATTAATTGCAAAATCGAAAATAACTTTGGTATAATAACAGTGTGGTGGCGGGGAAATTAAAAATATTTCATAACATATAAATAAATCTCGGTATACGTAAATATTATAATTAAAAATATCAAATTTTATTAATTATTCAATCAATAATACAACATCTGTTTGCAATAAATAAATTATGATCATTTTTCTACTTTTAATTATAATTTTATTTATTTGTTTTATACACATTTTTTTTTTTTATTCGGTAAACCAAATGTATTTTATTATTAATAATAATTTCGATTCTTGTTTCATTTAACAAAAATAAATAATATAAAATCATAAAATTAATTTTTTATGTTATTACAATAAAATCCAACAATAAAAAAAATTAATTTAATAATGTTTATTTATTATGCTGGTTATGTTGTATTTAATTTTTATGATTTTTCCAAATTTTTTTGTCGGTTTTTTTTATATATTTTTGTTTTCCTAATGAAAATAAATATTAATTAACAATACATATTTAGTCAATATTAAATAATATATGTTTTTATTAGTTTTGGTTGAATTTTATGGTTTTTAATTTTAGTAGATGTAGTTTATAATGTATATAATTACCACTAAGTTAGATTTCTATGTAAAGCGGAAATAAATTTGTTTATAGTATTTACTACAGCATGTGCGAGCACTTTACAGAAGAATGCCATGTACGATACCAGCGTGCCACACAACATAAATAGAATAACATCGGGATTTGTTAAACAAATTTAAATCGTGTAATTCTCGTCACTAATAGAACGATAATCATTTCTGGCGCGGGCGGAGGTGGTGTGAGGAGCGTCGATCTTGCAGGTAAGTATACCAGCTCAAAGTAGAGATGGACGCGTCATCCTCTAATTTTTACGTGGTCACGTCGACAACATCGACAACTCGTAGACAACTTCAATTAGTTGTCGACAACGTCAACTACTCGTACACAAATTCGACAACTATGATTTTGCATATTTTGCACTTTTGTTCCCGGAGATTTTAGTTAATGCAAATTATTATTTAAATATATTTCCAAGTAATTTATACTGTGTGTGCCACCCTGCATTTTTCGACTAGATTTCAGACTAAATTGTTCTGACTGTACCTAATATTTAATTCTACCATTGGCACTATTCTGGTAATTCCCCGGGAATAGGGAGCTAGGGAAAGAATTTATATGTAATTTCTATTCAAATATTTTTTTCCCGCCTACTGACGAGAAAAGTTTGATGTAAATATTTATAAATTGGGAAGAGAAAATTATTCTCCATTTAATTTTGTTTTAAAAAAAATTAACACTAACTTTTTACCTCAGCATGCCAGAACAAAAATGTCTAAATAAAACTTACACATAAAATCTTTCCCCAGCTCCCTATTCCTGGAGAATTACCACAATAGTTTCACAGATGTACAATTCGTGCATCAATGCAGTTTGTTCTATAAAAATTTGACACTGCTCCATTTTGTTGTGTCATCAACAAGTGTCAGACACTCGTGGAATTGGGAAACTGTGTGTATAGTGTTGGGAATTTATACCAAACAAAGAGCATTCGCGGACAGCATTAATTTTTTGTTTTCATTTGAAGAAAACTGCTGCTGAATCATACCGATTACTTCGATTCGCGTGAAGTTTGTCGTAAATCTGTCATAAAAAATTAAGATTCGTTTAGGACAAACGTCTAAGAGATTTATTAAATTCGAAATTGAAGTAACTGGCTATTTTTTGATAAATCTTATAATTCCCATTGAACTATAAACGTTATAATGATAAATTATTTGTCTTTAAAGCCACGTGGTCGCTTCTCTTCACTATATTTCCAGAACCTAAAGTATTTGTTTGTTTGCCTAGACTCTTAGGTTAATTTGTGTGTGATGGTCATTTCGTTCGTCTGAAACGACAAATCTATTTCGCAAACAAACTGGCATTAAAAAACCGAAACAAATTTTTTTCTATTTTCCTGTAGTTGTCGGCATGGTAGGGAAAAATCGTTGTCTCATTGCTCATAGAAACGGTTACTTGAGTATTACATTTTAAATTTATTACATTTTGAATTTTTTCAAATATCTACAAAAATCTTACGCGATAGCGACCTATATGGTTAGGTGCTATATGAACTAGGCTATCCAAAAAATACAAATTCTGGAGAAACGAGGGCCTTGCCGGGGGTTAGGACAAGCGATCGTCCAAAATGTTCCTCATTACTCATATAAAGACGATCATTACATTTTAAATTTTTTTAAGCCATGGTTTCCTCGTCCTATTTATCCCCAATATCCCCAATAGAATATGTTTATACTTTGACTAATAATTAAATGGGCCCAGCTCTTCTTAAAATTATTAGCCACAAGTATGATCCGTACTGGAATAACATTTATGGAAGGTTTATTAAAGAATACCGCGTAGTACTGGGAAACCCAAAGCATTCTACTCACTTCCTGACACTCGAAAAAACCTCACCAATTTTTAAATAAAATATTTCTAGCAGAAACAAATATTCAATCACAGACGATTCTTGTTACTCAATTGAGCTATTGGGCGCTCAAAATAAAATACAAAAACAAATATATCCCAAGTAGTACCTAAGATATATCATTTTTTTAAAAAAAAGTCAATTTTTTCACATTACTTTACGTTTCCGATCACCACGGCTACAAATAAATTAAATCCATCGGGTTTTTGGTGTTATAATATTATTTTATTCTATTTCTTGTCTTAAACTGTATCTGATGATAAGGGCTTCATTAAAACAACGTTACACATTTATAATACTTTATTTAACCAATGTACATTTACAGTAAACCCTCAAACTGTCTGCCACCGACTCTGATACACACCCGACATCTCCGAATAAAAGCTCTTTTAAGAAGTCGCGCATAACGCCGTTGAGTAATTTTTGAAGCGGCTTCCTGGACACGGCTACGTAACTATTCAAAACTCCTGATCAGTTTAAAGTAGACCTCTTCTTTTAGGCAGCCCCAATCAAAAAAACCAGCGGATTTAGGTCTGGGGAACGTGGAGGCCCAAAATGGGCCCCAGACGGCCAACCCATCTATCTGGAAATGTGGAATTCAAATACGCCTGAACGTTTACTGCATAGTGCGCAGGACAGCCATTCTGGAGCCAATGGGATTCTCTCACTTCCTCGGATACCTCTTCCAATAAATTTGGCAGATCATTTTGAAGAAAGTCCTAATAGCTTTGGCCAGATAAGTTCCCGGGCAGTTCAAATGGGCCAATTATCTTTCCGTCCAATATGCCGGTCCAATAATTTATTTTGAATTTGTACTGGGATCGGTTTTCTCGCATTAGATAAGGAAAAGCATCCAGCTCTAATCAGTGTTGACTCATCGCTCCATAGAATATTATTAAAGAATTGTTCTATTTTCTCAAGCATCTGTCGGCAAAAACTGGAACTTATTTTTTCAATACACGGTGCACGTTCGATTTTGCGATTCCAGTGCTATTGCTCTTCTAGAGGTAGACGGATGTCGCTCAATTTCCTCAAGCACCGTTTCTTCAGTGTCAATATTAGCGACTCTTCCAGTGTTAGTACCACCAACACCGCTGCCAGGTACTCGTCCTTCCGAGTAACAACCATGAACTCTGATAAATATGCGATAATCCGGGTGACGCGCGTTTGGGTATCTTTCCATATAAAGAGCTGCAGCTTGCTACACAAAAATCCGCCCAAATACAAGCCAGAAAAACGGAATAAACACATGCGATGTGGAACAAGTCGAGTGACGCATTAAATCAATGTTTAATAGTATTAATGTTTAATTATTTAACGTTTAATACATTTTATGGACAAAAGATGGGTAGCGCAGGGCACGCTTAGGTATAGCAAATATCAAGTATATAAATCACTTATCATCAGATACAGTTTAAGACAAGAAATAATCCAATTTTTAAAATTTCGTTATTTAATCGAATTTATTCCTTCTGCATACCAATTGCAATAACCTCGTATCTACATTAGATAAAAGGATGTATTATACCATTTTAGAATCTGCATTAAACACGCATGTTTTTAAAATAGTTGGCCACTTAGGTTTTCATACATTTCTTTTCACCAAAGACGCTCAAACTTTTATAAAACAAAAATATTTACCACATTTCATGCTTAAAATTAAGTTTAGATTTTTTTTTCAAAAAAAGTGCAGCAACTACTCATACTTTTTACTGCATATCTATTAGTATAGGCTATTAAGAATATTATAACACCATCGGTTTTATTTTGAGCGCCCAATAGCTCTACTATAACGTGCTTCGGGCTTATCCATTCATTCTGGGACACCCTGTATAGAACTTCAATCGTAATGGTGATTGATAATGCACCATGTCATGCTGCCATTGAGGAAATATTGCTAGAAGAAGAATTTCTTAATAATCTCCTACTAAGGCTCGCACCACATAGTCCAATGTTAAATGCAATTGAATACGTTTGGCCAAACTTAAAATCTGGAGTCAAAAGCGATTTAACTATCCAATTACCGCGAATCCTAGCTGATGAAGGTAGGATCAAATTTAACACAAACAGAGTTCCGTCTACTACGGCTAGAACATATAATTCGCGAAAACATAACTACGAAGATTACTGCTCCTAATTGTAACCGGCACGTCGCTAATATACAAAAATTTATACCGGACGCGATAAATATGAATGATATGGCTTTTTAGCTCATAATTTTATTAATAAATTTTTAATAAATATAGGGTTTTCCAATAAGAGTGATATGATTTCTTTAAAAAAAATTGCTGCACTTGCTGTGTGGCACGTAGCCCCGTCTTGTTTTAACCAAATGTTGTCAAGATTAACTTCTTCCAATTTCGGTCATAAAAAGTTGATTATCATCGATTTAACTGATCCCCTTGACAGTAACGGTGTTACCAGCTTCATTTCGAAAAAAATACGGACCAATGATTCCACCAGACCAAAAACTACACCAAACTGTGAAATTAGGTGAATGTAATGGTTTTTCATGAATAGTTTGTGGATTTTATTCGCACCAGAATCGACAGTTTTGTTTATTTACCGCACCACTCAGATGCAAGTGAGCCTCATCGGAGAAGATGATTTCCTTAAAAAAATCGTTTCGTTTTCAAGTTGTTTCAAGGCAAAATCAGCAAATTCAGGACGTTTACGGTGGTTCAATGGCTTCAGTTCTTGAGTGAGAACAATTTTATATGGATGCAAACCCAAATACTTTCTCAAAATCCACCAGGTTGTGGTTTGAGACAGTCCCAATTCTTGAGAACGTCTTGGAATCGACAAATTGCGGTCTTCAGCAACACTTGTCTGAACGATTGCATTACTTCGAGCGAATCTTTGTCATATTGGCACTTCAACATTTTGTAAAGAAAATGTACGCTCAAAATTTTCAATAATTCGACGAATAGCGAGCACACTTGGACGATTATTACGATTATAAAATGGCAAAAGCGCACGAAAAGTTGCAATTGAAGAACGATTATTTTGATAATAAAGTTGAATAATTTGTAAACTTTGTTCTTGCGTATATCTGACCATGATGAAATTGAAAACATTACTGAATACAATGAAACAAAACATATTACAAATGGCCGAAACGTCACTTAAAAATCATACCATTCCTATTGGAAAACCCTATATATTTTAAATTAACTGGAAGAAATTATTTATTTTTTATTCCCATTTTGAAATTGATTATTCCCATTTTGAAATATGATCTTTTAGTTACAAAAAATCCACCGGACAAGTGGTGCAGTGGTTAAAGCTTCGGCACTTGGACCGGGTGGTGCTGGGTTCGAATCCCATCAAAGGCTAGATGCAAATCGAATTTTCATCATCGATTACGATCGGTGATGCTAATAAATACAACTAAGACCCTCTGATGGAGTGCAGAATTCCGTGTCACGCGCCGATCCACCTTCCATGACAATGTACAGGTTGACATGGAGCTTGCAATGTGCAGGTGGTATACTGTAGTTGTGTGAGTAGGTGAAGTAGGTGGGTTAATGATGTGGAGTGAATGAGTGGTATCACAATGGGCCTAAAAATTGGCCTAAGTGTGCAGTAACCAACCACTGAAACGTAACCTACAAAAAATCCACCCATCTTCATAGTGATTAACACCTCTGTTTCAAAAGCTACACTCTGAACTTCAAGATTACCTAAAGCAAACTATTACCTCTAGCGCAAACTATTTCAAAAGCTGCACTAAGTAGTTCAAAATTACCTGGTTAAATTAGTCTCACTAGTTTCAACTCAAAACTATAGGTTTTTTCTCAAACTATCTTATGCCCACACCAACTTCTTGTCTAGCACAATATTGAACCCATTCTTGATCGACTGGATATATAAACATTTAACGAAAGCCGAGATATTAGATGTTGCAAGCGACGGATATCCTTCGGTATCTCAAACAATAGCCACGATCGACACATTAGCAAGTAAACTGGGAAACAACCGCACTCGCGTTCAGCAAAATCTTACTTACACTCCGAAAACTACACATTTAGATTCAGAGTACCGGCCAACTTATTAACCGATCAGGCCCATAGTTCGAGCTATTTAAATAATTTAAAATTTACAAGATGTTATATACCACAATTTACGTTATACAGACCATTTCCAAACAAGGGTTTATTTATGGAAATCAACTTATTCAAATAAGTCACCTCGCGGTTTTTGCATTTTATTGTCACGTTATTGTCACAATTGATGACCTAAGAATTATATCAATGTTAAAACGAAATTTTCTGGTGGATGTGTCTGTCACTTCAGAAGGTTGCTCAATTTTTAGAATTTCATTTCGATGACGTTTTACACGTCAATTAAGTATATTAAAAAATAATATTTAATATTTCTGATAAATCTGACAAGTTTCAAGTTCAACTGCAAATCAAACTTTTGAATATAATTTTAATAGTGGATACATCAGAGAAACGAAATTCCTAAAGATTTTTGCTTAAAACGTTACTCACATATGTTAGCAAAGACGCATGCCCGTTCGGCAGTACAATATACCTAATTCAGTTTTATCATAATTTCTACTCATAGAGTTTCACTTTCACGGTTATCGTCAGAGACACCAAAAGATTGATAATTTTCCGTATGAATAACCAAGAAAATACAGGAAAAAGACAAACAACAAGTACTATAATAGGATAAAAGGAAAAACTCCGAGAAAATATATTTGAATATGAAAATTTACGATGGGCAATATTTGCGTTACGTTTATAGAATATTAAATTCATTTTGCGCCCATTTTATATAACACGAAAATAAAAAGAACTCCCCATAATCATGGCAGATATGCCACATAACACCCCCGCCCCATATCGCAGTTACATAATAACATTTTTTTTTTGTTTTTCTTCATCTCAATATTTGAGGTGGTTGATTTTGATGGTTTATTGATATAACGTTTATACTTTCACTTTCTCGTTTTCCTTGTGCGAACTGCTTAAGATGGAAAAGGGGTGGTGGTGTATACACATAAAATACATAAGAAAAATTATATTCTGTGAAAATAATATAATAAAAATTTATTGTAGCGGGAGGAGGGGCTTTTATGAAAATATATATCTTAAATTTTTTATATGAAGGAATCCATATTACATTTTCATATATTTGGGAAAATTTATTTCTTTTTTGTTTGAAAAAAATAAAAATTGATGATATTATCATAAGAGACCCAACCATACATACACGAGTCGAGTGAATATACGAAAAAGTCGAGAAAAAAGGGAGACAATTTTCTTTATGGATTATGGAAAGTGTGTATATGAGTTTTTCATCTTATTTTCGTTTTATTGTTATTTTTATTTATATATATTTTCTTATCGCTTGTATGTACGCTTAATACCAAATACAAAAATAACAATATTGTTTGTGAATGGTACGATGCATGGAGGTGTTTGAACTTATTAGGTATAGAGCCCTCTTTTCCGTTATGTACGCGACGCGGCATTATAAGGCATATGGATCAAAATATTGTCACTGAGATAATGATCGGAAAATCATAAAACCAAATTTACCATTAAACTTCCGAAACATGCATCCCTTAATATAATATTTTAATCTGCATGTTCACACGTCTCCCTGCATTACACACAAACAAGAAATATAAGAGGAAAATAATTACCAATTTTCAACTTTAAATCTTTTTCACTGTCGTATACTCGGTGTTATCATATTACAACAAATCAAATGTAATCCAAATAAAAAAAATTAGACAAGTGATCATATTCTCACTTAACAATAACAGAACGAAAAGTTTTTATTTTCGTAATCCTTCTTAACAATGAGAAAGATGCTCGAATTGATAATATTATTGAATATAAATGACAGCACGGAAAAGATGATTCATTATAGCGTAGTTAGTAATGGAGTCACGTGTCATATTTTATAGAACAACATTAAGCCCATCAGTTTAATAATCCGTTGCCAAAACATGGAGATATAATTGTAATCATCTCTCGATAATATTTACCCTCGTTTCACGAATTTTTGCATAATTTTCCCATTAATTTTGATGACGTCGTGAAAACAAGTATTTAGTTTAGATAATATTGATACGTATAATTTTGTGATGCTGAATATTGAGCGAACGCCAAAAACTATTCAACAAATCTCCTCGTTTATTTTATTTATTTATCTGTCGTGTATAATGCGCGACTCAAAAAAAAAATTAAAAACTACGAGTATATACCATAAAAAACATTAAGGCCAAAAATTCAACCAAAGTGGAAAAAACTGTTGCATGCTCGTAATTAAATAATGATACCCCGTCAGATAATATCAAAATGTTGTTTGATTGGTGTTACATATACATTTTGTGTTTTGGTAATATGAACATACTATTTTATTGTTAAACTAAGGGCTCGATCCCTGGTCGATGATTTGAGTAGTTGATTTGGGAAAGAAACCCATGGTGTAACGACAACGAAACAGACTCTGCACTGAGAGGTCGAAGTGTTTAACTTTACATCGTATTTGCTCGAATATGTATAAAGTCATCCCAGCTTGGACAGCTTTACTGAATCCTTGGGATGGCTGACGTTTAAAAGCTACGCTTTGGCCAAAAAGCGAGCTGTCTGTTTACAAAAGTCGTGATTCTTTATTTATTTATTTAAAGAAATCTATTCTGTGATTTACATGTATGTTTTCAGAATTTAATTTAAAACAAAAATATTAAAAATTTTAAAAATAATTCATAGGGGTATTTTTGATAAATTTGATAAATTAAAGTCAAATAAGTCGTCGACGATGTTGAAAGATTTAGACAACCTATCAATGGGGATTTTTTCGCCATAGTTTATGGAATGGTGTTCTCGTGATAAAAACTCATGGTTTCGAAAAGTTCTGCAAGACAAATAAATTGATATGTTTTCCAAAATGTATGCTGAATCAATGTGACAAAGCAAAACGTTACCAATAAAAGCCGCGCGTAAGACAAGTCGTCTATTTTCAAGCGTGCATATTTTATAATCCGTGCATCTTGTTGAGTACGGAGGTAACCGAGCCACATTTTCATGGAATGGTAAATTGTGGTAGTAACCCAGTCACTTTTCTTTAACAAGAAAATCAGAAACTTCTTTTGAATGTGTAACGGAATTATATTTAATTCCGTTACTAGCCTATCCCAATAAATAGATAAGGTCATTACAGAATCTTATTAGCATGACCGTGATGTTAAATCATCACCTATATCCAAATAAAGTAAACGTCATGTTTATTTCACACATTTCTTTTCGTGTTGTACAGATTAAGTTTCAATTATTTAATTCATGTTAGAATTATTAATTGTAACCTACATTTGTATAAGCATAAACCTACTGTAGTATTTCCATAAACCTTGAAGATATCATCTTCATTAATTTCCATATTTGTCCCAAATTGAATTACTCATTTATTACGTCCCTTAAGCTAGCAGAACCCATACAGCAGAACATTACTAGATCGTATGAATAATTATAGGCTAATAATAGGCTAATTAAATGCTCTATTAAAACATTTTGGGCTACACCCCTTCCAACTAAAACGATGGGTTCTGCTAGCTTTAGAAAAAGTTAGCAGAATCCAAAACAAAAAATTATTTAAAACAATTGGAAAATTAAAGGTTAATTTTAGGCTAAATAAATGCCCTATTTAAATTTTTGCTCATTCTAGAACAAGCATAAGGCGTTATCACTTCAAAGCTAGCAGAACTCAAATCGAAAATCGGACCAAAACCGAAATTAGAACTCAAAACAAGATCAGTTAACAAACGCATAACTTTAGGCTCGTTATGGTCTATTCAAATGCCCTATTAAAAATTTTTGGGGTTTACTCCTTTTTGACCAAACTTTAGGTCATTTAATCTAAAGTTAGCAGAACCCAAAACTAGATCAATTAACAATCAAATAATTGTAGGCTCATAATAGTCTAATGGAGCCTAAATTTATTTGATTGTTAATTGATCTAATTTTGGGTTTTAATTTCGGTTTTGGTCCGATTTTCGATTTGGGTTCTGTTAGCTTTAGATTAAATGACCTGAAGTTTGGTCAAAAAGGAATAGAAATAGAGTCCAAAATGTTTAATGGGACATTTGAATGAACCATAATGAGCCTAAAATTATTCGTTTGTTAATTTGTATTGTTTTGGGTCGTTTGTACTTTTTGCTGACGCCGAAAGAATATGGTTAATTGACTGTGAGAATATTTCAATTTAACTTTTTCTTGTCCCCCTCCCCCCATTCCCTCTTATCCAGTCAATTAATTTGGTATACAAACTGAAAGAAAGGCCGTGGAAGAGGCAGTTAATTTTGGGTGTACTATCCGTGCAGTAGCTCAGCTCGGTGGATAACCCACTAAGTTAAGAAATTAATTTTGTTTTTTATTTAAATAAATTAAGTTTGGCTTTTTCTGTTTAAAGGAAAATTCAATTTTTTATTTGTTTTAGAGTAAGGCGAGGCGGGGCTATAAAAATAAATTTGGTAAGTAACGGGTGATTTTTTAAGAGCTTGAGAACTTTTTTTTAAAAAAAAACGCATAAAATTTGCAAAATCTCATCGGTTCTTTATTTGAAACGTTAGATTGGTCCATGACATTTACTTTTTGAAGATAATTTCATTTAAATGTTGACCGCGGCTGCGTCTTAGGTGGTCCATTCGGAAAGTCCAATTTTGGGCAACTTTTTCGAGCATTTCGGCCGGAATAGCCCGAATTTCTTCGGAAATGTTGTCTTCCAAAACTGGAATAGTTGCTGGCTTATTTCTGTAGACTTTAGACTTGACGTAGCCCCACAAAAAATAGTCTAAAGGCGTCAAATCGCATGATCTTGGTGCCCAACTTACCGGGCCATTTCTTGAGATGAATTGTTCTCCGAAGTTTTCCCTCAAAATGGCCATAGAATCGCGAGCTGTGTGGCATGTAGCGCCATCTTGTTGAAACCACATGTCAACTAAGTTCAGTTCTTCCATTTTTGGCAACAAAAAGTTTGTTAGCATCGAACGATAGCGATCGCCATTCACCGTAACGTTGCGTCCAACAGCATCTTTGAAAAAATACGGTCCAATGATTCCACCAGCGTACAAACCACACCAAACAGTGCATTTTTCGGGATGCATGGGCAGTTCTTGAACGGCTTCTGGTTGCTCTTCACTCCAAATGCGGCAATTTTGCTTATTTACGTAGCCATTCAACCAGAAATGAGCCTCATCGCTGAACAAAATTTGTCGATAAAAAAGCGGATTTTCTGCCAACTTTTCTAGGGCCCATTCACTGAAAATTCGACGTTGTGGCAGATCGTTCGGCTTCAGTTCTTGCAGGAGCTGTATTTTATACGGTTTTACACCAAGATCTTTGCGTAAAATCTTTCATGTCGTCGAATAACACAAACCCAATTGCTGCGAACGGCGACGAATCGACATTTCACGGTCTTCAGCAACACTCTCAGAAACAGACTCAATATTCTCTTCTGTACGCACTGTACGCATTCGTGTGGTTGGTTTAATGTCCAATAAAGTAAACTGAGTGCGAAACTTGGTCACAATCGCATTAATTGTTTGCTCACTTGGTCGATTATGTAGACCATAAATCGGACGTAAATCGCGAAACACTTTTCGAACCGAACACTGATTTTTGTAATATAATTCAATTATTTGCAAGCGTTGCTCGTTAGTAAGTCTATTCATTATGAAATGTCAAAGCATACTGAGCATCTTTCTCTTTGACACCTTGTCTGAAATCCCGCGTGATCTGTCAAATACTAATGCATGAAAATCCTAACCACAAAAAAATCACCCTTTATAATATTCAACATACTAACATAAACCGGCCCAGGTAACAGAGTGTACCTCTGGCTGTCCCACGGGACGGAACTGTTGTTGCTTAAGCACTCCCTTCCTTCTGCCAGAACCGCTCTGGGACCTAAAAATACTTACTAACGCCTCCATAGGCCTGAGAGCACTATCTTTTCTGCTTGTTTTGTTTGTAGCTAAGATGATAGTTGGAAACTATCATTATACAACCACGGTTGATTCAACCTGTATAATGGGTTGACAACTGCATCACTACTTCGGGGTCCAACACCGCCTTTTTTCCTTTCCCATTTTTTTTTTGTTTTTCGATGCGGTTATCAAGGCCGTTAATTGTGCAACCCCATCTCCACGGCCAAGTACTAACCTCTTCCGACTGAGCTACGGGTTAATACCGCGGGGGATGTAATACAAGTAAAGGAAAATTTTTGCTATGAAACTGGGTGAGCCCTAGCTTTAGGTAGTGGCTAATCCGTTTCAAGTGGCGCCCAAATTGGAGCACAATAACTGTTCCACAATTAATTATTTATATATGTATAGGCACCAGTGTTTCAAGTGGTGCACAAAAGATGATTGAGGATTTCCTCACAACTGTTTCACCTTCGTTTCCAACATTAATTAAATAAATAATTCATTTCTTTAGTTATTTAAATATGCTGCGGCTGACTATGGAAAAATTAGCAGAATTTTTGTGGTATGAGTGTGCTCCGCGGTCTTACTTTCGAGCATATATGCCTGACCTAATGCTGGGTGGGACACACACATAGGCTTAGTAGTTGTTCAGTTGCGATGCTGGATCCCCAGCTGGATAGACTCAGAATATTTGTTATCAAGTTGTACGGAGTTTAGTACCATGTACAACTAACAATCTTTCAATTCTGTACAAGCAAGAGTGTATGATGTGATCCCTGGAGCAATGTGCATATTCCTTTCTCGGCCGGGAAGATACCGGGGGTATAAAGGACTGCAAATCCCCAGCTAAATTTGAAACATCATTCCATATCCCGGTCAGATTGTAAATATTGCCCTCTCATTTTTTTTCTTCAGTTTAATGATCCAGCTTGTAGTAAGAAGTTACTCCAAGTGAGGATAAATTTGTTAAATTTGGTTAAAAGTAGATTTTCACCCACAACGTTAGTTAGGTTTTCGCATCGTTTCACTTCATTAATTTAATTTTAAATTTGCATCCTTAGGGATGGGTTTGCCAGTCCGCCTCTTTAGATTAAGTACAAATAGCACATTTCTCATGAACCAAACTTTGCTTGGATTTTATGGATTGATTTACTTTTTGAGTAGTAGTATAGGATCGAGCTCTCATTAAAAGTGAATGTAGTCTTCGAATAGTTTACATAAAGCGGCGCAATCAAACCTTTATATTTGATTCAGAAATAATTTGGGGAATCGATGGGATTTCTTTGGTAAATCTATAAATGGCAGAGGCCCAGTATGACCTATGTGCCATTTGTCTGGTGGTTATGTTAGCTAGCTCTGATAAAAGTATCAATAAGGTTTGTATGTTGCGGCGGCGGTATGAAGGTTGGAGTAAGTAAACATTTAAAATTCCATAGGAATTTAATTGATTTCTTCTAGAAAATCTATAAATGGCTTAGGCCCCCTGTATGCTATTTGCCTGGTAGTAGTTAGCTTATGTCTTGGGCGGCAGTATAAAGGTTGGAGTAGGTAAAAATCTAAATTTTCATTGAAATCGAAGGGATTTCATCCGGCAATTCTGTTAATGGCGTTATGTTGGCTAGTCCTGATATTTTGTGACTGGCGATATAAATGTTTGAGTAAGTAAAAATTTGAATTTTTCCTTACTCAAACGTTTATAGAACTATAAATGGCTGATTTGCAATATAACCTGTTTAACTGGTAGTTGTTAGCTAGCTCTGATAAATTTTTAATAAAATTTATATGTTGTGCGCGGCATTATAAAGGTTTGAGTAAGTAAATCTGAATCGGAATCGTAGCAATTTTTTTGATAGGAAGGAAGCCCTTATATCGTGGGTCACAATATAGAAATTTTTGTGATATTTCTATCGGAGCTAAGCCTCGGCCATTTATAGATTTACCAGAATGACCTTCCTATGAAGATTTGACTTCTTAGTTTTCACTAAGTTTTTTTATCAAAAGTGGAAAATATATTTAACTTTTTGAAATAATATTAACGTTGCTTTTTTATTTTTTGACCTTATTAATCAAATTTTAAAAATTTCTGAGCTATAGTAACATACACCAAATATGTGTTTCATAATTAAATTCTGGACTGGGACGAGTTTGACATTTTAGTGTTGCCTGATGAATTTTTTATTTTATTTTTCTTGATAATATATCCCGCGCTACTTTCACAAGGTATTTCATTTCAAAATTCTGAATATTTTCAAAAATCTCTATAGAAGGACAAACCACCAAGAATGATTTTGACCTAAGCCCTATCAGGCACAACAAAAAATAGTGACTTGTTAATAAAGAACAACATTATCGGAGTAGTCCCAAATAAATTCTCATGGCTCCACGGCATTTCCAATATCAAACGCTTTTTAACATTTAGTTTGCAAAATGATACTCATATCATTTAAATAAATTGTTTTAGTGATCAAGTACCCCAAAAGAGTAGTAAAATAAACTCATTTGATTTCTGAGTATGTTGAAGACTATACCAGATCAGTTCTAGATGATATTTATGTGAATACTCTATGTATCGTGCCACGACTTGGCAATAATTAGGTTTCCCGAGATAGTTGCAGTTTAACTGAACGGTATTTAACTGAAACTTCTTCGTTAACAGCAAGAACCCCAAAAAGGTAAAAGTACACCACCCTGTGGGCAATCTTTGGCAACTTCTACAGATACTGTGTTGGCACTAGTGAATGTAATACAAGAACTAATGCAATATCCTGTATGGTACCCAAGAGGAATTATCCGTTTTCAAAGGATCTTACAAGTTTATGTAGCGTCATTTTAGCGTCTTCTCTATCCTCTATAACGAATCTATCAACGATTCTTTATAAATATTTAAAAAATGGTTTAAGACTGTATGCTGAATATAATCCGACTTAATGGCTGTATGTTAAAAATTCGACTAGTTTTCCATGAATGTGGAATGAAATCAAAACAGGACGAATATCATCAGAATCGCAGCTTTAATCAGTAAACAGTATGACAGATTCCAAAGCAGTTATAGATAAACGAAACTCTATAAATTTACACTTATCATTTTTAACAAAAACTTTGTTGTCTGCTGACAAAATTAATTATACTATTTTCGCCATTAGAAAGGTGCCCCAATTGGCGTTAAAAAAATGTCTCTAGCTACACTTTTCAAATACCTAACAGCTCTTCTTAACCTTTTAAGTTTAGAGAACCAGAAATATATGTTTCACACACTGAATTGCTATCGACAGTGGAGTTGTTGTGGAATCGATGTCCTCTAATAGGGTATAGTGAATTCTTCGATAGTCATCTGAGGAAAAGTTCCCAGTTTGTCAATCTTGTGTATCAGTAATATTTGAACAGTGTTAAAACTAGGTTGATGATGGAGGACAGGCTAGTGTCAATTACCTCATAGCAAAAGAGGCAAATAAAATTTGGTTTCCAACTAACTAATATTAAAAATACCTCAAACGAAATCACGAGTGTTCGCCAATCATACTGGGAATTTGTTCATTAAAACTCCATAACAAACGAGTGTGCTAAAAGTGTTTTCGACAGAGGTGGTTCAAAGGAATCGAGTGGCAGGTAAACGGATGCCAAAATAACCTCTATGTATAATGAATCGAAAAAGATGGCACTGCGATTATTTATCAAGATAATTCACAACCCGGTTTCATAACACGAAAATCAGTTCCTCGTATTCGTAATAGAACATTTCGTTAAATAAAAATTCTTACCCACTGTCTCAAAATAAGATGAAACGATATGATTGAGATTAGGGTGATCATTTATGACTGGATTCATTGTCAGAAAAATTAAATTTGTGAATTTAGGAATGCTATTCCTTTATATTGAAGAAGCAATCTTTTCAGGAAGTTACGCAATTAGGCGATCATCTCAGAAATAACAGATCTTTCTACATATTTGCAAAAAATTAAATAACCTTCCAGTGAGTTGACCCAAATTTGTAAAAATCGACAACCACATAAGAAGAGCAGCACCTTCGACCTCATCATCTTGTTGAAGTACCTTATTTTTGCTTACGCTTTACTTAGTATGCACGACCCTAGTCAAAATCTGGAGCCATTAATTCCTAAGCTGTCCTTAGAGCACCTCTTTCTAGCTTAATTTGTCAGTATTTCCTCAAGAATTCTGTGCCCCATTAATTTTGTTCATTCATTACAAGATTTTTATTGATGATATTGTTGATCAATATGGTCGCTTAGCAAATGTTTCGTTGGTAGTGCCTGGTTAGGATAAGCTTATGCCAATGTTGGATTGAAACAATTTCATGTTATGTTCTCATTGTAGTTTTAACTGATTACAGGGCAGATTTTATACTATCTTAGCTCCTTGTAACTGTCAAAACTTCTGAACATGTACAATGACTGTTTCTTTTGTTACCCTTCCTGGCGTAACGAATGATGGTATTATCTCCTTTAGTTCTGCAGAACATTTACCAGAATTCTGTAACATCTCTACGATGTTGTAATCTGGGGTTGCGTATTACTCGGAGGCCATGGCGCTGAATCCTATTCAGTAACTGGAGAGCAATACCATATGCTTCACTTCAGGCTTGACAGCAATTCTATATCATGGTCTAAGGAAGGTTTTATATATCTGAGAACCTGATGCGATTTTAAGAACTTTCCGCATTTATTGGCGAACCCAAGTTTTTGTAAAGCTTACTTGGCCAATGTAACTTTAAATTGTTACTCATTTATAGACTAAGCAGACGAATTAAGTCACAACTCACGAGTACATGGTTTTTTTCATAAAAAGTATTTGTGGTTCTGTTTCGTTAAACTTGATCAGACTTATTTTCCCTCTCAAATATTGTATTCAAATCGGAAGTAAGCGAAGTGACAAGTTCCAGCCGTTTGTTGGTTAGTTCTGAAGTTGTAGGTTCCACCTCGTATGAAATTGAAGAGTGAAATGTATATCAAAAACAAAGTCGGTTACAAAACTGATCCCTGAGGGACTCCGGCATTTTGTGAGTGTATCAGTGCCCCTGTTTAACACAACGTTGATATTTTGGTCTTAAAGAAAGAATTTTATACACTTGCTGAACCGTACTCAACAAGCAATTTTTGTATTTTTATTAAACTTTTTCTTAGTCTTAATTCGCTTTAAATTTCCTTTATTATGCGGTTCATTAATATCGATCGTTTCATTTCTGTTCAATTTAAGACCCACCCCAGGGCGCGAAACGGCAAAACAGCAAAACGTGTAGTTGGCAAATCAAACCGCGAACGGTTGATACGATGATTCGTTAATTTCTGTTAGTGGCGGTCGATAACCATAATGTAGGCCTTTTCTTTGATATATTTGCCATATCTGCACACATTCAAGGCCGGTGGTTTCATCATGACTCAAACGATGCAAGTTAATATAGCAAGGTATTGGTGTATCCGCTGTTTCATAACTAACGTTGGTCAGTTGATATTCCTGCGGAAAATAAAGTTTGCTCCCTCTCATAGGATTGTCATAGTTTATAAAATCGTAATTTGGCATAAATTCTTTAACGCACGCGGATATATGTTTATTCAATATTTTATCCATCTTAGTAATGCTACCCATATATCAATTATTAGCGTAGGACCAAAATGATTATACATATTGTCTTTCAATCTCGTTGTCGTCGTAGTTTTTCGTCGTTTCGATTCTTCCGAAAACTACCCGGATTTTAGTAACATTTGTTGTTTTCTTAATCACAGCAAGTTCCGCTTATATGGCTCATGATGAAGTACTCGCTCATGAATTGGACATACTCCACTCTTAACTCACAGTTGGATACTACAGGTTTGTCTAAAATTATGGAAAACGTTAAAAAACTCGTGGTTTACAACTTCCAAGGTGGCTTAATCGAGAGGGGAATGACGTATATTTCTTTTAAAACTTTTGCAAGAGATAAACAGTGGATCTACTGCTCTTCTGATTTTCTTCTAATTCTAGGAATCGGTCCATACCTTGTTAGATCTACTTTTAACTATAGCCACTAGTTACGTGGTTTTGATTTAGGTTCGGTCAGAAAACATCCAGACGAAATTTATTACGACGTTTGGTTTGCCCTTGGATGATTATTGGATAAATGTAATAGTAGCAGGAGTGTCAAACTTTGGGCCAACCCATTTCTCATTTGGTGGTTTCAACTTCAACTTACAAACTTATACAATTAATGCTTCTTCCTGTTCTCACCCAATGTACATGGCGATTTCTTCTTACACAGAAATTGTGTAATGAGAATGAGGTACTTGGTGCAGATTCTCAAATTTGTTCTTTGATTTGAGATTTTCAATACTCGTATTATGAAGTGTGTGCAGTTATCCCAGTTTTTCAAACCCAGGAGAAATAAAAATGTTCATCAGGTAACACTAAATTCAACCCATCCCAGGATTTTTAAAATCATCCCATCCCAGGATTTTTAAATTATACAATTAATTAGGACTCTTATACTTGTTAAAGGTAGCGAAAATTTTAGCTTCCGACTATGCAGACCCATAAAATTTTACCCCCTAAGAAAATACTCAGTAAAATAATTAATAATTCTCTCAAACCTATAGAGCGGCTAAAGATTGGACTTCTGCTTATGACCCTGAATTCTGGAATGGGATGAAATTAGTGTTACCTGATGAACATTTTTATTTTTCCTAGGATGAAAAACTGGTTTCATACACTTGTATTATGCATGGATTCGATGGCCGTGCCGACGTAGTTTTTTAATATTCTATGCCATTGCTTCAAAATGATGCTAAACGATAGTAACGTTCTGAAATGGAAAAGTATGACTGATATATTTCGATTCCAGCCATTTGATATCGCATGTGTGATCATGTATATCACAACTTCTCGACATTTGAAAGTGTATCTTTGTGAATCGTTTTGATGTAAATATCCTTAAGGTCGAATTATGGATTGTGCCTGAAATGGTCATGCTGAACTTATTATCAAGCGCTGTGAAATGTTTAGCTCTATCTACTTGGTGGTCAACTGCATCTTGAATTTGTATGACCCTTCCCTTCATATTTTGGTAAGTTCTAACGACGAATAACTCAATAATATAACTCAAATATTTTCATTTCATTTACATATCATCTCAGTATTGTTGATCTTAGTCCAAATTCTGTGCCATTAAGTTCAGGACAATGTGCAATAACTTTTTTATGGTTGCTTTAACAAATTCTTATGTTTGGATTATCTCTTTAGGGTAAGCTATTTCCAATGTTTGATTTAACCTGTTTTTTACCTATCTGCTTTTGACCAATAATAACAACAATGCCTATTGTCGTTTGGACCATTTGATCCAGGTTAAACAAACCATGTAAATCTATGAAAAAGTATTCATCATGTCTACGACCAAGTCTGCAGAGTACCAATGTTCAATTCTTACCAAACTTACATTCAGTATACCCCAAAGTAGTTATTTAGAAGACCTACCCTTGATTCTTCTATTAATGTTCAACCGAAATTACAATATCGAATTGAAAATAGACAGCATAATCAGCAGAGAAAGCCGATGCTTGTTAAAAATTAGTTAAAAGCGTTTTTCGATCCGGCGATTTTCTTTGAGCCCCTATGCAGTTGCTCTTCAAGCAGGCCTTTGGAAGATAGTTAGTTTCGTCTTACACCTGTACCTGGATCGTTGAAATCTAATTAAACTATAACCTTCGGACAACGTATTGATGTAAAAATGTTGTTTGCATTCACAAATTATTGAATGGCTCTTGACAGATCTGATTACCGTCAAAATACAGTACAATACAACATTACACGAAAGTAGTAGATTAAGTCACTTAGAAGACAAATTATTGGCTAATTTTCATTAAAATCGATGCCTTGATTTTAGTGTTGACATAATTTTGATTTATTGGGTTATTTTGTGTGACAGTCAGATATTTATTTTACATCTACGTGAGATTACCAAGAGGTTTGGCAGTTTGGTTTCTAATTTAACAGATTCGGTTATTTCATCAGACTACAGTGTCCAAACTACAAATATATTGTACTGCACTCATTAGTGCGATACCACCCTGCCAGACCTCTTGGTAATCTCATCACAATGTAGAGCTATGATTATTTTTATCTCACAAAAGATTGTGAAAAAATTGTTCATACAGGGTATCGGAATTATTTGCTCGATGTCCAATTTTAAAATTTTTAGAAACCATTTAATTGTCTGATTTGAACCAAACGCTAAAACTCACTATGCTTCACACGTCACAATAATGCTTAATGCGTTTACATTAAAATTATGTTTACATAAAATTTAACCCCAAATTCAAAACTATATAAATACATAAATAAATAAATATTAACTAAACAGATATTATTAACTGATCTAACATCAATAACCTCTTAAAGACGCGAGTAATTTCCAGTTAAAACGTCATATCCATATAACCCCATCATTATACGCGCTTAGTAAGTATTATTATGTCGTTTGTGTTGTGTGCTTCTGTTAATATAATCATATTACTTAACATGATCATCACCAATTATCACCGTGATGATCGCGTCACATGGTGTGTCGCGTCGTCGTGATCTTAATGTTTTTTTTTTTTTTCATTTTGAAATTTTAATAAGCACGCGTCATATGTTTATCATAATTATATGTGTGTGTACATAAAAATATGTTTCCCGTATCAAAAATTATATCGTTTGTCTTAATCTTAGTGATTAGATGTTTTGTCACTCACATAAGATCTTACCATGTGTTATTTATACGCAGAAGAGTTAAACATCTCGTGTAAATAAATTTTTAATCTATCATAAAGTAATGAAGAAGGTGTTAGAATAACAGATGTCAGTTTATGGAATGAAAATAAATAAATATTATGTTGATCTTTTTTTCGTTGTCTTATATTTTCTTATGAATAATTTAAAATATTTTAAAAATTTTCATTCCTTTGGAAAAAAACAAACTGAAACTGGTGGAAGTCTTGCAGATGATTTTATTTTTCTAATTACGATATGCCACATTACGAGAATAAATGACGGTGGGCATCTTTAATGACAATATCCGTGTAAGGGCACTACAGCAGTAATCAATTGTGCACATTGGCCGTAACAACGAGTGCTCCTCTTACCCACAGAGCCATTCGCAATATTGTCAGTAAGAATTTTTTCTTCAAGTGATCAAAATCTAATCAGTGTTTCGCTAATAACAAGTAAAGGTCTTCGAAAGATTGACTTAAATGTAAAGTTTAAACTTTGTTATATGAGACTGTGTCCAACAATGGTTTTATGGCCGCTCCTGTTAGTAATTTTAATACCCAGAAGTGGCTGGTTGGGCGGTCTGTAAGACAAATGACTCTGGTCCAAAATCACTTTTCTCGACGTTTTGGAGGTCCCAAAAAAGTTGATTCTGCCGTCTGATTGCCTGGATGGATGTATGTCTGTACCGATGGTATCCTAAAACGGCTTATGCGGGGTTCGGTACCTGCTACTATCTAAAAATGCCGAAAAAATTTCTAAACGCCTTATTGAAAAGTACCGTTGAGGTGCTCGAAGCAGGTACAACTTTTATTATTTCCATATAGTCATCTGATATATCATTTCAAAGGAAAAGAACCACAATTGTATGCGATAATAGCTTTAGTTGATAGATTCACAGATATGGTGCTGGTAGCTAGGTACTGATTATACAGTCCCTTTTCATTGAATAATGGACACTTTTAGTATTTTGGAAATTTCTAATTTCTGCTATTTTTAATATTAAAATTTCAAAGTAATTAAATGCATTTAGGATCACATTGTTATTGTTTTAAGATTGTTTTACGACATTCTTAAAAAGTCGCAATAGAATTGTTACCTGAAAAAGGGCTAAAAAGATCAATAGCATGCATATTTTACTTATAGTTTATCCTCTCATTTTATGTTTGACGCGCGGTTTGACAAAGAGTTAATTGAAATTTTGTGATTGAGCTAAACTAGGAAATAACCCACGTCAAGTGATTTTTATCATTTAGTTAAAAAACTTGTGTTTAAGTTAAAGTGTGTGTGTGTGTTTGGAAAGTCTAATAATGCTAATAATGCTAAACAAAAAACCATTCATACCATCACAAAAATGGAAAGAATTTTTTACCCATCAGTGTAATTTGACAAAGATTCTTCAATCTGAGGATTCATTTTATGAGGCCAAGAGAAGAAACTGTAAGGTACCGCAAAATTATTCAATCGGCATTAGAAAAGCGCAGAGCAACGACGAGCGAGCTACAAAAGCACTTTAGTGAAAAGTGGGTAACTGCAGCAGGGAAACTTTCGAATTTCAAAATGAAACTTTGCATACCGATTAAGCCCAATTTGTGCTAACTAGTGCTCTCGGGAAAAAATTAGTGCTAGTCCAGGAGCCGAAAAAACGGGAAACGTAAATTTCAAATTTCGCCTGAAAGAAGGAATAAATAAAACCCGATTTCTAGAAGAAAAAAACAGAAATAATTTAAGCCTAATTTTAAAACTTTCTAAGGGCCGCTAAACTGATGAAATTAGTGCTTATCACAGAAATATAATTTTCATAAATTTTCATTCATAAATCGAGGAAAACCAAACCAGCTCCTGAAAGATACTATATTACAAAAAAAGAGACATATCGTTCAATAATATTTGTGTTGAACAACAAATTAAACAATCGAAATAAAATGTTCTAAAATCCAAGTCATAAGCAATTCAGATAGTATATTTCTGTCAGGTATGTTCATTGCCAGCCCAAAAATATAGTGGCTGAATTGGTGCGAATCCAGAATTGGCCCAATTTCATTGAACAACAACGACCGTTGAATGAACAAATTTCTGACTAAAAGTGTTCTAGAAACCAATGAAGTTGGCACTTCTGATTGCATATTCTTATCAGGTATGTTGATTGCCATCCGAAAAATATAGTGGCTGAATTTGTACTAATCCAGAATTGGCCCAATTACATTGAACAACAGCGACCGTTGAATCAACAATTTTCTGACTAAAAGTGTTTTAGAATCCAATGAAGTTGGCACTTCTGATTGCATATTCCTATCAGGTATGTTGATTGCCATCCGAAAAATATAGTCACTGAATTTATGCTAATCCAGAATTTCAAATCAGTAGTTCCAACTTCATTGGTTTCTAGCACACATTTTGTCAAAAAATTGTTCATTCAACGGTCAATGGAATTGGGCCAATTCTGGATTCGCACCAATTCAGCCACTATATTTTTGGGATGGCAATGAACATACCTGACAGAAATATACTATCTGAATTGTTTATGACTTGGATTTTAGAACATTTTATTTCGATTGTTTAATTTGTTGTTCAACACAAACATTATTGAACGATTTGTCTCTTTTTTTGTAATATAGCATCTTTTCAGTTATGATATGGAGCTGCATTAGTGGAGATGGACCTGGTCCACTATACTTCGTAGAAGAAACCATAAGAAAAGAACAATATAAAAAGGTGTTTTATTTTTTTACATGAGGTCGCTGCCTCAAGGCCAATACTCTTGCACTTTTATGCAAGATGGAGCTCTTTGCCATACGAATGTCCTTCTTAACTAAAATATTGGCATGGTCCCTTGGCCTTGGATTTAAATCCTATCGAAAAAAATATGAAAAAATAGTCATTAAATTCGCAATATGATCAATCAAGCTGTGACTAAAATGAAGGTAATTTAACCAAATAAGAAGTACAAGTTCATAATTCAATGAACAGGGGCTGTATAAAAGTGTGACATGGCATAATGAAAAGGTCTTGAAAAGAAAAAGGACACAAAATTAGCTACTCCAAATTACCATTGTGGTGCAATTTTTCTCATTCTTCTATAATCATGTGGCATATCGTTTTCAAGATTCTGGATTAAAGAAAATTTTTATCAGAAATTTACTTCACAAATTCAGTATTTAGCGCTTGTGGCAAATTATCATCCTTTTGATATGGAATATATAAGTATCTCATATCACTGAAAATGTCTTGAGGAATATCACAAAATAAGTTGAAGCACGTTAGTAGTCAAAACTAGCGTTGTGCCATATAATCCTAGTCTTGTCCATTTATAGTACACGTAAACAGTACTAGTAACGGCACCTGTTGGCCAAGCGCGGAGACATGTTCACACACCCAATATTTCGAATGTCATTTGTCCGTTCGTTTGTGCAACTTCGATGTACGGAAGAGTGTATCCGCGACGACGGCATATTTATCATTCACTTGTCCGGTAACTAGTGTAAATTGACTGATATATTCCAAAAGCCTTACTTGTTTTTAATTACGTCCCGGATTGAAGTCCCCACCTTTGACGAAATATCTAAAATGCTTTACTGATTAATAGATCGCAAATAATTCCTGGTCGAATACGAGATATTTTCGTTTCGCATTCGAAACATCTTTCGAGATGAATTTCAGGGGCTCTTAACTGTCATTATTGTATTGTTGTAAAACCGCTCCGGCAGAAGTTGTCGTTGCGTGGGTTCTCGTGACGTTTTGAAGTAGAATCGTTTTAATATAAAGCTTTGGTAATAATTTACCATGCCGATAAACGGCTGAATTCGTTGGATTAGTTTAGTGGCTGAGGAATTCGAGAGGATTCGAGCCAAAAACGCATTTTAAACTCTTGATACTGACGACAAACTCATCGAACCTGTGGAACAGTTGTTATAATTGCAGTTTATATTGTTTCTTCTTTAGCGATGCAACCAGAATATCGTCGATATAAGCGAATACTAATTCTAGTTCAATAAAACATTTATCTAGCATTTCTAAGATCGCATGGCATGCGAGTAAATTCGAAATCAGTCTTAATAGGATCGTCATTATCGTTTGTTTACATCCTCGTGGGCAATGGAAATTAAATAATATGCACTGATGAGATCGATGTTGGGGAAGTTCGAGAATCCGTTGAGGACAGTCCCTACACGGTTTCCAATCGAGAATTTTTTTTCTTATCACATGCGTAGTGGACAAGAGACGAGAGATGCCGATGAACAACAAGTCCCTAACTCCACCATATGTTGAAGTTTGGTGTACGCTGGTTTGTGTTAAATTTTATCTATAATAACTGTCGTCACACTAATCGACAAGCTGAGCCATTATTGCAAATTACGTGTTTCTATGTGTTGATCGATTGCACTTCCAACATGACATATATAAAATAACCAATTCGGGTCGAAGTATTCGTTTCGTGAATAACATGCAGCACAAGAAATGTGCGACGTTGAGTGGTGATTGAAATTCAGAGACTAAAAAGGATATGCTTCGTACGATTATATCTTGTCGTTTATATCTGTCATTTTGCGTGTCTAGAACGATCTTAAAATTTATTCAAAAAATGAGTACCTCGTGAGCTGTGTGATGTATCGAAGCATTTTGAACAGTTTACGATATACATTGCATTTCTAATTGTCGTTCATTTGACGGGGATATCCTTAATACGCTCGTACTGATATTCTACTGGCACGTTCGTTATTAGGTTTGAGGCGGTCGTGTATAGAAATGATTTCCGATCGATAAATTTCTATATTAAGTAAACGAAGGAATTGTGTTGAATATTATGCCAAGCTCTCGGATTATGTCATCCTGGTTCATCCGAGAAATAAAACTTAAAGAATTAACAATAAGATGCCAGTCCATCTAATTTGCAGTGTATTTTAACCGCCCAAGAGCTGGTTGGAGGTTCAACATCTATTATTTATTAAAGATGTAATTAGCACATATGTCTTCGGCATAAATTTTAATCACCGTGTGCTGAATTCATATATACACTTGCACCTTAAAATCAAAAATAGAGTAAAATTACTATAGATGGGCTCAAAAATAGTCTGTATGACACATTATACCTGAGTACTGAACTTAAGCTCGTCGGAAAATGCAATTAAAATATGGATGTTGTCACTGTGGTATATTACACGTCGTTAAGGGAATTAGCCGTCTGAAATGGCATCCATTATGCCCAGCCAGCTCCCAAATCTGTCGAGATGAGACTTACTGAGATGTTTGGTCCATTTTTGGCCATTGTTCGTTGTTTCCCAAGCGGTCACCCAAATTTCTATGGCAATTTGTTACAAATTTTAGCGTTTTCCTGTTATTGACTCTTAAATGTAAACGAATCAAACTTCTTAATGTATGCTTCCCTTATGCCCCATGCCATGGAAACTTAACTAAAACTTGTCTATATTCCGAACTATATTTTAAAAGTCATACTATAGGATCTTAGGATGGAGGGCCGAGAAGAATGCCTTCAGAAACTAACGATATTCTCACACAATGGCACAGTTCAAGTAATAAAATAGAAAGCTGCGGAGCAGTGGTCTTTAAGTATAAGAGCACGATAGCTTTCAGAGGTCAAACTTATTTAGCTGATCTATGTATCTACAGTTAATGGTTTATAACTACAACCATACATTTATTTGCCCAATATGGCGCGAACCTGATGCTCAACTTTTGAGTATAATGTGAATCCATTAATTAAATCCACGCAATCTTCGATATTACAGAAAAGTGTAACAATAGCGGTGACTTTTGGTGCTTGATCTGATCCGGTTCAGTTCATATTTCGTAAAACAAGACAAGGCGCTTACTAGATTTCTAATCACAATTTGTTCACAAAACCAAATTTGGATAAGGTTTTCAATATAAAATTTGAACTGACCCGGATAAATGGGTTTCATGAAACAAGGCAAATAATAAAATTGATTTAGAGACCCCAGCCTTATCGCGCAACAACCTGAAAGTGTTTTAGCGTCGCAAGAACGACTTTTCATAAACATCTATTGCGGAGTTAACGAAGTTGGATGCATTAAAATATACTTGAACGAATCCAAATCTCCCGTCATTTTGGATATACTCGTATGTGTAGCTCGATAATCAACATTTACGTCATTGCGTTCTGTTCTGTTTTCAAATGAAAAACAAAATGCTGCTCAAGCTATACAATTGTTTAACTCGACTTTGAGTAAACATTCTGTGAGTCACTCAACAGTAAAAAAGTGGTTTGCAAGATTTCGTGATGGCAATTTTAGTCTTGAGAACTATCCACCTGCAGGTGCAGTAAAACAATTTGCAGAAGAAGAACTTTGCACAACAGTTAGGAGTTACTCACCAAGCAATTGCACTTCGGTAAAAATACAGTAAGAAGGAAAATGGATTCCTCATAAAATGACCGAAGAAAACTAAAACCGAAGAGTTGACTTCTACATGAGTTTGGTTTCTCGGTGCAAAAGAAATAATTTTTTGCTCAAAGTCATTACTGGTGGTGAAAAGAGGATTTTGTACGATAATCCTAAATGCAGAAAACCACGAACTGATCCAGGCCAGCCATTAACATGCAAAAACGAATTTGAACAAAAACAGCAGAGTTTCTACTTGCACATTTAATATATGGGGTTACCATTTTGTGACCAGTTGTAAATATTCCGAGCAACCTAAAATCTTTGTGAACGTACAGCAAACAGCTGCCTTGTGTACACATCCTCTCAAGCACTGGAGATCGTCTTTCATCTCTGTCTACTCAACTCTATCTACATGTGGAACGATAACAATATAGGACACTCATTTATTCTAAGAAACATAAATGTCCCAGTATTTGGGGGGCAGAGACGGATGAGAAGGTTGGAGGAGGGGTTTTCTGTGAAGAATTAAATGTAAACCTCTGTTTTTGTCTCCCGGAATACTGCCGCGTTTTTCAGCCGTTTTCTGGTTGAGGTATAATATACTATCTGCTATCTGTATTTTTACGGACCTTCACACTTCAATTAAAATGCTCAAAGCATATTTCCTTACGTCGCAAGTAGTCCTGAATTTTCTCTCACCTCTTAACGAGATGGCAGATCATATCATCTTCTACTTGATGTAGATTCATGTTGGATAAACTCGCTCGACATGACACATCCTGCCTCGAGTAAAATTCGTCACAATATGGTACTCTTTGAGACCGGCAAATTTATTATAGCCAATGAAAATCAAATTCCTTGTGACGTCATTGTGCTGTAACATTGTTTGATGTATACGTGTCGATCTTCATTTACGAGTTCTACTAATGGCAATAAATTTTACATTAAACATTACATTGTAAACTTAATAAAGGATTGTAAAAAAGTAAATTTTGTAATAAATATGTTTAAACGACTACGCAAGTTAATTTTTTTGTTAAATTATATTTCTATAAAAATTTAATATGAAAATTGCACGCATATAATTATTTTATGTATTCTTAATTAATAAAATATTTTTTGTTTTATTTTTAAATTTATTTTTTATATGATTATTTTCCATTTCAGTTTTGTTATCAGATTATGAAAATCAACAAACATACTCGTAACGTAAAATGTATTTTTGTAATACTCGTACCTATATAGAGTTGAGTTAAATAATTTTTTTATTTATTTTATTTAATTTTAAATATGATTAGCGTGTATGCATGCATGTCTGTTAAAAAGCAGAAAAAATGCATTTTGCTGGCTTTTGATATTTAAGGTATGTGATGTAATTTAATGTTTTACAAAATGTTTCCTGTTCAAAATGGATAATTTATTAGCGCTGATCTAAATATTATGATATCGCGCGCAACGCGTTTATAATTTATGATGAGTGGTTTGCAATGCATAAGAAATTATTTATTATTTACCTTCCTAGGCTTAGGTACGGATCTAACATCTTATACATAAAATCTTAAATATCGTTTATCAAAATAAGCTGTGTACGCTTATTGATGCTGAAGAATTGTCAACACAGAAAGGTCGAAAATTATTGATTCTTGTAGTAACCAACACCATCCTATGATTTCCTTGTTAATGACGCGGCATTTTTAGATTTCACAGCATTTTAATTAGATGTAGAGAATTTTCTACCATCTCGAGTCTTCTACAGAAAGTTCCTATACGATTGTTGACATCGAATAACGCACATCGTCCTTATCTAAATTAATCTGAATTTCGGTCCAAAAATGCTGCTTTCCTATGAAAAAGGAACGTGATATATGTAGTATTACACAATATAAATATGTCCAAAATTCTGACAATTTTTGATTTCATTAACTTTCTTGTGTTTTGCAATATATGTATCCGCAACAATGCTATTAACTTGCTTACCATGTAACAAATCTGGTACTAAAGCATTGTTAATGGAGACGGCATATCACAAAAATTCTGCTAACATAACGGATGAGATATACAAGAACCTCTCCAATGGATCAACAACATGGCTGTGCCCAAACTGTCGATTCGTGCAAATCAATTATTATTTTTGATGATGCTGTGCTACCAGCAAAGCAATAAGAATTCCTGAGAATTCAAACCTCATTGGTGTAATTTTCATTTTAAAACCGAAACTTAATAATTGGGGTGACCTGGAGAAATCATAAACATTTCTATGTACAACCTTTAATAACTATTAATACCTTAATAATGGAAATCGGGAAACGGTTTTAAAATTGTTTTGATCACAGCCTCATAGAATTTGATACGAAGGGCAATTAAGCCACACAAAGCTTTTATATTATCTCAATAGGCATAAATACTCGTAATTCGGCACAAAGGATAGTTAGTGACTTCTGAATCGAATCGAACGGTATTTTACAAGTATTCGCAGAAGATAAGAAACCGGAAACCGAGTAAAATTGTCATTACTAACGATCAAAAACATTTTGTTCCCGATCATCAAACGGATGATCAAGGGTGCTGAACAATTTGCCGATGAAGGTAAAAAAACTATAATAAATTGAGAGCTAAGATACAGACGATGATACATCGAAATGGAAGAAGCTATTGATGAGAAAGTTAAATGGCCCGAACTAGCAGATGTTGTACAATCTACCGTGAAATCATACCAAAGTGAAGGCGAGCAAACGGGTGGTGATGAAAATAAACTCAAGGACGAGCTATATATAATGAATTTTTCAACAACAAGTTATAAATCTTAATACACGCTTCTTATGTGTTAAATAATATTAATTAACTTATTTAAGTTCATTCTCAATAGCCGAATATTTCTGTTGCTAACCAGCTTTTACCCATATACCTATATAAAATGGGAACCTTTAACATTTCATTTATAGAAAATATAAATTGTGAACCGTTTTTCCAAAACTCAACAAGTCAAAAAATAATTTTTTTCAAGGGAAGGTTTTTTGTGATTCATCTGAAGAAAATATACAGAACAAGGAAATAAAGGTCTTAAATTTAACTTATGGGCAGACTCAAAGCAGATATGAAAAGTTATATTACAAAACAAAACTAATTCACAATAATTTTGACTGTCAAAATTCCCGAGTTTTTTCAATTTAAGGCAAGTGACACTTTTGTTGAGTTCTGAAACAATTTTTATTGAATTCATGTATCGAAAAATTATTATAAACCAGGTATTAGAGACATTTAATTAAACTGAAACTCTTGCTCGTTGTAATGTTTCTCAATGTCTTCTGTCGCCTCATTTGCGTTTCCAGAATGTACTTCATCATAAAATTCCTGAGCACATTCTGGTACTACGAACAATTTCATAAGCTTCTATACATCGTGTGCCTTGCAGCACTTACTTTAAATGGTATTTTGGACTTCATCAGATGCTTTGACTCCCTTTTATAGTCATAGGCTTGTCAATCTTCACTAATCTCGAGGATCTTACCATGCATTTGAAGTATTTCATGATACGCATTTGGAGAAATAACTGTCTCCTTTTTCCGAAAATTCTTTTCGACTCGCCCAAGGAATCCGATGGCATAAAACTGTGCCCTCTTATCGGAAAATAGAGCTTAATACTTTTAAAAACGTTGCTCTGTTCCAAGAAGTAAATGAGCTATTTTTATTTTGGGAAGCACAGGAATCAGAGAACAAGTCTTTTGGCATATCATCTAATTGAGACTCGCTGATGTTGTTTTCCAATTTGCTCAAAAAATCAAACAAAATAGATGCCACCTCGTTAGCTCTTCGAGATCCATCCGTCTCAAGCCATGTATAAATTGTTATATCATTTTTGCTTTATCGTTTCTTGTGGTTAACAATTCCTCTGTTGTAAAGCCAACCCTTTGAATAATAAGAATGAGTAAACATAGATGCTAGGTTCAACAAATAATAACAACATAATGACATATCTAGCGGCTGATTTTGCTGCATGTCAAACACGATATATTACTGTGCCATTGAGTGGTTTGTTCATTTTGGAATGAAATCTTCTAGCACGGAGTAAGTGAAGTTTTTACTTTGTTCGCTCCTCTTAAAGTTCTGTTAGATTATTTTTCAAACTCAATAATTTTACATCGAAAAGTTTGCATATGGAACTGGCATCACTATGAGGATTTCCGAATCCCAGGTTGAACTCAGAATAATATATCTTTTTATATTTTGAAAGCGAACATACCGGCATTTTTGCTTCTCTTTGTGATCCATGGAACAAACGAAACATCCTTTTTAAATTTAGCTCCGGTGGAAGATAACTTCTCCTTATCTTGCCTTGAGAATAGTGGCTTTCACGGCAGTATAAGGAACTGCTCCTATAAGGACTACATACTGCTTCTGTCACTTCTTTGTCTACTTTTAATCTGCTCCCACCTCGTCTCTCAGTTACAGTATTTATGAAAAGATAAGTTACCTTGCTAACATTCTTAAAAACTGAGTGCTATCGTGCACTAAAGTATTACCTCTCTTTCGTATGTAATATGTAATGCTAGTAGCATGAGGTCTTTTAAGTTCCTTAGAATGTTTTCTTTTTGGACAACAAATCTTCATATATTTTGCCAAAAATATGTCCTGGTGTACCGTAGATTCGTTGCTTTGAGTTGTTTTGGGAAAACACTAAAGTTAAATAAAACGGTCTTATTATGAGTCCACAACAAAAAAGTTATAGCTACTTACAACTTAGGTCATCCGGTGAAATTTGTTTTGATGCACATCGATCGTTTATTTTATTATTTGTGTAATGCAACCATTCGTATACAGGCCCGCAGTCTTGTAAAGACTTTCCGTTTTTTTACAATAATTTTTTCTTTCTATTTTTATGCCCATTGGCGTTGCAGTAACTGGTGTTCTGGATGTTGTGTTTTGGAAAAACGCTTCTCAATTATTTGTGAAAAATATAATTGGAAGAAAAGGCTAATAACCTCAAATTATTTGGCAAATTCAATTTTACTTTCAACGAGTTAATTTTAGTAATGCTTATTAAATTATGTTGAATTTGTATATTCATCTTTTCATCATAATGTTAAAATTAAGCTTATGTAATTTACATGTAATTTACTTAACTATAATTTACTAAAAAAACGTGTATATTACATTGCGTAATTTACGCGGGCAACAGTGCCACAGGAAAATACCCAAAAGAACAGCCAATACCATCATGATATTGCTTTACAATTTCCTCATATAGTCGGTAGTATATCGTTTGAAAGGTCTTGGATTATACAACAATTATGCCTAAATTATGTGAACGTTCAGTTTATCTTGAATGCTTATTTGAACAATGTCGTAGTTGTCTAAATAATTAATAAGCGTTTCACATGCAATTATATAGGGTGTCACAATAAGCGGTTCAGACTAATGTCATTCGTGTTCGTTCAACCGAAACTATTGCCGCGATGGCCGCAAATGTGCGCCAACGGCCGAGAACATCAATTCGTTTAGCCCAATAATTGAAGCCCCGTGACCATTTGCTTCGATATCGATTCGCTGTGTGGGCCTGTGACAAACTCGAAATAGATGAGGATTTTGCGCAATAAATCATCTTTTCGGGCGAGGCGCATTTCCATCTCGGTGGGTTCGTAAACAAACAAAATTGCCGCATTTGGGGATCGGTAAACTCACAAGGATATGTGGAGAAGCCAATGCATCCATTGCGTGTTACTTTGTCGTGCGGCCTGTGGCGTGGCGGCATTATTGGGCCGTATTTCTTCGAAGATGAGGCCGGCGCGACCGTTACGGTCAACGGAATTAACTACCGCCACATGTTAACATCTTTTTTGTGGCCATATCTTGAAGATATTGGTTTGGACGACCTTTGGTTTCAGCAAATTGGTGCGCCATGTCAAACATCGAGCGTTACAATAGCGAAGCAACAAAATTTCGATGGCCACACTATCAGTCGAAATAGTGACGTGAATTGGCCGGCAACGAGCTGTGATTTGGCGTCTTTGGATTTTTATTTGTAGTGTGCCGTGACAAACAAGTGTTATGCGGACAATCCACAAACAATTGAGCATTTGAAAGCCAATGTTGAAGCAACCATTGCTGAAATAGATCGGCACACAATATAAAATATGTTCAGAAATTGCACCGACCGAATGGAGTACGCCAAGGCTAGCCGCGGCTTCCATTTGAATGAAATAATTTTCCATAAATAAACAGGAGGATTGTACTTTCAAACAAAAAATAAATTTGGAATTAAGCCGTTTTAGTTAGTCCGTACCGGACACCCTTTAGCTTCGCAGATTTTATGCTGGTTTAAGTTTGATTAGTATTGGGAGTTTTCACCATTTATTTCCACAATTTCATTGTCCGTTAATCTGGCAAATGTTGGTACTCTAATATCCGAATTCACCCACCTTAAAAAGTCTTCTCTATATTTATTCGATTTATTGTTTCATTTCGCAAGTAGAATTGTTTGAATGTTATGCCACGTATTTTTAAAATCTTCGTTAGTTAAGTCACTCAAGGCACGATAAATGTTCCAAATTGCGTTTTTTATGTTGAATGATTTTATAAAACTAGTCAATTGTTCTTCCGCGTTGAAGTTTATTAATTTTCTTACTTTTTATGTTTCCGGTAATGACTCTTTAAACTTCTAATGACTCCCTGATCCATTGGTTGTATCACAAAGGTGCAATTTGGGGCAAATATGATACAATGATATTTTTTGTCTCAATTTAGCGACAGTGGATGTGCAGGACAGTTATCAGGTAACAACAACTTTTTCCAGTTGACTTCTAGATCTAAATCTCCACTAATTTTTCTTTCTTTAGGAACAAAATTGTTATCCAATCTATCCAATAATGATTTTGGGTTGTTAAAGCTCATTTATTAGCTTTCTACAGAACCGGTAATTCTGTCCCATTTTTGAAAGCCCGAGAGCGTGCATTTTTTACAAGAATTAGTAGTTTACACATGGGTGTTCCTGGACCATTCGAACACACAAGACTAGTTACGCCTTCAATTCACTTCTGGAGAACAAGGTATTAAGGGGTTTAGTCGTTAAACGATTTTTTTGCTCTGAGGCTGTGTATTCCTTGCTGACATGCAATACTGTTGACAAAATTCAGCGGAAATAAAATCCCGATTAAGCAATTACGGATAATAGGAACCCGGTTAATCGAGTTTTGACTCGATACATAAATGTGACATGTTTAGTGAACAGTAGATATTTGAGTATCGCCATGCAAATTATCAACGATGCCAACGAAAACATCAAAGGTATTTATATTGTATAAAATAATTTATTAATTAAGATAATTTCAAATAATATTTTGTATTTTACAGAAACCACATTAGAATTATTAGAAGACGCTTGCGGAATACTCAAAAAATTCGAACAGTATTTCAAATGGAATGCTGTTCGAATTTTTTCATTTATATTCGAAAAATATATGCACAGATTTAATTGATAAACTGTCACCATTTTTTAGAGAAACCTACAGAATAGATGACATTCCGTTTTATTTAAAATTGCTACATGCCCCTAAATTTTTTGCGACCGTAAGTTTCCAATATATGGTTGGACAAGACGCGATGTCAATAATGTCACAAACTTCTATAAGCCACATCATCAATTGAGAGTGGCAAAAACTCTGGAAACTCTGGTGGAAGGTGGCTCATAAAAACACGATGCCTCGTGCAGCCATGTTTCGGTATATTAAAAAGCCGGTTGATGTGTTTTCCAAGAAGAGAGTTTAAGACTACTCTCCAGAAAAAGCGGGGGAAATTAATGTAATGACGCATGTTTAGTGGTAATTTGTACTGGATGAAGTTAGACCAATTCGTAGATCGCTGAATCCCATATTTATAATTTGTCGTGTTAGGGCCCAATGAATTTGAGTTGTGGCACTAACAGTGAACACCTGTGCCAAAAATCAGGCCGTATTTTATGTAGCATCATAGTGAAATAAATTAAAAACTGGACGCATGTTCAGTGGTAATTTGTACTGGGTGAAGTTAGACCAATTCGTAGATACCTGAATCACATATTTATTTAAATTTGAGTTGATATGGCCTGCAACTCAAATTCATTAGCCCCTAACACGACAAATTATAAATATGGGATCCAGCTAATTACGAGTCTGCCTAGTTTCACACAGTTCATATGACCTTTAAACATTCGAACTATGTGATAGATTATTCAAATTGTTTTCGGCGAAAATTTACTGTTAACTTCTATAACATACAATTTTTCTGCTAATATCAACAGAATTTTGTACTACCACCTGATAGGAAATATCTCGATAATGCAGGGGTTTTCGGCTAACTTCAGTAACATTTCGGCTATAAATAATTTTTTCGTCTGGGATAGCAAAGAGACAATCTGCATTACCATCTTTCGGTTGGATTCTTACGGCTAACTTTCTTACGGATTCTTACGGCTAACGGAAAGTATCCTATCACCATCGAAATATACCAAATTTTAAAATAACCGCGAACACCCAAGACTGATATATATTTTGGTTAGATAGTGAGAGGGGCTTCAAAATAGAAGGTGGTACAAGTACACTTACATATCACAATAAATTTCAATAGGACAAGTGTTTTATTCCATTGTCCATAATTCCTATTGTCATGTATAAATTGTCGCACCGAAAATGTATTATTATTGCTCCTATCAAAGCGAGATAAATATTTTGATTGATTTTATTATAATGTAACATTTTCACAACAACAATACGGCATAATAAATTCAAAATCAAAATTTTATGAAGTGTCTCTAGAGGGGATTAAATAAAAAAATTCTAAAATTTGATGAAGGATGATTTTAAGTACAACTCGAACACGTATAATAGAATGAATCCCCACAAGGGGATTTGGTATACTCGTACGAGTGTACATAGGAAGTGCATATCAAAATGTCCAAATACCATCTGCATAGCACATCCTAATAATCAATATAGCAATTATTTGAAATTAATTAAAATTGCGCATAATAATAGGGGTTCAAAGATCATGTCAAAATTATGTGCATACTCGGATATACATCGTATGGGTGAATGATAAGAAAATTAAAGGAAATTAAATTATTTTATTTGTTAAATTTACAAAACTGACATTTTGATTATAATCAAAATCTCTCATAATAATTAAATGGTGCAAGCGAGCATGGTTATTGCTATGGTATATAAATTTCATTCGTTGCTTTATTTTACAATAAGACAAGATAATTTGTTATAATTTTATAAAGAAGACAACGAAAAATTTAAATATGATCGTATAAAAATTGTAATCCATTTTGTTGTCATTTTTTTCACTCAATGATTTCTTTCTGTTTCGTCTTGCGAAGTGAAGGGAAATTAGTGTTGGGTTGAAATGTAAATACTCATTCGAAAATAATAAGGTGAGAAAAATTTATTCATTATGAAAAATTATAATGCCTCCTCATACATATATATATATATACACACACACACCAAAATTATATACGATACAATTTGAATAATACCCTAGGGAGTTGAATGACGAAAAATTTGTGTAGGGTTTAGATTTTATCCTGTCACTTTTAAAATATTAATATATTTTTAAAACAATTTATTAAAAAAAATTTAATAATAATAATAAGAAATTCATATACACAGCCAGTAATAACAACCACCTAAATAAACAACAATAAAATCACAATAACCTCTACAACATAAGAAGGGTGTCAAAGTATGTATTTTAAAATCCCCTATATAGATATAAAAATAATAAAATATCCATATTAGGTTACGGAAGGAGGTGAAATCCCTAAATTTTAAAATTGTTTCCCTATTTTGTGTTTTTTAATTTAAACCATAAGCGATTTCCTATTGCGTTTGAATTAATAAAAAATAAATAAAAATAAATATATAATTTTTATACAAGGATGTGACAGGCTAGATTATAAAGGATCTTACAAAATGTGACTTACGTACAAAAAAAATTAGTCAATTTAAGTAATTAAGTTGTTATAGTAGGCGCGCGCAGTCTCCTGCTGCTTTATAAAATATTCTAATATTTTGTCATCTGGCCTTTTCACATCACGTACACGTATACGTATACCATCTAAATAAACAGGTTATTTTTATGGATTAAATGGACTTAACATGTTGTTACTAATCCGGCTCCCACATATACATATGAATGAATATGTGTACAATACTGAATTTCTATTTTCTGATTCTGCGAGAACGGAATTAAAAAATTTCAAAATATCCAAAATTGAAGTCACCCTAATTATTTAAAGTGAAAATATGATACAAGTTTATGATGACATGCAGACTAATTTTCCAGAGTGACAAGGTTAAACTACTACTACTTTCCGATTGGCTTTTATATATAATTTGAACCCTGAAAATCATTTAGACACAAGGTATTCGGATCTTAGGATCGTTACAGATCGGGTTTACAAATTGATTCGGTATTTTGTCACTTTTACGTAAACCAGCACTACTTTATTCGATGGCAATCGCGAACACTTTTTTGCTTATCTTAGGAGCCGATATGTTTGAAAACGCTTTGAATTAATTAATTATTGGGAGTACAAATTAATTCGGTCCGTTTTTTAATTTTAAAAATACATTTATTTTAAAATAAAATGAATGAACAGATTAATTAAAATATTGTCTATCGCTGCTTACGACTTTTTCTCACCTCTCAGGTAATTTTCGAATCCTATCTCGGAAAAACGTTTCATCTCTTGAGGCGATCCAAGTTTGAAGCCAATTTTCAATTTTATGGAAAGAAGTGAACCGGTGACCTGCCAAATCGTGTTGCATTCGTCGGAACAACCAGTAATCAGAAGGAGCAATGTCCGGAGAATACGGCAGGTGCGATAAAATATGCCACTTGACCGTTTTCAAATATTTTTTTACGACTTTTGCAACGTGATGCCAAGCGTTGTCATACAGAAGAATAACTTTATCATGCTTTTCCTCATATTCCGATCGTTTTTCTCGTAATGCAAACGAAATAATGGTAGTTTGCACCGCTCGCCCGTAATGAGATCGCCGGGTTGAAGCAGCTCGTAGTACACAACGCATCTTTTGTCCCACCAATGGTGGTTTTGTTGTTATTATGTTCCTTCTGTTGAAATATAACGTACTACGAGTATATAGTGCGTATGAATGAGAATGGAAACATTACCGAAATACATTTTTTTTTGTAAATATCTATTCTCTCCGGTCTAGCCGAATTTCTTTATGTGGTTGTATAAAGACAGTGCATACCAAAATTATTCGTACACACCTATGTGAATACAGTGAATACCAAAATTAGTGATCACAAACTGTTGTGAAAATATATGAGCACGAACATTAAAAACCATATGCTTAAAGGTTTCGAGCGCTTACGTAATCATATTACCTGCCAAATAAAATTCCACAGAAACGTGAAAAATTGTCTTCATCATGGCTTCCATCCACCCTACGGCATAACGTATAGTCAACCACCAATCATTCCATCAATATGGAAACACAATTGGATTAATAAAAGACATTAAAAATACAAACCGTTAAGTCATTTAAAATTTTTCTTTAGTTATATAATCTTTGATTATACGATTAAATCTTAAATAAAATTGTTTCGCTTTAATTCATCCTATTGGTTTCTCGATTTTGCGAAGTGGGTTTTGTTTTTGTCAAGTGATTTAATTTTCCAAGATGAAGTGAACGAAGTGAAAGTGAGGATGGGACCATGATATGATGGATGAGTTTTTGATGGTGAATATGATTGACTGTGCTCGTGGTATAGAGCTCCTAAACATTTCGGTTATCAAACAATAAATTCCTTGGTGGTAACTCCAGAATTGTGCATGCTTCAACAAAATAAAAATTTCACGTCCGTATTGCTGAGCCATAGTCGCGCTTAGTAACGCCACCAATGCATGATTAATATTTTTTCTGATTTCGATCTGGGCATCTTCTAGTTCCGCAATAGAATTTTCTATTGTTCGTGACGTATGCGTCACCGTTAGATCGTCACAATATGTAAAAAAAAAACCTTTCTTGTTTGCCTTTAAAGCAGCTGCTCGCAAGAATGAAATCGCCTTTCCACGACTCTTGGTTTCAATTCATAAGGGACCCAATCGCCTTGCTTTTGAGTCATGACAATCGATTTTAGTCGTACGGAAACTGTTTCTTGGGTCACCCTCAATGTACCGGCAAGCTCCTCTGCGTTTGAGTCGGATCTTCATCGAGCAATGCCTCTAATTCTAATCTTCAACACTGAAATCATCATTTTTGAAGCGTCGAAACTATTCTGTACATGATTTATCGGTTGGAGCATTGTCATCGTAAACTTCTACAAGCATTCGATGTGCTTCAGCTGCACTTTTTTTCAAGTTAAAACAAAAATTTAACACTTCTAGCAAATGCTGTTTAGATATCACAAAATCCGACATATTTAACACCGTAAAAACACGTTTTGTATGAAACTCAAAGCAATACAAACTGAATGTTAACGGCAGATGTCTAATCTGTCTGAAACAACAGAAATTAGCTGTCATTATAAAAAATGTATTATAATCAGAGCCACTTTTCGAAAACGAAACGAATTAATTTGTATTCCCAATAATTCTGTAGCAATTTTAGAGTTAGTGCATGGTCGATATACGAGCATTCTTCCCACCTTATTGCCAAATTATGGTTTTGAGAAAAATTAAAATTAGATTTCGATACGACTCATACCATTGATTTGTAAAACTAACTTTAAATTTACAATTTCTTCAGAGTCATTGACGCTTCCACGATAATTGTCTGTTGCGTTAGCTCTTTAATCAATTTAAAAGTTACGAACAAAATCTTGGTTCTAGCTCAATATACTTATTCCAACGTTTTCTAATTTCATTAAACATTCTTTAAAATACGATTTGCCAAACTCCTTAAAATAAGAGTTCATCCCAGCTATTATTTCATCATTTTAACCAAATCTCTTTCCACCGAGCCATTTCTTTATGTTTGGAAATAGGAAAGGCAAATGCGACGCAGGATCAAATAAATATGGTAGCTGGAGAAGCACACCGAAGCCCAATGCACCCAATTGTTGTTAACTTCTTCAAATGTGGACGTTTTTTCTTTGATTTTTTTATTAAAAGTTCTTAAAAATGCTGCATAATACTGAACTGTGATGGTTTTTTGCATCTTAAGATAGTCGATGAATATTATGCCTTGTGCATCCCAAAAGATAGTGGCCGTAACCTTATCAGTTGATGCAATAACTTTTTCGTCTACTTGAACCAGTTTCTAGCCACTATTTTGAGTATTGTTTTGATTCTAACGGATCTAACTGAGAAACTTTTAAATCAAATGTCATAAAAATTTGGTAGCTTTAGTTTAAAATAACATACTTTACAGGTAAAAGAGGTTGTGACTAGGGACCCATAGATGACGTTATTCAAACGTTAGATCAAACGAGTTATAAAAAAATTTATTTTGGTAACGCTTTCAGTGGTCAAATAGTAATCAATTGTTTAGATTCTACTTAAAGGCAATAATAGCATTAAAATCTGTTGATCCATTTGTTGGAATATACATTTTACAAGATTCATCAAACCCTTCCTTTATCGCCGCTTAATCTGAAAATCCATTATTGGCAAAATATGACGTCAATATATATTCAGTATGGGTACTTTCACTAGGTTTATTTGTTCTCATGGAATTCATTTGTCTACTGATGAAAATAACCTTTGAATCAGCGATTGTATGAAATATTTTTTAGGTTTCATAGGTGCCCGAATACATCAGAAATTACATTTTTCTGCTATTACACTATAATTCCAAAGATCACTGTTCTTCACCAACGAGTATTCTGGGGGTCAAGTCGCGTTCCGTGAAAATATGAAAATGAAAAGTTTTTTTCATTGGCAATCGAGTAGGTTTGAATTGTCCATAACAAATTTTGATTTCACACAGTGGAATTTAAAACTACGTGCGAATAATTCAAACTACTAGATTACTAATGAAAAAAACTTTTCATTTTCATTATTTCACGGAACGCGACTTGACCCCCTGATTACAATTACTTCTGCGGTCTATTACCAAAAATGTGACTTCCCTTTGGAAAATGCAATAAACAAAGCGCTTGAGTTACGATTCTGCGCCACGCTAGTCAAACAATTTTCACTTAAAATAAGAGCAGTTAACGTTAGATTTTGGAAACGAAACTCATTTTGTAACTTGATGGCTTGAATCTTACCCTGCTTTCGCGGGTATTTAATTTTGTTAATGAAGTAAAAATCATTTGCTTCATCTCAATTTCTTGAAATCATTTTGAACTTTATTTTAGACTTCCTTAGATAAAGGATGGGCCACCTTGCTTTTGAAGAAAGACATTCAGTTTGAACTGTGTATCAAAATCGTTTTTATAAGGCAAATTTTTTATAAGACAAGTTTTTATAAATCAGCACTTGCTCAACTTTGTCGAAAGTTTAAGCTGGTTTACCTGGTTAATTGATCATAATTATTTCAGCCACTTTCCATTGTCGTGGAACATATTTCAATCTGAAGCTGCGTTAAATATTTGAACGAATTCACGTAAACCTATATTGGGAATGACTGTTCCAATTTGTCACTGCTTGTCACTTTTGGCTGAGTTGCTTATTTATGGTCTGGTTCTTTATTTCTTTTATTAGTAGTTTTCATTTATTGTTTCATTGTCAGAATTTACAAGAATATGTATGAAGAATAAAATTACCAGCCCTAGTCCTATGGATTTAAAAGGTCGACTGTAGTCTTCTGTGTTGTCTAACGACGTAGGGAACAGTAAATAGAGTAGATATTGTAATCGCTATTATTGGTTGATTCAACTTTAGTGATTTCAATCATCTGTTTCAATTCAGTTCAGTGGTAGATCTACTTCTAGAGTTTCCTTCTGGATGAATAGCATGGTAGATTTCAAAGTCATGTTTTCTAATAAATTTTCATTAAATAAGTGTCTGAAGCAAGATATGAACTATATTTTGCTAAGTTTATATCTAAAGGTAAATATCTAGATATTCCAGAGCTCTGGTAGTACATGACTATTGTAAATTATCTGATCATATTAGTATACAAGTGACCTTATTTCATTCGTGGCTGTCTGTCGTGGCTGTAGTCGCTTGTATTTAGCTCCAAGACCACGTCCTTTCTTTGCTTGGCCGATATTTGTAGTTTTTATACATCGGAATTTCCTTTCGAGTGGATTTAATAGCATTAGTTTGAGGCTGCTTTATTTATGATAAACATCTCCCCTCCGTTTCTATGGACTTTATTTGTAGCGGCACTACAGCTTTAGTTGTTCTATCTATTCTAACGTTAGAATTTTTAAGTTGACTGACTAGAAAAGTAACATAAATCAGCCTGTACGCCATACAAATCAAGCAAAAAAACTGAGACGAGGCGAACTTAATGGTGAATTGTATTCTGTTGTGCCTAGCAAGGGAGCAACATTGAGCTGCCACTGACATCGTTCGACTATATGATTCGATTTTGTGCGAATCCGATGTGAGTCAAAACAGTTTCTTTAATTAGACGAAAAGCTTGAACTTTAATTGTGTTTCTTGATCAGTTGCAATGATGAGTGGTGGTTACATCACTGACAATGCTCGGTTATGCAGTAAGCTATCTCTAATTGAATATGTTCCAATCGACCATTGTACTTGGTGGGACAAACAAGATTTTGCTTAACTGTTCGCGTCTTTGATTTTACTAGGCCAAAAGTATCGAGCAGCAATCAATTTACGATTTGCGCGAATATTAAAATGTGGAATATTCAAGCGATTTATGCCTGCTAATATTTTGCAGTAGATTTTAAAGTCGGGCAGATTAAAATTGGCATTTGGTGTGCGAAATAGTGTACCCGCCCCGACATTGTCTTTACCGTTCACATATCGAATATTCGTGATAAATTGGCTAATTAGTATCTCGGATTACGTTCAGTTTCAGACTGGATTGCTCGATGTTCGACGAAATATCTAAATTGTTTGACTATTTGCTTTTTCGAAAAGGTTCCAAACTGTTGCCAACCGGCGTTGTTATGTTGTAATAATGCTTTGCGTCTTAGTCGATGCGTACTTCGTGATACTGATCTTAGTATCACCCAGAGCGGCCAACTGTTCTTGAATTGGGAAGGTCGTCTCATCGAGTTTTGGAATAACGAAGGTAGTAACTTACCTTGCCGATAAACTGCTAGATTCGTCTAATTGTGCTTGCTTTAGCAACAAAAAATAGAGTACCATTTGGAGTGATTTTGTAGTCAAGGATTTCGAGGGAGTCCTACCCGAAGACGCATTTTCAATTCTTGATGTTGATACCAAACTCATTGGGTCTTTGGAAAAGTTGTTCCTAGTGGAATTTGTGTTGTTAATTATTTCTCGATTCCAAGGAAGATGGCCATGATGATTTTGGGAGAGTTCGTGTATCCACCCAAATACATGGAAGCATTTAAAAAGTGAGCTATCGAATCTATATGCATGTTCTCCAATCGATAGCTTTTTTCTTACTATATATGATGCTGAGAAGAGTCAAGTGATACCCACGGGCGGTAAATTTTTGATTACACCATATGCTAAAATTAAGTATATACAGCTTTGTGGCTCACGATTGGACGAGTGCATGCGCATTTTAAACCGAGATTTATCTGTAGCACTTTCGTGTAATACCAATAAACATCTGGAAATTGATAATCACCACGGGAACTGTTTTTTAAGATGCGCGATGGGTTCCGATTCGTCGGAGACCACCAACGTGACTTTGTTGAGTTCGGTCAATTTTCATATTCATAAGGAGCTGATTGTACGTGCCTCGTGAGGATTTAAAAAATGGTAGAAAGAGCGGCGTAGATTGGCCTTATTCATATAAACTTCTAAACTGATTTACCGGCGGGATCGGTTTTCGGAATGTGATCGAAATTGATCCTCTTCTGATCTTAATATACAGGGTCCCATTGAAATTTTGATGATAACAAGAAGTTACTGGCCTACGATCTGGCTATACATGAGTATGCCTACTCGTAATTTTATTATAACCTGTAAGTAAATATGACAAGATGACGTGACACGTTTTTATTTTATAAATTAAAAAGAATATTATTTTTTTTCATAATCAGCATCAAAAATCGAGTAAAGCTAATTACGAAAACTCACTCGAATCAGTAATTTGTTGATAAAATCTCAGAGTTCGCATTCTCGTTGTTTATTCGCGCTGAATCTACGGTGGGTTCATGCCAATTATAATTTTAGTAGAAGGCTAATCGGAAATGGCTTAAGTCGCGTACGTTGGCTATGTTCTGTTCTGTTAAAATATATTCACCAACCAAACAAGATCAGCAGCAACAAGATTTCGAAAGACCCAGCCCAATATGATTGTAAACGATTTAGCACTGTTAAATGTTATTAGTAGATCTACATCCAGTGGAATTTGGGACGGGTTGTTCAGCTCACTCCAGCAAGGTAAATGACCAAACGAAAAAATATTCAAAGTACCAATTGAAAACGACTTCAATGAAACATACAAATGACGACATCAACTCAACTAAACTACTAAACAAATAATCTATAATGGAAATCTTCGAGAAGTTGGTAAACCTCGAAATAGTAAATCTGGGATAAATTTAAATTATTTATTCCAATTTTACTATTTGCTGGCTGAAAATTGAGAACTTTGAAATAGGTCATAGTTACAGGCAAAATATTTGTTTACAAGGGTTACGAAACAATAATTCAACACCTGATAACGGGGTACTATTGGAAAGCCATAATAAGAAACGTAGATGTATGGAGAGGTTTATAAATTCTAGTCCCAATTTCAAAAAATTTATACAATGATGAGAATCATAGAAAAAATAAACTTCTATATTCGGGAACACCATCAACTTTATAAAACTTAAGATCTCGTCAGATGGTTCGATTGATATGCAACTTGAACAAGAATCAACGTCGTTCGCGGTAATTAGCGCTGCAAATTTGTTTGAAATATAAAACTTTTTTTCCAATGTGCAACATACTCGTACGATGAAAAATTGTAGTCACCGCTAAGGCATGATCGCAGTGACTGTATGTACTAAAGAGCCTCGAATAACTTGAAACCCTATTTTTGGTACTTATTACGAACTGCTCGTTAGCATTATTAAATTTAGGCTGGCATTCACTAAATTCAAAACAAATAAAATTGGAATCACCCACAAATAAGTGGAAATGGACAAAGAAATACAATTTTGTACCAATGTGACACGGTTAAACTGGTACTTTCCGACTATCTTACAAAAATGTATATAAGCGTTTCCCCGACGTCGTATATATCAAACGACCAATACAAACATAAAAATATTAATGTTCATATTTCTCCTCAAAATCTCCTTTTCACGAAAAAGAAACCAATGGCTATTTTCTTATTTTCGTTTTTTGCGCTGGTTAATATTACATCTCCCTTATATACAAAGAGCACATATTAGGGTAAAAAAATATTTTTTTTATGAAATTGATAATTTATGATATGTGGAATATGTGAAACGGAAAAATAATAGCCAACTATATTTTCGCTATGGTACACGAGATGGGAGTAGTTATATCAATTTTGTAAAGGTCTATAAAGATTATTTTATTCGTTTATAATTTGTTTATTTATTCCTTCCACCTAATGTCTGTTAATTCTATTGTGCCCATCATAAAACCATAAAAAAGTCAATTACCCGCTGTATCCTTTCATGTTTCGTACGAAACCTATTGTACGCACATCCTTTTTTGCAAACATCATAAAATTTTACGAGTTTTGCAAAAAACTTATTTACAAATTTTTATTTAAGTAACGTCATAAATCACAAAATCCTTTTTCGGAAATTTTGAATATCACGAAAAATTAAATATCCAAATATTTTTGATAATTAAATATTTAATCCTATTTGGTACAGCTACATGGTAATTTCTTAACAGTAATTCTTTGAAGTAGAAAAAGGATAACGGGAATACATAAAAATCTGGCTAATTAGAATATTTTATGGTGCTATAAAATGTACCGCTGACTTTAACAGTTTACTTACTCGTATATATATTTTTACTGTACGCAGTCACCCAGGTACGTAAACGGTTCCATGAAATTTATGACAAATTGAACAAAAAATTATTAATTGGGAAAGATTTGTAATGCGAGACAAGCGCACGATAATTCTATAGAAAACGAGCCAAATCATAATCCAAAAATAAATTGATTATTAATTTTTCAATTATACTTTTTAATAATTAATTTATTAGATGTAATTAATTAATAATTTTTTATGGTCATTTTGGTATTTTTGTTATTGTGAGATCGTATTACAAAGAAAACGTGTCCATTGTTTTGTATGATATATTGGCAGGTATTTCAAAATTATTTTTATTTGGCTAATCACATCGATCTTGACTTAATAATTTTTGTTTTGGCCATAACTCATCGTTGCTCAGGGTTGAATCGCTAGCTGTATTATTATCTAATACTTAGGTTACCATAAATTTATAAATATTAAAGATTTATCGATTACTGTAATTATTCATAGCGATCGATGGGCACTTTTTGTCTATTAATTGAAATGTCAACTTGACTACGTTTTTGGTACCTTAATATTCAAAATTGTCCTTCAAACTAAAATGAAAATCACGTTGTATAGTGCATTTCGTGTAAAAACATTTTTTATTAGAGATCTTAAAATTTTGTTGGAACATATTTTGGTCTGATCATATTTTTTAGAGCTCATTATGGTACGAACTCGATTAGACATATTATAAACAAGAATCAGAATCGCACGCAGGACTTGTGTAAAGTCACAATCAACAAACGCAACATTTCTTTTTTATACATCAACGATTTAACAAACTTGCAACATACATATGTCATCGTCAAGCGTAGAGCGTTGGTTAAGAAATAATCCCCGCTTACCATAAAATTTATCGACAACCGATTTTGTTGGCAACAAATATAACAAGCAATTGTGCTCGAAATGGTTCGTTTCGCTGACCACCATACAGCGTTTCCCAATTAGTGTCAGCCGAGACGCGGTGTAATTTGTTTTTGGGGTCGTCGTTTCTCTCAAGTTGTAGTGTTGTAACATACCTGCTTACTTTCGCCGTCTAAAATTGTGCTATTCCAATATGACACTGTTACGCAGTTACAAGTTTAAAATATAATCTCTTGACTTTTTATTTCACTCAACAAAAGAGTTAATTTTATCTGCGGCCACTAGGCAAAACCGCTTAAGTCGATTTTACTTACTGTTCAGTAGACAATTATGAAAGTTTAATTTAAGCTTGTAAAAGCTAGAGCATAATTCGTAAGTATATTTATTGAAACTAAGTACAGTTAACTGACGAACATGAACAGTCGCGCGGATGGTGTATATTGACATTACTTTTCTTTTTTTTTTCGTTCTATCACAGATTGAGTCGTATCGCATTCCATGCGAGTACGACCTGTTATTAGGAACTTGTGGTTCGGAGAAAATAATTCTTATTCTGCCCTGCGCAATAATTACTATAGAAAGTAACGAATTTTACTTATTGGGATAGTTGGGTTAGATGCCTGTAAAGACATGAAGCAAAGCCATTTCCACCGCAGCTTCATATTGCTTCATGCCAAATAAAGCCATATGGTGTAGTAGTGGCACCATCATAGAGTACGATTGCATGTCCACAATTGATGTGATATAGGTGTAAACATATTGATGTTTGTAGATGAGGGACTGATAGCCACGGTTGAAGGTCGAAAGTATACATTTTAAATGAAGTATCTCCGATTTTATTTTATCTTGCCCTTTGAATTTAAATCCTATATCAGCTTTCATGTAGCGTGTTGATTGTTCCAAGGCATCTTTTTTCATTGTCATCCTTCAATTTTAGTTTTCAAGATACAGCAATAATTACACGTATCGGTATTGGCGCTTTAAATTGAATGCCTGTTTCTAGATAAAAAAAGATCGAAATTAAAAATTTATTAAAAAAATTTGAATTGCATAAATCTTTACATAAATCTGTAAATTTTGTGAGACTTACTAGGTGCTCATATTTTGAACGATACAATCCGTACATTTTCCCAAAGTTAAATCGGCGTGAAAATATGTTTTACTCAAGCTCCTTCTTGTATAGTGGCTTTCATAAGCCGAAAAGCAATCTACACTTCTGACTCAAACCTTCAGCGTTCACAGAAAGGCGATTTTTTAAAAACGGTTTAAACAATTTTCAAAGACATTATTTTTTTGAAAGCCTGATATTTTTACTTTAAAAAGACACTATCATGAAAATTTGTTCAGTACTTTTTTATAACGAATTTTGAATGGTTTTCAAGTTCCAATATTGATGATTATGAAAAAAAATATTGGGGATATTTAAATTTAAATTACAACAAAAAATTGAAGCAAAACAAGAACATTTTTTTTGGTTAAGACTTAGTATTGCCCCCTTGTATCTACGACGGTTCGCATACTGTTCCCAATTGACCTTATTAAGGTTTTGACAAAGACTTTGAGGATCGCACCCCACTCCTCATCCAATGCAATCTTTAGGTTAGATGGTGCTCGAACCCTCCGTTTTACAATAGTTCGTCCCATAAATGCTCAGTTGGATTCAAGTATGAAACCTTCCTTTATATGCAGGATATAGGGTACTACATGATCCAAGAGAAAGTCCTCGATATATCTTTCAGCGGTCAGACCTCCTCTACGGCCTCCACCAGGTACAAAAACAAGATGTTTATTCCTCAAGCGATATGCCAGCGATGCACAAATCCAATACCATGCACGAATCGCCACAGTACGAGACTGTTTCACCAAAATAGCATATTCTGCACTCGTCAGTAAATAGAACGGGCTTTCATTGCTGATGCTCCAATTGATGTGTTCGCGACCAAATTCGAATCGTGCTTTGCGGTGGCGTGCTGTCATTTTGGGCCTCTAGTGAGCCGTCTTGGAGTGAAGTTGACTTTCTTCAAGCGCCTTCTAACTGTTCATTGACTAACAGCTCCACCTCGAACTTGTCTTAGCCCCTGCTGCACATCGACAATCGTTAAATGGCAATTTTGCATTGAAGCTAGGACGATAAATCAATCGGCCCTTTCAGATGTACTTCGATACCAGCTGGTATGTGGGCTACGATTAATGGTACCAGTTTCCTGAAACCCTCTAGATACTGTTCAGACTGCAGATTGGCTCATATTTAGCTGATGAGCTACTTCTCGTTGATTGCCTCCTTTTTGCAATAAAGCAACAACTTCAGCAAGAAACAACGAATGTCGTTAACGTCTGATAGGTGACTGATGGCAAATATCGGTCAACGTTGTTTTAGGAAAAAGTTGTTTTATGAAAATCGATTAAGCCATATTTAAAAAAATATGCCAGTTTAGATTTAGTTGCTCGCGAGTGTATATGAGTTTTAGGTGTCAAAGACACATTAGGTGTTATTATGCCTGCACAAAATGCACTGTAAAAGGTGTTTACAAAGAAAATTATGTGTGTTTCCCGAGACTCAATAATCCTCTCCGAACGGACGAACATTTCAAAACGAAGACGCAAAAGCAGCACCATAATCATATCAATGTGACATTGGAGGAACTAGGCATTGGGTGTGTCACTAGTTTTCCCATAGACTATATGCATTGCGTATTATTAGGTGTTACGCGGCAAATGTTAAACAGATTTCTAAAAATGAGAAAGAAGCCATTTTAATTAAAAACGAATGCAATAGCTGCAACGAACGCCCGCCTTAAAATCATCCGAAGCTGTTTACCGGTAGAATTTGCGCGAAAACAGCGTACCTTCAATGAAATGGAAGCAGAATATTCTGCTCAAATATTAACTGAATTTGTGGAAAAGTTCGCAGTATTATATCGAGAGGAAAATTTGGCAAAAGATGAAGAATACGGACATTTAATGAAATTGAATTTAATTGCTTTTAAATTTGAAAATTTTATGCAAACTGTAAAGAAAATGGTAATAAGGCGCACTTTCCCTTCAACAAATAACTAATCGTTTGAATGAAAACGATCATCACCTGAAACCAGTTGAAATTCCAAAATATTCAGAATTAATTTCATTGTCCACCAAATATCCCAACAATTACTGCTGAGCTGATGGGAAAATAGTTAAAATTACCGAGATAAAAAATGATATTCTAATAGGCCAGGTTCTTAGTACTATCACAGAAAACTTCTTTGAATACTCTTTAAACTAATCTTACTTAGAAATTTGGAGCAGTAAAACAGAAAGTTACTTACCTAAACAAGAAAATATCAATAATGTTAAGAAAATCGTAAATCTGGGAAAATGTAATAATAGCATATCCAATATGTGTTTCTTTTTTGTTTCATTATTTGATGCAGCCTTCGGAAAATGCATAATGACGAGAACATGGATCCGGAGATGCAAGAGACACAACTTGCAGCCGCAGGTAAGCTAATTACAATCCATTTTATTATTGCAGAATATGTACTGTACTGTGGTACAACAGAATTCGGGATTGATCAAGTGAGAATTATAATGAATGATAACATAAAATCCGCGACTAGTACACCACAAATGACAAAAGCAGAAAAATGTCAGGTGGTGCTTAATTCTACAAACAAACCGCCATTCGTCTGCCTATACGCCTACAGTAACACCTTTAAAGAAAATTAAATATATTCCTAGTACATCAAATTCAGGTAGACATAACCAAATTCAAACTACCCCGCAACTAATTTGGATATAATCCACTGCTAGCCAGAAGCACAGAAATAAAAAATCCAAACCAAAATGATGACATCAACAGCCCACCGGAACAAGATAAGTTTCAATACATAGAAACTTTGTTGGAAAATTTAATAAAGGAAGTAAAATATCTTCGTCACAAAGTCAAGGAGCTCAGAACTTTAAACGTCAACCATCTGCAAACACACAATTTAACTCCGTTGTCATCACGCAAGTTGAACGTGTAGTAAAAAGAGGATTTCGAAGATTTACAAAAATTATTACTTCTGACATCAGCGCGGCACATACTGTGGTAAATATAATCATGAACAATATATTAGTACAAATGTGTGTATTTCATGAAATAATAATTTCAATAAACTTAAAAGGAAGAAATTTTAAACAATCAATGTGACCGATCCATAAACAAGTATATCTCACATTGTCTAAACGCAATAATGACCAATGAAGTGATTCTAACTCGGTTTTAGTACCTCATTTCATTTTGATACTTAAATTGTTTATATATAGTTTCAGAATGTTCGTTGAAAAAGTTTCCGACAACAAAGCCAAGTGAATTTGTATCATTTGCAACTAAATGGTTCCATTATTTGCAAGAGCGAGATTGGGAACACCCTAAACTATGTAGCTTTGTTAAGTTAAAAAATTATTCATTAGCAATATTTGAAATTCTATTTTAATTTTTAGGGTTTAATGAAAAAAATCCTGTTAATTGTATAACGGAGAATACAAAACCTTTAAACATGTAAACAGACAAATCTATTCCGAACCGAGGATACGAAGTGAAAAAGCGTTAATTTTGCAATTCTATTCTGTTTCAACTTTGCGATTTAAATTTACATTAGTTTTCTGATTTAAAAACGAATCATAAAACTAATTCAAAATTGTGTCTAATATGCATATAACACTTGAGTCGGTAGCGAATCGAAACGGAATCGAGAAAAAGATGCATCCCTCATATAGAGCCAATGAAGAAAAACCGCAACGTTTCTCGCTCCATTTCTAAATTTAAGTTCGTCATGTATGGAACGACCAAGTAAAGTGTTGGATGGGTGCTTCCTTCAATCTCATCTGTGGCATTCGTGAACGACTTTTAAAAAACAAATAAGTAATTCTAGGTTGGTTTATCAAGAACTTCGATTCGATTCAATTCGTTTCTCTCGCCAAACAATTAGCGCTTCAATCAATCGCAACTTTGTAGGACACAGTAAAGTCCTACAAAGTTGCGATCGATTGTGAAGCATCGCTAAAATTGACTTCCATCTGGTTGATATATTATACTCCAAACTTAACCTTTAAACCTTTAAAGTCACGAACTAGCTTTCTGCAAACTATTAAAATTTTATTAATGTTTCCTTGCGATATGTCTTCTAAACATTTTTGAATTACAATGTTTAAAAAATGTGCACAACTGGTTTAATCTCACAAAATAATGCAATGCACTTGATATCCTCTGTCAGTTACAAACACAATGTGCGGATAATCCGGATAATACATCCGCTTAAATCGGATAATTACGGATACCCGTGAATATTACTATTCGATGCAGACGTATGTGAAGATATCCTGAAGACCGCGAAAAAAGACTTTTGTTATAAAAAAGTGGGTGCCTTCACTAAAACCACCAAAAGGCCTTTTATCCCGATAAATAAAAATAATTTACCTTTAAATCATTCTCTATCCCGAAAACTAAAATAAATGTCTCGAAACTGGTTCAATCAATTTTTCTATTAAAAAAATTGCTTTCTTCGGGCTCGTTTAAAATTGTTCAGGAATTAAAAGAACCAAATGGCTTACCAAACAAATATCATGGGAGGTACCGGGTTCGAATCCCAATAAGGGCAGAATGCAAAGGGAATTCTCATCAACAAATTACGATTTGTGATGAAAAGGAACACATCTATGAGGCCCTGTCGGAGTGCAAAACTCATTCGCCGATCCATCTTCCATGCCAGTATAGGCTGGCATGGAGCTATGCAATGTACAGATGGTGATAAAAATCGGACCTATATCCTCCGTACGTCCTCGAATTGACCAATACAGTCGTAAAGGTAAGGACGTAAATAATCAAACCGCGAAAGAGTTGGGAGAGCCTTGGCCCCAGAACAGATAGCAGGGGAAAAAAGAATTAAAATAATGGTTTTCACAAATCGTACCACCACACTTTAGTAGACTAGAAAAATTAATAATCCATTAAATAAAAGCTAAGAGCCGATTCCGGAATCTAAAATTTTAAGTAATGTTAAATTATTAATTGTTATTATTTTCAATATAAACTCCAATAGAGAATGTAATCGATTCAAAGATTAAGTGAATTATTTTGAATAATTTCCATTTGAGCTATAATAGCCCTATTATTTTATAGGGCTATTATAGTGCTCAAATGGAAATTATTCAAAACTTTAAGTAAATAAACTAGAACTTTTTAGATCGTCAGATCTAACGGATGATTTTATTAGATTCTTAGGACTATTTCTGACCTTCATCCGTACGGATTAAGCATTTATCTGGGGCCAGATTCATATACGAGTAACTCGATTTTTCTCAAAAATCGCACAACTTCAAAATATAAATCTCTGTTCACGGAGATTGTCAGATCTAACAAATGATTTTATTAGATTCGTAGGACTATTTCTGAACTTCATCCGTACGGATTAAGCATTTATCTGGGGCCAGATTCATATACGAGTCCTCGATTTTTCTGAAAAATCGCACAACTTCAAAGCATAAATCTCTGTTCAAGGAGATTGTCAGATCTAACAGATGATTTTATTAGATTCACAGGACTATTTTTGAACTTCATTCGTACTCCCATTATTATATAACGGGGATTAGGCATTTATCTGGGGCCAGATTCATATACGAGTCCTCGATTTTTCTCAAAAATCGCACAACTTGAAAGTATAAATATCTGTTCACGGAGATTGTCAGATCTAACGGATGATTTTATTAGATTCGTAGGACTCCCAATAATATATAATGGGGATCAGGCATTTATTTGGGGCCAGATTCATATATAGTCCTACGAATCTAGTAAAATCATCCGGTAGATCTGACAATCTCCGTGAACAGAGATTTATGTTTTGTAGCTGTACTTTCGTCAAGTTGGCTTTGACTTTCGTGTCGTCCTGTCACTTTTTATTTATTGTAAGTGTGTATGCGAAACGAAAAAAAAGCGCATACAAAAAACAAAAGTTAAAGTTTTGACGTTTTACTCACCACAAAATTTTTAGCTGGTTGAAGGACCACTTACAATTTTTTATCATACATATTTGCTTCTTGTGCACATACGTAATACAACAAAAAAATAAAGAAAAAATGCAAAGTGAAAGTAAACCTAAACGGAATCGCCAGGTTATGTCTGCATACAGTAAATGTAAGAAACTGAAAATTATGTAATTTATAATTATGTTAAAATATGTTTGTGTTTATTTTATAGGGAGTGAATCAGACAAAAAAAAAATTGGTAGTAAAGTGGAGGTAAAACTTTACAAATATTGATTCAAGATATTAATAGAAATTTTGTGTGTCATATGATTTCAGAAAAATTAGTAAACAAATATTCAAGACACCAGCACTGTGCCGCCAACAGTGGCAAGCCATAATCAGAAAGTACAAGGTAAAAATTATCTTAATCGCAAGATGCGTGCAAATTTTTTTTACGATTTGTTTAGTCGCTGACACAAAAAAAAACGGGCAATGGAATGGGTAATGACGCGGCGGAGGGTGATGTAGGGTCTCCTACTTTATGGCCGTATTTTGACGTAATTCATAAACACGCGTCGAAAAAAGATAATTTTTATCCCCCACATATATCTTACAGTATCGATGGGCTGCAACATTTATCCTTTGAATTCGATTCAACAGATGAATTGGAGCTAGAAGATAGCAGTCTAACGATTTGTTGCGATCGACCTCCACACCGCTATCATCGTACAGAGAGGGATAGGAATCGCAAAGACCGGGAAGCTCAAACGACTATACACAGTCGACTCCGATATCGTCGCATAGTAGTCGATTGGAAATACCAGAGTCTTTGACTAGTGCCTCGGATAATAGGCGAATAAGAAATCGCAGGATTTGTATGAAACTTCTTTTGATTTTCAGTTGGATTTTTATAACAAAACATACAATGGTATAAATTGAATATGCGGTTTACAAAGAAATTAGAAGAAATTTATATTACATTTGTAATTTATTAACAGCTGTTCGTGCTGTTGTAAATTAGCGTAAAGCTCAAAATAGGACGTGCAACTTTTCCAAAATTGTATAAGCAAATAAATAAATAAAAAATAAAGATTTTTCGACAAAAATCGATTTACTCATACATGAATCTGGCCCCAGATAAATGCCTCATCCCGATTATGTATTAATGGGAATACGGATGAAGTTCAGAAATAGTCCTACGAATCAAATAAAATCATCTGTTAGATCTGACAAATTTAAGCAATTTTTTTAATAGAAAAATTGCTTGAATCCGTTTCGAGAAATTTGTTTTAGTTTTCGGGATAGAGTATAATTTGAAGGTATTTACCTTTTACTTTTTGGCTCAAAGGCCTTTTGATGGTTTTAGTGAGGACACATACCTTTTAATAAAGAGTCTTTTTTCGGGCTATCTACACATATGACCGATGCAGGCTCTAGTATAGACTACCCGGGCAAAAATAGTTGTATACTAATAATTATTTTAGCAATCATTTTTAGTTAATTTATATGCAATAGTCAATAAAAAATAAGTAATTCTACGATGTCAAGAAGTACGAACTGTGAAACTCTCAAATTGTCAAGTATGCGAATTTTAAATCTAATTGGCCAACCCGGGTGGACGGGTATTGTCGCAAGTGTTTAAATAGTTTTCAAGTATAATACACTTTTTGCTCAGATTACACGGTACTCTAAATAAGTGTACATGTCCATTTCAGCAATTTAAAATTTACATACGGGGTACCTTGCTACATTCATATTTTTGGGTCATGATTAAATATCTATAAAAATTAAAATTATTTCATATCCATTTACATCGCAGAAATTTATATTTATAAATAAAATATTGCTTGCTTACATGTGTAATGTGTATAATAAACGCATATTCAAAGTGTCATAAATGGTGATACGAGATATTATCGCAGACTTGATGCAATCAGTTGGATGTTATACAAATTTCCAAATATAAGAATATCTATAAACAACTAATTACATAAAGTTATTGATATACTAGAAATAATTCCAATATAATCGTGATTGAATTAATAATTTTTTTTATTTAACGTAAATAAATTTAATAAGATCACACACAGCAGCATAACGCGCTTTCAAAAGTACGCATTGCATTGTGATTTGAAATACCTTAAATGTTAACCTTGTAAAGTAAAATTTTGGATTGGTGGTGTCCCTCGTGATTTATATCCGTTTTAATGTCCATGATTAACCGTGGTCGAAACCCTTATTTTGACACATCGATGTCCTTTTCAAAATTTATTTATATTTCTACATTGAAATTAAAATTGAAACTTATTTTTCACTTGTCTCCAAATAAAATCTTTAATTTTAGAAAACGAAGATGAAGAAACCGAAAACAACAACTACAACAAACCTGTAAAAAGAAAAATTAATTTTTGATTGTAAAAATTGATAATAAATTTTTATATTTTTAATTCAAATATATTAATAAATCGTGACTAATTATATTAATTAAAATAAACAAAAAACCTTTAAATATAACAAAGACGTTTACAGGTAAAACAAATATATCGTAATTAATTATTATCGATCGATTAGAATTCTGTTTTTGTATGGACGGATGTAAATAGTTACGTAAAGTGGATTTTAGGAAATTTTATTGAATGGGGCTTATAATTAGAGAAGAAGTTTGATAACGCTCTGCTAACAGTTAGTCCATCATTTCGACATTTACTAATTTACATAGTAAAAGTGAGCATAATAATAATTGTTAATGGCCACCCCAAATAAAGATGGTACACAAGGGATGATTTACGATTTCTAAATTTTAAACAAAAAATATTTATTGTATTTAGAGTTAAATACGGGTACAGTTAGAAAAATATGAAATGTCCAAGGTAATACAGAACAATATATAAGATTTTGCAAAATGCATGTAGCAAACAATTACCCTTTTGCTGCACCACATGCTAGCTGTAAATTTTTTATTACCCCATTCGAGGAATTACCACTATTTACAACTCTTTTGTGCAATTATGACTTATTGAATGCTGCCTGCGGTACATGCATTGGGATATTTGAAAAATGTTAAATGTAACAAAAAAAATGTAATACCGAACAATTTTGTTGACCATTCCAGGCCAAAATCTTAATTTATTGATATTGATAAGAATTTGAAAATGTAATTTTTTCGTCAATAAAAAAAATATAAAAAATTATGTAACAACGACGACACATAAATTAAATACTATCAGTAATTTCAGGTGACATTGGCGCCTTAATTTATTTTTCTTCATCCCTTATTATTATTATTGTTATTATTGCAGTGAATCTTCTTAACTTATGGCTGATTTTTATCAATTAACATTTCATTCATGATTTCTCTTAGCTGTTCCATGTTCTGTGCGTACATTTTCATTTCAAACAGACATAAACTAATGGTAAAGGGAAGATGAACATATTTCAAATTTTAATGTTGGTAACATATATTACATAACATAGAATTTTTAAACTTCCGCAAAATATAAAATGTTTGAATTTATGATTTAATGTGGAGACATCATAAATTTTGTGATTCTAATCAGGCTCGTCCGGATTTTGGTACTCGGGTAGAGGTATACATAAAGGATCATACGATTTTTTTATTTTATTTTTGGTATTCGAGGCGAGATACTCAATTAAACTTATTACGGAAAAAATATTAAACGATTGATGATCACCAGCGACACAATAATATGGTTAAAGGGAGACACAATTTTAAGGCGCCACACATTTAGCGTTGCTGTTACTTTTTTCGTGTAAGTCTTTGCCCATTTATTATGATGATATTTTTGTAAGTTTGTCGTTTTCCAACTGCGTTTTTATGCAATCAATAAATAATTTTCTTTGTGTATGTGTGTGTGGAGTAAATTTTTTGTTAAATATTTTTTTTGTGATTTAGTTGGTTTTACAATACAATTTTCTGAAAGAATTTTATAAATTTCAAATCCCACCGAGACAAAATGATTGAAAAGCTTTAAATCGTAGAAAAATAAATAAATATATTTTATATTAAGTACAGTGTGATTTGTAAATGTACATTCACTGCGCAAACCTCCCAGATTTAAGATGTTAACTTTAGACATAAAATAGAAATTGTGTTGTGTTATTTTATAATGAATACAAAATTTAAGATAAATAGTGATAAGTGGATTTTATAATTTATAAATTCATTTAGTAAAAAAATGAGCAAAACATTCACATGTCTATAGGGCAGTGGGAAGCTTTTGCTAAAATTATGCAACAAGCCTATAAGCGTTTGTGCGTATCAAAATAATACCTGTTTAAAGCGGAATTCAATGTAACCATTAATTTATTGACACTTTCTGTAAATTATTGGCAGTTAACATTAAAACAGTCGACAGAAATTATAATATACTTATCGTGCCATTGATCAATATTCTTCTTAAACTGAGGTAAGTAAAAGATCAAAAAAACTGAAAAATGTATATCAGTGGCGCATAAATCATCTGAAATACATTAGAAGGAATTATTGTAGTAGAAAAAAATAATCGCAGAGGTCATAATCCAAACTCGGGTAAAATAGCAAGAATTAGAAAGAATGTAACAAGCTCCAGAATCAGGAAAATCTACCTAATTCAATTTTATAGGAACAAATTTAATGAGAATTCTCAGGACCAAACGAAATATCCTTGAGATCTAAACACAGCCTCAGTTATATGAACTATTAGTTGAGAATCACATTATTGAATCCAGGGATGGGAACAATTTATAGAATTCTGAGGTATATGGAGTGTTAGTTGAATTTCACTTCAGTTAGAAAATATAATCAATCGTCAATCAGCAGTATTTTAGTATACGAAAGGTATTTTATTCGACGATTATCTTAAAAATAAAGACCATCAATAGCGAACAATACAGAGCATTATTGGTACGTTTAAAGGAAGAATAAGCGAGAAAAACGGCCCCAATTGCAAAAGTAGAAATTGTTCTTTCAACAAGACAATGTACCGTTTCATAAATCGTTGGCTGAAATAGCAAAATTGAATGAATTAAAGTTTGTATTGCTTTCCCATGCACGTTTCCGGATAAAGCTCCCATATCGACTACTACCTGTTTGCAGTTCTCCAAAAATACTCAAAGGAACGAGATTTGTGTAAAATGCTGAAGTCAAAGCTGAAACAAACGCATATTTTGATGCCAAAAATAAATCGTTTTACGAAAATACATCGAATTATTAGAGCAGCGAATAAAGTGAATTTTGCCAAAAATTGTTTTTTTGTTAATAGTCAAATATACAAAGAATTTATAGGCCAACTAAAATATCACCAGGTATTAAAATACCAATTCAGATATATGGGGTAACCGTAGGGGATTATGTTCCCCACCCAGAAGCGAGAACTACGAGTACTTATAGAATTTGGTATACTATGACGAAATATAATGTTTTTTAGACCAACTGGTACATCTCTAGATATGTAAACACCACTTTAGTTATATATGCAGCATTAGCTGTGGACCAAATCAGTTATTAAAAATTATCAGGACCTCCCCATCCATAGGTGAAGCAACTTCTAGAATTTTGAATTATTACCAAATGCAAAAAATATTATCAGGCCAACTGACAAAACCACAAAGATCTAAACACAACCTTAGTTATGGGCGATATTGAATGGGAACCATGTCTGTTACAAAATATAATTAAGAGCCATTTAGGGGTAGGGACAATTTATAGAATTTTGTACTAAAACCAAATAAAATTAGAATTCTTAGGTGAACTGTGATATCACTAGAGAGCTAAGCACAACGTCGATTAATGAAGATTTAGGAGGATAATCAAAATAATTTAGGCAACGCTAGAGATCTAAACACAATTTCATATATGGGCTATTAGTTGGAAACCATATCAGTTAGAAAAAAAGATTAGGATGTCCCTATCCAGGGGCGGGGGTAAATTATAAAACTTTTAATCATGACCAAATGTAATATGAATGCTTATGCCAACTGAAATATGCCTAAAGATCTAAATACAAAATAAGGTATATGGAGTGTTAATTCGAGCATTATCAGTTAGAAAAAATAATCATGAGCTCCTCATCCAGGCATTGGAACAATTTATAATATTTTATTATATGACTAAATAAAACAATTAGCGTTAAGTGAACTGAGATAGCCTTAGACGAATATGGAGTAATTATGGACCACGTCAGATAGAAAAAATAATCAGTAAAGGTTGAGAGAGGTTCTGTTTAAATCTCTAAATTGTCCCTACTGCTGTATGGGGAGGTCTTGAATATTTCAGATTAGATGAACACCGACTATGCCTGAGGTTGTGTTAAAATCTTTTGGAATATCTCAGTTTGCCTAAATTGTTTTTATTATATTTGATCAGAATACTAAATTCTATATATTGTTCTCCATCCTAGGCTCCTGATAATTTTTCTAACCAATTTGGTTCCTATTTACTACTCAGTTTACCTGAGGTTGTGCTAGATCTCTAGGGAAATCTCAGTTGGCAATAGAATTTTTGTTATTTTGGATTATTTTCAAATAAAACACAGTAAAATTACAATAATTTTATGAACATTTATTTGAATCGGTAAATCAATGTTTGCCATTTTCTTTTTAAAGATTATTTCATGTAAATGATTTTTTAAGGTCCACTGACCAAAACTTCCACACTGTGGCAAGTCGTTCGGAGTCAGTTGTCGCACGAGCTGTATTTTGTATGCCTTCAGACCAAGATCCTTGCGTAAAACCTTATACGGACTCAAATAACGCAATCCCAATCGCTGTGCCTTGCGCGAATGATGGACATTTTCTCGTCTTCACCAACACTAGCTGATACAGCAGCAATATTCTCCTCTGTACGCACTCTACGCATACGAATTGGCGGATTAATGCCCAATAACGTGAAATTGGTGCGAAATTTTACACAATGGTTTGAATTAGTTACTCAGTGCAATTATGACGACAATAAAATGGCCGAAGAGCGCGAAACACATTTTTCATTGAACACGAATCTTGATAATAAAATTCAATAATTTGTTAACGTTGTTCGGATATAAGTCTTTCCATGAAGATGTAACTAATCACGTGCGATGTGGCAAAAACATATACAGAAAAACCAAAAAGAAAAAATCACCTATTATTTGGTCATAAAACAAAATTTAATAAGTCGCTCCCATCACTGGATTGGAGTTCCTGATTATTTGTTCTAACTAAAACGGTCCCCTACTAACGCCCCATATACTTGGGTTGTGTTAAGGTCTCTAGGGATATTTCGGTGTTCCTAAATATTTTTTTTACTTTGGTCAAAATAAAAATTCTATAAACATGCCTACCCCTGGATGGGCTGCTCCTGATTACTTCTTTTAACTAAAATTGTTTTATTTCTAATGCTTTATATACCTGAGGTTGTGTTTTAATCTCTAGGAAGTTTTCATTTGATTTAGTCATAATACAAAATTATCTCGAGGTGAAAAGTAATAAATAAAGTAATATTTAGATATCAGCCAGAGTAACCTTAAATTTCATAGTACAAAACTATAAATACTGTCCCACCCCAGATGGGGAGCACCTGATATACACGAGTTTGCGATTTGCTCTCTAAGCATATCTCAGTTGGCCACTTTTATTATATTTGATCATAATATATATTTTTAAAAATTGTCCCCACTCCCGGATGGGGCTGCTGATTAATTTGTCTAACTGATCCGTTAGGACTATAACGGATACCAAATATACCCGAAGTTGTGTTAAGATATCTAGTGATATCTCAGTTGGCCTAAGAATTTTTATAAGTTTTGGTCATAGTTCAAAATTCTTTAAACTATCCCTACCCCAAATTATCCCAATCCCCTTGGATTGGAGCTCCTGTACTCATGACTATTTTTTAACGGATGTGGCTCCAACTGACATTGTATGTATCTGAGCTCTAGGTATATTTCATTTTCAAGAAGCCTTCTTTAAGAAGAATTAATTTTAAGAACTCATAAAGAAGTCTTTCATTAGTCATCGTTCCCTGAATTTAGATAAATAAATATGTACAGTAAGTTTGATAATTAGTAATGTAATGCACCTTTCTTGGAAGTTTAATTAAATTTTTAAGGTAAATTAAACATTCATGTAACGAAATAAAACGGTTTTGTATTATCCAGTTAATTTTAATTGGATTTAATGAATTCAATAAAACTATTTCAATAAAGTTCCGTCTTACCCAGGTGACATTACTAAAACAAACACAATTAATAAAACTAGCAAAAGTTTTGTATTTTCTATACATTCGTCTCAATGCTAATATTGTGTATGGTAAGTTCCTTTCAATTGACCCGAGAGGTGTTTTGATTTTGGATTAGATTTTGCCCTTCTGAAAACGGATGTGTACTCTTATAAAAAATAAAAACAATGTAGAAGCAAAATACAACAGTTCACTCGGCGGTTTTAGTTCATTTATAAAACAACGAGTGGTAAATTATGCATCCCAGGTTGCTTCGAAAATTTCAAAGCGTCAAAAAGTCATAAATAAATACGTTGTGCAGCTTGTGTGCGATTCAATATTGCCCATCGCTGGAAAGTACTCTATACTATACCCCTACCCCTACGTTAAATATCGAAATATTTCCTAAACCTAAAAATATGTTTTAGCATTAGTGAATATGCTATAGAAAAATAATATATCAACTTCATTTGGACCCTCAGATTATTCAACAAAATTTGATCAACTGAGATCAATATTTTTAGATCATGCATGATCCATTCAAGATGTACAAGCAATTTGAAAAAATTCTCTTCACACAAGGCTGAATAATATAAAACCACCTCAAGTCGAGATGGATACATAGTCTTATTAAATTCGCTTGCAATTAACAGAAGAGCGATGATGAGGGAGTGAACGGTTAAGAAGGAGTTTTGTAAAATGCGAATGAATTAATATTCCTTTCTAGTATTCCTTCCATGAAAAAAATTAAAATTGTAGATTACATGACAGTACCTGCATACACTGTCATGTGTAATCTACAATTTTCATGAATGAGTTGATAGGGATTATAGAAGGGATCAATTTAGCAATGACACAAGAGAGTAGAAGAGTAGGGTTGTTTTCTGACTCCCGGAATGGGTTGCAATTAATTAATCGGGGTGAAGGATCTCACGACAATGTGTAGGTAGTAATGCAGAATGAGTACCTTCTATCTTGTGGAAGTGAGATACCTTCAAACCTGCAAATAGAATGTAATGAAAGAGCCGGAATGCTTGCCAAAAAAAATTGTTTCGAATATTTCAAGTAATTTTGTTGAGAAAACAATAAAGAGAATTTGTTGTAAAATATCAGATGAAAGGAAAGAAGTACTTACAGTTATTTAGTTCTCCTTTGAGCCAACCTCTCTTAGGAAAGAAAGGAAATACTAGAGTGCTACGAATGATGGGACGTTTGAGATTAAATCATGGAAATTTGAAAGATAGCTTGAAGAAACGCAATTGTATTGGGAGTAAATTATGTGGAAACTGTTTGGTTGTGAAGGACATCGAACATCTAATTCTTAAATGTTCTGTATAATTAGAGCAGATAATTGTTCGATGGTCTCTTGAGAGCAAGAAATTACTGTATTATTAAAAATGGGTATGAACGTATATGTGTATGAATTTTTTAGAATGGTCCAGATGAGTATGAAAGGTAAAAAATTAAACCTATTAGATGTTGACACTTATGGCAAGCCGAATATGCATTTCGACCCTTTTTTGTACAAAATTGGCAACGAGAACATGATCTGTTTCTTGTTTTGATACTGAGCACACTCGTTGCAGTAGTAACTTCCATTGCACTAGAGAGTTCCAAAACAATGGTCGCTCCTACCAGTGGATGCGATAGCATGAGTGTGTCACAAATTGCTGACAAGCTCCAACGTCGATGTAACAGGTTTTTTGTTATTATTTCTTGGTGGACAAGGTCAGATCCAAGTTACTTCAAAAGCAAACGCATCTTTGGGGTCTATATTTCCAAATAGAGCAAACGACTAACGATTTGTTTTGCGCTTCTTTTGTATATGCTCCTATTATGGTTCTCGCCTCACCATCGCTTCACCACTCTTTCGCCGTGATACTTAGATTCGTGTGAGCAATATTTTAGTATTATGGTTCTCACCTTTATTTTGGCGAGAGAGTATGTGTCGCCGCATTATTTTTGGTCGTTATTTGTTCTTGGTATTATGATTCTCGCCGTGAGAGCGATGTGAAAGAGTGATGTGTAAAAAACGATCGCCTAAAATTTTTAGGTGATGAATGTGAATACGAATAAAGTTTTTGAAGGTTACAGGACGAATAAAAAATAATGGCTACCAGCGATAATGTAAGTTTTTTTCAATAATTTTTACGCTTATAAATAATTTGTTTACCAATTTTATATATATGTATATTATATATATAAATATAAATATATATATATATATATATATATATATATATATATATATATATATATATATATATATATATATATATATATATATATATATATATATATATATAAGCGTATCGAAACCTGTTTTTTTTCATTATGAAAAGATATCATTTGAAGTAACTTTTTAGCATATCAGCGACAGTTCAAATGTTGTGCGCGATCTAGCACAACCCTTTGATCCTGGTTTCCTTTTTAAGCTATATTGGCTAGTTTTCCAGTATACACCTGCATATTCCAAGTGAACTTCGCTTTACTATCACATAAAAACCAAATGTTTGTACCATATTTTGTAGGCTTAGGCGGTACTGCAAAAATGGGCAGCGACCGCGAAAACCTTTACACTGTTCACTTACAGTTACCTTTTATATTGAATGCACAATAGACCGGATAGTGAAGTTGCTACTAAAACTTTACTAACTGAAAATGATGTCATTTAGTAAAATTTAGGATAAACTTCATTACAATCAATAGCCGCATTATCACGAGTAATCATTTTGAATTAATTTGTTTTTCGACATTGTAGCTCATGTAGCATGTTATCAACCCGTAAAATATCAACAGATTCACCATGACATCTATAAACACCAGCCTAAATTAAAATACCTATATATGCTTGAATGGTGATATCATCAAACTTGTTCCAGTTTTTACCATAGGTTCGTTGGCCCTCTAAATTGAGATTATGCGACTATTTTTCTCATTGAAAATGACAAGCATTTTTCAAAGGCGGGATTTGTATTTTATTCACGACGCTGATTATCGCGTTATACCAGGCCTTACACGAATTATATTTTAAGCGCAGGCTACTCCAAAACTGTTGGGCAATGCCAGTTTTAATATATAACAGTTTTATCTTTTGATACGAAGGAAGTGTTTCGATTAGTTGATGTAATCCATAATCACTCCGTAATGTTCATTTGGTTCGGGCTGATATTCTTCTCTGAATCAGAAGCAAAATCTACTAGAACGTGCCGCCACCTTTTATAATATTTATATGTAGGAGAATAAAGCTAAGACTTGCACAAGATTTGGAAATTGATTAATTTTCCATTTACCTGTTATGTCACGTTTAAGTATAGAAAATAATCACCAAACTTATCCCAGGGAAACTAGTATTCATTCTTGACTCGAACAACACAAAATCACTGGTGCCTCAAACATATCACATCTAGATTAAAGATAGGGTGCTTTGTTGTATTTTTGTAGATGTAGTATAAAGTAGCACAAACTGGTACAGACCACTAGACACAGTATATGAAAATATATGCCATTAGAGTTGCGTCTCGCACGTGTCTTCGGTGCACTACGACTTCGGATAAATGTCAGAGTGAAATTTCACCCGAATGTCGCTCACGTATTTTATTAGAACCACTGGTTACGTTTGCAAAGCTAATTGATAAGGGGTGGGTGAAATTTTATTCGAAGAGAATATCAGGGCTTCCAATTCGTTTAGAATTCGTATTTCCACTGGTTTCTACTGATGTGCTTCTGGCACCCAAACTTTAGGGTTTTTACGTTTTTCACGTTCCGCTCTTTAGGAAGTCAAATTTTATTATATTTACTTCAATTTTTGCTATTATTATTAGCCTTAAAACTGTCAATTGGTTATGTGCAGCATACAGATATACGAGTAGTTGAACTAGCAAAAATGTGATTACTGCCACATTGTAATTAAGTTTTATTTTACTTTACCGCAATTCGAGTAGAACAATAATTAGGGAGTTATTTGCCACATCGATATTTTCTTAATGTCCTTGGATTGCCTTTTATACACACATTTTGGACCAAACGGTGGTACAAATTGATATACTTCGAACGCCAATGCATCCATCCCAGTACACCATTTTCCGCAAGGTGTCATTCTCCAATCGCCTATGTAGCTTTAAATCGCACTGTAATTTTTAAGTCCAACGTTGATTACTTTTCATGTTGTGATTTTATTTTATTGTTATTTAATTTCTGTGTTTACGTAAAAATTATAATTTAAGATCCACCTGATGTTCTGGAAAAATAATAAAATAATATTTCTGGTAATATCTCCTATAATCGAGCATTTTATAATTAAATAAATAAAAAGCAAAACATTAATAGCTTTTTTACAAGAAAATTAGGGACGACGACTGCACACAATCGTGTCTTTGATCCTGTATGTGACATAGTCTAGCTGCCAATGTAAAATAAATCAATCACTTTTAATAAACGCATTAACGAAAAGACAGGCCATAAATGGTTGAAATTATTTTCCATCACACACAGTGACACATGAAAAATGTAATTTTTCCGCCGTAACATGAAAATGGTAAATTTCTTATGTTGCGCGCATGTTCATTCAATTTATGTATTATTTTTTAACTCTTGAGTTCTTTTGTCCAAAAGGAATTTTTTATGTTGTTACTATTTTGTAATTAAATAAATTTTAATTAAAATTGTCGATCATAAAAATGTTTCTTTATTTTAAATCAATCAAGTTAAATGGCTCCTTACCACAAGACGAAAACGTACAATTATGTACAGCATTTATGATAATATTAACAATAGTACGTAAACCAATAAAAAGAATTGTCTAGGTTTCTGGATTAATTTTTATTGCCTCGTATACGTGATGTATAGCCTGGACTAATAGAAGGGTCAGTCTGTTGAATTTTATTCGTCTACCACCGGGTCCAACAAATTTTACCAGATCAGATAATGTGGACCTCCTTTAAATATGAAGTACGAATAATAAGAATTCTCACGATGAATCTGTGGCCGTAAGTTTGATTCAAATCTTAAATTTCTGTTTACGAATGAATCATAAAAATATTTTTTTAATGATTTATACTAATAAAAAATCACTTTAACCGTCCGTCTGTTGGATTTGTATAAAACGAATAAGATGACTCAACCTGAAGCTTATCACACAGAAAATAAATTACAGAATTTTTAATAACTCAATAAATTTCTGAAGACTTATTTCTAACAAACAAGAAAATTAAATATATACGAGTAATATATATAATGATCCTTTTAAAACTAATAATTATAAAATAATAATAATTATTAGTATTATTTTTATTGTTTCAGATTTGTACCTCCACATGAGATTTATTACAATTTGTGATTATAAATTTTAGTTTTAATTTTTTAACCCTAAGACTCGTCGTACATATTCCTATAATATACTGATGCGTTGGGATGTAAAGGGTTATATGATAATAAAACAATATAAAAATTATTATATTAAATCTCTTTCTATATATGGTACAGACATGGTTTGTATATTTTATTGATAATAATTATTTTATTTTACTGGAATTTTATTTTTCGAATTTAATATTTTTTATTTTAAATCCTTGTTTGTTTTATGATAGATAAATTATTTATTTTATATGTGAGTATAATAAATAATAAACAGATTATTTATGTTACAAATAAATCGTGAATTTATTTGTTTGATGAAATTTTTAGTTTTTAATTTGTTTGGCGTCGCCAGATTAAGTGTTTGTTTGAGTACTAAAAATTTTAAAAGCTTTTACTTTAATTTACTTTTTAATTTTTGAGTAAATTGAGGTCGTTTGGACTAACTTCAACATTTATTAATTTTTACAATGTAATAGGTATTTTTATTGGTTTAATAAAAATTTACCAACAACTTTAATTCACCGAAAAAACAATTCACCGAAAACGGTAATGTACCGAAAATATTTCAAATGCTTCGCATATTACTAAAGCGAATAAATCGCAACAATAAAATTAATTTTTTCTGTTTTAATTATTATTTTTTGCTTTGTTAATTACAACTGAGACTGTGCACATCTAGCAATTTATGTTTCAGATTTACAAATTTTACATTTCTTAAATAGTTCTGATTTGTTGGGGTGAAACCCAATGGTTAGTCCCAAAATTAATTAAACCTATTTAAAATATAATTTTAATTTGGTATGTTTACTAGGTCAAGTGGCCTCGTTCTTTGAAGGCTTCTTTCAACGACAGGGTTGTCTATCATATTGCGAATATAGAGGTTTCCATGTTCCTGGGGCCTTATTTCGTGTTTGGGGGCATGCTTTTCTGTTTCATCTGTGAAGGTCTTCATTTCTTGTGTACCACGGAGCATTTACGATGCTACGGAGAACCTTATTTTGAAACGTCTGTATCATTTTGGCGTTTGTTTGCTTAGTACATCCTCAAAGTTGAATACCGTAGGTCCATATCGGCTTCAGTATTTGCCGAAATAGCAACAGCTTGTTGTGTATCGTAAGCTCAGAGCCTCTACCTATGAGCCAATACATTTTTTGAACTTAATATTAAGTTCATCTTTTATCTTTTTGACATGCTCTCTCCACTAGAGCTTGGTATCGAGTGTTATGCCAAAATATTTAGCTTTGTTTGCATATGGCACCGGTCGTGAGTTAATTACTATCGGCAGATGGGACGCTTTTTGATATTAAAGTTAATTTGCGTGGATTTCGTCTCATAAAGCTTGATTCTACAGCGCTTAGTCCAGTTACAAACCGCATTGGGAATCTTCTGGAGTTTGCCCGTTGTACCAGCGACATTACTTCCAATGGCCATGATTGCTGTGTCATCTGCAAAGGTGGCTATGTTTCCTTCATCTGTTATTGGAATACCCCTTGTATAAAATAAATACAGTATTGGTCCTAAGACACTCCGCTGTGGAACACCGGCATTGATTTTCTTTAGTTCAGAGTATTCATCCTCATATTTCACACGAAAATGTCTATTGGATAAATAAGTTCTTAGTATAGCATAGGATTGCCTCGGCAGATCTCTGTGCAGCTTGAATTCCAGTTCACTGTGCCAGACTTTATCAAATGCTCGGGCGACGTCCAGAAATATGCTGGAGCAAACTTTTTTACGTTATAACGGCCATTCAATAATGTTGGTGATTCTAAGCATCTGTTCAATTCTGGAGTGCTTTTCCCTGAATCCAAATTGATGTGGAGGAATTAGTTGTCGGTCCTCAATTATTGGTTTAAGTATTTTTAGTAATAATTTTTCTAAGATTTTTGACTTAATTGGCAGCAATTAAATTGGCACGTATAATTTTTTATCGTTAGGCGGTTTATCAGGTTTTGCTATCATGAGTACTTCTGCTACTTTCCATTGCCACGGAACATATTTTAACCGAAAGCTTGCATTGATTATGTGTAATAGCTTACGAAATCCTTTACCTGGTAGAGCCTTGATTATTTGACAAATAATCAAGTCATATCCTAGGGCTTTTTTAACATTCATGCTGCTTTTTACTTCTTTTTTTAATTCTTTGAGAGTTACTGGACGTATATCAAAATCATCTACCTTTTGGATTGACATTATATTTGCATTGGCCGTTTGCCTTGGTAGTGGTTGAAAGGTATCCTCGAGATACTCTGCAAACAGATCAGTCTTCTCTTTAAGACCTCTTGCCCAGGTTTCATCCTCGCTTTTAAGTAGTGCAACTTGCATTTTGGGTCTTTTGAGTCCCTTCGTCGTCTTCCACAGAAAATAATCAACAATTTTTTCATCGGTTAGGGTAACTAGATATCTGTAGAGATTGGAGACTGTTTCCTAAATTCTTAAGAATTGAACTCTCTCTAACTTCTATTGGATAGGATATGTTAAGCTTCTTCTTATTTTGTATAATGGGGGTACTTGCCAAAGCAGCATAGTGAATTGCTTCATTGAATTATTCTAATTCATCTTCCAACTTGTGGGGATTTCCTGTGGGTACCTGAAGGTTGATTTTTTCTTCCATTACTTTACGAAAACGGTCCCAGTTTGTTTTTAAATTTGTTAATCTGGGTGCACTCTTCCTTTGAATTACCATTTCACTGACTGTCATGATAACCGGGGTATGATCCGATACTAGAGAATTACTGTCTTCAATATGAATGTAGTTCTGGGATATACCTCTTGCTACATAAAAGTCTATTAGGTCAGGTATCTTCGTTCCGTTACTGGGCCAGTATGTTGGGGAACCACAAGAGTAAAATTCACATTTTGATGTCTGCCCTGCCTGAAACAATCGTTTACCTTTTGACGTCGTAAGTCGTAAGATTCCCAATAGGTGTTTTTCGCATTAAAGTCACCTCCAATAATAAAATCACGTTCAATCGATTTAAATAGTTTAAGGTAGTCCTCCCTTTTCAAGTTATGCCGGGGCGGACAATATATTGCAGAGACAGTAAGCTGTCTGTTTTTAATTTGGATCCTTACAGTAGTGACTTGCATTGTTTCTTCTACGATATTTGATTCCAAATGGTGTTTTATATTTTCTTTTATTAGTAATGCCGAACCACCTCTTGCTCTTTCCGCTGGATGAATCGAGTGATGTAAGTTATAACCCCGTATTTTAACAAACGAAGATTTAACTAGATGGCCTTCAGATATTAAGAAAATGTCGATTTTTCCAGAATTTAAAAATATTTCTATTATTCGAATATGTTGCATAATGCCATTCGCATTCCAGAGTTCTATTTTGAAAGTTGTGTTCTTACTTAACATTTTTTGTTGGATTGCGTTGAGGGAGCTGCATTTTCTTCAGTTGATCAAGTATCATGTTGTTCAGATTACTTTGGTCATCTAGCCACTTTGTAATAGCTGCAATGCTGTTCATAATGTTTTCCATAATTTGGTTACGTTCAGAGCCCATATGTTTGATTGAACCCAAACCTTTCATTACCTGGGCAAGCGAACTTCATTGCCCTGTGTTGCTTGGTTGTTGGTTTTGATTCATCCGATTTGATATTGGAACCCTTCGATTTTCGTGATTTTCGGTTGATTTCTAATTTTATCTTTTAATTTTTGTAGTTGCTTAGCAACCTCACAGCCTCAATAATTAGCCGGATGTTAGTCCTTACAATTTGTACACTTGGCTGGCACATCTCTCCATATTGTACATGCCTGGGTAAAATGATTACCTGAGAATTTTACACATTTTGGATCCCGGCCGCAATATCTTTGGGTGTGATTAAATGCCTGACATTTCTTGCATTTGGGGTATGCGTGTTGTGGTTCTCCTCATTGGTTCGATTTACACCTTCATGTGAAGGATTCCTTTTATTCCTTTTATAAGTATCTGAGTCCAAAGTATTAATTTTCCAAACGTCATTATTTAATGCTGTTACCTTATAGTCTTTGTCAGTAACCGATTTCATCAGTGACTGATTTTCTGGGTAATTGGTTACACCCACAATATTTATTGGTGGGGTGATTTTTCTTTCGGTTGCACCAAATTTTGCGTAATGTTCTTGGTAGATTTACTACCTTTTGGTTGTTTGGCTTTAGGTAAAGCATCTTTTGATTCTGGACTAGATTGTCCGCTACCATTGGATTGCTCAGCCTCAGGCGACGATTCAGCTTTTCTTTTCTTACTCTTCCTGGGCTTTTTATTCTTTAGGATCCAGTCCGTCTCTCTTTGTAATTCATATTCATCAGTGGAATAGATGAGTTTGTCTGGTTCAATGCTTCCCATATCGCAATCTTCTTTTAAATCCCGATTCATTTTTAGGTTTTCATTTTATTGGTTTAGATACTCAATTTCTTCGCTTAGCTTATCAAATAATGGCTCCATATGACGTGGGTAACAGCAGCAGGGAAACTTTCGAATTTTAAAATGAAACTTTGCATACCGATTAAGCTTAATTTGTGCTAATTAGTGCTGACGGGAAACAATTAGTGCTAGTCCAGGAGCCGAAAAAACGGGAGAAGAGAGTTTCAAGTTTCGCCTGAAACATGGATCACAGAAATATAATTTTCAATCATAAATCGTGGAAAACCAAACCAGCCCCTGAAAGATACTATATTTAAAAAAAACAGATATATCGTTCAATAATATTTGTGTTGAGCAACAAATTAAACAATAGAAATAAAATGTTCTAAAATCCAAATCATAAGCAATTTAGATAGTATATTCCAGTCAGGTATGTTCATTGCCATCCCAAAAATATAGTGACTGAATTTGTGGTAGTCCAGAATTGGCCCAATTCCATTGAATAACAACGACCGTTGAATGAACAATTTTGTGGCAAAAAGTGTTCTAGAAACCAATGAAGTTGGCGCTTTTAATTGCATATTCCTATCAGGTATGTTGATTGCCATCCGAAAAGTATAGTGGCTGAATTTGTGCTAATCCAGAATTGGCCTAATTCCATTGAACAACAACGACCGTTGAATGAACAATTTTCTGACAAAAAGTGTTCTAGAAACCAATAAAGTTGGCACTTCTGATTACATATTCCTATCAGATATGTTCATTGCCATCCGAAAAATATAGTGGCTGAATTTGAGCTAATCCAGAATTGCTGAGAACACTTTACGAGATTTAGTTCTTAGTCCCCTTATGTTCTGGTAGTACAGGGACACTTAGAGAGACACTTTTTAACGTCGGTACGGTTATGGAAAAAATAAAGTCAAAAGTCACAGCTTTAACCACTGTGTCGTTTGGCCAAATTATCAAAAATTACCGGTGTGAAGTACTTAACGTTAATGAAAAGTGTAGCTACACATTTTAAAGAAAAGTGTAGTCTCAAAAGTGTAGATACACAAATTATCAAAAAGTGTAGCTGCAAAAGAAAAAAATTGGAATTCGAAATACGTGGTTTAATTAAAATTATTGAGAATCATAATACTACACTAATACCTGAGTAATACCTTATTTATAAAAAAAATAGTTTTAAAGTCTTTGGCCAAATTCACTTAATTCTTTCTTAATTCAAAAAATCATCGGAACAAGGAGTGCCGAGTGTGGAATTTAGTGTTTTCAATTTAGCATGGTGTCTAAAATGTGTACAAAAAATTTCAAGAAAATTTGCATGTTGTGATTAGCGATATGGCGCTACACATGGAAGCGTGTAAAATACGCTTCCAAGTGTAGCGCCATATCACCAACCACAACATGCAAATTGTCTTGTTCCGATGATTTTTTGAATTAAAAAGACTTTAAAATTATTTTTTTTATAAATAAGGTATTAGTGTAGTATTATGATTCTCAATATTTTTTGTTTATTTTTAATAATTTTAATTAAACGACGCATTTCGAATTCCAAATTTTTTTCTTTTGCAGCTACATCTTTTGATAATTTGTGTATCGACACTTTTGAGTCTACACTTTTCGTTAAAATGTGTAGCTACACTTTTCATTAACGTTAAGTACTTCACACCGGTCCAGAAATTTGAAAAAAAAAATAATTTGAATACCTTTCGTCTTACAAAGAGTATTGATTCACTTCTTCGACTTAATTATTGTTATACATAATACCTGTAATTATTTAATTTATATAGTGTCAGTTGAAAACAAGCAACAATAATAATACAGTTAACATGTAAGGAAGTATATAAATTAATCAACTCGATACATAGAAGACAGTTTAATTTTTATTTAATCAATGAACATAGAAAATACACAGAAAACCACCACGTCGTTGACTGCACCTTCGCAATCATAAATTAAGATAACCGAACCAATCCTATTAATAAACCTAATAATTATTCATCAATGAAATTATTATTATTTGTTATGTACATTTCAATCAGATTAGATCGCCGAGGTAACAACAACAACAAGACTAATACACAATCTGTCTCTTTATATGAGTTGCACTTCATTCAATTCAATTTTCCAGTATCGCGTCTTTAAGACAAAACTAAAAAAATATAAAATAAAGTTACATGATCACGTTCAGCACAAAGTGTTTTGTATATAAAGCGAGAAAGAGACTTTTAGAGCTCACATACGTGTATTATAACTTTCTTATTTATGAATTCAGCAAGCGTTACCAAAGGTACAAAATATTATTTTGTGCTGATCAATTTCTAACGATTATATTGTTTTATTATATTATTATTTTATAATAATATTTATTTATTTTATTTTATATTTCTTATTTTTTTTTACATAGGCGAGTCAATTTAAGAACAATGAAGTATTTTTTATTTTATTTATGTTTGATTATTTTCGATTGATTTGAAAGGTGGGAAGCATGAATATATAACGCGCTATTAAAAAGACATTATGCTTGATGGATTTAAGTTATTATGATTTAATTGAATTCGCTACCACGTAACAGTTTATAAAATACAGGTGGCTTACGATATACGATCTCGCGCCGGGGTTCTTATATTATAATAAAATGAAAGTATTATATGGACATGTATCGACATATAGATCATATATAAGTCATGAGCACGTTCCATATCGTACATTTAATGTAATATTTCATAAATTTACTGAAACATATTTAATTATCATCGCGCATATGATGATTTTCCATATACAGAAATGCATTCTGTAAAAGGTGCTTCATAAAATGTAATTAAAATCAACTAAAATCGAGAAACATTCCATTATAAATAACAAAATCGACTCGGTTTGGAAGATCATAGTTTTTCTGGGTGGCCCAATTCCTCAAAAAAGTATTATTGATATACGCAGCTCAGCAGATACAAAAATATCAATGCAATTATGAATCAGAGACCTTGTAGTTTACGAGTTTGTTTGAATAATGCATTTAGCAACAAAAAATGTTCAAAGCTCTCATAAAATCGTCAAAATCGTCTATCTAATTTTTTTTACCAAACCTGGCGAACATCATATATAAATAATGTACACAAAACTATAAAGTTGACCAATGGCTAACACCAACTTATATAAAATTGATTTTTGATGGCCACCGCAGTCGAAAATATTTTCTTTTTCTGCATGTTGCTGTAGTTTCGCTTTTTTGTTGCCGAAATCGTTGCAATAAAAAATGAATCTATTGCGCGACATCGAATTTTGTCAGTATACGAAAAAACCTTACAGGTTTAATATTTGTTCACAAAAAATTTACTGACGGAAGTTTATTTAGCCAATATCTAAGATTTGTCAAGTTGAATCAAACGAACAACAAAAAAAATATTAAAGTTCAAAAGGAAAACTGTGACAAGAACGATTAAATGACAAAAATGTTCGTCGTTATTATAATCATCTGCAACCTCCATTGTCATCATTATTATTTTTATTATCATTATTATTATATTTTATTATCATTATATTTTCATTTGATATAAAACAAAACAAAAAAACAAATAATAATGAAAAACATGTTAAGAAAATTCCAAAATAATCATTCGAAACGTAAACACAAAATAAAGTTCGCCGCGATTGATTTATTTGTCCGACAGAATAATTAAGATTGGCTTTTTGAGTATAAAATAAATTAAAACAACAAAAAACTATTTTTTATTGTGGTTTGATGAATTTATTAATATCGTTATTAAAAAACTAAAATATTAATAAAATATTTGACTCTATCCATTCAGACATTGATTGTACTTGTATATCTCAATCGTCTTCTAACCTAAAACCGTTGCGCACAGCATTATTATTATATATAGAGAATTTAATTAATTTGTTGGGCGCCAATCAACTTAATAAATTAAAAATTAAAAAATTTCAAATTCTCGATTGACATTTTGATTTGGGAATGTTAGATGCGCAGAACGTAAAGAAGTTCGCTCGCTAACAAAAAAATATTTTTTTTGATATCATGTCGACGTTTACCGCTTGGCATATTCACCAATATGTATAACTATTTCAAAATCAATAATTTTAATTATGGTTTTTGTACTTATTCACTATAAGGTCTTAACGATCTCTTTATACGCGAATTGTGAAATAAAATTTTAATATAAAATAATTTATTGTAAATTATTTTTATTGCGATAGTTGCATATTGGGATATAGGGCGGTCGGCGATTGATCGTCGTAGAGGAAGGACGTGTTTTTGTCTCTCCTTTAAATAAATAATTTAATTTATTTTAAATGTATTTTAATTAACTAATAAAAAGTATAATATTGATATAGTTGATAATTTTAATAAATAATAATTTCAATAATAATTTGCGTGAATTTAATAAGTGAAGTGAATAGTTGTACATATTGTATATTTTATTTTAATCTGTGTACGGTGCGCTTGTGATGGTATAGAATATGTACATAACAATTTTCGTTTATATGTATTTTGATACCGTTGCTTGAACGCAACGTACGCAGTGTATGTAAATCTTCAATATGTATGACTTTTTTGATTCCAATGGATGCCTAAGATAAGTGTTTTTCATTATTTTAATTGATATTTTTCTGAAATAAATTTTAATTATATAAAATATGTATTTAACTGTTTCGATTTGCGTAAACGTGTTAAGAGAGGAGCGTAAAATAAAATACCATTTCATTTATATGTTTTGGTTTAGTATATTAAATATATACATACATTTCTATTTTTTGTTTTTGCGCTTGTTGCGTGAGTGAGAACTAAGAATATATTATTATGATCATGCTTAGTGTTTTATAATTTATCCCTTCCAAGTTTCAACTAAAAAAGAATAAACAGGAAATAGACAAATAAAATACATAAAACAAAATTTTGAGGGGATAAATATATGACGAAATTGGATAGAAACTAAACAAGCATGATCGTGGTTATTCTGTACTTTTCGTTTTCTCCTTGACAGATGAATTCATTCATTCATATACACACCCATCCTCCGATTTACACGGTAGATTGGTTCCGCGGAAAACGTATTATCGCATTCATATATACAGATCCTTGTAGAAGTATAAATTAATAATTTATTAATTTGAATTTTAGGTTTTAGTGTAAAATTAAATTAAATTTCTTAAATTTCTTATTATTCTTGTTTTGAACGTGAAAATAATAATTTAACGAATTTTGGAACTCTAGTTTAGGACATGTAGAGGTAGGCGGCTGTGATCGAATTGGAATTGTTGGCTTAACTTTATAACTTTGCTATTTCTGCGAATATTTGAATATTTGGAATTACATGGAAGCTACGGAGTACATTTGAAATGCAGTCAAATTTGCTATATGTAGATAGTTTTTCGGGATCATGCACTTTTTAATTAAATTTTTTCTAGATTATTTGGAAGACTGTAAATTGGTAAAGGTTTTGGTTAACTTGTTCTAGGTTGGACAAATAATTATCGACGTATGTCGATTATATAATTTATAATTTATTTAATGCTGTTGTAGATATATATATGTGTGTGTGTATGTATATGTGTGTGTGTATGTGTGTGTGTATGTATATATATATATATGTATGTAATTTTTTTCTGATTTATTTATTTTATAATTAAAGCATTGAACCATATAATTGGGTTATTTGATTATCATGGATCCTACAGATGTGCTAGCTACTTATTATTAATTCTGTTATCTTACAGATTCCTGATTACTTTAATAGTTTTATTTAATTTTGGTTGAATTTGTTTAGGTATTGGGGATTCTAAAGCTGTAAAAACATTCATTATTAATACATTACCTTACAGATTCCAGATTAGCTGTTTTTGGAACCAGTTTTCGTTTGGTCATTTTCTATTTTTATAAATAAACATATTTGCATTAGATTAGGGATGACAAGGACAAGTGACTTTCATAAATATTTTTTTATAAATAAATCCATCAAATCAACAGACTTAGAAGTTAGGAAGGCCGTGCGTTCCTTTCCTGGATTCGATTTATTTTATTTGTTTTATGAGAACCAAATTAATTTAGTTAATACTAATCGTTACTTTACATTTATTTTATTCAAGTATAATTTTATTATATTGTATATATATTGTCCTAATATACTAATGAATTTTAGAATTATTTTGAATATAGTTCAAATAACTTTGGTTTCAGGAAATTCGACTGTAAGTTGCGGAGTTGCAGAATGATTAAATTAATAAATGTTTCAATTATTTAGGAAGCCGGAAAATATGAATGTAGAATTAAATTTCAGGAAATTTACAGATGCTTGTGAATTAATGCTTCATTGTAATTGCTGATTGTGTAGTTTAGAATTGTGTTGTCATTTTATTACTAACGACTTTACATAGGTGTCTGTAACGGGTCGAGTCAACCAATTTTGGTTAGGAAGCCGAAAAGTATTAATAGAATTAAATTTCAGGAAAATTCCAGATGCATGTGAAATAATAATATTTTTTCTTAGGTTGCCGTTTTAAAGAAGCAATTGTTGAAGACCAATACCATCGTTATCCATTAACCTATTAAGCCTTTATCCTTCATCTAGTAGATTAGAATTGTGTTGTCTTTGTGTTACTAACTATCGGCTATACCTAGGTGTCTGTAACCGGGCCGATTCTGTCCCACTTAACTAACCTATCCAATCCTTCGGTTTTGTTATGTGTAAAAAAGGGTGTACGGTGGACCCGGCGTCATCCGGGAACTCAAGCCTAAGAACTTGGTCGTACATTCAAAATCAATCAATCAATCAATCGATAGTTGCATATTGGGATATAGAGGGGAAGTAATGTAAGCTCCTTGTCTTTGCCATGTTTGAATTCAATACACTATATCAATATCAAATTTACAAATATGTGCATCGACAACATGTTGACATGCAATCTATTAATAATTGACACCCAACTTGTCTCGATATCAATATACAAGCTTCCTAAATAAACAAATATATTGAATATAATTTTAATTTATATGCATGTACAGTGATACAAAAAAATATTCGTTCGTTACAAAAGGTACATATAATCCGTGAGATTATATGTACACCCTTGATAGGACCCACCCTGTCAGACTATTTAGAAATTTATGGAAATGCTCATTTTAATCTAACCAGTCCAGTAACACCAATAAAGTTGGTATTATATCAGAAAATGAATAGAATGACTTTAATGTTTCTGGTGTGGGGTCTTTTCATAAATCACAGTTTTTAAACTCACTGAACACTATATGTCAAATCCATTCAAGGTGAGGTAATTCATAATCTTTTCCATAAGTTTATCATCAACTTTAGTGATACTGCTGAACGGCTCAGATTTAATGATTTGACCTAATGTCTCTATTTGATGGTTACATGATTTTTTAATGGTTCTGACAAATACTAACTCTAGAATTGGATCAATAATATTTTACCAGAATATCTGGGCGTCAACCATAAACAAAACTACCCAGAAGAATGGCCCAAAATTTAAAAATAAATTAATCTTGGAAACAATGTTTGGTGATTCATCGTTAGAAGCAGTAATTATCAAACGGTCGTAATGTCTTAAATATTAGGTTATTTCGCCAAACTGGAAAACAAGCTTATCAGCTACCAAACATAAGCAACAAACCAGTTCAGAGAGCAAAGTTGTAATTTCATACCTCTTCCCAGGGCGCTGTTATTTACTATATTCGGATAAAGCGGTATAGTAGAGACACTAGATGTTACGGCGAGTCATTGGCGCCCTAAAACCAAAACCAAATCTGCATCTCTTCTCTCCAGGTTGGGGCGGCGGAATTACTCGTCTGTCTTGTATCAAGCGCCTCACTATATAAATGTGTTCAAGATTAATGACTTATTATGAATTAAGAATAATGACGATTACTTATCCACACACTTAAGAAGCGGTTTGAGCAGAAAGCTGACAAATTTCCCTCATAGAAACAACTAACTTATGAACCCTATATAAAGACCTCATATTACAATATCGGATTCAGCTCAAACACACCCTCGGTATGTTCCAAAACCTTTCAAACCAGGCAACAAGTCACACATTAGATGGCTTTCTCATCCATCTTCGCGTCAGCAAGATATCAACATGCGGATATACACGGTCAGACTATGCACTAAGAAGTTTAATAACACGATCGTTAATGTACATTCCCCACCGAATATAAGCCAGATGTTATCAAAAAACTAATCTTTGTCGAGTTTGAGGAAGTTATTAATAGAATACCGCAAAAGTCCGTAGGAGTGCAGAAAATACATCGCACATCGGTCCTAACAGCTTGCCCCTCATCAGTAAGAACAACGATCGGATGCGTCACTAACCTGCCCATAATGTACAATTTAGATATATCAAATACGTTTTTCACAGAAGAGAATCGACAAAGTAACGTCGCGATAGAATGATGGAAGAATGGAGTACCTTAGAGGCCAAGAGACGCTCCTCAACAGAGATGGGCGTTTAAGTGACATTTACTAATTTTTACGTTCTCGGGTACACAACTCGTCGACAATGTCGACCTCACGCAGACAACGTCGATTACTCGTAGACAACGTCGAATATTCATAGACAGAGTCTGGTTCCAATTCTGCATGATGTTGGTTACCTTTATGTAATTACTGCAAAAAACTCGGCACTTTAGTTTGTCGCACATTTGTTCTAAAACAGAGTGAGTCGTTCATTTTCAGAGCAAATTCACTGCTCCCCAAGTTGTTTATAACAAACGAAATCGCATCTCGACGGTATAGAGCTTCTGCAGTTTACTTTATAGGCTGAAGTGTTGTCACTAAAACATCAATCAGTTTCCACTCTTCCTCTTCGAAATAAATAAATGAATTGAGATCAATTAAAGATTTTACCTAGACTGCTGTATTTTAATTTTCGAAATCGTTCGAGCATAATATAAAAACTATTCCATCTTGTCTTCACATCAATCAGCAATTGCATTTCTTTTTCAAATTCTTCTTTGGTGTATTTTTGAAGAATATTGTCCTTCTTAGTTGGCGATTTCCGAAACAGTTTGAATACAGTTCTAGCTTTCCGGGTAAAGGCATCCAGATTATCTGCCAGTTCTAGTTCATCCTCCTTCAATTCAAGTTGGAACCCTTCGTCTTGAACATCATTATCGCCCTCTGAATCAGAGTCACCGTCATGATTATATTGTGCTTGCCAAGGGAATTTAGGTTTTTGATAGAGGACATCTAATATTGCTAAATGAATATCGTGAGCGAAGCAGAGTTGTTGGTACCAGGATACTGTATTCCCGACCTTTTGAATCTTCACCGTCTATTGTGATGCCTTTGATGTCTTCATGCAAGTTTAACACCTACATGTCCAGTCTTTCTTCAATAAGTTTCATACAGTATTCTTCTGGCAACGATCCACGCATTCGAACTAGCCTCAAATTCCAAAATTTTAGTTTAATGTGCGCGTTTATATTTAAATAGCGTCGATTTCTAGGCGAAGTCCACTCATCGAAAGTGAGGCTAAACAGCTTGCCAAGGATTTTATTACCTCGTCTCGAATTATTGCGGCTAATTTTGGAACATCAAATCCACGCGCTATCAGCGATTTACGCATCTCAATTGAAGTAATAAAAATTCTGAATGGTATACCATTTTCGGCCATCATAGGAGGTAGTACCGCTTCAAGAGTGTTGTCACGAACGATTAGATAGTTCGTTATCGATGTCTTAGTTGTAGACGTTTGTAAATTGCTGCGCTTTGCTGGTAGTGTTGTTGTTGATGTTCTTTTCGTACTTTCATTTACAGATCAGGTTTTAATACAATTTATGAATAGATGTAATATATTTATGGAGAGAACTTGTTGATCCACCTGTTGTCTTGAATTGTTTCTGACAACTTTTACATTTCGCAAACTCATCAGAAGTGTTGTCACGCAGGAAATGCTCCCATCCTGGAGTTTTTTCAATTAACCGCTGGTTGCCTGTCTAGCTGGGATTACAGCAAAAATTGATTACAACTTTATGTATGTACTTCCGATAATTATGAAAATTATGAAAACTCAGCAGGGGGTGACATACCAATAAAACACAAAATAACAGCACCTGTATTTAAAAAATTTGGAAATGACATCTCAGTGGACTTCTTTGTATTACCTGGTTTGACCTCATTCGACGGCATAATCGGCGATGATACGCTTAAAAAGGCAGTGGTCATGATATATAGGAGAGAAAACATACTAACCACCTCTCCAGGTGTCAGTATTCCATTGAAGGAACAAATTTCACCCAAGCTATCAACATCGAGGTCAGAGATAGCCATTTGGACGGAGAAACGAAATTAAAATTGAAAACCCTAATCAATGAGTTCTTACAAATTTTTAGACCGATCAACGACGAACAAATCATCGATACGACAGTAAGAGCAGAAATAAGAACAACAACGGAAAATCCTGTATATACGAAGCCGTACCCGTACCCCATAAACATGAGGACTGAAGTTGACGAGCGAGTAGCAAAACTCCTAGAAGAGGGGATAATCAGACCATCGAAGAGCCCGTACAATTCGCCTATATGGATCGTGTAAAAAACTAGACGCTTTGGGAATAAAAAAGTACCGCATGGTAATTGACTTCAAGAAACTGAATGCAGTTACTATTCCTGATACCTACCAGATAACAGGCATAACTAACACCATCGCAAGACTAGGGAATTCGAGGTTCTACACAACAATCGACTTGACATCAGGCTTCCATAATATAAAGATGAAAGAAACGGACATTCCAAAAACCGCATTCTCAACAATGAATGGGAAATACGAATTCCTGCGGTTGCAGTTCGAGCTGAAGAACGAGCCCGCCATCTTTGAACGTATGATAGATGATGTCCTTAAAGAATTCATAGGGAAAATTTCTTACGTCTATATCGACGATATAATCGTCTTCGGCGGAAGAACTGAAGAAAAACATCTTGATAACGAAAAATTTTTAAGAAACTAAGAGACGCAAAACTCCGGGTTAACCTCAATAAAACGGAATTCCTGAAAAACGAAACGGAATTTATGGGTTATATCGTAACTAGTTCGGGCATAAAAGCAGACCCAAATAAGTAGCAGCAATTAGGAATCTCAGACCACCGGAGAACCTTAAGGAATTAAAAGGATTCCTTGGACTAACATCTTATTACCGAACATTCATCAGAGATTTTGCTAAAATCGCCAAACCGCTAACGAATCTCACGAGGGGGGAGTATGCCCAGGTAAAGGCGAATAAATCAAAGAAAGTCAAAATCGAGCTTGGTACAGAAGAATTAAAAGCCTTCGAACAGCTGAGAGAACAGTTGTCGTCATCAGATCTACTCATATTCCCCGACTTCGATAGACCCTTTATCCTAACAACGGATGCTTCAAACGCCAGCATAGGAGCGGTCCTATCGCAAGGCGAAGTAGGAAATGATCGCCCAATCACGTATGTTTTGAGACCCCTAAACACTACGGAAGAAAACTACGCCACCAATGAAAAAGAGATGTTGGCGATAGTTTGGGCCTTGTAGAGTCTTCGAAACTACCTGTATGGGGCCAAAAAAATAAAAATAATGACAGACCATCAAACGTTGACGTTTGCGCTAAGCAACCGAAACAATAAAACAAACTCAAAAGATGAAAAGCTCGCATTGAAGAATACAACTATGAGTTAGTATGCAAACCACACATAACTAACAAAGTAGCAGATGCCTTAATCGAGGTTAAAGGTGGAAGTGAACACACTATCATCTTCAACCAGTGGGACGGTACACAGCGCTGCGGAGGATGGAACCCAATTAATCCAACACTGTGAGTCGCCGATAAATGTCTTCAAGGTTCAGATAATATTCAGTAGAGGGGACGACATGTACATCTACGAGGAACCGCACAATAACTACCATAGACACTATGGTAAATAAACAGATTCTAACAAATATCCTGAAGAAGAAATTATATCTGACTTTATTGAACGGTATAAAAATCCCAGAAGTACACAAGAGAAGTTAAGAAGTACACAAGAGACTGTGAAACCTGTAATGAGAACAAGTACGATAGACACCCTAACAAACTCCAAATGCAGGAAACACCAGTATCTATATATCCATCAGAGATAATACACATCGACATTATAGACATCAAAAACGAAAAATGTGTGGATAAATTTTCTAAATTCGCAAAATTCTTCAATATCAAAGATCGATCGGTACTTCATCTGAGAGATAAGATAATTAAAGCGTTGTATTAATTCACGGCACCAAGAATGCTCGTGATGGATAACGAACCTAGCTTCGTGAGCCCCATCATTACCAATTACATCAAAATACTTGGAATAAAGGTCTATTTAACACCAACCAACGAAAGTGAAGTGAATGGGTTGAACGGATTGAACGGGTTCATTCAACGGTAATATATAGAAATATTGAGATGCATCAAAGCCGAGTATAAGGACTTCACGACAAAACAATTGGTCAGCATAGCCGTAGACCGGTACAACAACACCGTGCACTCAGTTATAGGAAAAAACCGAGCGATATATTCCTCGGCAGGTTACAACGAATAAATTATCAAAATCTGTTAAACTTGAGAAAAAAGTCAATGAAGGCATCGTAGAACGAATAAAAAATAGCCAAAAGCTAAAAATTCAAAGGGAGAATGTGAAAAGAAGCGAATCCAAATCTTATGAAATTGGCGAAACAATATTCACTGCAAACAATATTCAAACAAATTCATCCAGCGAAACTAAGCTCCGGAAACGTAATTTCGGCTAGAGAAATGTTGCCGAATAGTTTGTTCAGTCACTTGAAACAAAAAAGCTTTTCCAAGACGAAAATTAATTCGGTTAAGTCGGACAACAAACAATCTTCAAATTCCTATGTACAAAAATTGTGATGGTCTAAACAGGCATCTGCGCCATCGGATAGATATTTTCCGTCGGTATTTAACCTAATTCTTATTTCGACATACCAAGTTTAGTACTTTATCGAAGGTACTGGGTTCGAATCCCACCAGAGGCTGGATACAAAGCGGATTTTCATCATTGATTACGATCGGTGATCTTAATAAACAGAAGACCCCCTGTTGGAGTACAGAATTCAGCGCCGACTCGCCGTCCATGTCAGTAGTGTACAGGTTGACATGGAGATTGCAATGTGCACGTGGTATACTGCAATTGTGTGAGTAGATTTATGGGTGGGTGTGTTTGTTTTAGTGAAAAGGGGGGTATTAATTGACCTTCAAATGATATTAAATCTACTGGATGGTGCTTTATTTTTATAAAAAAAAGTTTACTTCTCTTTTTGCTAGAATCAATTCTATGTCTGTCTCGTTTTTCAATAATTCACAACCAACTAGCAGACGTGAGGAACCTTTTTACCTAAAAAAGGGTACTTTCCATTTCGAATATATTGACTTAGGCCCCACATCAGTACTCAACTATTTCTATTTTTATAAAATTAAGTAGATAACTAGAAAACTAGTAATGATGTAGTTTACACAAAAACTCTTAGGTTAGAAAATGCCTTGTCCCTATTACCTCAAAACTGAGATAGCCAGTTTTTCCAAGCGTCTCTGGAGACCATTTTTACCACTAAGAGCATTTGCCATGGACAAAAAAAGATGATAATTGCTTGGTGCCAGTTCCAAACTAAAAGTGAGAGAAGGAGTGAAGTTTATGCCAAAATAACGAAATATACACTGTGTCCTTTAAGTACTTAGATTTAGAAAACACTCAAAAATTGAACTTTCATAATAATAATAATTGAAAATTTTTAATAAAAATAAATATTTCTGCACAATAGAAAATATTTAATTTTTGTGAAAAGTTTTGAGCGAATTTTATAATAAGAAATTTTTATAACAAAACACATTACGAATCGCACAGAGGTGATCGTAGTGGTTCTGAATTAGTACTTGATGTAAAAAAAAATTTATTTAGCCACACGCTAGGAAATCTCTGAGATTTCTATTATTTGACAGAGAACATCATTGAGTGTAATTTGAAAATTCTTATATTTTCATATTACACTCAATGATGTTCTCCGTCAAATAACAAAAATCTCAGAGATTTCCGTGCATGTGGCTAAAACGGATTGCTTTCTTACATCAAATACTACTTCAGAACCACTTCGATCATCTCTGTGCGATTCGTAGGGGCCGAGTTAAATAATTCCAAATGTTTAAGAATTTTCGTATTACACTCAATGATGTCCTCTGTCGAATAATAAAACTCTCAGAGACTTCGAAGCATGTGGGTAAATACGATTGGTTTCTTACATCAAGTACCTTCAGAACCACTAAGATCACCTCTGTGCGATTCGTAGTGTGTTTTGTTGTAAAAATGTCTTATTATAAAATTCACTCAAAACTTTTCACAAAAATTAAATAGTTTCTACTTATTGTGCAGAAATATTTGTTTTTATTAAAAATTTCAAACATTATAATTATGAAAGTTCAATTTTTGAGTGGTTTTTAATTCTAAGTACTTATAGGACACAGTGTATATTTTGTTATTTTGGAATAATCTTCACTCCGATCCACGTTCCCGGCATCATGGACGTGTGAGACCGGGCGCTGTTCTAGTGGAACACGACGCCTTTCCTATTGGCTAATTCTGGCCGCTTCCGGACGATTGCTGCCTTCTGTCGGTTGAATTGCTGACAGTAGAACTTTGAATTGAGCGTTTGGCCATTGGGCGGCAGGTTATAGTAGAAGATTACCGTCAAATCTCAACAAACACACAGCAAAATCCTGGCCGTTAATCCCGGTTTGGTTACCAGTTGGGCCGCATCGTCGGCCTTCTACCATAATCGTTTCCGCTTGACATTGTTGTATGTGACAGTATCGGGACCATAGAGACCATTCACAATTTCAGACGCCTGGCTTGCGTTCTCGCCTTTATCGAAGCAAAATTGTGAAATAAAGCGAATTTTCTCTTTGTTTACCTCCATCCTTAACACGCTATAACTCACAAATGAATCGATCAATCACAACAATGTCAAAAAAATTTGTTTAGTACATGAATTTCCCTTTCCCACGAGCATAAGTATGGCCTACTGCGACAAATATGTCACGAAGTATATGTCACTAAAACCATCTAGTGAACAAATAATGGATTTCTTTTTCCTCGACCTATTATTAAGTAAGGAACAATAAAACAATAGTAAATACGGTACACTAAAAATATTCTGAATGATATTCGGATAAATATAGTCGCTTAACGAAAACTGCTGAATGTATTTGCTAATTCCACATGCGACCTAAAGGCCGCAGGTTCCCCATCCCTGGCTAGAATATATTTGAACAATATCTCCCTAATTTCGTTCAACTAACGAAAATAAATTGGTGGGTGGTATTGAAATTGAAACAGACAAATATTTTTCTGGAGAAAATGGAGATTAACTTCGATAAAGTATCGAAAATGATGATATTAGAACCTCCACGCATGGGCCCATTTTTCGTTCACAGCCATTTAACATTTTTGTGTCACAATGGCCAGGTTATGTCAAAGAACATTTTAATTAAGCGAACATGCTTAACATTCGTCGAACTTGCCTTTAATTGCTAAGAATTTTGAGATTGGTTTGTCTAAGGTAAAAAATTTAAGTAAATAAATTCGTAAGCGGTAGAAAATGTCGTTTAGGCATTTATCTGCGTAATTAAACACAAATACTGTAAAATATTTTTAATTATAAAGTTAAATTGTGAAATCAAAAAGTAATAAGGATCATAATATAAAAATTTTCCTTTCAACAATAACATAAATCCTTCTAAGTGGTAAGCACAATTTTAGTTTAACTATTTTAGTAATTCAATTTTATGAATTACTAAGGAAAAGCATGGAGCATAAATTCTCGGGAGTCCCTCTTTTAGACACACTCGTATTTAAGCCAAGAAATTCACCATATTATCTCGGGTTAACCTAAACGATTCAACGGAATGATTTGAAGAAACTCTTTAACGTCAAATTAAGAATTTTCCGCTATTAGAATTTTGATTAATTAACGAACCAGTTGTTGAATAAATTTTCTAACGGTGGAATAAATTAATGGCGTATAGATAAAATAAGAAATAAATTCTTATTCTAAATTATTATAATTACTGTTTAAATTTCTGTTACGTTTGCTTTATAAGATTAAAACAAAAAATATAAAATATCGGAAAGCAGCAAATCAAAACAAACCTAATGAAAAGATTAATTTTCTAACTAAACAACAGAAAAATAAAAAAAAAATTAAGACATACCTATAACGACGACAAAAACATTTTGTATTTTTTTTTTTTTAAGAATCAGGAAATTAATTATTTCGATTTGTTTATATTATTTCGTTACATTATTGGTTTTGTGACACGATCTTTGTGCGGTTTCAAAAATATTGTCACCAAAACCGAAAACCAAAAAAGTAAAAAAAAAAAATTTGAAACGTCATGTTCTATTAGATTTTTCCATTTCACTGAGGAAGGTGGAATTTTAATTGAGTGTTTATGTTACAACAAATAAAAACGAGATATTAAGACAAATAAACATATAATATTGTCAAGTTGATAATGTCTTAATTGTTATGTCATACCGGAAATTACATTGTTGATATACGAGTATCGTGCGCCGACAGCATCTCAAAGATCATTTATTTTTTCCAGTCGTTGGTTAACAGTTTTTCCATCGGCATTATAAGACAAAACTGCATTTTATTACTTTTATATGTTTAAGAAAAACTTGTGTTTAATTTCACGGTAAATTATTTGAAGGAAAACTACTGCAATATATACCTGCATGATTGTGTAATTATATATTTTGAATATCTACTCGTACTTCATTCACCCTGAAAAATTATATGCACGTAAACTTTTTAATATTTAACTTCATTACGATGCTGATATTTTATTAATCCCTAATCGGTAATATGTTTGCAATCTCGCATAATATTCTGATTGCGGAAATTAATCAAATTGTTGACCACCTCTTATATTTCGTATACACATGGATTCCCTGTTCTGCATTTTGTAATTTATTAAAACATTTTTTAATACGAGCACATCCAGATCATTGACTTGTTTGAACGCAAATATCATATTCATGACATTATTTTGTATTTCATGTATTTATTGCTAAAATACGTTTTGTTTTAATGAATTTTTGACCCACATTGTATTTACGCATACGTAAATTGCAGGTACATATTAAATAAAAATTATTTCTTATTTTTTTCTTAAACGTCATTAAATCAGAAAAAAGCGGAGAAGGAAGAATATTTATTTATTAAAATGTATTTTTTATTTGTTCTAATTCACATACTAGCATATAAGCACAACAAAAATGATTCTTAGGTGAAACAGCACATAACTTTACAATTACGCGTATAGTTTTAGAAATATGCGAGTATAGTTGGACTCAAGTGTTCGATTTCCTTAGTTCTCAAAATTCTGATAGACAAGTAGTGTTTAACAATGAACACCGTAGAGTTTTTAAAATTTAAAAAAAAGTGTTGAACAATTTTTTGGTTTCGTAAAAATGTCTTATATTTGACAGTCGTAGTTCAACACGTGAGTAACTGCAGCAGGGAAACTTTCGAATTTCAAAATGAAACTTTGCATACCGATTAAGCCCAAATTGTGCTAATTAGTGCTCACGGGGAAAAATTAGTGCTAGTCCAGGAGCCGAGAAAACGGGAAAAGAAAATTTCAAATTTTGCCTGAAAGACGGAATAAATAAAACACCAATTTCTAGAAAAAAACAGAAATAAATTAAGCCTAATTTTGAAGCTTTCTAAAGGCCGCTAAACTGGTGAAATTTGTGCTTATCATAGAAATATAATTTTCATTCGTAAATCGAGGAAAACCAAACCAACCCCTGAAAGATACTATACTAAAAAACAGAGACATATCGTTCAATAATATGTGTGTTGAACAACAAATTAAACAATAGAAATAAAATGTTCTAAAACTCAAGTCATAAGCAATTCAGGTAGTATATTCCTGTCAGGTATGTTCATTGCCACCCCAAAAATATTGTGGCTGAATTTGTGGTAATCCAGAATTGGCCCAATTCCATTGAAAAACAACAACCGTTGAAGGAACAATTTTCTGATAAAAAGTGTTCTCGAAACCAATGAAGTTGGCAATTCTGGTTACATATTCCATTCAGGTATACTCATTGCAAACCAAAAAATATAGTGGCTGAATTTGTGCTAATCCAAAATTAGCTCAATTTCATTGAACAACAACGACCGTTAAATTAACAATTTTTTAACAAAAAAATGTCTAGAAACCAATGAAGTTGGCCCTTCTGATTGCATATTCCTATCAGATATGTTCAATTCCATCCGAAAAATATAGTGGCTCAATTTGTGCTGATTGAGAATTGGCCCAATGCAATCAGAAGTGCTAACTTCATTGGTTTCTTGAACAGCTTTCGTCAGAAAATTGTTCATTCAACGGTCGTTGTTGTTCAATGGCATTAGGTCAATTCTGGATTAGCATAAATTCAGCCACTATATTTTTCGGATGGCAATGAATATACCTGATCGGAATATGCAATCAGAAGTGGCAACTTTATCGGTTTCTAGAACACTTTAAGTCAGAAAATTGTTCATTCAACGGTCGTTGCTGTTCAATGGAATTGATCCAATTCTGGATTAGCACAAATTCAGCCACTATATTTTTCGGATGGCAATGAATATACCTGATCGGAATATGCAATCACAAGTGCCAACTTCATCGGTTTCTAGAACACATTTAGTCAGAAAATTATTCATTCAACGGTCATTGTTAATAGCACAAATGCAGCCACTATATTTTTCGAATGGCAATGAACATACCTGGTCGGAATATGCAATCAGAATTGCCAACTTCATCGGTTTCTAGAACACTTTTAGTCAGAAAATTGTTCATTCAACGGTCGTTGCTGTTCAATGGAATTGGGCCAATTCTGGATTAGCACAAATTCAGCCACTATATTTTTCGAATGGCAATGAACATACCTGATCGGACTTTCTGTCAGAAAATTGTTCATTCAACGGTCGTTGTTATTCAATAGAATTGGGCCAATTCTGAATATGGCGATATCTGAAATTTTCTTTTCCCGTTTTTTCGGCTCCTGGGCTAGAACGAATTTTTTCCCGTGAGCACTAATTAGCACAAATTGGGCTTATTCGGTATGCAAAGTTTCATTTTGAAATTCGAAAGTTTCTTTGCTGCAGTTGCCCACGTTAGTTCAACGCGTGTAGAAAGTAGATGTAAATTCTTGTTTTTCCCTTCATTTATGTAATAACAGGTGAGTATTACGTAAGGTGTTTTTAAAGAATTTTGCACATTTCGAGATCGTTTATTTGAATTTTCGTAGACAAATTAATTAGTTTCCAAGTGAAGTGTTGCAATTTATTAAATCAAAATAAATAATTGAGTTCTTGGTTTGAAGCTTCAATACAGGTTATGTTATATGGCCTAAAGCTTTGCGTACCAGTTTGCTAGGTTTAATAACATTCAACGTCCACTACTTTGGGATATATACAAAACTGCGGGAAGAGACTGGTTGTTTGGCTACCTAGAAAGAAAACCCTCGCTTTCAAGTTTTGTTTTAGTGTAAAAGATATTTATAATTTGGATGAAATGGGCCTATTCACTAAAAATAAGTACATTTTACATTTTAGCACATATTACCTTAGTTCATTTTTAATGATTATTGATTGTTGTATTTAGACCATTGCAGAGAAGAGACAGCCCACTCTAGTGGGAATTATTAATGCAGCAGGTTGTCATATACCCCTGCTTACATTTATCCTCGCATTCGAAGTAACGAGCGATTTCACACAAGATGCACTATTGGCAATCCAATACTTTCATTGATGGATAATCACGTTTCTCATTGATCCATTGAGTCAATTTTATATGGTCGGGAAAACGGTATCATGATGCTATCGTTCCCAACACATACATCGCACAAACTTCAGCCGCTTGATGTGTCCGTTTTTGGCCCGTTTAAGAAATATTGTAAAACATCGTTGAATGATTTGAAGCAGTCCTGGGAAAACAATTATTATTTACGATATTGCTCAATTGACTAAATTACCATTTTTAAACGCATTTTCCCCAGGAAATATAATTAACGGATTTCTCGCGACAGGCATTTCTCCATTCAACGGCATGATCTTCGCTGATGATGCTCTGTAGCTGAAGGTTAGCCTTAATTTTCTTATTTATTACTTACTTACCAATTCATAAATTAATTTTCAAATTTTTTATTTTTTCAGAGGATGTTGGATTCAAATTTGTCTGAGAGCATAAACCAGCATATCTTAGTCTCTTCTGGGAACAATAAGCACATCAATAGCGTGATGAGTTCCGATGAAGTTCGCCCTATTCCTCGAATTCGGAAGAAAATTCAAACCAAAAGAGGAATCACGGATTTATTTAGAAAAAATCGGATTAAGACAATTTTAAAAACCAAACACGTTAAAATGAACATAATAACAAAAAAAACAAAGCAATGGACGCAATTTCCTTTGCCGAATTTTTAGATTCAGTTACCTTTTCCGAAGAAGGTTCGTCTAACTATGATATTTCGGAAATGCTTCGATGATTCGATGATTGATACGGATATATTAAAAACAGGAATGTACGTTTTGGTCAAGTTCATAGTTAAATTCTCTTTAATCTTTTATATCGGAAAAAGTAGAAGTAGAAGAAAATGAAACATACATTGTCAGCTTTTTAAGGAAACATCCTACAAGTCAATCATTTGTTGAACCTGCAAAAGAGGACATTTCTTTCGTTTTAAAGACTGACATTCTTATGAAACTTGCAATGCTAGAACAAATGAAATCCAACGAATGTTGGAACTTCTGATTGGAAATTCTGGATTACCACAAATTCAGCCACTATATTTTTCGGATGGCAATGAACCTACCTGATCGGAATATGCAATCGGAATTGCCAACTTCATTAGTTTCTAGACATTTTTTGTCAGAAAATTGTTCATTCAACGGTCGTTGTTGTTCAATGGAATTGGGCCAATTCTGGATTACCACAAATTCAGTCACTATATTTTTGGGATGGGAATCAACATACCTGACAAGAATATACTATCTCTATTGCTTATGACTTGGATTTTAGAACATTTTATTTCTATTGTTTAATTTGTTGTTCAACACAAATATTATTGAACGATATGTCTCTGTTTTTTTTAATAAAGTATCTTTCAGGGGCTGGTTTGGTTTTCTTCGATTTATGAATGAAAATTTATGAAAATTATATTTCTATGATAAGCACAAATTTCATCAGTTTAGCGGCCTTTCGAAAGTTTTAAAATTAGGCTTAAATTATTTCTAGTTTTTTCTAGAAATCGGGTTTTATTTATTCCGCCTTTCAGGCGAAATTTGAAACTTTATTTTCCCGTTTTTTCGGCTCCTGGACTAGCACTAATTTTTTCCCGTGAGCACTAATTAGCACAAATTGGGCTTAATCGGTGTGCAAAGTTTTATTTTGAAATTCGAACGTTTCCCTGCTGCAGGGCTTAATCGGTATGCAAAGTTTTATTTTGAAATTCGAAAGTTTCCCTGCTGCAGTTACTTACGTCTCATAGTATCTTATAAATACGGTAAAAGTGGGTTGTTAAATAATATATTTGTCCCGTGTCTCTTCCATCCATAAGGATTCATCCGAATTTATTTACGGCACTCGAAACCCTTTCGTATACAAATTTTCATTATAATCACTAGTGATTTGTAAAAAAATATAAAATGTAAACCTTTACTCATTGAACGACCTTTAAAATGAATTTTCCTGTCGTCAGGCCTAATCACAATCGATTTCCTCGACACTCGAAAACGTTTACACGTTTTTATCAAAATTATCCAATAAAAACCTCAAAAACAAGAATTTGGACAATATTTTTTAAAGTGATCATCCTCTTGGTTATTTAAACAGTCATATCCAAAATCAACGACAAATGGGTTCTTATCTTAAGCCAACTAGCGACATATACCGTTTTTCTTAGATACTCGTATCTCTGAGATTTGCACATTTTTTATACAGTGAGCATTTTTTAATTTAGAAATTTATATTAAAATGTAAATGATAATATTTATTTTGATTTGTCATTTGTTTCCGAAGTCACTAGTTTAGTAATTTATTAACTGCTCATAACAAAATTTTCGAATAAGCCTAACATTGCTTTAGCCAACTGTTTTACTAATACATGTGCCTTTTTTGTTATTTCGACAAATTGTATGTTCCGTCATGTTTTGTTATTTTTTAATTTTGTCGGAAACGACTGTGAATCGTTACAATTCACACATGTCAATATAAACATAAATGTTCTGGTGTTATATTTTTATTAAACTAAAAACAACAACTAGAAGCCACAAGCAAAATTAATATTTTGAGGTTAGTGTATAAGTTTTTATTAAATTTGATCAACTCTTTCGGTTCGTTTCATTCGAAACGAAACCTATGTGCCTCGACCTATACTCGTCGACCACATTTATAATTTTGAGATACAATACAACTCGTAATGTGTAATTTTCTTGTTTTCACAAAACGGGATTTACCGCTTTTTGAAAAATATGTAAAGCACGATTTGTGTAATATTTATTAATTATTGGCTATACCTATAATTAAAATCAGAATTAAGTTAATTAATTTTGTGCAAGAGGTGATACGATAGAGCGTATACCATTATAAATTCAAAGTGTATACATTTTATTAAAGTAATTAGCTATTGTTAAAAAATATGATTCGCTAGAATAACACACGCCCACATAATATACGATTTATCCATTAAAATTACATTATTTCCGTTTACTATAAATCATTTAACTAATTTTAAGTTTTTAACAATCTTATTTTCACGTATTTACATATTACAAATTTTTAATATCTTTTTTAAGTTTATATTTAAATTAACGCGCACTGTTTGAGCTCAAGATGTGAAATTTTTATAAACATAAATTTTTTGAGATACATATTCTTAAATAAATTTAAACATTAATTTTAAATAACTAACAATTGTTGGTAAATATTATTTCCACCACCTTCAAGTTACAATACAATTTATACAAAAAAAAAAGTAATAAAATACACAAAGATGTTAATTTTATGATAAGAAGATTAATAGATTTTATAATTTTTACATTACGTATATTATTTTTAACCGTCAGCTGGTTATGTTTCTTCAGTGATAATTCATCCGCATACACTTACTTGTGTGTCCAGTGATAGGTTTAATTGTCCGCGCGGATAAGTGCGAGAGAGCCAAACAAATATAATTTTAATAAATTTATGATCCTCATTTATTACCTACTTTGGCGCAGTTAAAAAATTTCACGGGCCGTCACCTTTTTATTAACTATCACACCATTAACATTTTTTTCTATTAAATTGTAGAATTAACGCATAGTTAATACAAAAACATATTTGGTTTAAATTTTATTAAAAATTAATATTCTGGAAATACAAAAAACATTTTATAAATTATTTTTACTAAGATACCAATCTTTTGTTTATTTTGTAGATTACTTTGTTTTATTAACACCTTTGAAACAATTTATGGATTTTATTTATTTTTTGTTTCAGTTCGAGGTATAGGATAGGACAAATATTTACTAACAGATGGAATTTTAGTCAGTTATAGGGCGTAACATGTACACAAGGGTGTAAACGTGGTGATAATAAATACAGACCTTTATAATTTAATTAGTTCGCAGGGACATTGAGACGGACGTCTGCATAAAAAATATTATGTTAGTGACATCAGACATTAATGTCTTCAAATCAATCATTGCAAATGATAAAATCAATCAAAACGTAAGACATGATAACCCAATTTCGCTACATTATCATATTTGGGTTTTTTTGCAATCTCGTTAAGACAATAAAAACGCAAACATAAAATGTTTTCATATTCGATTTGATAGTGATCATCGTCAATTTGTTATTAATAAAGTAAAAGACAAGTAGCAAAAGGCAACATATCATTTTGCTTAATCATCAACATTTTATAGTTGTAGAATATTCAGTTCACGATCATATTTACAGTAACATTAAACTTCTTTGGTTATTACAGCGAATTTGCATGGGAAATTTAAATCGCACACAAAACAGACGCTAAAAATATTTTATTATATTTAAAAATTTGCTCTATTTGACATTTTTTTTTAAAAGCCTCGTGAATATAGTGACCTAATTCGTATTTACGTGGGTATATAATTTATGGTTAGAAGAAAGTGAAATTTATGTGTGGCCCGACTTTTATTTATGGCAAGTTCATTCAAAACTTTTACACTTTGCTATTCCGGGTGCATACTACACAAAAATATGATTTGATGGGAAAATTATGATTTCAGTTTCGTAAAAGGCCACAACTTTATTGTGTTAATAGTCAGAGCCCGTCTTCACAACTGTTTTATTATTCTTTCATGTTAGATTACAAAAAAGTAGATTGTAAATTATTTATGGTTTGAATACTTTCGTCATAATTTATTGGCGTTAAAAATGCAATTCGTCTTTAATACCAATAAGACTCTCTCTTTGGCCACTTTATAATAATAATGATAATAATGTACACATGACTTATTCTCCGATTTATTATAATATCGTGTGCATTACCATCACTTCCTTATTCATGATTTACTTTGGAATTACATTTTTTATGACAGTTTTTTTTTATGAATTATTAATAAATTTAATTTTTTATTTCATTTCTTAAGAAATTCAAAATGATTTTGTTTACATTTTAAAAATAAAATTTAAATTATTATTATGTCTCATGTCCATAGCAATGTCATGTATCACTCACTGTTGTAAACTAAATAGTAATTTCTTAGTTAACTAGAAAAAATATTTTTATGATTAATTTCATATCATAATGTTTAATATTCATAAATTGTAACTTACTTAAAAATAATATAAGAAACCATAAAATAAAAAATGAAGTCATAATAACTTGTATGTGTCGTAATTCACGTGAGATAAAAATTTGTGTTTTGTGACTTTTGTTAGTACAGATGTGAAGAATCAGCTGGTGGAAGCGTTGATTGAATTATTCCGATAAATGTGTAGGTTGAAATACAGTTGAAATCCGGAAAATCGTGATGAATAACTGGATTGTTGCGTTAGGTTATGCACAAAAAAAATCTCGATGAATGTGAACCAGTGCACGTGACTACGCGTGTAATACCATCGCCTCCAGAATGAAGGTCTGTCACTCTTCCAAATACCCATTGACTGGGATGCAAGTTATCTTCTCGAATAATAACTATATCGTCGACCTTGAAATCAGTACTATTTGCTGTCCACTTATGTCTTTGTTGTAACGTACTAACGTTCAGACTTCTGCAATACAAAATCAGTGATTAGTGAATTATTTGCTTGGCTTACAATTTGTTGTTTCAGTCGTTGAAGTTCTCGATTAGCACCGATGAAATTGGATCCATTGTCACACCAAATATCTTCTGGGGTTCCTCTTCTTGAAATTAATCGCTTGATTGCCGGTTAGAACAACTCAGTATCGAGACTGTTTACAACCTCCAAATGAACTGCTTTGATGATCAAGCATACAAATAGAGCAACATACGCCTTTTACACTGGAGCATGTTTGTGTTTGCTTGTTTTAATATATATTGGACCCGCATAATCTAGACCAACCTTGGAGAATGGACGTCCTTGCGTACACCTAACTGCTGGTAGATCTGCCATTTTCCGTTCAACTTTATGATGCAGCGTTTGATCATGTATCGCGCACCTATCATCCAATATTTACTTCTGACAATTCTCAGTGTGATAGAGATTCCTGCGTGCAGATGGTTAATATGTGCTCACGAATTATAAGGTGACAAATTTTATGGTTTTTTAGTAAGATCACTGGATGCTTTGTAGAATAAAATAGAGATGATTTCTTTAGTCGGCCACCTACACGTAGTAATCTGCAGGAAGTGAGAAATTGTTTCTTATGATGTGCAATTCAGTGCTGAATGATAATTTTTGAATATTGTGAAGTAGTACAGCTTCAGTTTCATTCATTTCAGCTGATGTAATTTCACTATTATGTTGGTTCTGGTGGTCCCTCCGATTTTGAACCAAGAAGAAAATTTACCCAATAACGTTTCTACGACTTCATCATCAGTAGTTATTGCTGCTAGAACGTTGACATACTTTGTTCGTTCCTCTAATCGCTCAACGTCTGTGTGTATTGTTACTGTCTTTGAGTTTGGCCAATTTTATTCTTGATCGCTTAACCATTGTGGGCCATACCACCATTGCTGTGATGTCGATAGTGCTAGTGGATTTAGTCCTCTGGATATAACATCAGCCGGATTATTCTTTGAAACTATACATGTTGCCATTTGTTTCGTGGGATAGTTTCCAGAATGTATGAAATTCTATTGCCAATGGAACTAGACCATCTTCGTGGAACATTTCGCCAATTGCCCTTAGATATACTACGCAGCCATATGCCGCTTCAGAGGCGTCACAAAACCCATGCAACTGCAAACGATTCGGATTTTATAATTTCGTCAAACGTCGGAGTATTTGGATTGCCTCTAGTTTCCCTAGTGACTGGTACATCCTTCGCCACGAATTTGTTATGTAGTCTGGTAAACTAGCATCCCATTTTAGTTTAAGCAACCATGTATATTTTCTTCATTAGGATCTTAAAAAGTATTACAGTTGGTCCACCCTAAAGGATCATAAACTTTAGCTGGTGTGGACAGTATTTTTCGCCTGGTTCAATTTACATTGCTACTAATTTGGTGTACTTTGAAAGAGAAGGTATCCGTTTCTGCGTTCCATATAACTCGATATAAAACGATTCCAAAATAACGTTAAATTTGATTTCAATTTTCTAAGGTTAAATCCGCTTTGTTGTAGGATTTTCGTTACTTGATCTTTGAGAAACACCGCTTCGGCTACACTGTCACACCCGGTAAGCATATCATCTATATAAAAGTCGTTGTTGATCACGTCAGTAGCCTTTGGATATAAATCTTGAAAACCCGTGCTGAATTGTTTTAGACTTTTCACTGCTAAGTAAGGTGCACATGCAGCCCCATACGTGATGGTGTTCAATTTGTACCATTTTACCTGATCGGTCGGTCTTTCTCGACACAATATAATTTGCTTCATCAGAGTTTACCCGAATTTGCCGGTACATTTTGTCTATATCGGAAACAAGGGCAATCGCATGCTTCCGAAATCTTAAAATTATCGTTGACAAGGCAGTTTGAGTATTAGGTCAAATTTTCAGTATATCGTTTAAAGACACTTGATTGCTGGTTTTGTATGAAGCGTCAAACACAAGTCGTAACTTCGTGGTACTGCTTCCTGGTTTGATAACGGCATGATGTGGTAAAAACTATATTGCATTATCTTGAGCTGGGACCTTCTCGCTTGGTAAATGTGACATATGTCCTAAAGCAATGTATTCGTCCATAAATAATTTATAAGCTACAAAAAAATCTGATATTTTTTCGAATTTCCTCTCCATTGCTCGTAATCTCTGATGAGCTGCTTCAAATGACCTCCCCAGCAAAGCCCTTGGCTCTTTGAACGGTCGTTTAACGATAAATCGGTCGCGTGTTGTCGTTCGTTCGTAATGTATTTCACAAGGATGTTTCGGTGCATCAAAGTTGTCTTGGAGAACTACCTCCTCAACCTCCCAAAATATGTTAAGTAGTTGATGAAAGTCATCATTAGTGATTTGAATAATGGGTTCGTTCGGAATATGTAAATTAATAGTATTCGACTGATCGTTGCTACATACCCCTGCTATTAACCAGCCAAATTTCGAAGACTGTAACTTTGGCAATCCGTCTACTACCCGTTGTTCTGCATTCAATATCTCGAAAAAACGTCTGCAACCAGTAAAAGATCAAGTTTGTGGGGTTTGAGGAATAATGGATCTGCAAGTTTTAAATCCATGATTTTTTTATTAAAATAAAAAATGTCGATGATGATGCTAGGCCGTAGATGGACATGGAAGATGAAATTCGCTTAAAACCTAGGCGTTGGGCACAGTTTTTGGTACCAAACGTTGTTTGAGATCCGGAATCTAGTAGTGCACGTACTGACAGGAGTTCTCCGGTATGTGACTTTACGTATACGACTGCTGTTGGTAATACCGTGGGTTGGCGTAGAATTAATTGTGTATTATTTCTGGTATTATTCTGGCTTTCGTCTGGTAATCTTTGTTTATTGGTGGATTTAGTAGGTAATGCAGTTTCAAACGTTTCGGTTACTTGGTTATTCGTAAGTACGTGATGACTCGTTGACGCTCGACTTGAGTGTGGCTGCGTATAAACTTGATGGGCATTTAAATAAAGGATGATTTTGCTCACAACTTATACATTTAAATGCGAAATTAAAATTTGCAGAAAAAAAACGATTCCGTTGGAACTCTTGCAGACATTTTTTTTGTACTTACGTCGCAAATCTCTAAGGCATCACATCTTCTATTTAAAAATTTGAGTAAGTATTCAAATGTAGGAAATTAATTTAATACCGATTCATTCGCCCACAATTCTTTTGATTCAGAATCTATTTTACTCAATAAAATGTGAATTAGCCACGGATCACGAGTTTCAGTATTCGGTCCGAATGCGCAAAGTCCACCTCTGATCTCGTCGGCAGTTTCGGTGATACGACGTAATTCTTTTCCTGCAACCTTTGATGGTTTTTGGTCGCAAAACGATTGTATCAGAGATGTTAAAATGGGAGTCATGTTATTATACCTACTGCATAATTTTTCCCATGCTTCTGCGTATTTATTTTCTGTAATAGCAATATGCCGTAGTAGCGCGGCTTCCTCCCCCGACAGACCTTTAAGCATTTAGAATTGGTGGACATTACTAATATGTTGGTTGTTATGAACAGTAGTTCTAAATAAATCATAAAATAATGCCCAGTGCTCGTAGTCGCCCGAAAACTGTTCAATGTTAACTTTTGACCTTCATAGAACGTTTTCTGCTGATGTATGAATTGTTGTAATGTAGTATTTAAGTCGCGAGTTGCATCACGAGCATGGTGGCTACTGAATTTTAGATTGATTTCAATTGGGTTAAATATTTATAATAGTTGGTAAGTATGTGTAGTATTAATTAATGTACTAATGCTATTGTTTACTTTTAGGTTAATAAGCTCAATGATAGTTGGCTGGACAATTAAATGCTTGGTTATCAACACTTTCGAAATAGTTATTTTACTAACAGATTTCCGTGCGTGAAATGTGCAATTGTTTTAGAGCAAGTTTAGTGATATCAAAATAATTAAATAAAATGTAAATACACTTTGTATTTCTAATGCAGAAAAATCAATTTCAGGACGTTAGACGAGCAAAAATAGACTCACTCTTCTTTTAGGCGGAAACGCGGAAGGAGATTTCAAATTTAAACCGTTTCTTATTTATAACTCAGAAAATCCTAGAGTGTTGAAAGTCATAAATAAAAAAGCCTTCCTGTACATTAGCTTTTAAACGATATCGATGATTCACAAAAAATAACACAATTCCAAAATTTTGGAAACCATTTAACGTACTGGATGCAATCAACAATATTTCAGAATCGTGGAATGAAGTCACACCCACTTATATGAATGGTGTATGACGAAAATATGGCCAGAATGTGTTCGTAAAAACCCTAACGCTAGTCATATTGCAGATGTTGGTGACATATCTGCAGTTTGTACAGAAATTGTTAACCTGGCAAAAGAAAATTATTTTGAGGGAATGAACGAAGCTGGTGTGAAAGAGTTTATTTTTGCACAAAATGAAGACATGACCAATAATGATTTGATGGAATTAGATTTAGAATTGGCGTATAAAGAAACGAACGCCCTGCTTGACGTTGTCGCTTCTATTTTTGCACAAAATGATCCTGACGAAAAAAGGAGTTTAAAAGTTGCACGATCCTTAACTGATTCCGTAAGTTGCTACAAGGAGATTTATTTGGATCAAAAAAACAAAAAGGATCCAGCAAACTTTGGAAAAATATTTGCAGCCATCAGCATATACGTCTACACATCAAACAACACATCAACAATTAATGCATCGTCCGATACAGAATCTCCAATAATTCTGATTCATAAACATTAATTATCAATCTAGGTTCTAACAGCAATGAAAAAAATATTGAATTGTTACGTTTTATTTTTCTGTATAAATAAATAAATTTATTAGAAACTGGAAATTGCTTTGTTTTTGGTAAAATGCCCGTTTGGATTTAGCATTGGAAGATGTATACGATCTTTAATATTTTTGCAGACTTCCACACAAAAAGTTATTTCGAATTGCGACGTTTTGCTTGCGACGAATTTTTTTGGGAACCAATTATCGTCACAAGGCAATTGGTATTGGTGTAAACAAATTTAGGGGTTATAACAAATGTTAAATATTTTTGTAAAAGTTCAACCATTAACATTTGGTTTTTGATTCTAGGTAATAAAAAGCAGGGTATATAGTGACGGTACTTTGACATGTTTTATTTTTTTGAATGTTTTGATCAAAATTCTGCCAAGTTGGTATTCCTTGCAAATACATAAAATTGGGTACATTCGTGTTTAAATAAAATTCTCAGTTGCTCACAAGTTTTCTGTTTTACTTTTTCAAGTAGCTGGTTTAACTTTGTGAAAAAGTTAGTTTCATCAATTTTTTCATCAGACAGCTAAGAAGTTTAATTAATAAAAACTTTAAACTATTTTTATTATCAAATATTGTTAAAATAATTTTATTTGTAAACAAATAAATAAATAATAATTAATTGTTAACTAATTTATTCTAATAAAAATATACCAGAAGCTAAAATATATCTCAAATAGACCTCCATAAGTTCAACGCAGGACACCAAGAGTTTTATCAATTATCCTGACTATAAATCAACTATTGTCGCATTTAACGTAAATAAGCAAAATACAGGGCGAGCTTTTCAGAAATGTCCGGCTTTTATTGCGGAAACGGTGCAATATAGGGGAGAATTACTTAGAATGAAAACTGTTCAGTGTCGGGGAAGACGGTTAATGGTGATCTAGAATGAACTTTAAGCTCATTAGTTTGGGAAAGATTGACGAAAGTTGTTTGATTTTAAATTAGAAACTATACTTTTGAGTGTACTCTTTCGTTGTAGTGTTGTCTTCAACACATTACAGCAAATTGCCGTGTTGTTGACGAATTGATCGAGTAGTCCGGATTTTGACTAGCAAATTGCTTGCTTGCTAGCCGATCGAGTAATTACCCCAATACGTTGCAATCCTTCATGGCTCTCCTAAAGTTTTAAAATTAAGCTAGCTTGTGGCTAATCTATAGCAGTCGTAGTAAAATTCAATTCTGTTCACATTCAGCGACACTCATTTCAAATGCATCCAAATTACAGTCGTATGGTAAATCAACTTCTCATAATTTCATTACATGAATACAGATTAGGTTCATTCATTTTCAAGTATAAATTAATAATAAAAGGAAATTGAAATCTCAAAAAACTAAACTAATCTACTTATTAGTAACAAAATAAATTATTTATATTTTAAATTCAATAAAAATCTTACAAAATCTTTTAATAAGCAAATCAATTCACTGAAAACACCTGCTCCATCCATAATCGTATGGAAAGTTTTTCTTATTCTTTTATTCTTTTAAAATCACGATAGCACAAGCCACTTATTAGATATAAATGAAATTACAAAAATTAAATTTTTATTACGATTCTAGTACATAAATAATAAAATATTTATCATAAAGAAATAACACAAGACATTGATATCTTTACCTTATTTTGATATAAGAAAAAAATATTTCTTGTTTTTCGAATTTTTTTATTATTTCTAACCTATTCATGACTGTAGTTGTTTGTTTAAGTAGCCCGGTGTATACAAACACAATGGTCAACCGACTATAATGGGTTTCAACATTTTATTATTCAAAAATGCATATTTAAAAAAATAAGATCACTTTGTGTTACGTTTCGTTGTGTATCAAAAGCTACGAGTAAGCCTATGTTTATGCAGTGCCATGCGCTGAGTTAATTAATCATTACAAAGTTTATGAAATAGAGTATTATTGCTAGCATAAAAGGATCACGTTCTCTATCTCTACAAAGTATGGTATCAGTCTTATAAAATTTAAAATTGCATCTCGATGTATAAATCAATACATTAACACCAATTAAAGCACAGTTCCAACTTACCTTTTAACCTTCACTTTGTGTACAGGTTACGACCACATCGTCAGAGTATATGGGTCAACCTCGACCCCACATTTGTTTTCATACATTTTATAACGGAAATAAGAAGAAAATGTCGCTTTTTTCCTTCATCATGTACTCATCTTAAGTGCTTTCACATCGCACATCAATGGGGTAATTTTTTCATCACTAACACTCCGATTTGCGGATTGCAGATTTGTAAAATATCGAAAATTCTTGCTTCGGAGAATTTTTCGAAACAGGTCAACTCGGCGATACCAAGTCGGCGACGGACAACTCGGCGACGGTCAACTCGACGATTTTAAACTCGGCGACGGTCAACTCGGCGACGGGGAAAACAATTTAAAACAATCAAAAATGGAGATAAAAATGGACTAATTGCGTTCTACTTCCAAATCAAATTATAAATATTAATATGTTTAATAGTGTAATTGGCAATTTATTCAGGTGGATTTTGACCAAGTATCAGTATGTAAATTTTAGCGAGTAAATTTTTATTCGATAGTCGATATTACAGTAACAATGTTTGCGATTTAGCTAATGCATTCAATATTTCAGATATAGGTGGCCAGCTAGTGCAAATGAATTTAACGGGGCCACGATAGCACCAATGCACGGCGCCAATTGGAACCCAGTGTAATAATAAGCTGAGATGTGAAGAATAGAAGTATTAATGCCCGAAGTGCGAGAAACATGAACAATTGTAGTGGACATGCACAATTGTGACGAGCCCTTAATCTCGAATGATGGACGATTTTATTGTCAGAAGATGAAAAAATAAAAATTTCTCCCCTATAACCCCATCAGACTTACCTCTAACTTATAATCAAAAACTACCTATGCTCATGGACTATCGAATGGGCAGTCAGATTAGTGTCCATGTCGCAAAATCGCGAATGATGGACAATTTTTTCGTCAGAAGAACTTTGCTTCGTTAAACTTCTTTATCGACATTTTTCGCGTGTATGAAACAGGTATGAGTTTTGACACCTATAACCCCATCAGACTTGCCCATAACCTATAATCAAAATCTACCTATGGTCATGGGCTATCGAATCTGCCTTGTCAGATTGGTGTAGATGTTGCAAAATTTCGAATGATAGACGATTTTATCATCACAATGAGGGAAAAATAAAAATTTCACCCCTTTAACCCCACCAGACTTACCCCTAGCCTATAATCAAAATCTACCTATGGTCATGGGCTATCGAATCTGCCTTGTCAGATTGGTGTAGATGTTGCAAAATTTCGAATGATAGACGATTTTATCATCACAATGAGGGAAAAATAAAAATTTCACTCCTTTAACCCCACCAGACTTATCCCTTACCTACAATCAAAATCTACCTATGATTATGGGCTAACGAATCGGTCTAGTCAGATTGGTGTCCATGTGCCAAAATCTCGAATGATGGACGATTTTATCGTCACAATGAGGGAAAAATAAAAATTTCACCGCTATAATCCCATCAGACTTACCCCTAGCCTATAATCAAGATCTACCTATGGTCATGGGCTATCGAATCTGACTAGTCGCAGATTGGTGTCCATGTCGCTACATCTCGAATGATGGACGAAGAAGGGAAAAATTAAAATTTTACCCCTTAACCCCATCAGACGTACGCCTAACCTACAATCAAAATCTACCTATGATCAAGTGCCATCGAATTAACATTGTCAGATTAGTGTCCATGTTGCAAAATCTCGAATGATGGACGATTTTATAGTCAGAAGAAGAGAAAAATAAAAATGTCACCCCTATAACCCCATCAGACTTAACCCTAACCTACAATCAAAATCTACCTATGATTATAGACTATCGAATCGGCATAGTCAGATTGGTGTCCATGTCGCAAAATCCCGAAATGATGGATAAGGGAAAAATAAAAATGTATCCCCTCTAACCCCATCAGACTTTTCCCTAACCTACATTTAAAATCTGCCTATGGTCACGGCCCATCGAATTGACTTAGTCAGATCGGTGTATGTCTGGCATAGTCTTGAATTACAAACCACTTTAACGACAATTATGAACTGAACCATTTAAAGCTTGATAATTTTTAAACTTCTTTAACGCCAATTTTCACTGTATATGAAACAGATATGGCATTCGTTTTATTATTGTGCTTTCTCAAGTTATTGCCCTTACAAATATCTTTAAATGAGACTTTTCCAAGCTTAATACTTTTAACATAAAGTTATAATAAACTTTGAAAGTTGGCTGTATGCTGCTTTGTACACATGGAACTTTAAATTAATATCGGTTAAATTGCAAATTGTATTTGTTGTTTGTTATGATACAAATTTTTTGTAGGTCAAGACACTATTTGTAATATCGATTGTTTCAATTTTGGCTGGAAACTTTCCGCTAACTTTCTGTATATGTCTGTTATTGACATTTTTCTTGAAGAAAATTGATGAATTATTTGTTACTTTAAAATCTGTATTGCCGGGTTTATATAGAATATAGAAGTTAAACTTCTTTACCGACACAATCTGTATCGTCGACTTATAATATCTGCATTACCATATTTCGGTCGGGTATCAAATACACTATCTGCATTACCATCTTTCGGCTAACTTTAACAGTATGTTTATTGTAGTCCCCAAAATATGCCATCAGTTCTTGTATATTTGGTATCAATATGATATCAGCGCAAATAGCGACACTTTTATGAACTACTTATATTCAGATATTCTATTCAATGGCTTTCACGAATCAGACTATTCCCAGAACACAAATCGATTAAAATACTTTACATATTTCGCAGTTGTAAAGTGATAAATAAACTTGCAATATTTTGTTTAATAAATTTATTTGTTTATTTCGATATTTGATTAGAATTTAAATTTCTTTTGTGCTGTGTTTATAAAGAGAAATTGCGTTGTGATTTAGATCTTTTGTTGATTATGATATTTTCTTGTGATGTACAAAATTGACCTACATTTAACAGAAAACAATTTTTTTTCCTCAAACCTACCTCTCAATCAAATGAATCCATCAACCATCCTTTCAAAAATCGATCAACTTTTAAAATGTCTTAATCATAAAATACGAAAAAAAAAAATGTTTATTATTATTGTCAGGAACTTGTACGAGTATGTTCATTAAAACACAGTTATCATCGGCTCGGACTTAATACACTGACGCCTTTGCTTCGCTACGGACTTTAGTAATATTGTAATGGCATTATGATGCATTATGGTTAGTGATATGATCGAATATGTTTAACGTGCAGACATTAGATTTTGAATTAGCTGTGCCTAGAATTAATAATTAAAATTAAGTGGAAACTAATTAAAATTAACGACCTGCTGCTGTTGGGTGGTTTTGCCAATCAAACTGTACCCAAAACGCACCGCATTATTATTTCCCGTCGTGTAGCATAATTAAATGCAATCTTGCGATAAAACACTGTCAATTCCGATTCCGTAAAGCAGCTGTCTTTCATACAATTTCACACCATTCATATGACAATCATTTTAGTGAAATAAAACTAAAAACCGCTAACTATTAAATAATAAATTTAATCGAGTGGTAGGTAGGTGTTCCAGATTTTTACGTTTTGATATTATTTATTCATACCAATAATTGAATAGTTTGTTGTATGTAAAACAATAAACTATATAGAACTAAACAATATACTACACATACCTGTGTCGTAAGTAACGTGCTCGTACGTTTTGTATTACAAGAAAGGCCGTTGATATGACCTTGGGTATAATGCCCTTTTGTGTTATGTTATTGTTATTCGCGGTTTTTATAGCGTTTTGTGTGTCGCCTTATTCTATCGAACATACATATATTTCACATAAACAATTATAAAATGTAATAATAAATAAATAAATTTATTAAAAAAAATGTCACATTCAAATATCTATAATAAATTGAAACATGTAATCGAAGAATGGAATATAATATTCTTAACTATTTCTGCTGCTGGATAATCGCGTATTTCTTGTATTTCATTCGCATAAATTTCTATTCCTTTTAGTTTTTTATTTTAATGAGAATTGATGATGGATATAATTTTGTTTTTAGTGATTGGGCTATCTATCTATACAATTTATTCGTCAGAATGGTAAAGATGAATGATTAGTGTTGCATTATGGTTATTAAAGTTGAACTGAGATGGACGTGTAAGCGTCATCTACAAATTTTCATGTGATCTCGTAGATAACGTCGACTACTCGTAGATAACGTCGACAAGAACTTGTAACTCACACCACTAGTGATCGAAGGATTTAAATATTTTAAACTTTTTCCTGACCTTGTGTGCCTCCTACCATGCCGAATATTTAGATTATATTTTTTATATTTGTAATTATCCACCATCGATAAAAACATAAAGCAAAAAATGTATAAACCTCAAATTAAATTTGCGAATTAGAAAAAAATTATGGGGTATTCTTTGGGGTACAAATGATTGAAAGCCTCCACGAAGTATTCTCAGAAACGGGCGCACGCTTTGCAATGTATTGTAACACGAACGGTTAGAATAGTCAATCAAACACAATGTAATGGACCAAAACACAAAACGATTTACCCCAGGTGGTATACCATTTTTCAAATTAGCTAATCCACATTCTTCGGAGGCTGGTTCCATGGATTCTGAGGATAACCACTTATTGCATGTTCGTGAAATCAAATTTGAAACAGCGAATCCGTTTCAACAGCAGTCAAATTCAGCAAGCACGTATGCCAAAAGTAGAAGCAGAAGCCGTTCTGCAACCGATATCTTCAACGTCGCTAACAATGTAAATGATGGTCATTCTAATCTAGAAAAATAAAATCAAGCACTAAAACAAACAAATTGAAGACATGGAGTTTCTAATCTCCAATCTTCAACGCGAGTTAATCTTCCTGAAAACCGATAAAACAAATTCAAAAACGGAAAACAAAACCAGAAAAAAGAAGGACAACGAAGTACAACCTAAAAGAGATAAGTCGCACAAGACTGAATACTCAACAGAGGAGGAAGAGTTAGATAAAGAAACTTACTGGATGCTGAAGAAGGGAAAAGCTAAACAAAACAAGAGAAATGAAAAAAGAAACGCTGAGTCCTCACCACAGGTAGAAAAATCACCCGAACAGCAACCAGCTCAACAAAATGAAGCACAGCCAAAGGTAAAGGCCCATACACCGATTTTTATAGTAGGAGTAACCGACTATTCAGAAACCCAAAGTGTATTGAGTGCTGTTACGGAAGAAGAGTACAAAATCACTTCCCTGAACAATAACGTATGGAAGATTAACACTTCCAATCCAAACGCATACAGAAACTTGGCAATGAAGCTGAATATGGAAACATATCAGTGGTACACGCAACGAAAAAAAAAACGATCCCATCAAGATCTTGGCAAGAGGCCTACATCCAACCTGTGAAAGTAATTCAATAATGGAGGACCTATAGAAAATAAAGGATTTAAAATCCTTGATGTCGTGAACATTATTAAAGAAGAGAGACGTAGTGGAGGGAACCGACTACATAGAATCCGTTTGAAAAAGAGGGCTTCCCTTGTCCATGCTAACGCTTGATAAATCCGAGGAAACAGAAAAAAGTTACAATATAAGTGGCATACTCTACATGCGAATAAAGATCGAAGCGGTTTAAAGAGGCAGTAAAAGAATAGTACAATGTAAAAAATAGCAAGACTGTAACCATACGTGTCAAATGTGCTGGAACGCACCAGCTGAGAGGTTGCCAAGCAGCTACAGAAAATTAGGAATCAGGCACGCAAACCTCCTCTAAGTCATTCAAATAAGGATCGAGCAAGAACTGAAGTACTTATGCGTAGGGAGAATTACACATATGCGGAGGGCTCTTCAAATTCGAAAGAAAATGACACCAACGGTACCGAAAATTTCAAAAACACTGTCCAAGCAATTTTAAATAACCTTGAGTAACAGAATAAGCTAAATAAGTTAGCTGGGTCGACTCAATCTGCTGGAAATATCAAGTTCCAAAATAGTTAAACATAAATAATCCCAACGGATTAACACAACACTTGATATATGTAGCAATCCGGAGATATACTGCCACAGTGACGGTTAAATTTGGCTATCACAGCACAAAGAATTACTTGCAGCTGGCCAATACTCAAACTGAATTTTACTCAGGAGGGAAACCAACGTACTGGCCATCTGATCTTAACAAACTGTACAGATTTCTACATCACTAAAGGCATATTGGAATGCTACATCTTCTTCGAAAATGATGAAAGTTTAATATCTGATCATTCTCCTGTTATTATGACGATTAGTGAAAATGTAATAAGAGAAACAAATTCACTACAGCTCACAATAAATTGGGAATTGTTTAAGCAACTAGTAGAGGAGAAAATAGAACTTCAAGTGCCAATCAAAAGTGAAGAGAAATAAGACAGGCTCCTTGATGTCATACAATGGTCGGTTTGGGAATGTACCCCAAATTATCATCCAGGAAAGATATTTACCCAATAGAAGTAAAAGAACTAGTGTGGAAAAAACGAAAAGCCCGATAGAAATGGCAGACTAAGCGTGCGCCGCAAGATAAAACCACCTTACACAACTTAACCCTCATAAAAGCAGTGAAAAATGAAATAATTGAAAAATACCTTTGTTCTCTAGCTCCAACTAAAGATACCGACTATTCCCTCTGGAAAGCAACAAAAGGGTTAAAACGACCAAAAATGCAGATCTCTTCTATCAAAACAAACGATGGGAAATAGGCTAGATGTGCGACAGATAAAACTGGCCTGTTTGCTGGATATCTTGAAGAAACATTTCAAAATCTAGGTCGACAGATCAGTTATGAAACACTCCTAATACGTCCAGCATATCTGACTTTGAAGATATCAGGCCTATAACATTGAGAGAACTAAAAGCTGAAATTAAGAACATAAAAGCAATGAAAGCTCCTTCCGATCCTCAGGAAAAAATATGTGCCAATGCAGTGGAAAGTAGCAGAAGTAATTATGATTCCCAAACCGGGCAAACCACTGATTGATAGAATATCTTTCCAGCCAATTTCACTTCTACCAACAATAGCGAAACTGTTTGAGAGGCTGTTGCTCAAAAGATTGAAAAGAACGATAGAGCAAGGAAAACTTATCCCAGAATATCAGTTTGGTTTCAGAGGGAAACACTCAACTATTGAGCAGATTCATTGGCTTACAGATGTCATTGAGAATACATTAAATGAGAGGGAAAAGGTTTGCTCTAGTGTATTCTTAGATGTGGTGCAGGCCTTGGATAAGGTGTGGCACAGAGGTTTATTCTTCAAACTACATATAAAGTTACCAAAACAATATTATATAATTTTAAAATCATACATAGAGAACCGCCATTTTCGGGTCAAGTAAAAAGAAGAATACTCCGAGCTAAAAGAGTTAGTGCTTTGGGACCTATTCTTTACCTGTATAGCAGAGCCTTGCCTCAATTAAACGATGTTACCGTTGCAACATTTGCTGATAATACTGCAGTTCTCTCATTAGGAGACACTTACGAGGAATCGACAACGAAACTTCAAGAGGCATGTGATAAAATCAGAAAATGGACACAAATGAAGCGTAACGGGCTCATCGAAATCCACGCATGTGAATTTTACTTATCTAAGAGTCAGCTACAAACCAGTAATCATTCACGGCCAGCAGATTCCGTATGCAAATAAGGCTAAATATCTAGGGATGATCTTAAATACCAGGCTCAGATGGAAAAAGCACGTTAAAAAGAAAAAAGATGAACTATAATCAAATATCGAAGAATGTATTGGCTGCTCGGGAAAATTAGGAATTGCCAACCGAAAATAAATTGATATTACACCAACAAGTGCTAAAGCCTGTATGGACTTACGAAATTCAGCTTTGGGGCTGTACAAAGAAAACCAAAATAATACAAACCTTTCATATCTAAGTGCTACGTGGTATAGTTAACGCTCCGTGGTACATTAGGAATGATAACCTTCATATGGACCTAAATATCCATCAACACGTAAATGAAGAGCTTCGTGGTATGTCGGACACTTCAAATGCAGAAAGGCGATGGCAGAGAACGAAACCAATTGATTTATTGGATTAAGGACCATCTTTTCATTCACAAGTGACTAAATTAAGAAAGAAAAATTACTAGAATTGAATTCAGTTGTCATTGTAGTAATGACATCTACTAACAACTGTTACTAATTAACATTAAATTAGTTTAGTCAGTATTAAGAAGTATCTAGTTTTATAGAGATATCTATAAAAAATATACTTTGCTGGCATCTACTGACGTTTGATGAAACTAAGAAAATACTAAATTGAATTGAACTGTAAATATTTCGATCACTGAATTGACAAATATATCTTTCATGAATAAATTACTTTAACAGTGTAGTTAAAAGTCACAATATTCACAGAGTGTTTTTTGTCATATTGATTCTACAGCAGCTGATGTGATATATTTCTTCAGAAAATATTGTGAGGTAAATATGACCACACATCAGTGAGTGCATGTTCCTAGTCCAGATCTCAGTTATAACATCAGATTGATACTGTTTCAATGCCCATGGTCAACATTTGATAATAGTTGACATATCAAGGATAAGTACAAACAACCCAATCGATGAACGAAACAATGAAAAACATTTTTTAGCCAGATAATGTGGGTGGCTAATGGTGGGTGGTATTTCTTACAAAAGAATGGTAAGTTAATTAAACGTGGTTAAACTAAAATAACCGTAATAATCGCAAATTTGTACGGTGCATTGGAGTCAAATATTCGCCAAGGAAATTTTAGTACTTGATTATTACTTCGATGAGACGGAAAACTGGTGGCGGTGATACAACAGGGACGATAGAAGTTGATAAAAGATTTCGCGCAAGCAAAATAATCTATGTCATTGTTATTTTACTTTAAAAAATTATTATAAAAGTTAGAATTAGCTTTAACTAACATTTAAATTTTGAATATGATTGAGTGTAAAACCTATCCGGTGGTCTACTTAGTTTACGTCAGAGGAGTAGTCGATCCATATATACTGATGAGTAATTTATGTGATTTAGTATAGAAATGTAAACTTATTTGGCACCAATGATAATTAGACACTCACCTACTAGCTGAACAGCAACTTTATCAGATCAGCACAATTTCGAAAAAATACGCCTTATGAGGATCGTCAGGGTGCTTCAACTTGGTTCGTTCATTTTATCATAATTATAATAAAACTGGCTGAAAAAAGAAATGCGGTGTAGCGAATCCTCGAAATTTTGGCACAGAGCCACCTATGTAGTACAATAGATGTCTATGCGGATCGTCAGGATGCTTTACTCTGGATATTTCCTTTTATCGTAATTGCTTCCATTTACGGACTTTTTCATTATAATTATGAAAAATGAACGGGCCGAAATAGAGCACCCTGACGATTCGCATAGCTCTATGGGTTTTCTGGAAATTGGTCTGCTTTTATCTATTACTCTATCGAGGGGGTTATGTGCCAAAATTTCCGGGATCACCTTCACAGATTTTCCATTTTCGAACTTATTCGTTATAATTATGAAACTGAAGAAGCCAAAATGGAAATAAATGTACGCTTCTTACGGACTCATGCATTCTACAAAACTTCGGAAAATTTTTTCAAAACATTGAGATGGTGTTTTTCATAACTCAAATGACTTAAATACAAAAACACTTATTTGAAGAACTAATCAACCAGAAACAATACGCCTAAAGGGCTGTTCACAAATGTCCTACGGGGGAGGGGGATTGGAAATTTGCTACGATGGGGAGAAGGGGTATTTTCCATAATGTTACGTAACGAAATTTCTTCTTTTTTATTAAAAAATTACATATTTTTCTAGATATTAAATTTTCATTAACTTCATAAATCAACCTAAACAGATCCATTCAATCAAGAAACATAATAGTTACCTATAACTGAATTTACTTTCCACAGTATACACTAGGTTTATTGATTAAAGAACGCAAAAAATTAAACATTTTCAATTGTTTAAGGAGGACTTAAATCTTGGCCAATGTTTAGTCTAATCCCTATATTTTCGATATCAACTGGAAAATCGGGAACGTGGTTGTAATTTTCACACCAATCTGTCAAAGCTCCGGTCCAAGAATAGTTGAAAAACGAAATTGATATCTGTAGCTTTATAAGCGTAGAAATACTGGAATGATCTCTTCTGAACAGAAATAAAAAAAAAGCAAATTGAATCTAAGAATAAAATTAGAATGTGATTTAAAAATTGGGAAATAGAAAAAAAATTTAGAGAAATATTAAGAGAAAACTTGCTGCTTTAATAGAGGCGAACGTTGAAAAAAAAAGGTTTGTAGAAAGAGCTAGACCCATATTTGGAACCAATCAATCCCTTCTCTTAAAAGCTATCACTGGCATTGTTATTCCTGAATCAGCAGCTTATGTTAAACGACAACGCGATATATATTTTTATATATATTGGAGCATCAAAACACTCGAGGAATTAACTGAAGAAATAAAGAAAAATGGATTTTTAATATGAAGGAGTAGAATTTATCTTCCGTTACTTCCAAAAGGAAGTCTCTCTACTGAAGGGAAGAGGCACGTTTCACTCTAAGCATTGTACATTGATGGTAAATTTTGTAAATCGACAATAAGACATCTTGAAGAGTTGGCATCTATTCTTGGTCCAAGCGAAGTCTGCTTCATTAGTCAAAACGACAAAGCCCGGGTACCTATTGGGGTGATAGCTACACAAAAACAGGCCCCAATTTTGATGCACGATGAATATAAGGTTAGTCTTCCTGACCACGATTAGGTCGGTGCATCTAGAAATAATCTGCTTTCTCCTGTACATGCGGGTATTAACATAAAACCTGATGGACTAGGCAAAATTGAGGGTTACTTTGGTCCCACATATATCGCTGTTCGTTCCGAGAAGCACTCTTCTTCAACGGCTATTATACATGGGCTAAATTTTGAATGAATATTGCATCTTCCAGAATTCGACGTTAGCACCAAAAAAATATAGTTAAGCCAATAATTATGTTTACCGTTGACTAAAGCATGATGTAGATGCTATTTTCATAGCTACAAATGCTCCTGGGCGCAGTTCATTCAACTGAGTGGAACGAAGGATGGCACCTTTAAGTCGTGAGTTATCATGAGTAATATTTCCTCATACTAATTTTGTGAGCCACTTAGACGAACTCGGACAGACAAAGGACCTTGAATTAGAAAGGAAAACGTTCAAATTTGCAGACGAGACCCCCTCACAAATCTAGAGTTGCATAATTCAATTTTCAAAAATTCCGATTCCGACAATTTATGCTTAACATATTTAAATGAAAAATCACCAAAACTATTGCCGTACGATTATTATTGTCTTTCAAAATGTTTTGAAAGATAGAATATGCTAAAGTTGTACTTTGCTTCTCAAGTGATGCTAAAAGATCGTGACAAAAGTATCTACCACACATCATCAATCAATATAAAAAAAACTATGCCAGTGCGTGTTGCTGCCCGAAGACAACGTGAATTAGGAAGTGCAGGAAGGTAATGGAGACGCTGAATGGATTGATGAAGAGAACATTGATTTGACACACGTTGAAATTATTACGGAGGATAAATCTAAAGGAAGTGACATCCCCGTTTTATCAATGGATGAATACTTTACTTCTCCGTGGGACTCTAAAAAGATATGCAAAACCTATATAAAACAAAACACTGTTTTTAATTACTTGGTTTTAATTTCAGATCGGACTGTATTAATAATTTTATTATTGTAATTTGTGAACAGCCTTTAGTGAATCTGACATAATCCGTTCCGCCAATACATCGAGCGGCCATTACATCCATTTGCAAGATCCGCCCTTAAAATAGTACAGGAATCAGATCATCTTCAAAATTTCAAATTTCGATACGGTAATTTTGAAAGACGAATTCTCTAATTTCAAAAGAATTATAATTTCGAAAAATTAATTTGAGAAAGATGAAATTACGCAATATTTAAAAAATTTACAACGATAAACAATCTGCTATTTTAGTACTTGATTGTTTTACCAAATGCTTTTTTCCAAACACCTAAAAAAAGTAAACAGTTCGTATCCCCAAGGCCAAATACCAACTAACCGCTAAAGAGAGCACATATCGATAATTTCACGATAAAGAAAACTAACTAAGTTTAACTGAATTAGAATACATCACTATTGATACAATCAAAACAATTTTTGAAGATGTCCAGGACGCGATTAAAAGAACTAAAGTAGCATTACCCAGCAACAAGGTCTTCTTACTGAAAGAAATAATTACTGTAATGAACATGCTCATTGATCAAGGTGTATACATAATAATACAGGACGAATCACTTACAAAAATTGCAAGATGAGGCATCATTGACAATTATCCGTAATACCTTACTAAGGACAAACAAAAATTATTCACCATAACAAATCACAGTAGATATGTACAGAGGCACTCTAAACAGACAAAACGATTCAATGGTTATCTGTAGACAAAGCACTGATAAACAATGCGAAAAACACCAAACCGTCCACGATTAAACGAATAAAAGTGCCAATCATACGAAATGGAAAGCGAGAACGAAGAGATTATTGGATCGCTTTGTAATATAGAAATGTTTCGCAAATTGACGGTGAGTCAAAACATAACCGCAATTGGACAGGAAATCATTAGGAATAGAAAACAGCTAGATCATATTTACTTGAGCTACCGAAATTGGTTAAGGATTTTTCAGGAGGTCTTTCTACATCGTCAATATGCATATTTCTGTTAGGATTATACATGACTTGTAAGCATACAAGTACCTCAAGAGACAAAAGAATAAAAAATATAAAATTGTACACGTGGAAGAAATGTCGAAAAGGCAAGGACGACTTTATTCACCCCAGGGAGGAGTTACGTATCCAGCTCCCGTATAAACCAACATACAAGCAAAATTTAAACAGCGCGTCTTTAGACAGTCAACGAAATGAAAATATGCAACAAAAACTGTTTAAGGGTATACTTGATCAACGTTACCGTGTGGGCTGTTGTAATATGTTCGAGGATACCAATTTATTGTACAGGCTAATTCTTTTATGATTTGGTGATTTTGCCTGATTTTTTATGGATGTAAGCTGTCGTAATAAATTGATGGGGACTCATCATATGTCTGTTAATTTTACCCAAAAACCCGATCCCGAAAATATTTTTTTATGTGGTGTGTTTCCATGATAAATTCAAATCTCAGCCCGAAAAAAATTAAAAAAACAGTCAAGTGATTCAATAAATTATTTCTACCAGTAATCCCGTTGTGTCTAACTATGTCAATATGTAGTAATTAATTTGTCAAAAATTTCACCTCCAATACGATACAATAAAAGTTAAAAGAAATTCAAAAAGTGTGGTGTAGCTTTGTCCAATGTCAGCCACACATAAAAAAATGTCTAACTGTATAACAAATATATAAAAATCGTCTGGTGCACTTTCATTGGATTGTGCTGCAATTAATGCCTTGCCAGCGTTAGAGTCAGAAAAATTGTTCCCAAGGCAAAGGATCAAACTTTGGAATGACCTCGACAACATTTTTAAAAAATGAAACCTTTCGAGTTATTTGAGATTAAGAATATCCCTTTACATATGCACAACATTTTATATAAGGAGCGGATAATTTTCCCTTCAATTTTTCATTTTCCTTCTATGTATTTCAATTCATTAAACCTTTTTTAACAATACGAATGTTAAATAATTAAAATACATAATATACACATATTCAGGATAGTAATTACTGTATTGTGTATGGAAAAAAATTGAAAAGAAGATTTTTTGCGCTCTATTTTAAATCAAACAATCAATTACCCTTTCAATTTCCTTTTTTAAAACCGTCGAAATGTATAATTACTTGAGGAAATTGGAATTTCTTGATTTATTATCCTGGCCCTGCGGTTATATTTTAAACTCTTTCTGCGGATAGATTAGATCTGATAGCAGTGAATGCTTGATTGTATTACAAATTCAGCTTACTATTTGTAAGGAACATAAACACATAACTTAAATCCCGTAGCACACATATACAAAACAATTCCATTTATTATCCTCAAAAAAAAAAAAAAAATATTTTTATGGAAATGTTGACATTTCAAGAATCATAAATCACAATATTCTATTTTCATTCTCTTCTTATTCTTTTTACATAAAAATGTTCTTTATTCATTTTTATTATAATTCCACTTTTAGTCATTTCACTTTACTTGAATGTTATATGGCAGGAACAAAAAAAAATATCCGTCCACCCCCTAATTCCAACATAAATATTAACCTCATTTCACCTCGTTACATGTACATGCTCCTCTCGTGTATATCGGGCTGAATGGAATGGAAAACACATATACGTATAAAAAAGGACATCGGGAAAATTACAAACCAACGAAACTATCATCTTCCAACCCCTAACCATATTCGGTCCACAAATATATATATTTTTATTTTCACTAACGAACATCAGTAGTAGTCAGCACACACAAAAAAAAATTGTAATCATACGGACCAGGGTCATAATGTAAGTGTTACTTTAACAATATTTTTTATGTGTCCAGTCTTTGTATTTTGTGTATCCTTTGGGAAAAATATCTCTGAAATGTATGAAATTTTATTTTTATTTCTGCTTAGTTTTTATATTTTTTTTTTTTTTGCTTTTCTGAATGGATGGACTACAGCATCTACCACAGTTCGTGTATATAACATACGGTTGTTACACGAGAAAAGAATCAACTGGAATGAGTTTGTTAAGTGTGGAATAATAAAATTTATATTTATTACTCTTACGGCTATCCATATATAGTGCTTCTAGCATTATACGCAATATAATATGTTAAGAAGTTGCGGACGATCTAGTTTTGTAAAATCGACAGTTCTTTCCTCCATATATAATTTTCCACCATTTGCAAATAATCGTGATAATTTTAAATTAATTGTGATAATTTTTTATTACATACGAAGATTAGTTTTACACGTCGGGTATATAAAATGGAGTTTTTCAAAACCGCAATTAATTTACAAATTTTAATTTTTCTTAATTAATTTATTATTCTAATTTCTATAATATTACATGTTTAATGTTAATATGCCATTGTTATTTGCTGCTGCCTTTCGGTTTCTTGCGCATTTAAATTTTAAACCTTTGTAAATTATAAATGTATAAGGTACTTGAACCAAGTTGAAATTAATTTCTTTTTTTTTGTGTGTAATGGAAAACTTTATTTTAAGAACAATAAATTGCGTTATTTAAGTTAATTAATTAGTTTTGGCTACATATTGGTTGTAGTAACGCACGTGTAACTGCTTGCTGGTTTCGGTACTCCAGGCTAATTTTTCGGGTTTGGCTCGTCGTTAGGTAGGGTCATAATTCCGAAACCGTAATTCACATGTCGGCGAAGCAGCTAAGTATATTTTCAAAGCCTGGTAAATGGTAACATTAATTTATCCACACGGTGTCACAATCCTATCACTAACCTATATACGGAAAATTTTAACCGCTCATAATTTCACCTTGAGCTAATTTAGTAATATAACGCACGCGCACGGTAATTTGTCTTACAAAAAGAAACAGGCACGACTGTCAAAAGATCTACAATAACATATATCCAATTTACAATAAGGTATAATATAATACTAATCTAGATTCAATGTAGGTCAGGCCAACAATTTTAGATAATTCAAAACTGGTGATCACACTCTGAACAAAATTTTAAGTTCTAAAACAATGTATGGGCAGTAATACGATAACATATATAGCGAGGTAGTAATTCAAAAATATAAATTGAAAATATTAAATAAAAAAAAATTTGTTAATACTCAAGTAGTTTTGCCGAGTTCTCTCTCCCATTAGTTTCTGCATATCCCAAAGGTCGAATAGAGCCGGTAGTGACTGCTGCTTCTAATGAACGCCGTTATAGTCCCACTGTAGCACTCGATAGTCCGTTAACACGGTTGATACGCTAACACATGAGCCATCATTGCATTAGTTGCTTATATTTCGCTTAATTTTGTCGATGCTTGTAGAGTAATTTCGTGTTACTTTTTTACTCTTTGTATTTTTTAATTAGATAAAATTGTATATAACTTTGTTCCGGGGTTATCCCTTCGTTCAGTTTTATTTGGCAGATACCTATACATGTGCGATCTGCATGATGAACGAATTTGCGGGTTTAATTAGGAGATATTTCGATTTTTTTTTTTTTTTTGAACACTTGTAGGCCAGAAAATTAAAACGTAAACCTTTATAATTTACATATGATTTTATTTCACTTTTATTCAGCTTTTTCATATACAGTTTTTCTTTTATTTTCATATACACTATACAACTTTAATTTTTTTTTTTTATATACAACTCTTACGGTTGTAAAAGACGCAATCGTTAATTATTAATATACTTTTATTCATTAACGTTTTCAATGATTGCGTATACACTAACCACTATTCTAATAATTTAATGTTTATCACCAGCAATTTATTAATATTAATACTAAATTTACGTTAACATCGTATCATACACCAAAACTGGCTATCATCGATTTCGGTCAACAAAAACAAATTTTATTTACAAATTATACACATCCATCGATGCTAATTATTAAATTTATCTTCTTGTATATCAAACTGATCTCACAACTGGGTATCGACTGCCGATTCAATTATCTGCCCATCTCGTTTTCTTTTTTTTTTTTTTTTTAACCGAAAAAAAAATTAAGGGGAAATAAGTAACGGGTTCCGTATAATCAAATTAAAATTTTATTTTTACACATACATTACTGAAGTTTTATGGATTTACTCGTTTTCAAGAAAAATAATAAATCATTGGATCATATTGGAGAACAGCGTACCCCATCGAATCGTTACAGGGCAGATTCGTCGAAGATAAAATACCGAAGCGACGAAACTGAATTTTCTTTTTCATTACCGGAACTTCAAACCTTAATGTCTTTCGCATGTATAATACCTAAAACTTTACCAGATTCGTCCTTACATTTGTAAAGAACATTGCCAACCTTTTCCATTATAACTGCTTTAAGAAACTTGGGTGAAAATTTTGCGCAAAACTGTTTACTAGTATCGCTAAGTGGATGTTGACGAACATAAACTTGTTGTCCGGGTCGATAGGTAACTAATCTGGTTCGCAGATTATAAAAATGCGAATATCTATCGTAGGATTGTTTTAGGGTTTTTATAACAGTGCTATGGATAATGGCCAAACGATCAGGCATTGTCAGGGGTTCTATGTCTTCGGATAAAGCGTTGACGTCTCGCAAAATTCGATAAGATTTTCCATCGGTCACCATGTGGTATCCGAATAGAAGAAAATATGGAGACTTATTCGTTGATTGGTGGACGGCTGTGCGAAGGGCACACGCTACTTCAGGTAAAAAGGTATCCCAAGTTTTATGATCCTTTTTCACATATGCACGAATTGCAGCAACTACCGATCTGTTTACACGCTCCGAAGCATTCGCTTGCGGTGAGTAGATAGCGGTTTTGCAATGTCGGATGTTAAATTCTTCTAGTAGCTGTTGAAATGATTTGCTAGTAAATTGGGAACCATTGTCAGAATGTAACTGTGCCGGTACTCCATATACGAGGAAAACTTCATTCCTTAGGTACGTTATGATCTTGTTAGTAATGCTGGAGTTGAGTGGTTTTAGCAGCACGAATTTGGTAAATTGATCTAGGATTACCAATATAAAAGTATGGCCCGCACGGGATCGTGGATACGGTCCCATTAGATCAATATATACTCGTTCCCAAGGTCTTTGAGCAAATGTTGTTTGTCCTAAGGGAGGTTTTAAAACGTTATTGGGGCTCTTAGAAGCTTTGCAAATGTTACAGTTAGACACATAATTGTAAATTTGTTTGCGCATCCCGGGCCAATAATAAATATATCTTAGGCGTTCTATTGTTTTAGCAATACCTCCATGGGCAGCAAGTGGTACATCATGAAACTGTTTAATTAAATCCTCAGTCATATTCTGAGGTATCCATAATTTGTATTGAGAAACATCCGATAATGTAGGATCATTTTTAGCTCCAACTTTTAGATAAATTCTGTCATCTTTTATCCGAAATGAGGGATAATCGTAAGGCGCCGTTAATATTTTATTTCGGAAACTTAGGTATTCCGCGTCGTTAAAGGCTACTGAATTAAGATCAATTTCGGATATTTCATGCGTCCGCGTTGCATCATAAATTCTAGAAAGCGCATCGGGCACCACGTTCTGCGAGCCACGCTGATGTTGAATGTCAAAATCATACGATTGCAATTTGAAACTCCACCTGGCGAGCCTTCCATTGAGGTCGCTTTGCGACATCAACCACTTGAGACTAGAGTGGTCTGTTATAATTATGAAATGGTAACCCTCGATGTAGGGACGGAATTTCTTTACCGATAGGACAGCGGCTAAACATTCTAGCTCTGTGGTTGAGTAATTCGACTGAGCTTTGTTAAGCTTCCTAGACATATACGAAATAGGTCGTTCATTTCCTTCATCATCTTTTTGAAATAATACGCTTCCAACGCCATTCCGACATGCATCACACCTAATAAAAAAGGTTTTAGTATAATCTGGGTTGACGAGTACCGGAGCCGTTGTCAAAAGGTACTTTAGTTTTTCGAATGCCGCCTGCGCTTCGTTGGTCCACGCAAATTTGGCGTTTTTTTTCAAAAGATTGGTAATAGGACTGGTAATTTCCGCGTAGTTTGGGATGAAACGTTGGTACCATCCGGTCATACCCAACAGCCGTCGGGTCTGCTTAAGGGAGGTTGGGGATGGAAAGTTGCGAATTGCCTCTACCTTATCAGGATCCGTTTTAAGTCCACCGTTTCCTACCACAAACCCCAAATATTTCACCTGCTTCATGAAAAATTTGCTTTTAGCGATGTTTATCGTTAACCCAGCAAGTTTTAATCGTTCACCTATAAGTTTTAGCAATGATAGATGTTCCGTGACTGAAGAGGATGTTACTAGGAGGTCATCGAGGTACACAAAAATTTTAGAGTGGAGTTGGTACGGCACCACTTTATCCATCAATCGGCATAGCGTTTGGGGCGAGTTGCATAAACCAAAGGGCATAACTCGAAAGTGGTAAAGTGGGCGACCGGGAACTGTGAAGGCAGTTTTATCTCGAGAGTCCTGGTGTAAAGGGATTTGCCAAAAGGCGTCCTTAAGATCAATGCTGGAGATTATGGTCGTATCATTCAAACGCCCGATTATACCGTTAATTAGTGGGAGCGGATATGCATCCTTTATCGTCACAGCATTGACCTTTCTGGAATCTAAGCACAATCGCACCTTATTGGGCTTGCGTATTAACACCACGGGAGAAGACCAAGAACTTTTGCTCTCTTCTATCACACCCATCTCCAGCATTCTATCTAATTCCTTATATATCAAATCTTGGATGGCAGGCGAGACCGCATAATGGCGTTGTTTTATAGGTAGGCAGTTTGCGACGTCTATACGGTGTTCTATCAGTGAGGTTCGCCCCAGACCATGCTCTTCAAAGGATGGAAATCCGGCGATTATTCGGTCGAATTCCTCTTGTTGTGAGAAAGACAAGGTGTGGCTCTCGAGGTCTTTAGTTATAGGTACATCTAAAGAGTCGATCATGTACGGAGCGAGATTAAATGCTGACCAGAAATCTATTCCGAGGTATAATTTACCCTGTAACGTTGGAACAAGAAAAAACCGAATAGTGTTAGTTTTATTACTATATTTCACTGGAACGTCGACGTATCCGATTATCTGGTTTTTTGTTCCGTCTGCCGTTCTTACTTCGGAGGATATTTTTTTGTAAGCGATACCCAAGTCAGTTAGAAATTTGAGAGAATCGTGTCCAAGGATACTTATCGACGCGCCGCTATCTAACAGACCTCGAATGTAGGAGCCTGCTACACTGATGACAATATAAAGACGAGGGTCATCCAAAGCGGATATTACCGTTTCTGCACAAGCGCGTTTGAGCGTTCTTCGAAATTTAAAGTATTGAACGATGCGCCGTTTTCGGTTGTACTTGTAAGGTTTAGATCTTGGATTTGATTCATTGACGATTACAGGAGAAATTGAATTATTGGAACCAGTTCTTGTCTCCAACTTTATGTGTCTAATACTTGGCGTCCTTTTCGAATCGAACGCGTTATCTTCGGGGTCGGTCTGAGTTACTTTTGAGTGGAAAATTCGGTATTCGTTGCCGAATTTATTGTTTGCGGAATTACTGGTTTGGCTGATTGCGGCAGTCGGGATAGAATTTGTACCGGACGTGCTAGTCCCGTATTGCTCACGCCCGGAACACGGTTTCCCGACATAAACTTTTGACAATTCGGACACTGTGGCTTAATTATGCCACTTTTACCACAACCATAGCAAAACACCCCTTGAGGCGGCAAGTGGCAATCTTGGTATCTGTGACCCAAGTCTCGACAGTTCCAACAGACAAGACTAGTTGATGGTATAGATGCTGCTCTTGCAGGATTGCTGTGATTAGGTCTCGATTTTGCAATGGCTGCTAGGTGTATTTCGTCTGAAAGATCTTGATCCACCTGTTCCCGAGATGCGGAATCATGCGCCTGTGGATGGGTTAAATGTTCTGGGTCAGCCAGGCATTCCGCTACATTAACGTATCTTGGTTGTCGTACAACTCCCATCGGTCTATTTTTCTTTAAATCCCACAGTTTCTCAAAACGCTCGCAAACTATACGTAGCTCATCCGCGGTGAAAGATGGTGTAGCCAATGTAACCTCTCGGTATTGTACCCCCATATTGTCTCTGATAATCTCGATTAATTCTTCGTCATTATATGGTTTCATTAATCTGCCATTCAGGCCCTCCATTTCTAAAATATAGTTTCCTATGCTTTCTCGGTCACCTTGCTTTTTATTCTGTATAGCTCTACGTAACGCTCGGTCTGATTCAGTGTTGCTAAACCTATCAATAATCGCCTGCCTTAATTGGAAGTAAGAGGCATTGGGAAATTTACGAACAAATACCCAATACCATTTTTCCGCAGTGGCCGTTAGCAACTTAGGCATAAGTGCTTCCAAATGGTTTAGAGTTATATTTTCCTTACTAGCTAGGGTCTCGATTCGAAAAATAAAATCATGTACGTCTAGTCCATCACGGAGTCCCGAAAACGATAATTTCCACTTAGGATCATTCATTTTTATATGGGGCATAAATGTCCTAGCCGATTCATTATTACCGGTCGGGTGTCCAATTTTCGGAATTGAATGGCGGCTAACTGATATACCAGCACTTAAATTCTTCGGGAGGGTTCCGGTATAATTTTGCCTCGAAATTTCATACGGTATCTCGGATGATACTGGTAAGTACACTATGGGTGGTGGGTAAGGGTTTGTAAAGGAAGGCGTAATGTTCGAGAATGATGTAGCTATCTGAGGACGGGTTATGGCGGTCGTATAGATATTCCGCGGTTCATGATAATTGTAAGTATAATCTGAGACAAACGGATGTCCTAGTATACTGCTAGGGTTGGTATGTGTACCTGTCGTGGAGATGGTGGAAATTTTTATGTCGCCAGATGCATCGCTTCTTTTGGGTGATGTTAAATCTGCTAAGAATTGTTGATCTTCGATAGTCGCAATCATGGGTTTGGTTATTTGAGCTTGAGCTAATTCATCTCTCTTAAAATCAACAATTTGTTTCAATCTTCTAAAGTGGTTCAATAGTTTGTCTATGTCATTATCCTGGTGGAAGCAACCTTTTAGGCGTTGAGTACGACCTCTCCAATGTTTAAGTTGATTCTCGCTAGAATTCAACTCATGGAGATTAATCTGTTCCTTATTTATCAATTCACTCAACGCGTTGAAGTTTTGCCTACACTCTTCGAGTTCTTCTCGGTGGTTTGTAACATGCGTTTTTGTTGGCACGTTTGAAGGATCCAATAATTCTTCTTTTAAAATGGTCAACAACGTTTCTTTATAATTCACAGTTGAAGTTTTTATTCCCCGAATTGCACATTCCACCGCAATTTCTTCCTGCGTTAATCCCAGTAAAGGTTGATAATCAATCCCCATAATGCCTATGACTTAAGACTTTAGGTAATTTCAGAATAAATTCTGAAATAATCAATAATCAAAGAAATTCAATTAACGCCGATATATTATGCGATTCTTAAGTAAACTAAATGAGAATATTTAACGTGTATTGTGGAGTGTGAACCAATATGATCAATGATAAATTTGTATAAATAGGTGGGTAAGAGAAAATTACGATTCCAAAAAAAATATTTCTCAATATACGAGTACATACGAGTATATGCAAAAAAAATTGTCGTTCTTATTATAATTAGCACTTATTTAATTAAAAGAAAACTTGATATTAATATAAGGTTAGTGACAGGATATTTAAGTGATCCGCGTGGTACCCGAAACAAAATATTTTCATACCACTATAATCTAGCAGTATTTAATAAAGCACATATCTAACGTATTTCTGACCGTAATTATATATTATGAATCTGTGATGTCATACCTTACAACCTTACAACCATGTGTTGTTTACAACATTTTGTCGTGGTTAGTAAAGTGGGAAATCTAACAGGAATCCGTACATAACATTGTGTATATAACAGCTTTGAGTAAAACGAGAGGACGTATTATACGCGCAATCAACCGCTTTCTAAACATGTGGTAATAATACGTGAATAATGTACTTTATAAAATTTTTCTACAACTGTTCCTCGTCGGTGAATTAGTACTGTTAATCCCGAGAATCTATTTAAATAAAAATCAATCGCGAAAAATCGGTAGCAAAATCAAACCGACAACGAAAATCGAAAAAAAAATTTATTTTGCTTATAGGTAAAAAATATTATGCAACATTTTGTGCCTTCCATTTTGCTCGACCAACCATAGCTCGGAGTTTCCGCCTGTCAACGGATGGTCAAGAAAAATAGGGATTCCATTCATTACGTGTTTGGAAAAATTTAAAACGTGGACATCAGGTCCCTGCTCTGGCGCCATTTTTGTAACTGCTTGCTGGTTTCGGTACTCCAGGCTAATTTTTCGGGTTTGGCTCGTCGTTAGGTAGGGTCATAATTCCGAAACCGTAATTCACATGTCGGCGAAGCAGCTAAGTATATTTTCAAAGCCTGGTAAATGGTAACATTAATTTATCCACACGGTGTCACAATCCTATCACTAACCTATATACGGAAAATTTTAACCGCTCATAATTTCACCTTGAGCTAATTTAGTAATATAACGCACGCGCACGGTAATTTGTCTTACAAAAAGAAACAGGCACGACTGTCAAAAGATCTACAATAACATATATCCAATTTACAATAAGGTATAATATAATACTAATCTAGATTCAATGTAGGTCAGGCCAACAATTTTAGATAATTCAAAACTGGTGATCACACTCTGAACAAAATTTTAAGTTCTAAAACAATGTATGGGCAGTAATACGATAACATATATAGCGAGGTAGTAATTCAAAAATATAAATTGAAAATATTAAATAAAAAAAAATTTGTTAATACTCAAGTAGTTTTGCCGAGTTCTCTCTCCCATTAGTTTCTGCATATCCCAAAGGTCGAATAGAGCCGGTAGTGACTGCTGCTTCTAATGAACGCCGTTATAGTCCCACTGTAGCACTCGATAGTCCGTTAACACGGTTGATACGCTAACACATGAGCCATCATTGCATTAGTTGCTTATATTTCGCTTAATTTTGTCGATGCTTGTAGAGTAATTTCGTGTTACTTTTTTACTCTTTGTATTTTTTAATTAGATAAAATTGTATATAACTTTGTTCCGGGGTTATCCCTTCGTTCAGTTTTATTTGGCAGATACCTATACATGTGCGATCTGCATGATGAACGAATTTGCGGGTTTAATTAGGAGATATTTCGATTTTTTTTTTTTTTTTTGAACACTTGTAGGCCAGAAAATTAAAACGTAAACCTTTATAATTTACATATGATTTTATTTCACTTTTATTCAGCTTTTTCATATACAGTTTTTCTTTTATTTTCATATACACTATACAACTTTAATTTTTTTTTTTTATATACAACTCTTACGGTTGTAAAAGACGCAATCGTTAATTATTAATATACTTTTATTCATTAACGTTTTCAATGATTGCGTATACACTAACCACTATTCTAATAATTTAATGTTTATCACCAGCAATTTATTAATATTAATACTAAATTTACGTTAACATCGTATCATACACCAAAACTGGCTATCATCGATTTCGGTCAACAAAAACAAATTTTATTTACAAATTATACACATCCATCGATGCTAATTATTAAATTTATCTTCTTGTATATCAAACTGATCTCACAACTGGGTATCGACTGCCGATTCAATTATCTGCCCATCTCGTTTTCTTTTTTTTTTTTTTTTTAACCGAAAAAAAAATTAAGGGGAAATAAGTAACGGGTTCCGTATAATCAAATTAAAATTTTATTTTTACACATACATTACTGAAGTTTTATGGATTTACTCGTTTTCAAGAAAAATAATAAATCATTGGATCATATTGGAGAACAGCGTACCCCATCGAATCGTTACACACGATTCATTCTCCCTCTTCTGTATGTGCTCCTAGTACGTACACATATTTGTTGTGTTTCCGTATTTCAATTTATCATTTTTGCTTTTCGGTTATGATTAATTGTTATTGCTCTAATCAAATTCTAAACCATTTATTCAACGATTAAAAATAACACTTTGATTTTTAATAATATACAAATATTAATCCTTTGGTTTACACGTTCCAATATCACAATGTGTGTGAAATTCATTAATAATAATTATAATATTTACCATAGCTGCTGACGAATTATAAAACTCAGAGCTACGTCCCAGAAGGGATCGGAACATATATACATGAGGAGAGGCCTAATGCAGTTGTAAAATGATTAATGAAAGTTGAAGTAAATTTGACTTATTATTGATTTATATTTGTGTGTACATTAAGTATTATGTTAATTGAATGTTATTTGATTTGTTTTTTTTTTGTTTACCGTAACTTTTTGATTAATGATCTGAGTTTGTGTAAAAAAATTTTTTTTTTTCGATGTAGGTAATAACTTAATTATTCGATGTAATAATATATCGAGCGTATTTAGTTCACACGACATAATATAATGAAGCGCGTCGTCATAAAAATATTTAAAATCAAATTAAATTAAATTTTATTTTCAAATTTTATTTTATGGTTAAATTCTCACTCCATCAAATATCAACAATTCTATTGTTCATAAAAAACTCAAAATTCATTTACATTATTTTTAATTTATTATCAATATTTGATTAGAATTTTAATTATTAATTCAATTAGATAATGCGGCATAACTAACATATACTCGCAATGTCGAAATACAAGTTTTGTTTTATTTTAAATTATTTGATTTAATTGTTATGAAAAGAATAAATAAAATTACAGAATAGAATTTTAAATATAATAATTATTAATATAATTTTAATTATTGTGGGAAGCTTTTTATATTCAAAATGAATTAGTTGTTTAGGCAAATTATACGCCAAAGAATGTAAGGTTGTTTATTATTTTATTCGGTATTCTAATTTTGTATGAATTTTCAAAAGGCATTCCAAATTGGATTAATAAAACATCAAACGATCCAATGAATATGGTATCGAATTCTGAAAAAAGTTTGGTACCCGAGTATAATTTTAAACGGATAAATTACCTTTATTAAATTCTAGAGTTGGATATAGCCCTGTATGAATTGGACGATCAAACGAAGCATGGTGATATGGGAGCTAATTTCCAACAAAAACAGTCAAGTAAAGTTTTTTCGAATTGCGTTGATGGTGCAAAAGATATTCCATTTTTAGTGTTTTTAGAGAAATCGCATTCGCACCCATCAAAAAATTAATTAAAAAACCACGAGTTCTTTTGTTTAACTTGTGTCTAACCTTTAGACTTGTGTCTAACCTGTGCTTTTCCAATAACAACATTTTTGCAAGCTATATTATCTTCTGTTAAATAAAATCAATGATTTTGTAAAGTCTCTTTGTTTCTCACACAAATTTGTTGATGTTTAACGATGCCAACGGGAGAACAATGTACTAAAATTAATAATTTAATTAAAATTTAATATTAATAATTAAAACTAAAAACAAAATTTTGATTTCTTAAATCGATGCTGTGTTGCCAAAATTCATAATCGGCGTATACAATTTTGCTTAATCCGTCGAAACACACGTTCGTTACTTTAAATAATATTCGACGTTTCGATTATACGTTGCCGCATTTTTTGATCGATCTGATTTTCTCTTTCATAAACCACCCCACAGAAAAAAATCTAAAGGATTTAGGTCAGGGGGCCGTGGTGCCCATGCTATGGACCCCCCTCTTCAAATCCAGCGGCTTGGATAATTTACGTTCCTGTATTGTCTCACTACTTTTGCATAGTGAGGGGGATTTCCAACAACCACTCCGCAGATTCATCTAAATATGCGGAGACCTCTTTCACGGTGATTTTGCCGACTATATCTCACGGTTTTGGATCATGGGGAAGTTAAAGTTTGCTTATTCCTGGCCTGCACCGTGGAACAGTACAAAATAAGAAGCAAACAAAAAACTGAAACTAAATTAAATTGACACCAGAATTAAATCGGCCGAAATTTGAGGAAAGTGATAAAAAATAATAATAACCGGATGTCTCCATCCAGATTGCAACTATGGAACAGACACCAAATGAGCCCCCCTCCCTCCCATCATACCAATCCGAAAAATTTAGTAATTCATTTTTTCACAACAAACGAAAAGAACAAAAATAGGTAACATGAGCAAGACAACAACGGAAGAATAAATCGAGGCCGAGGAGGGAGAAATAAAATAAAACCGAATGCCCGGAATCGTACGCCATGCTGTTTTTTATTTAAATAAATTTGCAAGATAAAACAAAAAAACCAAACTAAAAGAATCGGACGTGAAAATTCAGAAGCTAAAGATATAAAATAAATCGAACAAAAATGGTCGACCTGAACAATTTATGTAGCGAAATAAAACAAAAGAAATAATTTGAGAAAAATGGACGCTGAACGTGAACATTAATGCAACGAAACCAATGTGCACCCCCTCGCGCGTGCCAAGCAAAGCTATGGCACTCGGTTACACCAAAATATATTGAATACAAATTTTAAAAAATTGAAAAATAAAAATTGAAATTTAAAATTGAAATTTAAAAAATTTGACTGAAGAAGAAATAAAAATTAAAAATGGCCACGAGCTTTTGCCGCTGTCCTTCCCACCGTAAACCGTAAACATTCGTTGGGCGTCTTCCCGCCGTAAACCAAAAAAATGAGAATGGCCATGTTGTTGGGCACTCGTAATCATCTATGTTGGGCGTGTTTCCGCCGTTAACCGTAAATATTCGTTGGGCGTCTTTTCTGTCATCTTTCCGCCTTTAATCAATAACGTTGGAATAATGTTGGGTGTCTTGGCCTCGTGGTTGGCCACCTGTATTTAATTGTGACACACCTGTTAATATATGTGGTCGCCCACGTGTCGCAACCCGCAAAAGAACTAGTGGACCTCTGTTGGCCCGACGTCCACGCCAATAAATAAAATCGTATGTCTCTTCGATGCCTCAAGGCCAATAATTTCGTTGGTGTTTCAACACACCCGCAATAAAAATGAAGCCACGTGAGGCAGCCAATTAATGTGCAGTGTTCCATTTGTCTTGGACACAGCAGCACCATGCACTAAACCAGCTTGTTTGTACTCAAATTGTTTGTAAGAAAAAATGTACACGAGCTTTTATTATTAGCGAACAAACTTTGGGTTATCTCTTTTATAATTGATTTCGTGCCCTGGCAATCAAAAACAATTTTCTGGCTTTTCTTGCCAATTTTAATATCGAAAAAAAATATTAATCACAATTTTAATTCAGGCCAAGCTTTTAAAACTCTTGCGCGTCAAAATTTAATTTTTTACTCATCAAAATCCAAAACTAGGCTAAAAAACGCTCACACCAAAAAACATCGAGAAAAATATTTTTTGTTCATTCATTTTGTACATTCATTCAACGTTTACATGAACAAAAGAAAAGAAATAATGTTATGACCCCTCAAGGTGTCGTAACAAATTTGGGCGCCATTGTTACGAGATGGCACGAAGCCAACCCGCAGATTAATCTAAATATGCAGAGGTCCCTTTCGCGGTGGTTTTGTCAACTATAATTCAAGGTTTTGGGTCGTGGGGAAGTTGAGTCCAGCATATGTGTCGCCCTTTCGGAGACGACCGTAAAATCACTGCCAAAGTGCATAATGTGGGAGGTTGCCTAGAGGTTGCGCCGGGAGAAGAGAGGCTTTGTCTGTCGGGGAGACGTCCATACCCTGTAATGCTGCTTCGTTGTGGCTGGGCATCCGCCTCTAGGGGTCGATGGGTCATTCGGGAGGGTCTATTCAGCAGACATTGTACTTCTCATCCGGGGAGATTCGGTCGTTCCTGGGTGGACACAATCGGTTATTATTATATTTATCTCATTGTTCATCAAATTTCGGATGATTTAATTCTGGTCTCAATTTAATTTAGTTTCAGTTTTTTTAGCTTACTCTTATTTTTGGTCTGTTCCACGCTCTAGGCCACAAATATGCATTCCTAAACTTCCCCATGGCCCAAAACCCTAAGATCTAGTTGACAAAATCACAGTGAAAGAGGTCTCTGCATCCAAGTCCTTTTGTAGAAAACTTAGATAGACTTGCCCGGTGATCCGACGTGGGCGTTCAATAGGACCAATCAATTTTCACTCCAAATTGGTGTTGAAACCGACTACGCCGCACTTTTTTTGAATTTACGCGGGCCCAATAGTGCAAATTACGGATATTGATTACCCCCTCCCTTTTAAAACATATTTCGTCACTCCATAAAATGTTGTTTTAAAACTGCAAATTTTCTTGGCACCGACGCAGCATTTATTGACAAAATTACACCCTTTTTCATGGTCAACAGGTAAATCGTCTTGTACAAGTTGCACATGGCAAGGGTGCAACTGATTTCTTTTTAAAATACAACGTGCAAAGTGGACCGTGGCCCTCCCTAACATCTTGATAAACAACGAACACTTATAAATGGGTCGTTTGTCACCATTCCAATTACTCTATCTTCGTCTATATCAAGCTGACCGGCTGTTTCATATCTTCTCGGACGTCCAGAGACTTTGCCTTCACTAAACATTTGATGTACGTTTTGAAATACTCTGTAATTGGCAAAGCGTTCCTCATTTGGATATCGTCTCTGATATTCTCTTACTAGAACTAGGAACCAATTTTGTACATTAAAGTTAACAGTAATTAGCTCAATTTTAAAAACTAACTTTATTATTTCTTTAGCTTTCGGAACCTTTTCGGTTCCATTCTCAAAAGAATAAGAAAGCTAAAGAAATAATAAAGTTAGTTTTTAAAATTGAGCTAATTACTGTTAACTTTAATTTATAATAAAAAGCTCATTAAACAATTTTGTACATTCGATGCAGCATATTCCAGCTAAGATCGAACGTACGCACAATACAGGATCAACCATCCAATGTTTAATAAAACAACCATGGAGTTTCTGCAGCGATGCACAGCTTAATGTACTTAGTAAAGCTAATTTTTTCAAAGCAAGTAACTCCTAGATCTTTAGTTTCAAGTACTACCTGAGGAAGTACACCATTTATCGTCTAGCCGTGTGAAACAGGGTTGGCGATTTGGCGAAAAAATAAAGATTTGCACTTTACAATGCTGAGTGAGACTCAGAGAATTAAACTCGCACAATTTCGTTAGGTTGTCAATGTCTTTTTGCAGTTTATGGGCATTGTTAACTGACTCCATTGCTCTGTATATTTTGAAGTCATCTGCGATCATCAGGATTTTGGAATGCTTTATCACTTCAGTAATAATGAAGATTGTGCAAATCCATGGGCCAACGTGAGCGCCTTGTGGTACACCACAAGTAGCTTGTAATGCAAGCGACCTTTTAACTCCCAAGATTTGAACCAGGCTACGGACTGGTTGGAAAATCTGAACTTGAAAATGTACTCCAATTTTTTACAGTCGTTGACGAAGTGGACAGACTCTGCAAAGTCAGTATATATTAGATCAACTTGTTTGTGCTTCTCAATGTTTTTAATAGAATTGCTAGTAAATTCTATGAAATTTGTCGATACTGATGTTTTGGGCATAAAACCATGTTGATATTGCGGAAGCATTGCTTTGAATGAGTTGAATATTATCAGTTCAAATAACTTGTGTGAAGTAAATATGAATGCACTAAATAGACTAGCAGTTGGATCTTTATAATTATCAATGTCCTCTGCTTTGTAAACAGATTGGAAAAACTCAGCAAAGGCTTTCTTTATGGCTTATAAAATTAAACTGTTAAACCTCGGCTTTCCAATTTATATGTTCAACAAATTATTGTATGTTATTCGAATTGGCTTTTTTGAAGTTGTAATATGGTTTTCGGTTTTGAAAGTTTTGGAACCTGTTGTTCCCATTGCTCTCCAATATTATTTCTATTGCTTTGTGGTGAATATCATTAATAATAAGAGGTGTTGGTGATTCTTTAGTTTTTAACAAAATTGGTTCATTAGTAAAAATTAGGTCCAAAGTTCCGTCTCGAATCAGGTGAAATATTTCTCGATCGATGAAATCGTTAAATCTATCAATTTATTATAAGCAGTGATGTATCGACAGGACTCCGCGATCACATCTATAAACGACATATTGCGGGAAGAATTCCGAACTTAACATATTATCATTGAATGATGTTTCACAGATGATATAAACCGGAAACAGTGTTTTTAAAACAAAATTATGAAATTCAGCTGCCCCGTGGTGTATATGCTGGACGTAGAATAAAGTTTATGTGCTTTGACTTCACCTGGGATATTAATTTTATACGGTAGGTAATCATATTTCAAACCAAACCATGGTTTAGACACCATGCGATGGGCAAACAGATCGTCCATATCCACGGTCTTTGTCTGTAGTTTGCAGAACTGTTCATCCGTTAATATAGTCTTAGTTGCATATCCGTTATTCGTTGCTATTTGTAGAATTATATTAAGCTCTATGTCGTAATTTGAATTTGTCAAAGGGATGTTTATTAGTCTATCTATAAGTGAGTGGAAAGCTGACATTTAAATATTATGGGGATGGTTTGAAGAACTAGGGATAATAGCGTCTGTATACGTAGGTTTCCTATAAATTTTGAAGTCTAAGGAAGAATTAATCCTGGTTATTGTTATATCTAGAAAATTAATAACCCATGGATAGACTATCAGCGAATTTGAAATATGTATTATCAAAGCAGAAATAGTTTTGTTTAATACAAGTCTCAAAGACCAACTTCAGTTCACGACGTAGGCCCTCATCTATAACATCCCTATCTAAGTAATTACAAACTATTTGAGATAAAGTTTTAATTGGAATTGAAGTGAAAAGCCTGACAACGTCAAACGAAACTAGTTTTGAATGTAGTGGAATGTCGACGTCTTGAATTTTGCTAATCAATTCTACCGAGTTCTTAACCGAGTAAGCCGAAAAGAAATTAGTATGATCATTGAAAAAGTTTATGAAACCCTTACATAGCTTGTAGGCAGGAGCATTGCAATACGCAACTATTGGTCTAATCGGGATGCCCTCCTTATGGATTTTTGGTAAACCGTAAAGAATCGGAGCAGATGGATTCATGATAGAGTACTTCCAACCAGTTCCATTAAACAACTGTTGGCATTGGTTGATACACTTACTGACAGAAGTCTTAAAAGACCTAGTTGGATCCCTACCAAGCACTATTGCTTTGCTTTCTATAATAAAATTAGAAATTTTATTACAGTAATCGACTTTTTCGAGCACGGTAATTGTATTGCCTTTATCCGCTTTACATGCTATCAGGTCATGATCACGTAGCTTTTTCTCTATCGCACTAATCACTTTGAGGTTAGTATTAGGAGAAGCAAGAGCGAGAGAAGCAGCAGAAGAAGAGTTAGAAGAAGAAGAAGAGTTATCAATACCTTTCTTTATTTGTAGTGCACATACTGATTTTAGTTGGGTCGGCTGGTCAAATAAGGCAGTTTCAGCATCTACAGCAAGATTCTCGAATGACTGAAGGCTGATTTTATTTGGCGTAGGAGCAAAATTAACTCCATTACTCAGCATTTGAATCTCTGCGCTACTGAAACCGACTGCGGACAAGTTTTTAAAACGTGGATGAAATTGGAAACCAGACGAACCACTATTACCTCTACGGTTAACTTTAGAAAACCATACAAGCCAATAAATAAACCATTCTTTAGAAAATCATACAGCTAGCTTAAACAATTTAGACATATTACATATACCAATCTTACCAAATTCGAAAATCCATATTCCTATAAATTTTTATTTTTACCAATCAGTAGATACTCCTGATGATGACCTAACAAGTCGAAATTAATCGAGTAATTTTTTAAACATTTTTGAAAAAAAAAAAAAGAAAAAAAAAGTTTTGTGCCAAATAATAAACAAGTGTTTTAATGTGTTTATTAAGTGGTAATGTGTTTCGCCAAGTACCAACGGCGCATAGTGTTAAAAGTACTAATGACATTGTTGGAAGAAGAAGAACAATGCAAAGTGAAGCCCTTTGAAATCCGACTACCACCAGTGGAACTCCGAAATTTTCATGGAGATTACACGAAATTGGTTGGTGTCGCTGACACTTTCAAACAGCTAGTTCATAACAGCAATCAACTTACAAACGCGCACAAAATGAACTAATTAAAAAGCCACGTTCAAGGGCCAACTGGAAAGTTAATAAGCCATTTGGAACCTATCGGTGACAACTACGATGTAGCTTGGGAGATCCTGGATAATCGCTTCAACAACAAAAGATTACTTGTATGTAATCTTTTAAACACCTTATTAAGTCAACCAAAGCTTACACGACACAACAACCGAATGCCTACGCGCAATAAGGAATACAGGTGTCCCATTCCTAAATACGGTACGAAAACGAAAATACAAGATTCATATTTGAGTTGAATCAGATTCGTGCGATTCTTATTTAAAATTAAATAGGAATCTTGTACTTTTGTTTTCGTATCGTATTCGGAATAGGGCGACCAGCATCTTTACTTTGTTAAAAAAAATTGGACAACGAATCACTGAACCTTCTAATCAACTATTTAAATAAATAAACGTGAAGCTGCTTGCATCAGTCCAATTGACGAAAATACTGAAATATCCAAACGAAAACATCAATTTGTTAATTACTATTCTCTCTGTCTCTCTCTTTTCAATGTCTCTTCTCTCCACTATACTTTGATGAAAAACGTTTTGAGTTTTCAGAATATGAATTTTGACTAAATTATCCTAAAATATGTTTAAGAAACTGTAAAAATCTTTAGTATCGAAAATAGAAAAATGTGATAAGCCATTTCAGAATCGTTTAAAATCCTTTGAAGTGCGGATTCTTAAATTTGAACTGTGTGAATATTTTGTTTTATTTTTTATACAAACCGTATAGAATCTTTATTAGTCTGCTGCGAAGAAAGTGTTTTGATGTCCCTGTTAGACTTAAGCTTGAGTCCATCTATTTGTACGTGTCGTAGTTAATTTATCAAATTTTATATACGTTACCTCCAGTTTATGATATTCAAGTAATAACAATAAATAATACAAATGTCAAATTTGATGTTTACCTAACCTTCATAATTCCTGTTATTATAAACCGCTATGCTAGCAATATTCTATTAATTGCATAAAATACCTCACCACCCAGGTATTTGAAGCTCACAGTGAGTAGTCTTACATTGTGTCGCTTTAAGCCCAACAAATAAGAAAACAGAAACAATAAAGTTTAATATTTTTGATTTAAATTATCAAAAATGTAAATTTTTAATATTGTTTTGGTTAAGAAAGCAACATCAATAAGCGCAGGCACCCCAGCAATCATATTTCTTCAATAATAAAATCACAAAAATTATTGGTCAATAAATAATTTATAATAAGAATGAAATTTATTCATAATTATATTCGTATTACAAAGAATATTGAACCAAGTCGTATCGAATGTGAAATCTGCAGCAGTTGCGGACTTATTCGGAAACTACGACTATTCTTCGGTGTATTCTGATATTGTTGCCCGCAGTTGGACGGGTGCCGCTCTGCAGAAAAATATCTCAAATCTAATTTACATAACAATATTTTTTTGATAAGTGAATTATTAAAAATTATTAATAAATTAAAAATTTATTAGGAATCTCCAGCCGTGACCAGAGTGATTTGTTTTAATCATACGAGAATACTATTATACGTAAATATTGGTTTGGCATTTGATTCAAAAAATGTTGTAATATTTTTATTATATTATATCAATAATGGCACAGCATGGTGGCACACCTTTAATAATTTTTTATGATATTGATGTACATTTGTGGCACGACACACAAAACCTATTAGCTCCGATAATCATAATTTACCGAATAAAAAAATATTTATTCCATAATAATTAATTTGAGTGTGCATGGGCCAAGTGTTTTTTTGATTTGATATGGAATTTGAAACTATATGTCGTGTGTAAAGTAGCGAATCTGGTTAGTGCCTATAACGTGTATAGCAATTATGTTAACTTTCTACGCTATAAAAATGTCAACCTACGCGCAATAACCAAAATTGAAACAAAAAAAAAATTGGCCCGGGGCAAAAGTTTGTGTATACCCTATATTTAACCTACAGACTATCTGTTTTTAGTTTACAATAATTTATCCTATTGTTAAATATGTAATTATTAATAAATTTAAATTTAATAATAGTGCTTTTAATGTCACCATAAATAAAATAAAAATAAAACAGAAAAATTATTATAATTCCGTCCAATAATCATAACAATGACAATAAATATTCTTTAATTCGAAAAGGAAACACACGACAACGTCTTTTGATAAATATTTTATGAATTTTTGATTAAAAATTTGAATTTTACGAAAACTATTTAAATATTATTGCATTTAAATGTGTATTTAGTTTGCGTAATCGTTTGTAAGTTGCGATAAGATTTATGACGAACAGGTGAAATGTAATGCGCTGTTAATACATTTACTTAAGCACAGAGCTCGGTCCTTAATGGAGAGGTATCGTACTCGATTAATATTATCAGTATCAATAAAATTTTGTACCAAAATATTTTTTGCCATCCCAATTAGGACATTTGGAAATCCTACGCTTGATTGTGCAAGTAACGGAAAAATTTGTGCTTCCCGTATTTTTGGAGATAACGCGTGTTTCTTCAGTTTTCTTTTGAAGTCGTCCTTAGATCTAATCTAGAGAAGTCAAATAAGGCTCGAACTTCATTAAACATATTTTTCATTTCATTAATTCGTTAATGTTTACCATAATTAGTTCTACGAGGCTCTGGTTAGCATAAATATTTAGCCTTCCACGTAAGTGAGATGAGTCTGTTTTTCATTTTCTATAAGAGGAGTACATTTTCAATAAGCGTTGCCCCTAGTAATTTTCGCCTATTAGCCAGAGTCAAATTTTATAATTTTTACATCTGATAGTGTATGCAGGAAGAGTACGTCTACGTGGTAAGTATGTTCGTAGTCCCAATCAGTTTTTTTCATTATAAACCATAACACTTGTTTCTGAATACTTTCAATTTAATCAATGTCAGATTGATAGAAAGGGCATCATACTGGAACTGCATATTTCAGGTGAGATCTGATATAGCTCGAGTGTAGGAAGAACAATTAGTGCTTATCGGATAAGTCTTTGGTCCATCTCCTGATAAAACCAAACATAGAATTCGCCTTGTAAGATAATTGGATCAATGTGTTTGTTAAAGGACATATTTCCGACAAACTAAACACCAATATCTTTTGTCTCGTTGACTCTTTTGAATTGTATACCATTGATATTGTAGTCACTTGGGTGCATATTTTAATAGACACGACTTGCTTTATGAAAGAAATTGATGAGGAACATGCTGTTGTGAATGACCCTGTGTGTGGTACTTTAATCTGCATTATCGGCATTTTCCGGCTGGGTATTTCTGTGGTTTTCTTAACCATTTTATATGTTTTATTCAACCGAGTTTTACGGACTCCCAACATGGAAATTGACCTGAATTTTTTTCATTTGAATCTATTTTCAGCCATGAAACTTTAAACGGCCAATTTTTAGAAATTGTCAAATTTTTGTGTGTGCGATATATTCAATCGAGTTTTCCCGGACTCCCAGCAAGAAAATTGACTTTACTTTTTTAAAATGATACTCAATAGAAGACACTTTATTTGAAATATTATCTGAACATGTCACTATAGATGCATTCCCCATTGTACCTCCCCAAACATCTAATAAACACTTAGAACAATTTGCTTTGGTTAATTTGTTTTAATGTTTCGAATTAAAAATGTTTATTTTAATTTTTGTAGTTGTTTTTAAGGAACAGCAAAATAAAAATTTCTAATATAATTAATTGATTTCCCGACATAAAACTTATATCTGCATTATCGACATTGTTCGGCTGGGGCTTTCGATGAATATGTTACCGACAATTATCGATTGTCATTTTCGTTTGATTAGTTTGAATCTACATTATCGACATTTGTCGGCTGAACATGTTCGGCTCACTTTAATAGGGTTCTTAAAAGAGCTATTACTTTTAAATCTGCACAAACTTTCCAATGATGATCATTGTATTTAATCAAATCAATAATTTTTTTCATTGATGCATACGTTTCCTTTGTGTTTGTGCTGAGGCGTTCAATTTACACCACTAATAGCATTTTGTGAAAAGTATAGTCGATATAAATCAGCGGTTTCATGAATTACTTTGCGGCGATTGCTCATAATTGTAAATTTTCCACACACATAACAAAAGCACTTGAGTTTAAAACACCTATCCATATTATTTATTTCATCAGATTACACAAGCCGATTTTCACTTGTGGACCCATGTTTCTCTAGACGGAAAGGTAGGAGCCGCAGACTTCTGTGAAAATCTTTTGCCAAACTGAGAAGATCATGCCTTTACCGACGAATGGCTTTGTCGAAAGACTTTAGATAACTTCCTATGCTCGTGACCGGCACTATCATACAGAAGGCATAGGTATTTGGGCGTGTATAGTTTGTCCAACGAGATATTTTGCGCCACGTACGTAGCTCCGAATGGTTTTAAACAGGGGTAAAGGGAAATAGGATCCTGTGGTATTACAACGGGCTACTACTGGTTTAAGTATGCGGAAGCAGCCACTCTAACCTAACCTAACCTAACCTAACCTTGGCCTAAGTAAAACACACATATATGGTGGATGTGGTTTTTCGGTCTTGATATGTTCGGCAAAGTTGTTTGTCTGGTTTTGCGCAACAGCTTCGTTGAAGAACGCACAACGAAAATCTTAATGGTTCAAGAGCTATCAACGTGAAAATGAGTATATATTTTGACAAATTTTGACTCAGAGCCAAAACATGTCGGAAGCGATATCTCAAAAATGGGGACTAATTTTGAAATGGGACTGTGATATCAAGTTCCAGCTACGAATAACTATCTTTATGTACGGCTACTTTTTCGCTTAAGTGTACATTTAAATTTTAAAAACTTTTTTTGTTATTTAGTGTTTAAATCGCGTGTACTATTCATAATAACGACGTGAACACGTAACAAATATAATTTAAATATTAATTTAATCAATATTAATAGATAACAAAAAAATTATATATTGCATACATTTTTAATTTAAAATATAACAATCGAGAACAAAACATATATATTTGTAATAGAAAATATTGTTATACTCGTAATATATTAGAGTATAATGAATGAGGGAAGTTGTAGAGTAGATTTTAATTTTTGTATTGTAAAAATCATTTCCGTTTTTTATTTATTCGATCGATTTGCATAACAAATAAAATTAAAAATATAAAAAAGAATAAAAATTTTACAAAAATAAATTATTAACGATTGGATTCTGATAAATATATAATAATATAATATCATACACATATTTTGTTATATTAAAAAAAAAATACAAAAAATGTTGGGATTGGTAATAAATTTAATTGGAATAAAAGTTGACAGGAAGTTATGTTATGTTTCCATACAGGCAAGCAACGGCGGCAGCAAAAAATGTGTATTTTGATGTGTTAATTGTATGATGGATTAATGAGATGTTATGCTTTTGTGTTATGTTAATGAAATGATTTTAATATTTCATAATGTGTTTAAAATTTAAATTAATTATAAGGCATCGTGGCAGCGAATGTAGGCTATTTGGAAGCGTTAGTTTATGATGTGGTATTTTAATGGCTACGAAATTATATAGATTTATGTATTCAGCTCATAAGAAGTGTTTACCACGCTTGAATTGCCTTAAATAAATTCAACAATGTATCATACACTGCTTTAAAATCCCCCGAGGTTGTAAACCAGCTTATTATTTTGTTCAGCATGCGCACGTATAATTTTCACATAAATCTACATTAATAGTATAAATCTATAAAAATATAATTTATTGACAAAAAAATATTCATCTAATATTTTTCCAGTCATATTCGCTTTTGAATTATGATCCAATATGTACCATGCTGATTTGTATACCAATTTATTGTATATGACGACTGACAAAATAAATAAATTTCTTATAATTTGAATTTAACGTGGTTGTTGGTTTCTGTATCTGACGCACCTGTCCATTTAAGTGTACATAAATGTATACCATCATTCCTTGAGTCAGATTTAAAAGAGTTTGTTGTACGTAATATACATTTTGTAAGCATAGGGAATTGCCGCATGGGTGGTGAAATTTGTTACAGAAGGAATATTTTTATGAAGTTAATGATGTTGAAAATTGTAACAATTGTTAATAATTTTATGATGGGAATATTTGTAATATAATGTAAAGCTATCTGTTATAATAAAATGCGGTAACTGATTCGTTTAAAAAGAACATATTGATGCCACAAGTCGCCTTTAGAAATTCGAATAAAGGTTAAACGAACATGCCAAGTTTTGATAATTAGGCGTGTTGTGTTTAAAACAATAATCAGTGTTTTCTTAGCGGTTTAAACCATACTGTGGCCATAATCACTGAGTTTAATGGAACGGTACTGAGTTATCTCAACGCAACATTATAGTGGTGTCTATATTAACAAGGGTTAGAACTTCAACACAACAATACTCAAAAAATGTAGCTAGACAAACAGTAGTGAACAGAACACAGAATTTTTTTTAGTTAAAATTGAAATCCACAAATCATCGAGCGTCGCTGAGCCAAAGATGATTGGAGTGGAGGTTTTTTGTGCCATTAAGTAAAAACATTTCAAAATTGAGGTTTTAATTTGTCGAAACGAAAAAGCCTGAAAATGGAACATTTTTCGCGAAATTGAACGGCTTTAATCTATTGCACTATGTATGTGGTGGCTATATGGCAAGATCTCCAGGATTCGCTCCACAGAATTTCCATTTTCAGACTTTTTCGTCCTAAGTATGATAAAATGAACGGGCCAAAACGGGACACCCTGGCGATCCGCATAGACATGTGGCGTATTTGGTTATGCTGGACAGCTTTAATTGATTGCGATTCACATTTGGCTATGAATATGTACTCGTATTTGGAAATTTTAGTTTTAAATATAATTACTTGACCGTATTTTTGACGGGTTGTAAAGGGTGGTTAAATTTTAAGGGCCGATGTTGATTTTGAATAAAACACAAACTATTTAGGAAATTACTGTCAATTCTTTTTATTATGATAATATGGTATGGTTCAATTGTGTATGGAACAAAATATCGGCCAAATGACCGCCGCGACCTCGGCGGCACACCTCCACCCGATGGTCCAAATTTTCGATGACGCTTAGGCATAATTGAGGTTCTATTCCGTTAATGTGCCGAATTATCTCATCCTTTAGCTCTTGAATTGTTGCTGGCTTATTGACGCACACCTTTTCTTTCAAATAACCCCAAAAAAAAAAGTCTAACGATGTCAAAACACATGATCTTGGCGGCCAATTGACATCGCCACCACGTGAGATAACACGGCCATTGAATTTGTCGCGCAAAAGAGCCATTGTTTCGTTAGCTGCGTGGCAAGTGGCACCGTGCTGTTGAAACCACATATCGTCCACATCCATAACTGCCTGACCGGCCTCATTTTGGAAAAAATACGGCCCGATGATGCCGCCAGCCCATAAACCGCACCAAACAGTCACTCTTTGTGGGTGCATTGGTTTTTCGACAATCACTCTTGGATTATGATTCGCCCAAATGCGGCAATTCTGCTTATTGACGAATCCACTGAGGTGAAAATGTGCCTCATCACTGAAGATGATTTTCTTCGAAAATTGATCATCCACTGTTGCCATTTCTTGCCACCATTCTGACCATTGACGACGTTTGGAATGGTCAAGAGGCTTTAGTTCTTGAGTCAATTGCACCTTATAAGCGTGTAAATGCAAGTATTTATGCATAACGTTCATCAACGACGAGCGTGAGAGGTGCAATTGTTGGGCACGACGACGAGTTGAGGTGGACGGCTCTTCAGCCACACTATCGCGAACAGCAGCAATATTTTCTGCTGTACGAGCTGTACGAGCATGCACTGGTGTTTTAAAATCTCCTACAGACCCCGTTTGCTCGAATTTTTGCACGATTTTTCCGATTGTACGCACATTTGGACGATTAAATTGACCGAAAAAATCACGAAGTGCACGATATGCATTTTGAATTGAACGCCCATTTTCATAATATTCCTGAATAACTTTAACGCGTTGCTCGATTGTGTATCTTTCCTTGGTTCAAATTGAGTTAGTCTGAAATTGAGAAATGTCAAATTAAATGCAGAAAAAAACTTGACGTTTAGGTGTGGTTCACATTCAACGTCGGCCCTTAAAATTTAACCACCCTTTAGTACTGTAGGGTTGAAAGTTTAATGTTCATATTTAATAATGACGACACTTAAAATCTTTAAAAAAGTATTTTTTTTAATCTTTGATATGTCATTATGTTTATTTAATTTTTTAAAATCATATTTAACGGTCTTTTGAAATTAAATAAAATTTAAAATCAAAATCTTGTAGTTTCGTCTTATACAGGGTTAACTAACTAATACATATAAAGGAAAATGTGGCTTAGTGAAAACTTCTCATGATCCATCCGATTCGAGAAATTTTTACTAAAAGTTTTACTAAACAGTTCGTAAAGAAATTTGTAAAATTTTTTCGGACATTCAAGTAACCATTGCTTGGGTTAGTATAGATTTGGGTGACCGCTTGCCAGCATTATAGTAGAAAAAAGTGAAAAATGGAATGAAACGAAACCACCCCAAACCCCCGGCCCTGGGAGCTGGCTAGGATTCATTGAACCAAATCAATTCATTAATTCGAAATCATATTGATTTACAGAAACGAATACTGGAAGAAGTAACAACACAAACCGGCAAAACTAAATACTCGACCCTTGGCTATATCGTTCGCGGGGATCACGAATTGGGAACTGTAATATCAGAACTCTAACAGAAACATCAACAACCACAAACGTTAAACGTTGTAACATCGAGATTCTAGGACTCATTACGTTTTGCTTTATATTTTGGCTTTTATTGACGCAACATTTGACGGGAACTCGCTTTATTTCAAATGGAACGATGCGGAACGTCAATTCAACGTGGCCCACGGTGGTGAATAATTTCTACTTAAAGTCCTGAGTGAACTACAGTCTGTTCTTTGAACATAAAAAGATTTACTTAGTAAGCACCTACTTCTCATATTCAGACGACCCAATGACATATATTGTTGTTTAAACAAATTAAATTTTGAATAGCCTAACAAACCATCAAGTCATAATCACGGGTGTCATGTAATCTATAACGTAGACGTCGACAATGTAGACAACGTCAACAACCTAAGATATTACCTTAAAGACTAATTTTTCATTATTTTACGTAAGCCGATATGATAAAGTTGCTGTCTAGCTATTAGATAATAGCCTAATTATCCTAGCGGCGAAATAAGTTTACATTTTCCTACTAGATCTCATAAATTATTCGTACCGTTTCCTACTTTTGTCCTAACTAAGTCGACCACCGGAAGATATTTTTCAATCGGATATTCTCAAGATTATAAAGTAAGCTACGCACTATTAATCCTAATTCTATTCTTATAGATTAGTTACTTCGCGCGCCATCTCTTATCAAATAGATTTATTGGCGCGATGAAATATTTGTATCGACCATGACAGTGTACAATTTTGATATTATCTTTTTTTTTTTTCATTCATTCCACAGTGTTTACGAAATCTTGCCAATGACCTCATTGCTAAATAGAGCAAGCATACATCACCCACTCCTACGACAGAGTCGTGAGTCGGTGAACGACTGTAACGACATTAAAATATTAACCAGAGATGGTTATATTGTATCTACTGCTTTAAGTTTAAACAATTGTCCGGGCACCAAATGAAATTCTCATTGGGTCAGTTGCCGTTAAACCTGCCACAGTGCCGAGCATATTCTCAACCTGACCAGCAGCCTCATTGTGCACGGCTAGCATGAGGAACTTAAAATTGCACCACAAAATAAAAAGAAAACACAACCTTGAGCGATGATGCGAAAGAATTCATTATCATCATCCAATTTAGTATAATCCAAAATGTAACCGGGTCACACTTAATTCGCTCACGATATTTAAGAAAGAAGTACATTAGCTGCCATATAATCAATTTCACAAATTAATTATTTCTGTGAATGTTTTGTCATTCAACTAGACTGCTAAATTAATTTATGTGCGAAAGAAATATTTGCCAACAAAATATTTATATGTAAATTTCATAATTTTTTAGTTATGAAAGTTTAGTTAAGTAGCCAATTGTCAGACAGTAGATGCCAGCAAAATATATTTGGTTCGGTTTTTTACCATGTTACTGTGAATATTCTTAAGTATGGTTTAAACGAATTTTTATAATACTGAGTACCTGATACCAATTGTCTGAGCATCATAAATTACTGACTAAACTAATTTAAAGTTAGTTCACACCACTGGATGGTGTGAATTATGTACAAGCACATATAGTAACGAGCGAACTGTACAATAGTAACGAGCGAACTGTTGAGAAGAGTAGCCAACCGGTCAGTGAAAGAAAAACGAATCACAAGTGATCACAGACCAATCATGTTTATTGTTGAGGCGGCTTCCTTATATCATGCACAGGTGCGATAAGCGGTAAGATTTCGAGGTATAATCACTTAATCACGCTAACAGGGATAGGTACTCCAGACTGCTAGGAACTAAATAGCAAAGGATAACCAAGTAATTACACGTTCCATCTGATGATGATACAGACTTAGTAGAGCGGATTATGACCAAAACCATAACTAGTGTCTGCGAAAAATGTTTTCCTCAAAAACGTGCTGTTTACGCAAATGCATAGATTTGGTCCCTCTGTTACAAGCAGTTGCGAATGTGGTAATAACGGCTGACCATATATTATTTGATTGTAATCTCAAAGACAGTGTTAAAATCTTCCCTCGAACATAACGCATAGGCATTTCTAATGCCTCCGATTTATTATAACACTTACGCGTTTCAAATACACTTTAATTAACTCAAAATACTTTGCCCATCTGATTAACAGCTTTCTGTAGCAACATCGGAACTTTCAACTAAATAAATTTAATTATTTTAATATATTGCGTGCATTGCAATCAGTTTTAGTTATTTCTTCATGATAGCAATCGACGACAAGCTAGTCCAAACTCAATCAAATTTGTCCCAGTTTCATTTAATATCTCTTGGTATCTGGGTGTTACTGAACAAAATTATTTTTGTAGAGTAATGCTGAATGAATTGGTACAATCATCTGTCATTTTGATTTAAATTGTAAAGTCAATCATGAAAGTTTGTCGTTCCGTGCAGCACACCTGGCAAAAACCTATCCCCTTCTTAAGAAATAGATTTTCCTATATACCTAGACAAACGGTTGGTAACCAATTTAGTGAAACTGCCGATGGATATATTTCCCAGAGTACTTGGACAAATTTTGCTAACCAGGATTTATTAATTCAAAGTCTAAGTTTCGTAAAATTTTGAAATTTTGCAGCAAAAAAATCATATTTGTAATTTTAAGGTAATCTATCGCACGTCCAGTGGGCGTACTATTCAATAACATCTGCGCTTTATGTTCAAGGGAAGGCTATAGAGGTTATTTATGTAAAGAAACAAATTTAGTCTGGCTAACTAGCAAGCTGCTACTTATGTTACTCATTCGCGTCCATGCGCGAAAGCAATTCTGTGAAAATATTTTAAGCGCAGAACGGACGGACACAATACGGATTTTAAAGTAAATTCCGAAAATTTTAAAAGTTTCTAGCAGAGGTTTTAATTCATTTTAAATATTTTAACATTTAAAATTTTGACATAACGAGTTTATCTACAGCATTTTAAAGAGGCTAGAAGAGTAAAATTGCCAGCGTTAAACCAAAGTGTTAAAAATAACCCAAAGTTGCAAACCGAAAGTGAAAATGCTGATAATAGGTATTGTCTCGACTAGTTTAATCGGAAGTTAAAAAAATGTTTAATATACATTGAAATATCCCAGCTGGAAAATATACCCACAAAACCGTGTATTTCACTCCTCCCAATTTTCCCGAACTTCCAACATGAAACTTGACCTGGAAAATTTGCGAGCGATAACCATCAACTAAATGATTCAATGCGACCTTTTCCAGACATAACACTTTAAACATTAAGTTTTCACAAATTTTTTTTGTTTGCATGTGTATTTCACCAACAAATCTTCCCCATTTCCCAAAATGAAACATGATCTGGACAATTTTTCATCGTAAATTATCGACAAACCGATTCAAATGAAACCTTTCCCAGACATATAACACTTTAAACATTAAGATTTTAAAATTTGTTTTTTTAGTTTCCACATGTATTTCACTCTGCCCAATTTTCCCAAACTCCCAACATGACACTTAGTCAGAAAAATATTCCAATGGTGTTCAAATGAAATTTTTTCCTGACACGAACTGATTCAAATGAGGCCCTTTTCAAAAATAACACTTTTGACTTGTTTTTGTTTTCTGCTGCGCAGGTTATATTGGTGTTGCTTTCGTTGGTACATTGCTCTTAAGTCTCCTAACACATTGTCCTGTGCTCATGAGGGACTATTCGATTTATGTTTAGTCAGATGTTTGAAAACTCCTTGTCCAATATTTGTAAAAGTGATTTCTCGGTACTATGTTGAACCATAAGTTAACCAAAAACCAGATTTGTAGTTGCACATGTCATTGAAATATGTGTCTATATACGTAAAGCTGCGATGTGTTTTAATTATTTGTCTAATTTTCATTATTTTCTTGAACATAACTTCGAATTGTTCATTGCTGATTTTCCGTTCTCAGTTATTACAACACAAACTTAGGCCATTGTTTCAGTATAATGAGGACCAGCCTTTGAGATAGGGTATGTGCTAAGCAAATGCATTTTTATAACGTTTACTCAACCTGTTGCCAACTGTTGGGTGGCCTGAAATAGTCCAATGTTTCACGTATGCTTTGATGTATCGTATTCTAGATCTTAAATAATGCCAGCGTTTTAGGAATGGCCACACACCTGATGGAGCATCATGAGTCTGCTCTAAAATACTGAATTCATGATTTTTCAGAAAAATAAACAATTTCACTTCTTTTACTCGTGCCAATGAGTTAAGTTTTTTATTTTCGGTAAATTTATTAAGTTGGCTCATATAAGCGGCATATTGAAACGCATCTGTTGGTGAAGCATCTAATTCAATTTAAAATGTTCATAATAGGAATCCACGAGAATTATGGCATTGGCTAGCAGTTACTTAATACCCTTAATACCCTCTCTCATTGAGTTGCCGCAGTTCATATCATTGGACTGCATCGCTTCAGTAAATTTGTTTGTGTTGCAGCAACAAATGAGTAATAGGGAATAAATTTTCGATTTCATACCTTTACACTAAAAGTGCATCTTACGTGTTTTAGAAAGACTGATTAAGTAAGAATAAGTAGAAATTCCGTACATACCGTACATACGGTTTATCGTCTTCAATATTGTTCAGGATTGAAGAACAGTTAATTTGTTGACTAAATGGAAGCGTATGCAACCAATTTTTGAAGAAAAAACGTCTTTTGACTTAACTGCCCCAAAATTCTAACGAACTTTAATATTCCTGTACAGTTCGGGATCTTTATTGGCTGAGGTGATAAATGCTAGAGTTCGTTCCTGAACTTACTGGTTTTTCAAGGATAATTTATTTCCACAAGCAAAACCGAGTACGTGGTAAATGCTGGTTATGGGTAAAATGAACACCCATCTAACTACACAAATTTGATTGACAATAAATCTAGTTAGAATTTGATTATAAGGTTGGGGTGGGGTAGGTTTGAAACCGAATTTCTGTACGGATGTGAAGTTCTTAACAAACCAGCAAAATAAACAAAAATCAAATTTGTTAAATTAACAAAAACAAGCAGTCGGTAAAAGCAATGTTAACAATGAAAACCTGACAACAGACGATTTCTTTTAATTTTAACTATTTTTTTAAATTTGATTGAAATAAAAAAAAATAAATTTACAATTTAAAAATATTGACATAAGTAAGACAAAACATTTTATGTAATTTAATCGCGATCAAAACCAGTTGCGTAAACGTATATCGAATGATGGCTTTAGAGGTGCTCTTAGAAATAAAATTGGCCTCATGAAAAAACTACGAGGTTTTCCCATTTGTTAATGCGTTGGAAAATCGTATCGCATAGAGTATTTTGGCGGTTTTTGGGTTCACTGTATTAATTATTCGCCAGATCACAAAGATTCTACCGATTGGTGCCTAGTATCAAATGAAGACATTAGAGGTGATCGTTGACATAAAATTGGCCTCATCAAAAAACTACGAGATTTTCCCATTTGTTAATACGTTGGAAAATCGGATCGCATAGAATATTTTGCTGATTTTTGTGTTTCACTGTATTAATTATTGGCCAGATCACAGAGATCCTACCGAGTAGTGGCTAGTATCAAATGATGGCATAAAAGGTGCTCGTAGGCTGGAGATGATAGGGGAATTTTTAGTACCAGGAAGCGATTGTGATGAATCCTGATGTCTGGAAAAATCGTGTAAAGGCTTCTCTGGTGGGCCTCGGGTTTATTTTAATTTTTTTCTTGGCTGAAATGATTTAAATGAAAATTGCTTGAAAGAGTTTTTCTAGTACCAGGAATCGATTGCGATGGATCCAAATTTCATGAAAAACCATGTAAGACCTTGTTTGGTAAGCCCCTGGTTCATTCTTAATTTTTTTTCCTCCGCCCAAACGATTTAAATGAAAATTGCTTAAAGGCGATTTTCGAGTACGACTCCGGATTTATTTTTAATTTGTTTTCTTAGCTCAAACGATTTTAATGATAATTGCGTGAAGACAGGTTTCGAATACCAAGAACTGATTACGATGGATCCTTATTTCGGGAAAAAATCGTGTAAGGGCTTTTCTGGTGGGGGGTTAATTTTTAATTGTTTTCTTAGCTCAAACAATTTAAATGAAAATTGCATGTACTCGTAGTAGGTTTTCTAGTACCAGGAACCGATTGCAATGGATCCTAGTTTCGGACAAATTCGTATAAGGGCTTGTCTGGTGGGCCCCGGGATAGTTTTTAACTTTTTCTTAGCTCAGACGATTTAAATGATAATTGCTTGCACGGGGTTTTCTAGTACGGGTGGGAACCGGTTGTGATGGATCTCAAATTTGAGAAAAATCGTGTAAGGAGTTGTCTGGTGGGTCCCGGGTTTAACTAATTGAAAAATCTCGTAGTTTTTTTATGATACCAATTTTATTTCAAAGAGCACCGATTATGCCATCATTTGATACTAGCCATTACTCGGTAGAATCTTTGTGATCTGGCCAATAATTAATACAGTGAAACCCAAAAATCGCTAAAATACTCTATGCGATCCGATTTTCCAACGCATTAACAAATGGGAAAATCTCGTAGTTTTTTGATGAGGCCAATTTTATTTCAAAGATCACCTCTAAAGCCATCATTCGATATACGTTTACGCAACTGGTTTTGATCGCGATTAAATTACATAAAATGTTTTGTCTTGCTTATGTAAATATTTTTAAATTGTAAATTTTTTTTTTTATTTCAATCAAAATTAAGTTTGATTATTTAAAGAAAATAGTTAAATTTAAAAGAAATCCGCCTGTTGTCAGGTTTTCATTGTTAACATTGCTTTTACAGACTGTTTGTTTTTGTTAATTTTGATGTTTTGTTAAAAACTTCACATCCGTATTCCGGTTACGTGCGTTAAAATTTTTCAGAACAATTTACCGTTTATGAATTGAAGTTATCTGGCATTTATTATAACAATCACATAGCCTTTACAAATTTTTTTTCGTCGAATTTCACCGAATTTATACCAGTTTGAGAGCCCATGACATAAGATAAATAATTTTACTGTAGGTGTAGATGGTTTGATAAGATTATGGGTGTGAAATTAGCTTTGTATTTATCAAGCATTGAATTATTTGTATTTGTCGTTTAAAGGGTATCAGATTCGAGAATTTAACGTTTCGTTAAAAATGTTTGGCTCCGCACTCGTTCTTGAAATAGCAATGGGTTTTCTCATATAAAGCTTGCAGTGCCCAAATCAACACTTTTTTAGTGTGAAATCTAGTTATTAATTTACGTAATTACTGGCGAATTTGATAAACTAATTAATTTGCGATAAGAAAACATTTATTTGATAAATTTGTGAGTAGTAGATTTTATGTTATGAGTGAAATTCAAAGTGACTAATTTCACAGTACAATCTTGATTACCTCAAAGAGAGTAAGAGTCACTCTGTATAAACAGATATTCTTTACACCAATTTGCAAATCTATATGCTGCAAAGTCTGAGTCCACTTTCATTCCTCCAAGTCCTTTTACCTCAATTTGCGGTTATAACAAACAATGACTTGGTAGAAAAGAGAATGCAACTTTTATCATTTTAACATAACCTACCCAGCATTCCCAACAATTTAATTAAATTTTGCCATTCTTATAAAGTTCAGTACAAATAAAAATTATTTTACAAATAAATTAAAAACTTCAGTTTTAATTTTTTTTAAAGTTTCGTCCACAAAAAAAACTTCTATCAAAACATAGCTTCCTATAACCTACTATCATTCAATATTAATTTCAAGGCTACATTTAATTTTTGACATAACACCTTCCATAAGCTTAATTCACTCCAATCATCACCCAACACCAAACCAGTAGCAGCTTGAGTTGTTAAACCATGAAAATTATAATTTACGTTCTAATCTATCGACGTATCTTTAATTATTGTTGATATTCTTTCAATCATTTTCAGAAGACATTCCAAATATAACAATAAAATTATTAAGAATATATCGATGATATCAAAAAAGAAAACCGATCAAGTGTAGATCAATGATGAATGAATGAATCGTTGTAATAATAAGAAAAACAAAATACAGTTTTTTTTGGCCGTCAATCGTGATGATCAAATTTATTATTGATTTAACAACAAAAAATATATAATCGATCGGTCGCTTTTTGTTCGATCATAATTTATTTTTTATTTAACAATAATAATTTTAATTGATTTTTAATTTTATTTTTTACTCCGTTAAGCATTTTTTAATTTAAAAATAATTTTATTTTGCCATGTCATTGGGTTTATTTATCAAATTAATATATGGATACGATCGGATGATCATACGCGCCTGATATACCAGAAAATAAAAACAGGAAGGTGTTTATTTCATAATTTGTAATATTATTAATAAATTATTCTGAAGATTTATTACACCACAATATTTTGGGAGCGTTACTAATTTGGGAACAAAAAATTGTATTTATTTCGATTAATTGGATTTTGGATGTGTGTAGAACATGTGATCGGTGTATGCGGGCGTCATTTATGCGCACAAAGAGCGGAACTCACGTATCGACTTGAATTTATTTTGGTACTTGATGTTGTATATCAAACGTAAACCGCTCCGATATTATTAAAAGCGATTCGAGCTCACGTCCAAACACCTTATATAAAATTGGATTGTAATATATTTTACATCAATTACGATTACAATTACTACACAGGTAATTTTAAAAATATTTTACACTTTTTATAAAATATCGTCATTTATTATGTCTTTGTATTAATTCATCTCGGATTCGTTCTATCGGGTCCACGAAAGCTTCATGTAAAAAGTTGGTATATATAGTTAAAATATAATCCGTAAAAAATGCAGACTCCATAATTTCAATTTAATTTTAAAATTATAATTAAAACTAAAAAAAATACCCGTCGAACAAATTTTTTTTTATTTCATTTTGTGCAGAACTAATGAAATTTTTGTTCAAAATATTTATAAAAAAATCGTTGGATCGATAGATTTCATTCAAGAAATTTTTATATTTAAAAATTTATTGTTAAAATTTAAAGGAATCATGATTTTAATTTCCTGTTTATAGATATCTGTTGTTATATGATACACAAAAAAAGCTAGTATTTGATCTTCAATAATATATCTATTAGGTATAAACTTTTTTATTTGATCTCCTCAGATATAGACAATTTGAATACCACATGCATGTTAAATTGTAATTGAGTCTAAATTAAATCGGATTTTTTGTAAGACTTTATTTTTATTTGTGAATGAATTGAGAACAATTTGATGGGTCGTTTAAAATGACAAAACGGAAAAGTGTTAGATTTGCATTGACCCGAATTACAGCAAGGACAATTTTATGTTTAAAAAAGAATAAACAAAAAATTAGTTAGTTTTGTAATCTACAGTACTCGAATTATAATTTTAAAAAACTATTGTCCACCATAAATCTATTGTTCTATTATGTACAAACATATGGACAAGTTGAATTATGTGTGGTGTGTAGTTTGGATCATTTCTTCTAATAAACTCAAAGAGCTTGCTCTATTTTACTACAACCGAAAGAAAAATTCTCCTCCAATTTAGGTCAGAACTGCGAGTGGAATTGAAAAGTGTGCAGCCCTGGCGCCATTTTCCATAAATTTGGAGGTTTCTCCCACCGACAGTGGTACACCTTTTCCGGTTTTTGCAAATATTTTCATCTCATTAATGAGAAAATCGACTATGCACTAAACCATTTGCAACTATATCTTGTTGCATACTTCGGATCAATTTTGGATGAATTTGGGTGAATTATGTCATGTCGTATATTGATTCGAATGAAACAGGCCGCAATATCTTCCACCCTCCAACTTTATCTGTAGAGGTGCTTCTATTGTGTCTATTTTAGCTTGGTGCGAAAATTAATGAAACTTCAAATTGTATTTAATTTTGCTGCAACTATGAATAAATAGTAATGGACTCAACACTTAAATGTAGCGAATGAATACTGGCACGAGTAGCGAAATATTAATAAGCAGCGAATGCAACAATCTAACCCATATCAAATGAAAGAAGCTGAAGGAGCTATACGAAAACCAAAACATTCATAAGACGAAACTTCAGATTATCACGTTTAATTCAATATTTCCCCTCAAAATTCATTCTGCTTTGTTGTGTTTGTAGACTACTATGTTTTGAATTATATCACAAAAGGTCCCTCTCAGGCGCGTCCACGTCGCGAGGGATGGGCGCTGCTTGCAGTGGCTACACCAACCTAACCAATTAAAGCAATTAATCTACACGAGGTTGGCTCAATGGATTCTGGGGTGAGCCAATCATTGCTGTATCCATTCATAAGTAGCTCAAAGTTGTCAAGACGTGTCTAGATCTTCAACTAGACAAACTAACTCAGCAAATCAGATACTGTTGAAAGTTTCCAGCCGAAAGGTAATGCATATAGTGTCTTCGCTATCCCAGCCGAAAGATGATAATGCAGATATTGTTTTTGCTATCCAAGCAATGCATTCATTGCTATCCAATTTGCATCCATTTAGCATCCATTTTGTTGAGAAATTCTGTCGTTCAAGATTATCGTGCTTTGTCATTGATGCCACCTATCGTTATTTGATAGGCCATAATGTTGGTCAACTTCGACCTAATCGTGGTGAAATTTTGAAGGGTATGCAGGGATGTAATTTTGCAAAAATTCACTAATTCAATATATCGAAAATGTATTGAATGGCTTGTCGTTCAAGATTATCGTGATTTGTCATTGATGGCACTATGGTTATTTGATAGGACGATAATCTTGAACGGCAGGCCATGCAATGCATTTTCGATATATTGAATTAGCGATGAATTAGCGAAATTGTGCTAAATTACACGCCTGCATTCTCATCAGAATTTCTCAACAAAATGGATGGTAAATGGATGCAAATTGGATAGCAATGGATTCAGTGCTTGGATAGCAAAAACAATATCTGCATTATCATCTTTCGGCTGGGGTAGCAAAACACTATCTGCATTACCTTTCGGCTGGAAACTTTCGGCTAACTTTAATAAGGTGCAAATAAGCTGAAAAATGCAAACGCTGAACTCTGTTGCAAACTAAGTGAAGTAAAAACACTTATAACCCAACTAAGAAGCGAAGTTGACAAACTAAAAAAGGAAAATGAAAAATTAAAGAAACCCAAATAAATGGAAATGGAGATTTCTGAAAATCCTCTAACCTATTATAACGAAGCAAGTTCATACGACAGTTATAACACCGAGTTCGTTACTGATGAAGAGGAACTCGCGAGAGAAACAGATTGGATCCTGAAAAGGGAAAAAAGACTTACCAAGAAACGAAGAGCAGAACTCTCGCCTGAAGTTGGAGAACAATCGCTAGCTACTGTAACTGGTATTACTAATATTAGTCCAGCACAAGATAAAGCTCCTCCGATACATATAGAGCACTAGCCACAAAGCTCAATGAGTAAGGTAAAGAATGGTTCACATACGAAGATAAAAACAACCCTGCAATTAAGGTTATGGTCAGAGGCCTTCATCCACCATGTAAGAAGGAGGATACAATGGAGGACCTAACGGCAAAAGATCTGCAAATAGAAGAAAATATGTAGATATTTAGGAAAGTAAATATCGTAAAATGAGAGAGAGGTGAGAATAATGAACTAAAAAAGAGGGCTCCCACTCTTTATGCTTACTTTTAATAAAAAGGAGAAAGTTGAAAAAAATTTTAACAACAAAGTAATTCTAAATGTGAGAAAGTTGAAAAACACGAGGCTAATACCTCAATGCAAGAAATGCCAAGGTTTTGGGAACCTAGATGCGTAAAATGGGCTGGAGAACACAACACGAAAGAGTGAGTGTAAGGAAAGTATAAACAACCCAGCAAAATGCATAAACTGTAAAGGGCGTTATGAAGCAGCCAAAGAACTCAAAAGGCTAAGAAATAAAATTTATCAGTTTCCTCAAAACTCTAAGGTTACTAGAGAGAAATCAAGTAAAACCCAAGCGGAGCCAAATCCACCAATTATAGGTACAGGGCGGAAAACCTACTCGCAAATTGTAAAACAATCATCTAATGCTATTACTGATGACCCTCTTGAAAGGATATGTGGAAGCATAGAAGCCATAAATGCTAGACTAGCAAAGCAAGAACGTAATCTAGAAGCTTTATATAAGTGTCTAAAAAAGCAAGAAACCACGAATAGCTCTCTTATATTAGAACATTAAGAATTGTCATCTGGAACGCGAACAGACTAGCGCAGCATGTTCCAGAGTTAGAAATTTTTCTAAATTTAGAAAAAATTGATATATGTCTTATATCGGAAAGCCTTTTAACAGAAACATCATTTATTAAAATACGTGATTATGAATGTTATCATGCTGTTCACCCAGAAGGAAAAGCGATGGGAGGATCATCAGTGATAGTGAAAAAGAATGTTAAACACTATAAAGAACCTGGTATCGAAGAAGAAAGTGTGCCAGTTAAAACCATAAAAGCTGAAACTAATAATAATAATGAATACAGTATTTCCTCTATCTACTGCCCTCGACGCTATCTAAACAAAGAAGATTATAGCAGACTTTTTAGATCACTAGGATCCAATTTTATTTATTATTGGTGGTGAATTTAATGCAAAAAACACCTATTGAGGATCAATACTTACAACCAGTAAAGGAAAAGAGTTTTTCGAAGCAGGTCGGGTAAACAACTGCGAGTTCCATTCCTGGTGGTAAACCGCAACTCATTGATCTCATGGATTTCTATGTAACGGAAGGTATTTTCGAGGACTGCATGTGTCTCGAAAATAGCAAGGGGATATATTCTGACCATTCACCTGTTATCACGACACTCAGCATAATGATAATTAATAAGGATAACTTGCCTAAGCTAACAAATAATAAAACTAGCTGGGACTTATTCCAAGAACTAATTGAAGAGCAAATAAACCTTCGAGTGCCAATTAAAACATCGGTACAATTGGAAGACGAACTGGAGGTACTTAACAGTACTATTCAACAAGCAGCATGGGAAAGTTCTCCTACTTCGTTCTCCGGAAATCATAAAAATCTTTATTTATCTGTGTAATAAACTGAAACAACTTATAAAAGAAATTAAGAACGAAACTATTAACCGTCTATTAAAAATGAGGAAGGAACCTGCGCCAAAAGTGACAAGCAAAAAGTTACTTTGTTTGCGGCTCACTTGGAAGAAACCTATCAAATTACCCAGGGAAACTGTAAATGAAAACATAATATACGATCTGTAACATTACAGGAATTGAAAGATGAAATCAAGTACAATATAAATGCTAAGAAAGCTCCAGGTTATGATTTAATTACTGGCCAAGTCGTGAAAGCCATTCCCGAGAAGGGATTTCATAAATTGGTTCAAATAATCAATGCTGCCTTCAGACTAAAATATGTCCCATGACAGTTGGAAAGTTGCTGAAGTAATTATGACTCCTAAACCAGGCAAATCAGCAAACGACAAAAAGTCGTACAGGTCGATTTCACTACTTCCTGTCATTTCAAAATTACTGCTCAAAAGGCTCAAAACAATAATAGAAAAACGAAATTTAGTTCCACCTTTCCAATTTGGATTTAGGGAAAATTACTCTATGATAGAACAAGTACACAGGATAACGGACATAATAAAAGATAATAAAAGATGCACTTGACAAAAAGAAAATATGCTTCAGTATCTTCTTAGATGTAGCACAAGCTTTCGACCAAGTTTGGCACCAATCTACTCTGGGGGTACTCTGAACTAATGAGAATAGCAGCAGGCATACCACCAGGTAGTGTACTGGGTTCTATATTATATATCCTGTACACCAGCGATATACCAAATACAGAAAGTACTACCATATCAACATTTGCAGACGATAAGCTATTCTGGCAACTGGAAAGAGTATATGAGAAGCAACGACAAATCTTCAACAACAACCAACTCAGTGAGTAGCTGGACAAAAAATGGCGCATTAGCCTAAACGAAGCAAAATCGGTTCACCTAAACATCGCAAACCATCATTAACTGGATTCCAGTGGAACGTAATTCAAGGTAGGTTCCAATTGCAAATACAGCCAAATACTTTGGCATGACTCTCGATTACAAACTTAGATGAAGAGAGCATTTTAAAAATAAAAAAGAAGAATTGAACATCAAATATAGGAAAATGTATTGGCTAATAGGTAGAAATTCTGAGCTTACAGTACACAATAAATTGCTATTATATCGGCAAATACTTAAACCAGTTTGGACCTATGGTATTCAACTATAGGGTTGTACCAAATCTGGATTGAACTTTATATTTTAACTTTTTTCATTAATTTGTAGATTCCAGTTATTTTTGTCAGATATCTATTCACCTGAAGTGGCAGCTTTCATAGGAGCTTTTTCGTTTTTTGTTAATAAATTTTCACCAAGATTATTTCACCAAAATTTAACCGGAAATGACAATTTTCTTTGTAAAAAGACAAACTTTTGTTTATCAACGGTATGCCCATGGACTGATCGGGATCAAACTTCATATTTAAGCTTTCCCATAAATTTGCAAACCACAGTGAATTTTGGTCGAGATGGGTCCCCCGAAAGTGACAGTTTCACTGATATTATGGAATTATAGCAGATATTATGAAATTACATAGCATTTACGTTATTTTGGTATACATTTTTAGCAATCAGCATCCTGAAAAAAATATTTAATTATTATTTAAGTAGCCATATATAGTGGAAATTTTAAGCTGTATAATTAAAAACATTTAAATATAATGAGATGATATGATATGATAGAGACGTATGTATAGCACATTCCTGCAATATACGCGATACATTATTAAAATTCTGCATCTTACTATATACCAAAATTATGCGAGCCGGGGCCCTGCCTGGGTGCAAGGGGATTTCAATGCAAAAATTCGAACCGACACTGGCATGACATCAATTATGTGTAAAGAGGCTTTGACTCTGCTAAAAATAACATTGAAGAAAGACTCATCGACTATTGGGCCACAAATCAGCTACTCATAGGTAGCAGCAAGTTCATCAGAAATTTGTATTCTCCTATCCTTGTACTGAAGAATGTCGTTAGAATAGAACCCACAAGAGAAAAGGAAAATAGGCAAACCAGTAACCCCCCGAAAAAAACGGTGCTATCTGAAGCCAAACAGCGTGATAAAACATGCAGGGAAGTAAAATCAATGGCCCAATTTGCCCAAATATTTGTGTCTTTTGTGTACTAAGGGTCAAACAGGAGCACATACAACGAAAAAATATCTCTTGCTCCTCATCGTCGATACACATTTTATAGAAGGTTCAGAATAAGCTATATAACTACCATGTTCCCCAAAAAGTCAATCCACTGTGATTTAAAATCATCTTTTCTTGTTGGATCGAAACTGACTGTTGTAATTCTCCCGGATTTTTCACCTACTCGTATGTAGTAGAGTCAAATTATCATAAAATTGTCCTGATATGTGGTTATTGGGAATTATAAGTATTAATGATCATAATTGTTGACGATCATCATCGTCAACTACTGAGGCTTATGCAAAAATTGGATGGGAACTTTGACAAATGTTCAGAACAAACGCAAGATCATCTAATGGTGACCAAAGAAAGATAAACACAATTCAAACGTATGTCGGTTTGGCTCTCTCTACATTCGATAGATTTACGATGAGGTGAATTCGACCGATTAAGGTTTGATGTTTCCATGTACGGGCGACCATCATCTGTCAATAAAGCCGATGGTATCTCATGCTGAAACATGGTGCATAAGGAGCCAAATCCAGTGTTTGTGTTGTGTTTGCGTTCTTTAAATTTAAATCGATTGGGGGATTTGATTAGAAATTGATACTATTTGAGATGACATGATAATTTGATTTTAGACAATTTGAATGATTTAATAAAGATTTGAAACTACAAATTACAATAAATTGTTGTACTTTTTTTTAAATTTAACTCGGCTAAGAACTATTTTACTACGATTTTAGATACCTTGGAACGAATTAATTAAAATTTCATACGATTTGATTAGGAATTGAGACGATTTGAATCAATTTGATTATAGTTTGAGGTGATTACGATTTACGACAATTTGGAATGTTTTGGTTACAATTTTTCACGATTTGAAGCGATTTTATATGGATTTGAGATGCGGTTTGAGACGATTTGGTAAGATTTGAGACACTATGGAATGGGTCGAGATTATTTGGACTATATGAAATTTTGGGCTATTCTGGGTCTTAACCAGATCTTATTTTTACATCGAGGTGAGGTTACCAAGACGTTGGAAGTTACTAAGGGGTTGACAATTGCGTAGCGAATCACAATAATTAGCTAAGGCATTGTGATTACACTTTGTACGAAAGTTCAAAGTATTTTTAATATTTTTGTAGTTTGGCCACTGCAGCCTGATGAGACGACCGAATTTTGTAATTTAGAGAATTCATTGTTCCATTAGTTCGAAACCAAACTTCCAACGTCTTGGTAACCTCACCTCGACGTAACTTTAATTACTATTTGAGACGATTTGGAACGAATTTACTACGATTAGAGATAACTTGGAACGATAGGGGCTTAAACGTTCTGAAATGATTAGGAACGATTTTAATTTTATTTTAAGAACGAATAGGTAGAATTTTTTAAAGATTTGTGGCGATCTGGACGAATTTATAACGATTTGAGATAATTTGGGACGATTTGAGAGGTTTTGAAACTACTATTCTGTAGGTGGCTATGTACGAGTAATTTAATAGGAGAAATTAGAAATTGAATGTTGCTAACTTTAAATCAGCTCTAAATTTTTCTGTTGATCGACATTTTTCAATTTTCCTCGGTAGCTTTAATTTTTCGATTTAGAAATTAATTGTGGTGTATTCGAGATCTATGTAAATTTCTCGTAGAAGAAAGACGGATGCTGGCTAGTGGTCAGAACAATTGTATCCCTCCATTTAATTTAGAAGTTTTCACTTATTATTTTCATTGTTGGAAAAATGAACTATCCTCTATGATCAAATACCGATTTTCGGTTACGGTTTGGAATGGAATTGGTTTGAAATTCGCGTTTTTCGCTTTCGGTTAACCTAACCTGGCCTTGCCGACGTTATTCAAAATTCCTGCTGTGGTAGTATATCAACCCTACATGAAAATTGTACTTCCGCAATAATGCCCGCCTTATTCACAGTTATTTTCTCAGCCCGTTAAAATATCTGCTAGTTGCGCTTAAACATGAATCTTATATAACCCACAATTCAAACGTTAGTAATGTCTCAATAAACGGCAAGTTGTGCAGTGGTTGAAGCTTCGGCACTTGAACCGGGAGGTGCTGGGTTCGAATCCCATCAGAGGCTAAATGCAAATCGAATTTTCATCATTGATTACGATCGGTGATGCTAATAAATACAACTAAGACCCTCTGATGGAGTGCAGAATTCCGTGTCACGCGCCGACCCACCTTCCATGTCAATGTACAGGTTGTCATGGAGCTTGCAATGTGCAGGTGGTATACTGTAGTTGTGTGAGTAGGTGAAGTAGGTGGGTTAATAATGTGGAGTGAATGAGTGGTATCACAATGGGCCTAAAAATTGAACTAAGTGTGCAGTAAGCAACCACTGAAACCTAAAAGACCTAAGACCTAATGTCTCAATAATGATAAATGGAACATTAGTATGGTACTACTAGCTAGTGGTAGCTGTTAGTGGCATTTTAATCTTTGGAAGTTACATCCAATGATTGATTATTGTGCTGGCATTATTTCAAATTGCGTTGAACATTTGATAACAACCTAACAATCTAAGTCGCAGTCATCTGCGAACTTAATGAAATATTGGCCTGATGAAATAAGATCAATTAAATAAACAACAGTTTTTAATGGTGTTTTTATTGTCAAAAATAGATGCACCGAATCTACTAGACCTAGGATGTAATAAACTTTACCCATCATTACCTACAACCTGCTATTAATTATTTAAATTCTGTTTTGACTTGTGCACAAAAATTATTGCTAGACGTATAAAAATTATTACATCAATTTATTTCGTATTGCCATTATATGCCACAAACAACAAACACACGATTCATCTATCGATCAAAATCTAATTCATGTTTAACCAATTTTTTTACGTTTTCAGTAGCCCAAAACGAATTATCAAATTTCAATCAACGCACCGACACGATATGTGTACCTCTAACACCTCTGCAATAAATTGTATTCATCAGATACCTGCGTATATACAATTCGGCAAACATTAAAGTCGCTTCGATCAAAATATTTAATATTACAAAAATAATAAAAATTAATAATTAAATATTCACACCTTACATGGTACACGAGAAGAATCCTTAAACGTAAAAAAGACCCGACTTTAAAAAATTGAAATTGCAAGTCATCGTACGTTTTAGACCTAACATCCTTGAGTCTTGCTTTGAATTCAAATTTTTAAATTAAAAAATAAAATATTTTTTAGAATTTCCGAATTCCTATGCGTGGAGAAATTTAATTTTTTTTTTATATATCTGGTGCTACACAAATATATTGGGATGATTAATTTATATTTCTTCATAACAATTTTATTCGGTTCGGTTAATTAATTATATTGACGTAAATCACCTGTGCCAATATATCGGTAGTAAAATTAATTTTTGATTTAATTTTCTTAACACAAAAATTAAGAAATTTATGTAAATATACCAAATCAACGTAGGTGAAATTTTAGATGCTGCTTTTGGTGCCGCGCGATTCATTTTTTGACTGACTTTATGATGGTTTTGGCCTTGTCGTAATGTTATTGATTTACAGTCGTTTATTGCGGGACATTGGCCTATAAAAACCGACATTTCCTTATAATGTAGAATTTTATGTGCGTGAATTTTATTTCATTACATTTTAGACCGTAGGAATGTTGACTCTATCATCATAAATATTTTACATTGATTTGTTTCGGATTGGAGGTCACCTACACACCTTCCCGAAACGCTGAGCTAAGCAATTGCCTTATTATAATGAAAAGTTCGCATTTTGATTTAAATTTGAGAAAACTTACTATTTGTGTTTTGTGCTCCTTTGAATAATTGTTTGTGTTTAAAATAAAAGAAAGACGAAATATCTTAATTACAATTCCCAAGAAGCATGAAATTAAATGCATCCGCTTAAATAAAAGTTTTGGCAAAAAATTTATTTAACTAAATTTTTATTTTTATTTATTTATTTATTAAAACTTTTTCGGTAATTTAGTTTGAAGCCAAACAAGATAAATTTAGCAAATTTACGAATATAATTGGAATTATTTAAAATTATGCGTTAGGACTTACCAAGGTTACTGTATAGTGCTTGCCCCTCAAACGAAAGTGTTGCTTCCTCTAGGATTAGTTTTAAATGAAATTTAATCGATTTGATCCGTGCCTTTCATATACTACCGAAGTGGGTTGTATAATTGGCGCTCTGAAATGCCAATTTGTTTCGATCTTGGTTGTCACAGCTATGACCTTGTCCGGTAACATGATTATTGCGGAGTGGTGATCTTTTATCATAAAGTTCCAATGAAATACTCGTATGTCCCATTGTCAATAATCCAATATTTGTTTGTTAAATGCAACAACGTTAATTGTGCGTCCAAGGTACTGATATGGGCTTCTTCCCCATTTCTTTGTGTCACTAGGTTGCGCTTATTCAGAATGATAGGTTATTTGCGGCGTCCTCCACTTTTTATTTGCATATGCATAGCCCCATGGAATGAATAGACCAGTTAAAATGTAAAGTACAATGTGCATAACATCCCTGGTTCGAAACACGGCCTAGTCGCAGAAAACATTTGTGTTGTGTGTGTCTTTAGTGTGCAAACAAGTGTGTTGTAAAAATAAAGGGAAACCACAAGAACTGAAACAGTGAATTAGGGATTTGTTGGGTGCACAGCACATAGTGCATAAGGTCCTTGGTTCGAAACGAGGCGAAAGCGCAGTAAACGTTTTGTTGTACTTTAAATTTTTGATTTTATGTTTTTTTTGGTTCAGCCTGTGATAGGACAGCAATCCCACAAACGCTTAAATCAGTGTACACGTGAAAGCGGGGTGACGATAAAAACAATATCTCCATTAAACTGAAGGAGTTCGATGATGATTGTGAAGCCACGAATTCCGGTAAGTTGCAGTTCCATTAATTTATTTCTGTTGTTGTCCGTTCTCTTGTCGTTCGATGGTAGGACCACAGGCGATCTTGGAAGCAGATTCTACCCGAGCTACCATTTATTTCGGCACAGTTCTAAGTGATTTGGCCGATTAAAATTATTTAATATCTCTAAAGTCCAATATGTATTGAACTGAGCTACTTGGGACGTGCAGTATCGCAGAATCCTAATTAATAAACTTGTATTGTTACTCGTGCATGTTTGATTGTAGTACGACAATCCCAAATATTTATGAGAATATCGTAGAATGTTCATTTAATAGTAAAATTCAAATTATCCCTACCATTATGTAGAACGTTACTTACTTAGTGTTGATCGAGATTGTGCAGAGCCTAGGCGGTCTTCTATGAAAACCCACTTCCAGTGTTGCCGGCTCGAGAGACTACTAAGTGGTCTGGTTTTGTGTTCGTATAACAGATTTTGCAGTTTCAAATTCATGTGCTATCAGAGTATGGCAACAGCAGACTTGATTTAAATTGTAAGGCCTAAGGCTGTTTTACAAACACCGACTAGTTTGTGGATACCGACTTATTCAAATAAGTCACATGGCGAGGAGACTTATTTGAATAAGTACGTCTACACAGAAATCTCTCCAAAATTGTGTTTTGACTAAATGCAATACAAGCAGTTTTTATTTTCAAATCTATTGACAACGGCCAACATGTCAAGAATTTAGAATTTTAGTCCATATAATAGAAACTGCGCTGTTTTTTCTTGTTACGTATTAAGTCTGTAATAAAGCTGAAAACAGAACCAGAGATACAGCGATAAGATACTTCGACAAAATACATTTGTCTGCCGGCGATGAATTCGGCGACAATGTCGTCATCGCCAGCGTCGGTGTTGTCGGTGTATCTCTGGTTCTGTTTATACCTTAAGTCGGTGTTTGCGCTCTGGAACGACATATTCTAGACGTAAGTTAAAAAGTATTTGGGCGATGGGATTACCTTGCCATACTCTTGATATGAAAGGCTGAAATTTGAATCGGTCATCATTAGTTTGAAAATAGATATCAGCTTTGACGAGTCACCTAGATAGAACAGAACATTCCAGAAATTCCTGTATGCTGTCATAAGCCTGTTGAAAGTCTATAAAGAAAATGTGAACCGTGATGAATTTTTCGTAACATTTCTCCCAGATAATCAGTTGTGAAGATCAGTTGTTGATCTGTTTTGAGTCAAATTCGGGCTGTCTTCTAGACTACCGTAAAACATTCGATCGCCGCCGTCTTTTATAGCACTTAGTGTCATTTCGGTGTTGATGTCACACTGATGCAAGGGAGATAATTGTTTGCCAGTCAATCGTGATACCATTTAAAACAGGGGCAAAATAGGTCCATTACCAACTCCTCAGATTCGTTTGCAATAGTGCTGCTACGAGATTGTAAATCTCGATTCTTGTTATTTCCGTCTCCAGAGCCTACTGAACAAATTGCTTGCAATAGATTTCGTTGGCGCGCCCAATCATTTTCTCGAATTGCTTACAAGCAATATTCGTGCCGCCAATCGTTTTAAATCCTAGGTGAAGTTTGATTAATTTTTAATGATGATGCTTCCATAATATTCAACGCGGAATTTGCGGGAAGCGACGGTTCTATGTGAATTTTGCAACTATAAAAAACGTTCCGCCTCTTGTCTTGCTGTCTTTGACACTGGAGAAATTTCATTCGGACAAGAGAATATGATCAATTTGAATAACCGTGTCCCCGTTGCTTGTTTTTCATGCATCGTTATGAATGCGTTTTCGTATGTGCTGGCGACAACCAAATTACCCTGCAAATTTAATTTAGTAGTGCGTGTTCCGTTGTTGTTCGAATTATAATAAATATATATGCAGGAATTCGTGGACCGACCGACTGTATCACGACGTATTCTGACAGCACTGCAAATTTGAGCATTTATTTATTAAAACCTATTCTCTGAGTTACATGTATGATTTCAAATTTAAAAACATTAAGTTTAAAATAAAAGATTAAAACAAAAAATAAAAATCTAAATTTTGGTTTCATATTTAAAATTTTAAATGGGACAGGATATTTTTGGAGTTGTCGTTTGATAAATTTAAATATCGTGTTACTTGATGATTGCATTTTTTTAACGTTGATATTACGTTTATTATTTCTACGGTGTATTCTAAACTCTGCAGCATTTAAACTATACTTTGTACCGGGAGCAACGTAGAAAACATCGTTGTCAAATCCGTCAATCCATTCATTTACAAAAAATTAGCCCAAGCCTCACACAACATTGCTGCTGAAATTTCATATTTGGCAAAAATTCATTTACAATTTAAATTATGGATTTAGTCTAAACAGCGCTCGGTACCTTGAATTTGGTATTTTGTTTTTTGGTTTGCTATTACTGACTATTTATGTTGTATGTTGTAACTTTCAGTGTCGTGCGTCTACGCGTAATAAGGACATGATGGTGTCGAAAATAGCGTAGACAATCCATGTCATGGCCGAAGCACTCCCTGCTCTTTCGCGGATGATTTTCCCGTCTTACTTTACGAAATTCCTGTCAAATCGAAGACGTACGGCTATAGGAGCGAATGACCGATTTAAGTTACCATCTGCGCATTGCATAGCTCCGTGCCAGCCTGTAGTACTGGACATGGAAGATGTCCATGATTAGGTAAAATGTTTATTGTGAAATGGTCAAAGTGTCAACTGCCACCCGCAAAAAACAAAAATACTGTGGGATAAAAAGCGCCAGATTCAAATTAAAACTTTAGTTTAGAATTTTTTATGGTTAAATTTAATACACTGTTTGGCTTAGACCTTTCTTCAATTTTCGGCATTTTCTTGTTTATCTAATCTTTCAATTGTTTTGGTTCGCTATTATACATAGCGTCTTTTACTTTCGATATCGATCATTTGACAAACATCGTGTTTGCGCAATCATTTTGAGAGAGTATGGTGATGATTCAAAGACATTTTTGATTTCCCTTCAATCATGAGCTTGGGCAATCGTGATTGAGAGTGTATTTTTGAACTTGTCAATCATATAAATATGGCAGCTGCATTATATAAATTCGTACAATGACGGTAGTCGGCAATAATAGAGAATTTGACTCTGAGTTTTTGAATAAATATAGAAGTTTTCCGGCATTGTGACGAGTAAAAGAGGTAAACTACACGAATACAAATAAAAAAGGCGAATGTTATTCCGCACAGACGCTGATATGGTGCGCAAAAATTAAATTTGTTTCGTACAAACAATAGGCGCGGATTAAAGTAGATAACGCAAAGTAAAAAAAGTGACACGAGAACTGCCATATCGTCAAGATCATGAAACACAGCGCAAGAACGTTTCTTTAATGTACGAGGAAATTCAAGATGTGAACTTTGAAAGTTAAGAAAGATCTAGTAATTACCATATGGATTAACATTTTATTTCTATTATTTCATCATACTGTCTTGTCCTAGGGCTGCACCTGCATTAATGACATACTCGCAGATTCTATCCCGTTCCAATTTAGCAGAAGACGACTACTTTTGTTTTGTTGAACGTCTCAAACCAAAAAATTATGTTCATAAGCTACAACTAGGCCAGAACAATCTTCCACATCTAAACCTCGTTCCAAATAAGCGCCCTTCTTCCTACGTAAGTAATTATGTGAGTGGTAACATGTCATTACTACTTTTGATGCTTTTTCTCGATCAAAGTTAATGGTCGTTAAAAAATTCGGTCTGTCTGCTAGTATTCCGAAAACGCTTTCTACAATTCGCCGAGTCCGAGATTATATATAATTACAGCTTCTCTTCACGCAAAGTGCGCGATAATGAAAACAAATTTTCTGTGCAATGCTGGCTATCATGCGGTCGTCCTCGAAATGAATACTGTATCCACCTTCCTAACCAAATTTTAACATCCATTTCTTAAGCAAGAGGGAGGCGTACTGATATGGCGGCATATGAAATTTTTTCTACCTGCTGCATTTAACGTTTGTGAAGTTGGCCCAAAATGCTGGCCCAAATAATTATATTTTTTGTCGCTGGCAATACCGCCATCTATTTTGATAACTATCATGACAGAAAACTATAAAAACATTGAATTTCATATAAGTTCGAAGATATAAAATGAATTTGAATGAAATGAATATAAACAATACAATTCTTTTGTATTTCAAATTTATAAAATTATACTAATTTTACGATATGCAGCGACAAACAAGATCAACAATACAACCTCCTGAAATTTCTTACTCGTAAAGGCTAAAACCAGATCTGTCCAAAAATCATAGTGAGACCGATGACCAACACCGAAAATTTCAACTTCCACTAAATATCTTGGTTGTTCATTAAACGGCTGAATATAGGCCATTCTCGGTATGAGAGCCACATCACAACCTCATGAAATTTCTTACTCGTAAAGGCTAGAACCAGATATGTCCAAAAATCATAGTGAGACCGATGACCAACACCGAAAATCTCAACTACCACTAACTATTATGGTTGTTCGTAAAATGGATGAATATAGGCCATTCTCGGCATGAGAGCCACATAACAACCTCCTGAAATTTCTTACTCGTAAAGGCTAGAACCAGATATGTCCAAAAATCATAGTGAGACCGATGACCAACACCGAAAATTTCAACTTCCACTAAATATCTTGGTTGTTCGTAAAGCGGCTGAATATAGACCATTCTCAGTATGAGGATGTATAGTCTGTGGGCAAAAATTAGTAAGACTTTTTAATTTAAATTTGGCGCGGAAAACCATTCATCGAAATATTTTTCTCTATGTTGGTATGACTGTCAGTGACATCTGTGCCAAATGTCACATCAAAATAATCATTAGTGTTTAGTATACGCTTGTCTTTCTGAAGTACAAAAAGTGCATTCGGCGATTTTTACAATGAGTGATATTAGTCAACAAAGAAGTTCCATTAAATTTTGTGTGCGGAATCAATTTTGTGGCGCCGAAACATTCAGAATATTGCAGAAGGCCTTCGGTGATAATTGTACGTCGCGAGCAAGTGTTTTTGATTGGTACAAATTTTTCAAAGAGGGTCGAGAACGTGTTGATGACGAACCACTTCTAAGACGGCCATCAACATCAACTGATGATCAACAGGTTAATAAAATCAAGAAATTGGTGCTCGAGAATCGACGATCAACAGTCAGAGACCTTACTGGTATCGTTGAAATTTCGGCAGGATGAGTGAAAAACATTTTGAAAGATCATTTGGGCCAAAATCACTAAATTTTTTGGAAAAACAGCGTCGCATTGACGTCTGTGAAACAATGCTTTCCGACTACCAGGATGTCATGAAACGTATTATAACTGGCGATGAGCTTGGATCTATGCTTACGACCCGGAAACAGACGATCAATCAGCCGAATATCGTTCCAAAGGTGAGCCGAAGGTGAAAAACCACGTCAAAGCAAGTCAAAAATCAAGGTGATGTTGACAGATTTCTTCGATTATCGAGGTGTGGTGCACTCCGAATTCCTTCCGACCGGCCAAACTGTCAACTGTGTAAAAAGAGGCCGGAATAATGGGTCGACAACCCTTGGTTTTTGCACCACGATAATACACCTTCTCATACTGCATTAGTTTTGCAAACTCAAACGACCGCTCCAGGGAAACCGTTTTGAGTCAATTGAAGACATTAAACGTGAATCGCTACGCGCATTGCAGGCTATTCCGGAAATTGACTTTAACAACTGTTTCGAGGATTGAAAAAAACGTTGGCACAAGTGTATTGAGGCCGAGGGAGGGGGGGGGGGATTAATTTGAGGGGGACGAAATAAATTTGGAGAACTAAATAAAGAATTTTAAAATTATGAACAAAGTCTTACTGTTTTTTGCCCACAGTATTATGTACATTAAAATAAAAATCTCGTAATGAACGGATGCACTAATCGGATTTGTATATGAGTCGTTTATCATCAAATTCCGACATACGTCATAGTAAAAAATGTTTTTGTTTACTATTGAATCCTTTGTTAATTTAGTATTAGTTATGTTAAATCGTGAAAACTTCGATTTTCCTAATAAAAGTTTACATATTTCGAAAGATAGCAAACAAAACTAGAAAGCTCAGGTTTAAATCGAAAAATTGGTAATCTTGATGTATGTGCGTGTCTGAAACTCGATATTATTGTTTTTAAAATAATAATTTTTTCATGAACCAATTGAAAATAATAAGAATTGCTTCTTGGCTTTAACTATGAAAATTTGAATTTGGGCTGAGTGTGGTCGACAGAACTGTCAAGACAATTGTTACTGTCAAGATAAAAAAAGTTTGGGCTAACTTCAAAAATCTATAATGAATTTTTTTTTTTTTTTTGGGCTGACATAATTAATATATCGTGATATACGATTTTTGGTGCTGACAGTTCATACGTTACAGAAATTATAGTTTTCGTGTTGCGAGCGCGTTTTTTTGTCCTGACATTTCAACTTCACATACATCTACATTTACAAATACATATTGATGTATTTGAGCGGTTTGGTTAAATAAACAAGGAAATCATAGAAATTTTACTGATTGGTAACATAATCAATAATTTTCGACATTGTCTACATTCATTACATTGTCGACGTCAAATTTTTAATTGTCTACATACAGTCTCTACACAGTCGTGATTGATGTGGCTATAAACCTAATAAGCTACAATAAAATCGGTTCAATGGTTTTGCCGTGCAAGCAGAACTGATGCGGGCGGACAGGTAGGTGAATTTTTCTGTTATAATATGAAATAAATTAGCTTATGAAATAAATTATTTTAAATTGCTACACTTATTTGACAATCACTTACATTTACACACTATTTTAGGTGTAAATATTTTGTAATAATTGAGCGAAACTTCACTCTGGTTTTGGACTTTATATTATTTTGGTAGGATGAGGTAGACGGAAACGTCGTATTGACCTCAATCTATCAGAACTCGCTTTAATTCAATAGACGGTCTAGCCAAACAGGAAAATAAATATGTTTAATGCTACAAATGATTTGTCCGAACAGAAAATAAATCACTCGATGTAAAGTTAGTCGCATGTATAAGAAATCATTGATGAATAATATTTTTTATTTTTTGCTTTATTGGCCTGATTTCGCATCTACTTCATCAAACTCATTTCGAATTCAAAAAAGTGATGCATATGTCTCACGAGAATACTTTCTTTTTACCATCTAATATACATTTTTATTCCAATTTTTATTTTTTTTTATTTTGCACAAGTTAAATGGAAGTCTTGACAAAAAAAATTTATAGAAGCAGGAAAAACACTCTATACTGTGGTTAAGGTCGCGCGTGTCATTTATATTTCATATCAAAATAAGTAAATTTTTCTACTTTTGGTGCGACAACTTTTGTCAAATATCCTAAAAATAAATCATTTCGAGGAATGGACCAAAAATAACGTCGAATAATAAAGATTGATTATAAAAATTGATTTTTAGACTGGATACGTATAATATGGAAATTGAAATTATGTGTGCCCGAACGAGTATTCAGACACCCAAAGGGGTTCGTTCGTATTGTATATGTACACACACACACACACACACAGTTAAATGTAGGTACAAAAATAAATTGATTTCTAGGTTAAATGTAACATCACGCTTTAAATTTATGAATTTTTTAAAAGAGCTCTCATTTGTAAATCAAAATGATGTACAGTATACAATTATTTTATTAAGGCAGGTAAACAATAAATAAGAATTTCTAATCGTCTCTCTGTACAAAAAAAAAAAACATTTACTATTTTAAAGTATAATCGCTTACGTAATTCAACTTTTGAAAATATCCCTATGTAGAACGACACACAATACGATATTCTAGATTACAATCGATCACAATAAATTAATTCATTTATTTTTATTATAAACAATTCATGAATAAATAATATTTTGAATAATGTTAAAAACATTCAAATAGCCATGTGCCGTATATATTGATGATCAATTATAGAAAATACATTTGGGCATATGTCATCTATAAACTACTGTCGATGTATGTAAAAAAAGTTGTATATTGCATGCCGATGGATTATGAAACTTGCGCCAACATAATTTGTGCATGCGATATCGGTTATATATAATTATTGTTTTGGGGAATTTAAACACAATTTTAAAAAAAACACTACACTTTTTGATATATATACAGGAACCTAATAAATGTCATGGTTGGCTATACAGATTGTCTCATTAGTCTAAAAGCGAGCGAGATTGACACACAAAGAAAATAATTTTAAACGTCTATCAATATATTTGGTAGGTCTACGATAGATATTTTGCAATTCAGACGGTATAAATAATAGTCACAAAAACCATTTAATTAAAACAAAAAATAATTGTAAAAACTACTTCAATTGTTCACAACAAAATTAAAAATCAAAATTTAAATCATTTCAACAACAAAAAAATAAAAAAAATAAAAAAATAAAACGAACCAACAAAAATGTATTCAATAAATAAAATTAATGATCTTTCACTTAACCACCAATAAATAAACAATACAAATTTCAACCAATGGAAACCTTCTATACGCTTTTTCATGTTCATACCATCAATAAATAAATTAATTTATGTAAATTAAAAATATTTTAAATTTGGTTTAATTATACTTGAATTGGTCAGTCATTAATATTCAAATTTTTACCTTTAATTTATCTTAAATATAAAATATTGTGTTCGTATAGTCATTGCACATTGGAGTTATTGGGGGAAAACGCGTTTTCCTCTCACCATTACACCACTATAGAGAAAATTACACCTGCACATTATATATTTTGATTTTGTTGCTTTGCCAAACTCGGTCAGTATCACTGGTTAGTGGATATAATGGTCAATTGGCCGGTCCACAACAACACTTTTGTTAAAGTAAACTACTTCCGGGGTATTCCTAAAATACCGATAAGGATAATAATTTTCACGATTATTTATAAACTCAAATTTATACTGTAATTGTAACGCCCGTTGCGATTAATACGACGGGTACAAAACATTTTTTTTGGAACTAGATGATTGTTAGTTTTAAAATTGTATTCGCTAAATTCGGGTTAATGTGTGAAGGATATCACTATCAGTGAGCGTTTATACGCGTAATTGGGAATTACCGACATGTTGGTATCGAAAATAGCGTAGATAATTCATTTTGGCGTAGACAATCTAAATTATCACTGTTTTTGTTGTTTTTTCCATTGTTTTTCAGTACGCTGTTGGCACGTCACAGTTTCCCAGTTCAAATTGCTAATTTCCAATATTTAGTATAAGGTTGAAATAATTCAAGATATTCTAATAAATTTTGAAATTTTTTATTTGCAATGTCACATACTACATTACTGGACAAATGGGTAGCGTTTTTCTCATATCGCAGAGACATTTAATTTTTACCACTTTTCAGATGCCACCATTTTTTTAATTTTTTTTAATTTCAAAAATTACTCAAACTAAACTTAACCTTTAAAAAACTTGTCAAGGTTTTAGCTGACATCTGCAAAAAATAGAAATACTGGAAGATTAAAAACCACCATCGTCACCTACCTCCGATAATTCAAATCAAAATATTAATTTTGCTGTAAAATTTAGCAGAGTGTTTGGCTAAGATCTGCCAAGAGTTTTCGGTATTATCTTTCAGCTAATCTGCCAATTTCCTGGAACGCTATTATACGTGGCACAATTTCTTGACAGGCAACTGTGTACTTAAATATATTTCTGCCCTTTGAAATTAGTATTAGAAGTGTTGCATTGCCTAAGTGTATAAGTTGAATTTACCAAATTGAATTATGATCCAATTCACGTTTGTCAGCCAATGCAGTAATCTAAATCGGTTGTCAGGTTCGGTCTACCGTCTCGAACAGCAATTTGACTAAGTGGTGGATATCACCCGGTAATTTAGTGCACACCGTAAGACTCGACAGTTTGCGTGATTTGCATTAATCAAATGGTAAATACCTCCGTATCCCCTTTAATTTTAATCACAGGTGCTTAACACCTGGTTTACTATTGATATTATATACCGTTGGCGATGTAATCCATTTAGAATAATTTTTCAAGGAACCCCGCAAATCGAAACATGTTCAAAGAATTTTTATGCATCCAGCGCTGCTTTAAAGAAATTACAAATTTCAATTCTAGTCGGGAATCGAGCTCATCAAGATGTATTTTAACGAGACAAAATAAAATGTGGTTACCACATAACGTCGTACGAGGCTAAATTCGCGGCTATATGAACATCTTTGAAAAGGATACCGTATTAATCTTCATTACCTAAGTATAACATTCATTTCTTAAGCAAAAGGGCGGCATACAGACAGAATCGAATATTTTTGCCCTCTGGATTTACAAGTTTCACTAAAATATTGGGATATTCGACTAGTTTTACCGAAATTAAATGTCTACTGCGTGATACTTGTTATTAATCCTTCCATGAATTTGTCCTTTAACATTTTATGGCGTGGTGATGATTTTTTACCTCTTAAGTACCATTGATCGAAATATTTAATTTTATTAGCTCTTAATTGTTCTAAGAGAGCTGAAGTATGCAATAAATTTTTTGTATTTTATCTTACCGTTTACCGAGCAAAGCAACACGTATTATACAGTATACATAGGGCAGTGAACTAAGTCATTACTACACACTTGGGTTTAAATTTTTGCGAATTTCTGACAGAATCAATAATTTGCGACATGGTTTATACATTATCTATATACGTTATCGTTTCCAGGAGTGTAAGCACTAAGCACTTATCGATGTTAAACGAGGAGTTCTGTTGGCTCGTTTATTATCGATTTATTTTTAATTGGTTCCGCGTTTCTGCTTGATGGACCAGGCAATTCTTCCAACTGTGATGGAATTCTTGCAGAGTTAGATGGCTCCGTTGATTCTATCTCCATCGAGATAGCCTTTGATACAGCCGTTAAAGTTCAATGATCGAATTAACGAATGTCACTCGAATCCTTCTCTTCAAACACTTCGCTATCTTCATCGTCGAAATACGGCAGCTCAGGGTTGGAGACAATTTCATCGGTATGAGCTGTCTCTTCCAATATTTCATTGCTGAAGTCATCCAGAAATGATTGGGCTACGGATTTTTCGTTCACCGCAGGTTCATAATTTGAGTTGAATTACAGAACAGTTCCGCAATTCAAATAAAATCAGATTCATTGTAAAATAAATAGTTATAATTTATTATATGTTACTTACTCCGCGCTAATAAAGTATTTATTAAAATGCACCATCTCCTTCAAAAATATAAGATGTTTTTCCCATCTCCACTTTTTCCAGTCCGAGTGCGTTTTAGACTTTTGTATCGTCGTTTTAAATTGCGGTACAATTTTTGGACGTCCGGATGTCCCACTTCAATTTGTTGTTTCGTCATATTCGACATATTTTTGAAATCAGGATAAGTAGTATCCACCAATATATATACTCGTATATATATATATATATATATTATATATATATATATATATATATATATATATATATATATATATATATATATATATATATATATATGTATATATATATACTATATATATACATATACACATATATATATATATATATATATATATATATATATATATATATATATATATATATATATATATATATATATATATATATATATATATGTATATGTATATATATATATATATATATATATATATATATATATATATATATATATATATATATATATATATATATATATATATATATAGCTATTTTAAATCGGTTTGTGGTCCAAAAATATGTATCAATAAAAATATGTACGTATATTTACGATTCATATCCACGGCACAAAATAATTTAATCACAACTTTAATAATTATTTTGAAATTATGCACTAAAAGATCGTTTTCGTTAAAAATGTCAAAACAATATAATGTGCGCTCAAAATTGAGCATAAAAACACAAAGTATGCTCAATTGGCCCAACATCATGATACAAAAACTGAATATTTTGATCTTTTCCTCTCTTGACAAAATTTCAATGCGCATGCTCAAATCCATTTTTGCGTATGTATTTTGGAAAATGTATTAAAAAATGTCATAAGAAAAAAATGGACAAGATTTTTTTCCGTCACGAGAAAAATATGCAAGTGGAGACCAGCCAGTAAGGTGCAAGCACGTATAGTATTTTAATTTCCGTCTGGCTCTTAGAAGGCTTAGTACGTTCCATGTTCTCATTTTAATAGCGTTGTTGCGATGATGTATTGTGTTCATAACTTGATTTGTTTTTTGAGATTAGGTAGTTGGTCTTCCACTTAACCCACATCTCATGTAAGTAGGCTACGTACTGGCGGTTTAACATAATGGCCGCTTGCTTCAAGACAGACGCACGTTTCAACCGCGTTTAACCTGTAGGATAAATGCTGATCTGTTATTGAATTTTGGTCACCAATGACCCGTCAGTGGCACAGTGTAAAACACAGTGCAAAACCCTTTTGGACCCAGTGAAAAAGCGTTATTTTACAAAATGATTGTTTAAATCATATTTGGGAGAGCTAGCATTGTAAAATCAAAAACTTAATAACAATTGGATCCAAAAATAGAGTTAATCATATACTAGAGGGTGTCATTTAAATTCAAGTAGAAATATATCCCGATTTCGGATAGCCACAATAGACAGGAGGTGTACCCAGTGCTGCTGAAATTTCTCTCGGACCAGGATAAATACTTTGCATTTGCAACTCTCCTGGAAATTTGTCAATTGGTCAACAACTAATTAAAAATTGTTGTAAATAAAGATTAGTGCATCTTAGATCGACATAAACAATTGGTCCTGGCCAGAACGTTTTTCCGGAGTAATCTTCGATTCCTACTGTTCTGATACTCACATCATGTAATAACCCGCTTGGCGGATTTTATCTTTCGCCAGACGCATTTTTTGGGTCATTCACTTTTTCATAAATACAAAATCAACTTTCATTACGCGCAAATCACAAGTATGCTTCGCGTGCTAAAACTAAATATTTTATATGATTTTACCGAAAAGAATTTAATAAATAATTTTTTATTTTTTATAAATGAAAATAACACATTTCAATGAGATTAATATTTATTATGTAGTTAAAATTGCATATTTTAATTTTCATATTCTGGTTTAACTCCACATATGTGGATAGAATGCAAATTTTTTTGTAATGTGGATATTTTCACATGCCAGAAATGTACTAATAGTGTTGCCATGCACATTTTTATCATATATCATATGCAAATTAAAATATTAACTGGTTAGATTTATTTTGTGTGAACATTTCCAATATAATGGTCTCGAGTTGAAACATAACGATAATTTTATATTTCTTCACCTTTGTATACCACACATGTCATTAATACTATCATTCAATCATATATTCATTCATAAAAATTATTACTTAATGGATGTTATGAATTTATCCCAAAAGGTAATTCATACTGTCAAAATACGTATACTTATATGATAAAATCTTATTAAATAAAATTTAAATTAAATATCAAATTTCCTGCGTACACGATAACCATCTCCTGGCTTTCAAAAACCCATCAACTTATTATGAATGAAAATGCTTGTAAATATTGGTATACATATTATTTATTTTGTGTACAGACTGTATCGTACATAATACACGGCGTATAATTATAATAGTGTTGTTGATAGGCCTCATGATATCAACACACAAAAATAAACGAATATGTGTGAACATTAATGCTTGTTAAGGTAATTTTTTGGATAAAATTTATCGTTAATTTCAATCTCATCTGGGGTTTTTATCCAAACTTTTTCTTTTATTTCGTTTGTTTTTAGGAATATCGTTGTGTAAACGCGACGTACTGTATATAGAAACATGGGTCATTTGTCATTTTGATTGGACACACCTGTTGATGGTGTTATTTTGAAACGAATGTGGACGGTGTAATAGAGTTCGCGGTTTCCTAAATTCAAGTAGACTCATAAAAATTAATCTAAAATTAATTAGCCGTTTACACAAAAATCTAATTAAACCAAAACAAAGATTATCCTCCCCCATCGCAATATTTATATCGATTATAACTCGTCATTAAGAATTTTCCTAATTTCATTTTCCACAATTATTGTTTTGAATCATTAGTGTGTAAAAATAGAAAGCCTGTAATACCTACACACACACAAACGCACATGGAAAAAACGGTCTGTATAATAACAATAATCATTTCAATTCTTAATGATCATTGTATGTAATAATCTTAAATGACCATAAATTATCATTATTAGATTCCTGTTACACTCCTATATAAACGAAATTTGTATTTACCGTAGATTTCCTTCCCTCTGCAACAAAAAAAATTATAGCACTCGAGCATCTCGAGTAGTGAAAATATTTATATCGATTTTTCTATTTAATTACAATTATTTCAAGTGTATTAATCAACCTGACCAGATTTTTAAAAATTAACGTATATAACAACATGAGCATATATTATTTGGGCGAGGGACTGTTACGTACGACCCCATCAACCATAAATATTTTCTTGTTTGTGAATAGAATAGAATTATGCGGTTTGAAGTGGTTGAAAAATGATTGACTCGAAGTGGAATTACATGATGCGTGTTATAAACGAAAAACGTAAATTTCAACTTCATTTGGATGCTAAGTGCTCCCGACGTAAGTACACGCACAATACCCTTGACTTCATTGAATCAAATCGGAAAGAACAAAAATATTACGGAGGGGTGATAATATTTATTTATGCCGCTGTGGTTAGACGTCATACTTTGCAATACATTTATTATTTTGAATTTTTGATTGATATAAATAATGTATTTGTGTTATAAAATGTAAATAAATCAAAAATTATTCAACCGTTTTCGTAAATAATAAAAAATAAAATTTTTAAATTGTTTATGATATTTCTAAAACATAATATAATTTACCATATTTCCAGGATTTTTAAATTTTTGGTATTATTATAAATTTATTATTTTGCTGTACCGGAAAATTGAAAAATGTGCCAAAAATATTTTATTTTACGGTTCTTTGAAAATTATGATTCAAACTTTGTGTATAAAAAAGACAATGGTGAATGTTTGTTTGCTGGTGGTTTATACCATTGATAAAACATTCGTTTGAAATTTTGTTTCGAAGTTTTACGGAGACTCTATAATTATGGTTAGCATAATGCTATCTTTGTCACACAACTTTGGATTCTGGCCATGTTTCAAAATTCATGAAAGAATTATCTTAAGTAAGTAAAGTAAGTTTATTTTTATTGAAAAGGCTTGAACCCAAACCGTGTTTCGAACATAATGTTACAAGGGACTAGTGGTGCAAGCCTGCAATAAAAACGTCAATTGATTTGCGTCAATCCAGTCAATTGTGGAACCAGATCCTACTATTTTAATTAAAGTTACACGTATCCTAAAATGGCAAAAACACCGTAACATAGAAAAAATCAAAATAAAATCTTTTGCAAAAATCACGTAAAATTCACCGACAAGAATATTGGTGTCCGTCACGCCAGCCAGAACCAAACAAATATGGCACAAGTAGCACGATGCATTGAGCATCATCGTGCAATATATGATTTTTTATGCGGAACCTTATAATTCCAGCCAGAACCTGATAAAGCCACCTAGAACTATATAACAGCCAAATTAACAATGAAACAAATAGCAAAATCCATTGATTATTATTGTACACTATATAATTTTTCAGCTGGGACCTAATAAATCCAGAAACATACGGTTTTTCGGGGAAAAAAACCTTTCAAATTCAGCAGGAACCATACCTTTTACAGCAAAACTAACTATGGCACAAGTAGTACGATTCATTGTACATCATTGTGTATGTGTATTATGCGCTTTTCCAGCCGGAACCTTATAATTCCAGCCAAAATCTGATAAAGCCAGCCAGAACCATACTACAGCCAAACCAACTATGGCGCAAGTAGCACGATGCATTGTACATCATTGTGCACTATGCGCTTTTTCAGCCCGAACTTTACAATTCTAGCCAGAACCTTATAGTCAGTTTGGATGTAGAGGGTATGGTTCAGGCTGAATTTGTAAGGTTTTTCCCGAAAAATCGTATCTTTCTAGGTTCCGGTTGAAAAATTATATAGTGCACAATAATGCACAATGCATTGTGCTACTTGTCCATAGTTAATTTGGCTGTTATATGGTTCTAGGTGGCTTTATCAGGTTCTGGCTGGAATTATAAGGTTTCGGTTAAAAAACATATATTGCACAATGATGCATTTTCCTACTTGTGCCATATTTATTTGGTTCCGGCTGATATGGTTCCGGCTGGCGTGACGGACAAGAAAAATCGCCATCACATTTGCCAGTCTATTAAATTGTTTAACAAGTAAACATGCCCTCAAGCGAAATAGTTGAAATGGCGCGAAAAATGTAAGTATACAACGTGAAAACCACGAAAATAAGATGACGTAATTCTTAGTTCGAAAAGATTACTTTGACAGATTTTATAACCTTAGTGAATAAAGCGATAACAACGTAATCATTATTAACGCAAAAAGTATTCTAACTGACCTTGCCATCCCAAATTTCGTTGTTGGTCCTGTTGATCACTGCGCACCGCGAAAGAAAGCCATGAGATCACACGCCACAAAATGTTTACATTATAAGCAGAAATACCCATTGATTGCTACCATCAAACTGCATTTGACGAAATAAATGTTCCGAAAAAATCACACATGATGCTCGAGAGCGTATACATATATAAGTTAACGACCAGGAGCATTCGGCTTAGTTATAAAAATGCTGATTCTTTGCAACGTGCCACTTAATTTACATCAACGAAACATGAAAACCTAAGTTACACGAGCATCCGGCATAATTACAAGAAATTAGATTATTTTATTTGGTTACTGCAAATTTATTACCGTAAAAAATTATTGACATAAAAAATTTGCTAATTGCAAATTTTTGAATATGGAAATTTTTGTTAGATTTAACTTTAGTTTTAGTTTGCAATTGTATCAATAAAGGGGAACATAAAATAATACGCCTAATCCGTACAACAAGTAGGTGCGTACCTTAGTTTGTATATAAAAATATTAAACGATTTCCACGATACACAAAGTAAGGTAAATATTCCTACGCCTAATCCATCCGATCGATTATTATCTGAACACATTGATTCGCGAAAGCAATCTACCACACTACCAGAAATTGAATAACAAGGGAGCCGTAGCCAATTCAAAACATTGTCTTCTGAAGAAAAAACTACTTCGAAAAAATCAGTAGAAACATCGGAATTGAAAGAATCGGTGGCAATTGTTTTTTGAATTAGGAAAGTAATGTAATAATTGAAGCAAGAACTCTAATCGACCAAGAACACGTTCGTTAAATTCTCAGGTGATAATACTAAATCCAGAGCTCACAGTAAACAAGATCCAGATCCACAACCCACAGTTATGAAGATTGTGCAAAACCATCCCTCAACATTTTTTGTTTCGGTTATCAAATGTCAAATGTATGCTGGAAAATATACGACCGAGTGGGAATACAATGAGGGGTCGCGCTCGGAGGGAAACAAGAGGTCAAGCAAGCCAGCATCTCTGCCGCTCTTAAACCGGAAATGACAAAAATAATACCAAAATCGATTACAGCTGCTTTCTTGTTTTCCAGAAACAAGTTGTGCAGATATACCAGATCATTTTTGATTTTCTGTAGTTTATTCACAACCGATACAAATTCTGCTGTATTTTCTTCCTTAATGTTAAAATTGAAATTGAATTGAAATTGAATTGAAATTGAATTGAAATTGAATTGAAATTGAATTGAAATTGAATTGAAATTGAATTGAAATTGAATTGAAATTGAATTGAAATTGAATTGAAATTGAATTGAAATTGAATTGAAATTGAATTGAAATTGAATTGAAATTGAATTGAAATTGAATTGAAATTGAATTGAAATTGAATTGAAATTGAATTGAAATTGAATTGAAATTGAATTGAAATTGAATTGAAATTGAATTGAAATTGAATTGAAATTGAATTGAAATTGAATTGAAATTGAATTGAAATTGAATTGAAATTGAATTGAAATTGAATTGAAATTGAATTGAAATTGAATTGAAATTGAATTGAAATTGAATTGAAATTGAATTGAAATTGAATTGAAATTGAATTGAAATTGAATTGAAATTGAATTGAAATTGAATTGAAATTGAATTGAAATTGAATTGAAATTGAATTGAAATTGAATTGAAATTGAATTGAAATTGAATTGAAATTGAATTGAAATTGAATTGAAATTGAATTGAAATTGAATTGAAATTGAATTGAAATTGAATTGAAATTGAATTGAAATTGAATTGAAATTGAATTGAAATTGAATTGAAATTGAATTGAAATTGAATTGAAATTGAATTGAAATTGAATTGAAATTGAATTGAAATTGAATTGAAATTGAATTGAAATTGAATTGAAATTGAATTGAAATTGAATTGAAATTGAATTGAAATTGAATTGAAATTGAATTGAAATTTAAAATACAAGTTAATGGTGTCAACAAGTTGTCGGGTTTCTTGATGTATTGGAATAGCGGATTTTTTTGGGTTGAATTGATTCCTTTGTTTATGATAAGGTAACCGAAATATTCCTTTGTTCTAAAGAATTTCGTTTTATTTTATTTAACTCGAAAGTTGTCTTTCTAGTTTCGATAAAACTTTCTTGATATTCATTAAATGTTCTTAAGTTCCCAGATAAATTATTTTAAAATGTCATAGATAATTGTCTGAAAGATGGCTAGATTGTTGTTTAATCCGAATAGGAGCCTTAAAAACTCTTACCCGTTCATTGTTGAAAACAAAGTCTTAAAAATATTTTTTCATATTTTTTTTGTTAACGTAGACGTGCTCTGAGTATTTATGATCCTCTTTAACAGGATGAACAATTGCCACATGAGTGCAGTAATGCACCCTACAACTCCTGGAAATATGTAATTGTCATAAAATTTAAAAAAACGTTTTTAATTAGTATTTAGTGAAATTTTATTAATATTGCATATTAATATTTACTACTACTATAGTTACTTTTGTCTAGCAACTTTCATTTCATTGAGATTTCTATGAAATCCTACTTTATCCTCGAAAAATTTGCTGGTATGGACAGCATTAATAACTTCATTGATACTTTTGCTCTTAGATGGTTGACTTATCGAAACATTAAAATTTGGCCACAACATGTTGGACAACTTCCGACAGCAAACAATCTCAAAGAAGCAAAACTCTATTAAACAATTGTTTACGTTTACGAGAATTAGTCTTTCCACCATTTATAAAAAATGAGGCTCTAATGTGTTGATTAATTATTTGGTGATATTTTTGTTTATTCAGCTTGATAATTTTTATTTTTAGAAAGTTCTAAACCATTTTGAGATTCTCTTTTAAACCTCTTTATCTCGAACTCTTAAGCCTGTTCTAAAGCCGAGTGGGATAAAATAATCCCCAATTCATCAAAACCAGCCATATTTGTAATTTAATTCACGATTTTATTAAATTCTCTGATTATTAAAAACACAAGAGGACAATCTTTAATGATTAAGCAACACGTAAAATCTAAAATTTATTGACAAACACAACTTTTTTGATAAATAATCACCACAGGACTAGAAATTGGCTGTGATGAAAGTGGTGTGACGATTTTTCCGATTGAATTTCTAGAATACGGCTAGTATAGATTTATTAGATCTGTGGCTTCGACATTCTTTGAAAGTTTTTACGATAACCCTTTGATTTAATTGAACTATTAGCGTAGTGTGCCTATTTCGTCCGCAGTGAAAATCCAAGAGAAAAAATTCTGTTACGAAAATGTTCACCTATCTAAGTGTTAAAAAAGTGTGTATTTTGCTAGTCACATATTGATCGTAGACTAATCATTTGAACAATTTTAGCAATTACCTCAATTAGCAACGCGCGTTCATTCAAATGTTACTTTATATAGCGCGAGCTAAAAGGTAATTTTATTATAAATCGAAAACATAAAATCGTTTCAAGATGACTTTTCTTCTCTTTACAACGAGTAAAGTGATTACGTTAAATCATTCACCTATAACAAACTATTTAATTATAAAAGTATTTTAGTTTTTTTGTGAATGAAATCTGATTGTAATCGAATTTGATTGAATTGGAGTATGGGTAATGCGTATGTATGTACAATAATATATCATCAATAGAGGAGATACAGATCATCTTTTTCTTAAAATGAAATTTGATCAAACGATTAAATTTTAATCTTTGAAATTTGTGTTGTGTAATGTACGTTCATGTATCATTTACATACGTACAACAACTACAAAAAAATAAAAATCCGGATATTGAAAATTAAATTCATTGATAAATAAGAAATTAATTATTTGGGATTTTAATGATTGTATATAAATTTATTTACACTTAAGATTTTGTTGTTTAATTTCATTCATGAATAATCTAATCTTATTCATTCATAAAAATACAAATTAAAAGTGTAGTGTTTTATGAATGATTTTTTTTATTTTTGTTGGTTTTAATAGCATAACACTTACATATACGGTAATGATGGTGGTAATCAATGGAGAAAATATTTTCGATTTAAAACTTTTTTTTTTGCTACTGCTTTAATAGTTTCTATTTTATTTATACGGAAATGATTTTCTTTTAATTAGTGTTGGATTAATATCGCTAGATTTGATGTGAAATTGTTTAAATTGTGTGTGCGGTAGGTGGAGGCTGCAACATGTGAATTAAGTTATAAATCAGAAGCGAATCAAAATTTAATTTCGAGTACCTGTGTCTTGTGTTTGTGCATCTTGCGCGAAATTGTTTTGTGGTGGTGCTGTCAATGAACCGCTAAACCAATTTAAAATTGTAAATGATGTTAGTTTCTTTTCGGTCGTTGTTATAAGACGATTTTTTCTAATTTCTATGTACACATAAAAAAAAAATTACTTATTCTGTCGCATTTAAATAATTTTTAACTAACAAAAAAAAAATTGTATATACATATTTTTTTTTTGGGTGATCCGAGACCAATTTTTAAATTTCCGATCAAAAATAAAACATTAAAAAAAATTATAAATTATAAATTTTTCGATCATGAATTGAATTTTAGTTTTCATTCAAATTTTTTATTATTATTATTATTGTAAGACTTGAACACAAAAAACGCGAAATAACAATAATAAAATTTAACAAGATAAGTTGGTTATGGTTCAATGAATTCAGATGAAAAGTAGATGGATCGAGTTATATGAAATTACAGCGCGCAGGTTTTGATTGACATAAAAGGTACACATCGAACAGAATCCATTGAAATATTGAACCGTGACAAATTTAGCGGCTACTTTGTTACCCAAAAAATAGAAACGTCATCATTACGAGGTAATTAGGTACGAGTATACAATATCAAATGCAGGTGCCAAATACTCTTGAAAAAATGTAAAGTTGAGGAGGGCGGAAATTGAATCAAATTTATCAGCGCCCTACTTCTTTGTGTGTCGAAATTTTCAACTTCAATTTTTATTTATACATTTATCGAAGTAATTTGTTTTGTATAAATTACCGAAATTCGTGAAAACGTATACAATTTATTTTATTTATTTTTTTGAATTAATATATAAAATTTAAATTCAAATTTGGGCAACCAAATGTACTCGTATATTGTATATGAAGTGTGAACTCTACTTATATGCATATTATAATAAACTTATTTTTTATGTTTTTATATATTACTTCAAATAACAAACAATTTATTGCTTAGAATTTTAAATTAATTTAATATTATTATTGTCAAAAAAAAAGTAAAACATAAATAAAATTATAATAAAATGAAATCATGATTGTTGATAAGTGAAGTCTTTTAAAACTGCATAGTAAAAATTAAAATTTAAATCAAAATAATAAAAATAGACAAACAATTTTATTTTATTTTAATTTATTTATTTATTGTTTTTAATGAATATAAATTTTTTGTTTGGTGTCCAACAAAATTTTTGAAATAAAATAAATAGGGATCAATTTTTTGATGACTCGTAAATTTATTTATTTTTATATATTTTGTTAACCCTTTCCGTATCTTGATTTATTTATAACAAAAATAGTTGGGTTTAGTGGAATATTATGTCACTAGGGTTAAATAATTACCAATTTTAATTTTTTACGTATTAGATTTGATAAATTTTGGGCACTGCTTAGATTGACATTTAAATAAACATTTTGGTTTATAAAAATAATCTAAAATTTTAGTTCTTTGATTATTATTCATTACGGTTATAAAATGTAAACGAAGAAAACAAAAATTTTACAAATTTTTAAAATCTCGGGAAATGTCACTTCGCTATCACCTCGTACTACTTGGGCCAAAAATTCAAGGTGTTTAATATGAATTACCAGATGAGTAGATAACATCACATCGTAAACGAAGCTTGTTAGTTTATTGGAAAAGTTTTAGTTGCTCTTAGTTACAGTGGCATTATATTGATACATGAAAGAAATTAAGATAGAACCGGCTCCTAATTGCTTAGATATTTTAAAGGAGAAGGTAGGTCAAGTAAGGCCGATCGTATAAAATAGGTCATGTTATACATTTAGATAAGGTTTGATTTATAAACTTTCACACAGATTTGAAGCTGTGAATTTTTTTATTTGACACTAGAAGGTTAGCTAAAGTATTGGTGTTCAGTCGGCACTTTAACAAGAGTCAGATTATAAGTTTCAACCCAAAACGAATTCGAAGTCAAAATTTTTCATGATTACTATACTTATTACTTTCTTTTACGACTTGCCTTTTTCTGGAATGCTTTATTGTACCTCAGGCGTAATTATACTCGTATTTTTCGGAATTGATTTGTCGTCGATGTTCGTTTTGGTCTAAAAACACACATTAAATTAACTATATAATATTAAACACGTTATTTAAGCTTGCTGAAAATCCCATAACCGGTAAGTCATATCCCTGGATGGTGATCATTCCGAAGATGTGTAGTGTCCACTGTCAAATGCTGACATAGTTATTGTACATCGTTCACCACCTCCTGTAATTATATGGTCTTCTTTTATTTTTCGAGCGCGGGATTTCACCTGGTTTTTCCAACAATCAATAAGCTGTTTTCTGTTTTTAAAAACTATGAATTCTACCTGTTTAAACTCTTTGGAATTTTTGTGTGGCTCCTTTAAACTATTCAATTGTTTTGACAATTCGTCCTATTTGTCTTCTAAATATTTTGCATTTTCCGGTGTATTCGCCGGCTAAAAACTGGGGATTCTCCTCCAAAAACGTTACATACATTTCTAATTGTTCTGAACTAGTACGAGCAGATCGTATCACCGTTGTGTTCTCCATCTAAACATAATAAAATACATATAATGATTAATTTGAAAAAAAATAATTCAAAATCCATTTATGTTAAATGAATATTTATGTTTTAACACGTACCGTCGAATTTGAATAACCGCTCATTCATAAATTTGAAAAATATGGTCAACATTTTGTTTGACAGCTCTACAAAAGTCTCTAGAGAGTTTCTAATATTTTATTTAAGACTACTGCCTTCAGAATTTCAATGAAGACTTTAGTCTTAAAAAAAAAGTTTTCACAAGTAAGTCTTAGCTATGATGGTCCTAGTAGTTTTATCGTCAGAATCGGAGAGTTAATTTCTAAATTGAAAAATTGAACCTACTCGATTTTTGATAAAAACTGGTTTTCATAAACAAAAATCATTTTTCCGCTTAATTTTTGAAAACAAGGGAGGTCAATCCTTGTCGAAAATTTAATCTTCACAGCAAAAATTGAAAATGCTCCTACGAAAGCTGCCACTTCCACTCCTCCGGAACCCCTGTTGTGCGGAGTGGTTTGGCATTTTATTACACTTTTGTTAGATATTAGATCGATGGGTCACAATTATTATACCCAACTTAAATTTAAACGCTTTAAATAATTTTTGATTCTTAATTATTAATTACATACTTGTATTACTTAAAATTACGGATTATGACTATCCATAATAACTGATTATGACCATGTCTTAAAACTAAAATGCTCGTCCTATATACCAAAATTTGGAGGAAATGAAAATGTTATACAAGCACTACGGAAAACAAATGTACATTTTCCGAGGTTGCAAGGTTGCATTTTCATATTTTGAACGCAATTGTGTTTATTTTGTTAAAATTGAATGACCTTACTGAGCAATGCGGAAAACAAATAAATGGATCGACTTTTTCGGTATATTACACAACACTCCCAATTTATTAAAAAAAAATTAGTATGAAGTTTGATTTCGAACAATAATTTTTTGATCAGAACTCGTCATTTCCGGGAAAATTAAAAAAATATTTTCTGAAATCATTTTGTTTGAAGCTTAATCTAATATTTTTATATTTTAACCGTCTTATCGTAAATGCTATATACTATTCAAAATCGAGGAAGGGAGCTGCCACTTCTGTGGCCCTATTTTGGTAATTGGGAACTGGGGAAAAATTTACTTATAATTTCCGTTTAAATTATTTTTTTCTGGCATATACTGAGGTAAAAAGTTAAAGTAATTTTTTTTAAAACAAAATAAAATTGAAAATAGTTTTACCTACGTCAAAAGTTTACACATCAATTTTATTGTGGATAGAATATGATTTACCGGAACGAAAAATTATTCTATTCACACGTCCTACAATGGAATTTAATATAAAGTATGTAAAAATATTATTATATATATAATACAATTTAATTTAAGTTTTAAATAATATACATTACAAAAAATAAGAATTCTAACCTGAAAATAATTCTTTGATTTAGAAATGGTCAATCGGGAGGGAAACGGGTCTTTTGGGGCCAAAAAAATAAGCGAACGACAATTTATATTGGTTATTAAATAGAAATTCTTTAAAAGTTCTTTTATAGACCACATGTCAAATCCAAGCAGAAGAGAAAAGCAAACTACAAGAATCAGGAATAAATGGTTTGCCATATTTTAAATCTCAGTTGGATGATTTGTAAAGGAGAGTAATCTCCATAATTACACCTGACGTTGTGGGCGGCGATGGCGAAACTCAAGAGAGGTGCTTGAATATACCCATAAGTATTTAAATTTTAATATTCCATACAATAACAAATATTGAATATCTGTTAAAAAATGTTGCAGACCATTTCATTTAGAGATATATTGTATCCGCAAACAGAATATTCTGTTACAGAATCGAAAGATTTAAATGCGAGGTACCCTATTCTGTAAAAGTTCAAACCGTAACTCAACCGTATTAAACGGACCAAAACGGCGGATTATTTCAAGAACACTGTTCAATGAAACGCAACAAAAATTGGATGTGTATTTAAAATTCGAAAAAGAAAGCTCAATTTTGAGAAAGAGAAACTCAAGTTTTGGAAATAAATTGAAACCCACATAGAAAACATTTTTATAGTGAAAATATCCTTCAATTATTCTGTTCCTCGATATCATACCCCTTTCCAAAAACGATGTGTGCGGTTCAAACATCTCATCATCTTCTAAAGTTATGTCTTAATCGGTGAACTCATTTCCAATATCGTTGTCGTTGATAGGTACGTTTGCTTCCACCATGATATTATAAAGCACGGCACAGGCGTTAATTATTAGTACCATATTTTTGAGCAGAATAGCGAGAATACTTCGCTATCCTTGCCTAAAACTCGAAATCGCTTTTTAAGTACACCAATACATCGTTCAGCACGATTCCGGGCAGATCGGCGAACTGCATTGGAACTCCCTTCGTACTCATTGGCAGGGCGTCTGATCGGTGCCATCAACCACGGTCGTTGTTCGTATCCACTATCACCTAAAACGAACTAAATACTAATATAAGTAATGGGGAGCTTTATTTATCTATTTATTAAAATATTGACCTATTAACCACGTATCCCCATTTTCGTACATTAAATTAGGTGTGATTAATCTGGCTATTCGCGAACACTTATAAATCGTGTGCGGCCCCTCAAACAGAGCCGTCAATTGAAAAAGGCCGACCAACGTTTTTGATTTATCGGAATAATAAATAACATGATATTAACATTACAGCACACATATTAATGTTGGTCGAAATTTTACATTTGTCTAGCTTTTCATTTTTAAATCGTATATACCGGGCACTTAAAATAACATCGATTGCTTTTGATACAGCTTCATTGCTTCTAGATACTGTTGTTTGCGAAAGGGCTAATAAAAAATAATCGCCAAAATTTTTTGATATCCGTTGAAGAACACGACCAACAAAGTTAATCTTAAATAATTTACAAAAACACATACCATTTGCTACGTCACTCAGAAACGACAGAACTTGAATATGGACAGGAATCGCAGTCCGTCTTTGTGAAATAAGAAATCATGGCTCCAGTAGGTCTATTAAATTAAAAACCAAATGTTTCGGTAGCTTGTAAAAACTTTCGAAACAGTCGGTAGATATGTTGAACGGACTTGTCCCGTAATCTCAACCGATTCTCAATTTTTTCTTCTATAAAGAATTTGTGTTTTGACAGTTCTTTTACCTTGCTGAATACTGCTGTAAATAAATTTACATGCTGAATTCAAATTTTTGGAGAAACTCTTAAATCAAGAGTAGTAAGAAAACGTACTCACGTAAATTTCACTTGTGCAAACCAGTTTAATTAGGGCACTGGTATGGAAATATTATTCCAAATTTATAAAAATTTACAAATACAAAAATTATTTCTCCAATTCCCAATTTCCATGGTATTTCAAGAATAAAGGTTCGATGGTTGACTGATTTCGGCCAAAAATCACTGGGGTCCCCTAATTATGAAAAGACTTCAATATGAAGATTGATCCCGGTACCCTAAGGAATTGGGTACCACAACCGTTCGTTGTACAGAACATTGCTCAGAGTACGCCCGTATCCATTTATGAATACTTCGTGGGGGCTGTCAATCCCGTACTCCATATAAAATATGCCGATAATTTGAAGTTGTTTTCAGTTGAAATTTGTGGCTAAATTAGCATCGATCGTTAATTTGTTTTTGTAAAACCCTTGGTTCTCTAAATCTTAGAGAAATGCGCTAGAAGAGAGTCTTTCGAACTAACTTTCAAAATTTTAAATGGATTGAATTTTTACTAAAATCGCGGACCGATTAATATCTAAACATATTTGGCGTTTATGGCTATACGCATGACTATTTGTCAACGGCAAATGACACCGCAGGGAATTCAATAAAAATTCACGAATATTGGTGATGCCCAATAAACACACCAATTTCAAATTTATGAATAATGCAAGTTATCGTTGGAAATCTAATAACGGACTTAGTTTTCTATTACGAAAGAAGTGGGACTTGAGAAACGATAAAATAATAAAATATTGAACGGGCCAGTGATTTTGTCGCTCCCTCAATATAAACTTATTTTACACATATTTTACATGTCTTGTTTACACGTCTGAGAATATAATTACGAGTATCCAGTTCTTACATTATAATTGCCCAATAATCATCAGTCACACTACACCTCTATATGTACAGTATAACGGTAGAATGATGAAAAATTATTATTACTTTAGGTGAAAATTTATCTTTGAATTATACACACATCACACAACATTTTTCATGTTAAATTAGTTGTTTCATTTTAAAGTTTTTATTAGATTTATTACTTAAAAACAACACAAAAACCTCGAACACCAAAAACACTTAAGTTTTAATTTATTTTTTCATTGTTACCTATCTCATGTTGTTCTTGTAATGTGTACAGCTAGCTAATACGAACAAAAATAATTGCAATAGAAATATAATAAAACAAAAAAAAATGTTTTAATATCTTTAATAAACCAAACACAACAATCTCGAGTCTCGAGACTAACGAGGAGGGAAAAAGTTTCGAGATACTCGTATTATAAGAGATTGAAGCAGCTCGAACCAAAAATCAAATTAACAGAACAAAATCGAAAATATTGAAGAGGATTAAATTATAAATTCCCCAATAATCCACGTCTGTTAGTTTTAGATAAAAATATAAAAAAATGTTTTTGTTATTATTTTTTTGCTGGTTGGTATGACTGAAGGAAAAGCTATATAAATCTCAATTCCTTGTATAGTGATTACGGGATGCACATAGGAGTTGTGCACATATAGTGTTTTATTGATCCTTCATAGACGCCACCTGATTTTTCTTAAGAAATATTGATTTTAGTAAAACGTGTAATCTGTAAATAACCTTCAGTATTTTTGATGGTAGTGATAACAAAATCATCGTAATAAAAATGTAACGGAAAAGTGATTTAAAATACCAAAACACTCAACTTAGGTTGTGGGAAATTGTATATACTCGTATGTATGTGGTTAAGATGTGGTTGGATTATTTTGTTATTGTAAAATTGGATGGCAAAACCTCAATCCATTAGCCCGCTTCAGTAAATGGTCAACATGAAACGTCAAGGAAAATGAGGAGAAAAAAAATCGACCTTCTTATAGGAGATTAATTATATTACAAATTAACATCTGTAGGGCAAACTTCGGCGGCTGACAACCCGCCGCCTCTCCAAAATACTACCAAAACAGTACTTTATCACGTTGGTGATCATCGTGGAAACTGCCGCTTAAATCATCAACTCGAGAAAAAAGCTGAAGAAGCAACATTATTTAATCGAAGAAAGTACGGTTGAAGAACATTTGTTTTCCTATCCTTGTCGAAACCTCCATCTGGTTTAGAGGAGTCGCTACAAATGGCAACACATCGGTTCTATGCAGTTAAAAAATGTTTGAATAATGCCAAGCTTGAGTATCATTGAATGACATCCTAATGGTTGAGCTAGTCGTAAAGCAGGATATATTTGCGAGGTTGCTGCGCTTTCGCACACACCAGTTTGTTTTGATCGCCGATATAATGCAAATTTATCGCCAAATTTTAGTATACCCTTCTGATACTAATTTTTACTAGTTTACTTTTTTACATCAATATGTATCGGCCTCGCACCGTTACTTATGGCACAGCTAGTGCGTCATATTTGGCTACCTTCAATTATTAGCTCAGCAAAACGATACCAACTATAGAAACGAGCGTCTGAGGTACTCGTAATCAGAAATGATATGTATGTTGATGATTTATACTTACAAACACTCTAGTCGAAAATTCTGCTCTAACGTTAAAGAACCTTTGGATGACGTACCACATGAATACACCTGGAGATATTTCTACATATTGAAAATAGTGATTACTTTAAGGCTTTAAGTATGTTTTGAAATTCTGCTCAAGGCGTCTTTAGCTTCAACGTACCGGATTTTTTAAGTCATCGCCACACCACCAAATGCATAGTATACTCTCAGATATCTCTCGCATTTTTGATCCGCCAGGATTAGTTTCACACGTGATCACCTTAACATAACTTTTCATGGAAGAAATATGGAGATTGAAATGCCGCTTAATACGCTACAGTACAGATCAAAACACATCCATTGTCCAACTCCTATGCTGGTCCTCCTTGCAAGTCGGGAATTTCATAAAAATTTAGCCCAAACCTTAATTTCCAACTTTTGATGGAGTTTGGTACTGCGCTTCTAACACCCCAAATAGCAGACCAAGTCATTCCAACTTTGAGTATCAATATTGACGAAATCTTTTATTGCAGTGATTCATCTATAGTATCGGCATGGTTGGGACTGTCACCTAATAAACTCACCACATTTGTTTTAAACAGTGTTCTAAAGATTCAACAACTCACAGACATGTTGGCAAGTTGGTGACACATTGCTTCATCATAAAATGCGCGGATGTTGTTTCTAGGATGCTAATATTAAGTCGTCAATATTGTTCTATGGCCTATCATTTCTATCGCAGGATAACATTCATGGATAACTACAAAATCACCGAAACCTATTGACGAGCCTGATAGTTTGTTAACGAAGAACATGGTTCATGTAATAATTAATGATTCGGAATCATTAATCATCAGTTTAGTCTAGGGAGATTTATTGATACAAAACAAACCTGTAAATAAAAATTCTCAACTAAACTCGATTCCACCGTTCACACGGCTTCATCAGTCTTCCTTGGAGTATGAATCCAAGCAACCTCTCCTTCTCCCTTTAACGCATTCCTTCACGATTACAAACTTTAAACAGGTTCACAAGCATTATTAGCTGCAGTTCGAGAAAAATTCTAGCCATTACATGAAAAACGCTTGATACAAAAGGTGTATTGAAAGTGTATACGGTGCTCTCATCTATAACAATTATGGGTAACCTACTTTATGAGGGAGACATTGCTGCACCTCCATTCTACATTAGAGGGAGGCACGTACTACTGTGGACTATTTTATGTACACATCACCGAGTACGAGGAACGCGACCCACAAAAATTTACAGCGCTGTGTTTTTCAACTTGGAAAAGTCATCCACTTCGGACCGCTTTCATTGGGACACTAAAACGTTTTATTGCGGCCAGAGGCATATGCAAACATATATTTAGTGATAACGGGGTCAACTTTGTAGGGGCGAACTCCGAATTTCATCGCCTATAAGAAATAGTCAGCAGCGACTTACCGATGAGATTAAAGGGTTATATGGAGCTCTTCAGATGAGATTTAAGGGCACTTTTCACTTCCTAGTATACCTTACTTTGGTAAACACTGGTATTGACAAACAAAACACTCGCGAATAAGGAACTTAATACACTTGTAAAGCAGATAGAACAAGTGTTAAACTCCTCGCCAATCACGCCACTCTCCTCGGACAAACCTGATCTCTAAATGGTTTCTCCTGGGCACATTTTGATAATCAGGCCTCTCTCTGTAGACAACAGACGAGCCTAATTTAGAAGACGAGAAGATCCCAGATCGCTGGTCTAGATGACAATTTACCGCCACGTAAATGGCGATTGGGACACATCATCAACACACACCCGAGAGAAGAAGAATACGTGAGGGTGGCATTTTTAAGGACTTTGCAAGGCGTAATCAAACATTATTTTGTTAAGTTATGTCGTTTGCCTAAGGATGACTTGTAACAGCAGTTCAAAGATCAATATTTTCAACGGGGGGAGAATGTTACAGCTTCACCTTGACTTGCGACGGTAATATATCCTGTCCAGATACCAAATGGCCTAAAAAGATAATTTCGGGTTTTGCTAAAACGCATTTGTCAACGACTACAACAAGCCCATATTCTTCTAATTTAGTAAAAATAATTTTAATATGTTCGAGATGTTCGCCATAATTTCGAGAGGCAATGGGCACGTCGTCCAAATATACAAAACAGAGATTCCGCGTAGTACTGAATGCATAAAACAAAATTCAAATAGTCCAAAAGGTGTCGAAATTGCGGTTTTTGGTCATTCGGTTCAATAGGAATTTGGTGGTAGGCCTGTACAAGGTTTATGGTTGTGAATATTGTGTAAAGTTCTGGAGATACACTCTCCATTCTTTTTAGTTACTATGTGTAACGGACTGGACCACAGACTGCTACTACACTGAGAAAAATTTTACTTAAAATTAAAGAATTTATTATTTAAACGAAAGAATTTTTGCCTATAGATTTTGCGCAAAAACTTTTTATTTTACTTGAAAGGTGTGAATCATTTTAAATTCAAAATTAATTAAAAATTTTGTCCTAAAAAACACTGCAATAAAAATAAAACATTGGGATATTTATCTTAAAAACTTTAATTCATTTCGCTGGAAATATTTCAGGATTTGATTCAATGTTATTAACAACTTTAAAATTAATACTTACAGCAACAAAATTAAGAGATTGTTTACTTTGGTTCAAAATTATAAAATCATTGAATTAAAAGTATTTACCTTTTAAAATAAAGTTCTCGATACTTAAATATAAATGTTTTATTCTATGACTACTTTCATAGGTCATCATTATCAAAGTTCAATGACCTATACAACCTTTTAATTCATTTTATTTTTTCCTTGATATTCTATTATATATATAAATATATAATATAATATTGAAAAAAATCCCATTAATACAACATATTGAAGATCAAACTTATATTTATTATATATATCTACATTTATATACATGTTAATCTTTTCTATTTCCACATAGAAATTTATTTCATAACATTCTACATTTATTACATATAAATTTTATTTTTAAAAATGTCAAAGAAATTTATTAGAAAATTGAAATTATATATATTGCTTAAGTCTGCCCACTTTTTCTCCTGTGCTTAAATAGCACAAGTTAATAGGGTGACTTTCTATATCTTTGAAATCAATTATGCTTAAAATTTCAGATGCATCTCCAATTGAATGGCAATGAAAATGGGGGATATAAACACTATTATTATATGATTTACAAATGGCAAAGAAGTTATTATTTGTTAGTAATATATCAATAATTTCATAAATTAAAATTTTATTGTTAGTTGGTTTGTCAAAAAATAACCAGTTTTAAATTTTGTACCACGAAAAATTAGGGCACTGGTGTATTTTTGATCCGATTCAGAAAAAGGTATTACTCCAGCGTACTTTTGATCCTTATCCGCACAAAGAAATAGTTTACTAACTGCTTCCCATTCTGTTTGAAAAAACTCATTACAAAAAAGTAATTTCGTAAATTTAAGAGAAGCTTTTATTGCTAAGGTAAGTGGTATATTAAGCCGAGAAGTGATATTTCTTGCATACTGTTTATGTAACTGATGTTGAGCCTCAAAACGGAAACACCAAAGGAACTTTAAAGGACCACATCTTCTTATTATTGTGGGATAGCGAACCAAGAAGTGATATTTGGGTTTTAACGCGTCTGTTTAAAAATTCTAACAAATAAATTGTTATGTTGCTCTATTAAGGTAGTTAGTTCTGCTAAATCGTTCTCATCAAAACTTGTTTTAACTAAAAGATCAATTAATTTAACAAAAAGGAGCAAAAATTTGTAAACCGGATTTTGCTTATCCTTAATTAAGGCTGCCAAAACTGAAGGACATTTGTTTATAAGCTGATTAAATTTAACTTTTACTTGGTCGCTCTTTTGTGGAAACAAAGAATCAAAATCTATGGTGATCTGTGAACGATTCCAAAAAATAAAAGTAAAAAATACGATGAATTTATAACAGATTGCCGAAAACAAGACTAAATTTTATAACAGTAGCTAAACACAATAATATTACCAATTCATAAGCCAAATAATGTTTGTATGCTGGCCACTCAGCTAAAAATTCAGTAATATTTTTACTATTTGATAAATTAAATTCTGTTGTTCGGTTCTTTGCTGTTTCTCTCCATTTCTCACAAACTAAACCCTGTGGCTCTAAATTTAATTTGAACCAAGTTTTGTTCTCCAAAAAGGTTTCTATAGAAAAAAAATTATACGCATTACTTAAATAATTATTGTTGCCACATATTATCTGTTGAACATTACCTGAGATGCAACAATCAGTGGCAGAAGTTGAGTGCACTCTTTGATTTGTGGTAGTGCTTGACAATTTTAAAAATTTTGTGCCATAGCACTGGTTGTTATATCGATCTATAAGTTTTCCTGTTGGCTTCTTTTTGCCTTGCCGTGGTGTATAATATTCAGCCTATGAATAAAATAAATAGACAGGTTATTAACATTATATATTAAATTTATGTGGAATGACGAATAACTTATCGAGTATTCAGTTTTAAAAATGTCTGATATGCTTTTTGATAAAATCTCAAAATCAGTTGGATATAACCTAATATTGACGGACATATAATGATCTATAACACAATGAACCAAATACTGGCGATGTTTGGAATCCAGTTGATTTGACTGTTTATAATATTCTATAACCAACCGTCCCTTGATTGATTTATTTAAAATAGCCAGGATATCAAATTTGTCACCAGCTTGTTCTTGTGTACTGTAATAAAAATTACTAATTAAAAATCGAAGCTTGGTAAAATGGTGTATCTAATTAAATTTCAAATTCTTATTATCACAACTGTATCTAGTAATCAATAAAATATAATTCGATTATTTTGTAATTTTTTTTTGAAACGTGAATTATTAAATAAAATGAATAGTACTTGTGATCGGTAAATAAAGATGAACTTTGTATTGGACTAGCCGTTGAACTTTGTTGTTCTATCCATTGAAGTACTCTGCTGTTCAGTGATCTAGTGGCTTCTGATTCTGGTAGAGGATTATTCTAAATAGCACAAATAATCACACTATTACATAATTCCATTTACTACATTTAATTACTAATTTTTACCATTTCTATACGCCACTTTCTGGCAGCTTGTTCAAAGATGCATTTTTCGCCCTTCGGGTAATTTTCGAATATTTCATCAATGAAATCGAGATCCATTACTTCTAGTGCTTTAATTGTACCCTCATGAGTGTGCGCTAGAAAGTTTATCGTTTTCTGAGAAAGTTCCCATGATGACACGAGATTTTTGAATTCATTAATCCGTGCCAGATCATCCTCATTCTGCAGTACATATGGTACGTATTCAATGGTACATTCATTTGAACTAAAAACATTTTCATGCTGCTGGTCATTTGATGACATTTTGATCGATTTATTGAATCTTGCTTGATTGAAAAATACAAACCCAATTAAAATAGATAGATAAAATAGATTAAAGTTCACAACTACTTATAATTTTAAAAATGGCGTAGCACAGGGTTTCCCTTTATACACGAGATTTCTCATATACGTTGTTTGAAACTATTCAATTTTAATGTAAACAACTTAAAATGTAATGATTTTTCTATACTTACTTATTTCAAACGGCGTACTGGTTTTTAGATGAAGTTTTAGATATTTACACTTTAAATCAGCTTTTATTTGAACAGTTTTTGTGCACATTAAGTGTTAGGACACGTTAAAGATTCGGTTTTTTATACCCTTGAAAAATATTGTCACTTTGGTTTTATCCCGTTTTCACATTAAAACATTAAACTTAAAAATCACAAAAAAATGTAATTAAATTATGTATATATCACTTTAATTCTTTAATAATTTTATTTATCACTTTAATCACTTTAATTTAAATCCGAAATTTGAGAAAAAGAAACACAAAGAAAAATCACAAATTATTCCCCTTTGCATAATAACTATAGACTATTTATTGCATAATAAATTATGAAAGTAACGGTAAAACTTAAAACCAAATATTTCACGCATTTGAAACAAAAGATATTTCCTTTTATTTTTACTGTTTTCGCATTAGTTCTGAAAGTTCCATGCACTTAAATTTTAAGTGATTAATATTCATTTAGATTTAATAATATAATATTTTAAGTTAAAGTTTTGATTTTTGAATTAAAGTCAAAAATGTTTCACGCGAAATAATATTGCCTTTTGGTAATCCATTTTTCGCGCAAAATGAAATAATAAATACGATTCTTTAGGACAAAGTATAACTTAATTTTATAATAAGATCTTTTTCCTTAGCTTCAAAGTTTTTTTTTTAAAGATTTTTGTTTTTTAAAACAAAATTCCAACTTTTTTCTCAGTGTAGGTCAACAAATCCCGAGATTCATTATATATTCGAATTCTGTCTTCGCAATGATGAATTTGTGCAGTGCTAGTCGTCGCGGTTTGCGCATATCAACTAGCCACAAAATTGGCACCCATGGTAGGCATCGACACGTCAGCAACGGTGAACTCCCAGGAGAATACACGGCTCAGTCCGATGTGAAGTCTTAAGAATTTAGTCCCATGCGCGTTTACCGAAGAACCGTTCGCTTCACACAACCTGAATAATGGATTGACCCTTGGATTCCGAACAAAACGAGCTGGCAAAACCGAGACATCTTTATCTATTAAAAAATGAGTCTAAAGAAAAATTTCAAAGATTAAAAGGCGGTTAGTTTTAGTTACGTCATTGCCAATTGTGAATTTTCGGCTGAAGGCTCACCATAAAATGGATTGAAGGAATTTCGAAAATTTGGTCAGTTTTTCCAAGAATTGGAAGATTGATTAAAGATTTCCGCAATCTCCTTTGATAATGTTATTTTGAATTCCGAAAGTCTTTTATCCAACGAAAGAGTTAAATTTGAATTGGCAGAACAGGAAGCAGAAATTGCTAAATAGTCGCAATACCCTCCACCTAATACTCGTTAGGATCTTATTTCATAAAAACAATTGTTGTTTAAAATTCAACTTCCCTTTGGAAACCCTTTCCTCTACTCCTATACTAGAAACTTGAATGAAATGAAATTATTTAAATGAACATCATCGATCCCCAAACCGCGTAAAGTTTTCAGTGAAAAAATGTTATGACAAACATAAACTCATATAAGTATCTCAGTACGAAGATAGATGAAGGGATTTACATACGAATGTGTGTATGCGCGTATGTTTTTCCTTTTATAAACGTAACACAAATACCAGCTATTTCTTAAATCTTTCAATATTTATCTTTCGTAGGATATCATATATCATATCAAGTATATATGTACAAACAGTCGTATGTATCATACATGAAATATTGATAAATCTTATAAAATTGACAACACTCACGTAATATTTTCCGAATTTTTGATTGATTTTTATTCAATTCGTGTATTATGTGGGTTAAACGTACTTCGAGTACTTTTTGATACATAGAAAGTGGATTACTTAAGTGCACAGATTGTGTTTGTTTATATTTAATAGATAATGCACCAGAGGTTTTGGTAACGTGCGGATTACCATGATGCTGCTAATGATGACGACAACAACGCATTGACGATGTCTCTCGACCCGAATTTTAAGCAGCATAACTCTTAAAATTCCAAATTCTTAAAAAATTTTGGTTTTTGCGTCACACAATATTAATGTTAATGAGGTGCGTGTATCCACCGTGCATCCTTTCAAAATTTATACGAAAGGAATTATTATTATTACTTAAACACTTTTATTACATGGTTTTAAGCATTTATACTTCTTAAAGTCAATTTTTGATGTGCAAAAAAAAATTAAATATAACTTGGTTGTATTACAACTAAATGTTACGTGAGATGAATTCAATTTTTTATATAAATAAATGTATTTGGTGTATTACGTTTGTTCGTAGTTTTATAGGAGAATTTTTTTTATATCAAGAATTAAAAAAATATAACATTTTAAACATTCTCATAAATAAGTGAATAATTAGGAACGCGATATTTGACGAGTGCGCACTACACGTCATTTGTGGGATATGAACGCAAGACATGCAATGCACTGTGTGCAGCACATATAAAAAATTCACCCATTCCAACTAAACATATTTATGTACTACATAAATATCATAATACCTGAGATGAACATAAATTTTATCTTTATACCATTATGGATATTGAATATTATATTGAAATAAATTTCATAATAACTCAATTGGTAATAATTCTATATTTTATTGACTAAAAATATGAAAGAAATCAACCCTCACAACTGATTTCTTATTTCATAAATATTTTAAGATTTCAGAAGGGATTTTCAAGATTATGTATTTTTAGATGTAAAAGCAAAACTATATCCGTTTATACCGGGTGAGCATTTCAATTGGGGTTTTGGCAATTATCTCATTTTTTGTATTTTGTAGTGACCAAATTTTATAAAATAATTAGTTATAAACATATGATCTAAGATGGTAATATAAAATTATATTTACATGGCCTGAACCTATTAGCCCTCCCCGGCAATACAGTGTATTTCATCCAGCATATCTGAGAGCTGGCTAGCATTTACAGGGATTCACATGTCCCTTTTGTTTGGAACTGAAGTAAATTCTTCAGGCAAACGGCAGTGGTAGCCTTCCAACGTATTCTTATCATATACTCCTACTTAATTCATTTAATGTTTATATCCTACTTATTTGATATTTATTTGACAATATGCCAATTAACACAGGACATTGTATTCCGTTCAACTATATTGGGCTCCATCCCTTCCAACTAATATGATGGGTTCTGCTAGCTTTAGAAAAAGTTAGCAGAATACATATCAAAAATTTATTTAAAAACAATTGGAAAATTAAAGGTTAATTTTAGGCAAATTAAATTTAGGCAGTTAGCTTGAGCATTAGGCTTTATCACTTCAAAGCTAGCTAGCAGAACCCAAATCCAAAATTAAACCAAACCCGAAAAAAATAACACAAAACAAGATCAACCGACATACAAATAATTTTAGGCTCATTATGACCTAATCATATGACTCATTAAAAATTGTTGGGCTCCATTCATACTTGAACAAACTTTAGGTCGTTTAATTTAAAGTTAGCAGAACCCAAATCGAATATCGGACCAGAATGGAAATTATAACTCAAAACAAGATCAATCGACATACAAATAACTTTCGGCTCATGGCCTAAATAAATTAAAATATTTTGAGCACCACTCGTTCTCGATCAAGTTTCTATTCATTTAATTTAAAACGACTGATCTTGTTCTGCGTTATAATTTCGGTTTTGGTCCAATTTGAAATTTGGTCAAGAACGAGTGGAGCCCAAAATTGTTTACCGGGTAATTTAAATAAACCAAAATCTGCTGATATGTTAATGGATCTTGATTTGCTTTCCGATGTTTAGTACAAAAATTTAACTGGACATTAGGTTAAAACTAGGGTTCTGTTAACTTTTTCTAAATCTAGCAGAACCCATCTTTAGTTGGACGGAATGGAACCCTAAATTTTTTATTGAGCACTTAATTAGCCTATAATTATCCATACTATCTTGTAATACTCTTCTGTATGGGATCTGCTAACTTTAGGGACGTCTGCATTGGTTCTTTCGCTAATTGTGCGGTGCTTCTTTCCTTTGGTTAAAGGTTTAAAGAAATCTATGAAAATTTTGCAGTGTTTATCCTGGAACCTGAACAATTTCTCGAATTGATTAATAATCAAATCCAGCCGTCATATGATAGAGGTAATGATCCCTTTACTGCATGAACATGCGTTTAAATCCTAAGAGACGAATAATTTGTCTTGCCAATGTCTAAATTATGGAAGTGGTTGCATACGTCCGAAGTGCTTTTTAAGTTGTTGAACGAATTCTGAGTAGTTTGGGTTCAATTTTGTTTTTTCGAGTAGCAGGCTTTGGATACGGATCAGTTCTCGGAAAACGAGTTCGGCTTATGTGGTTTTTAAATCTTCGCGATACGTTGTATGACCCGTCACTACTGATGCAAGAATTCGCACCCATTACTTGTCTGGGTGCCGCCAGATGACCTTGGACCACTTTTTAAACATCATTCTTGATGCTGGTCAAAATAAATTGTTCCAACATGGCTCTTGTGATGGTTTGAACACCTGGATGAAATAGGTTATGTAGAAATTTAAATACCACCCTGCGAAAATCTGTTGGTGTATAAGTTCGATTTCTGACAGTCAAAACGTCGCAATAGATACTCAAATCTGAATTGAATGAAATTCGTCTTCTGTTTGCTTATTTCCACTATGCTTTAATAGTTTATGGCTTCGGGTAATGATATTGAATCGCGGATTCTATTTTAGCGACCTTTTTGTTATATGTAGGCCCTTTCTTCAGCCCTTCCTTCAGCCCGTCCTTCAGTTTCTTAATACCATGTTCAATTCTGAACTGTTTTGATTGTGACCTTGTTTGTGGGTTCTTACAATTTTTTCAGTATGTTTTCACCGCATGCCGACAAATTTTTGTTCTTGTGATTTTGGATAGCATTTACTTTTAACTTCCCATTACCTTAGAGAATGGATGTTGATTGTTTCGTTATAGCTGCCGTCACTAATCTTATCATCTTCCAGGAAGGCCATATTTTCTTCTGTATATCGAGAAAGTCTAAAATATCTTCTCATTGTCTTTTTTGTTTAGCTGTGTTTTCGTATTTCATTCGATTTTTCTGCCGCATTCATGACAGAGTAATACATTTATTTGGCGGCCTCAATTTTCTTCCTTCTCTAATTCCTAGTTTGTCGTTTTGGTAGCTAAGCTCGTTGATAGCAGTCTTAACGAATTCATCTTCTATCTGTTTCCATTTCTCTTCGATATAACTGGAAAAAATTGGTTGTTCAACTGGAATATGAGCTGACCACAGGTAACCACACAACAGAAGCGTAAGACAGCATAGGTAAAACCATTACTGCCAGGATTTATGAATGGACATCAGCAATTTGGGAGTCAGTCCCCAGGATTTCCCAAATGTGGCAACAGCGCATTTTGCAGATTGCTTTCAAGGTGAAATTTCCAGGAAAGTTGACTGTCAAAGATCACACAACATTTGCTCTAGTAATCATTTCTACAAACACAAAAGGAGCGGCCAGCTTACCAATATTTCATCGTCTCGTGAAGATCAGTAAACTGATTTTAGTCGGATTAACGTACAAACCCTTCTCAATGCACCACAGTTTCACAATATGTAGAGCGCGCTGCCTTAAGCCAGCCAGATAAACGTTTATATGGCTACACGAAACTATTAAGACCAAGTCATCAGTAACATCAATAACTATGAGCCATAGGGGAGGTGAACACCATCCTGAGAGCAACCTTTCGAAACTCTAACTGAAACTACGGGACCATCCAGTTCGGTTTCAGCAACACGACACCTTAGCACGGATTCAAATTAGGTTCGACGTGCTATCAAAAGCACCTGCAATATCCAGGATAGTGTCTACGAGAAACTCTTTATTGTTTAGCGATCTTTCGATCCTAGTTTAAACTTCATGTACTACAGAGTCACATGATTTGCCGACTCTGTAAGCATACTGCATGCAAATCTGCCGAAAATATTTTCCAAAGTTTTTAGAAAGGTTAATGGCAGAATGATAGGCTGAAATTTCTCGAGGTCAGTGTAATCTGACCTACTAGCTTTGGAAATGAAAACAACTCTACGCCTATTCCACGATTATTGAACAGTCCGAAAAGCAATGCATGCTTTAAAGAGTTGAAGTAAGTGATCTTGAATGAGAGGAAATGCATCGTGTAATTCAGTGGTGAAGATCCCATCAGGGCCAGCAGCCATATATGGTGAAATAGAGAATATACTCTAACGCAGAATATCGAGAGTGACTACTCTGTGGGCTAGGTAACAATCGAGAGGGTGAAAGGTACCGTAGAGATTCTCTGACGCACAGTATCAGAGCTGATACTGCCGCATCCACGAAAATGAGCAGAAAGCAGTAACTACTTAGTGTAATTGTTTTCGTTTATGGCGATACTAGCAGTTCACTGTCTAGAAGCGATCGTATTTCACGGAATGAAATAAGCCAAGGTTCGAGTTCTATAGGGAATTAATTCAAGACAGTTAACTGTTTATTGAGGTAATGTTTAAGTTAATAGAAATATATCTGTGGTCAGAAGCGAGAATGTCATCTGTTATTCTCCAATTACAAACTAAATCGATAATAGACATAGAGCGATAATAGACATAACCTTCATTGAGGATTTCAAGTTCAGAAGTAATTAAAAAGTTAATGAGGGACAACCCTCTATTGTTAATATTCGAGCTTTCCTATAAAGAGTAAAAAGCGTTAGCTTCGCAGCCTATCACTAAAGATAAGTGCCAGTTCTTACTCCACAAGACAATATTTTTAAATTCTTCCGAAGACGGAGGTGAAGTAGAGCCATAAAGTAGATAGACAGATGCTATCACACGTGTTTTGCATGATTTCGGAGATAAAGTTCCTGAATTAGATATAAATCTTTCTAAGTTAGAAAGAAACTGACTCGCTATGATGCAAATTGATCAGTTTTACATTTAGCATTGACATCATCACAAGAGACCAGCAACCGACGAACGAGCTACACAGACACGATCTATGGACCAGAGATGATATTAGAGAAGATCGTGTCCAAAACGTATTGTAGTGACACCAATAAAGGTCTCGAAAGATTTCAGATCCGTTTGGCTACTCGTTTGTAGCGGATGACCTTCCATTCTTTGGTTAACACATTCGGGTTCATCAGACCAATGTTGGTTGGTTAATACTATACCGCGGGATCTTCTGAAAGATAAGGGACCCAAGTATAAATTAGCAAAGATTTCGGAGTTTTCCGTTCACCTACAGAGAGTTGACAACCACTCCAGATATTAGTAATTTTGGATACTTCATCACGGAACCACTTATACGTCTCATCGTTAGTGCATTTGCATATAAAGAAATTATTTGTTTGATAGCATCCTAGCAAAAGCGGAATAAAGTCGGACATTTTCACAGAGTCCAACACCCTGTGGTGCAGTTTCATACGGAAAGCGTTAAGTTTGACGTCATTCAGCAAAATATCCGAAATATCTTCCAGTACAAGAGTGCGGCTCTTAGCCGCCACATCTAATGTGATACCAGATGAAACTCGTGTACTTAGGCTGAAACAATAGCGACGAGCTCCATACGTAGAAGTCTGTACGTAGAAGTATTTGCAGAACCCGACACGATTTATGAGCTGAAACCCTCGACACTTGAGATACCGAGGTTCTCAACTTTGCTTTACCCATAGGCTAAGCTTACTCAAAAAGAAGTTTAACAGGACGCTCGCACCTTTTATCAAAATAAAGTAGCGTAAACCGTGTGAATGAAATTTTTATTCTCTGGATGAGAACAGCTGTTCTCATGGAGATGAAATGAAATCAGAAAACATATATATGTAACAGAAATCATACGATTGAACTCGTTTCGTCAGTAAATTATTCTACGTGATTACATTTTCTAAGGTATTTTGCTTGAGTAATGATTGAACATTATGAGACATTTTTAAAATTCTTGGAAAATACTCAATCATTCTACGTAACATATAATCTGAAAAAGTGGGGGAAACTGACATTAAGAAATATAAATGAGTTAGGCCTGACTAGTTAGTTCAGAGTGCTTTAATAATAACTAGAATTTCCGAATTTGCCAAATAAGGTGTCAGCATAAAATTTTCTCATATTTCGATAGCCTGTAATCTGGAAAACTGAATGAACGATTAATGGTAATGATGAACAGTTAGTACAGTTTACAATATAAAATAATTTCAAAAAGTGGGGACTTAGAAAATGAGAATGACATAGACCTAATTAAACGAATGTAGACATAGATCTCGTGTTGATCTCTAAAATGAAAAATTAAACTTACCAGAGTTTTGTTAAAAATGTTTTGTATAATCAAAAATATCTCTGCTTGAATTTCAGAAAACCAAAAAGGTCAACAGTTGGTTGAATTTTTTTAACTTTATTTAAATCTTTTATTCTGTCGTCGTTTATCTTTGCAAAAATTTTAAAGCTCTCATTGAACCTGGTACATATTTCCACTAAATTTTTTAAGCATCTCCCAGTTAATGGAAAATGTGTAATGAAGCTCTATGCAGTTTATTTCGAATATCCAATCTGCCTGGACTGCAGAGATGACGAATTTTGATGGAATAAATTTTTTTATCCGATCTCTCATTTCCGGTAAAAATTAAAAAACTGATTTGAACTAATTTTGGTTGGAAAATTAAGTTACAATCGTCTTGTTTTTAATCGATTTTGCATAAATGTGGAAAAGCTTCAATGGAAGCTGCCAAAATCAGTTGTCTGATATTTTTGTAAAAACTTATATATTTCTATATAAGCGTACGAAATTTTTACTAAATAAAAACGGCCATGAGACCGAATAGTTCAAATTTAAATACCATAAGCCTCGTCATTATCTCAGCTTGTGGATGAACTGAGAATAAAAATCATTTTTGCACATATACCAGTTCATCTGCTTTAAGGCAGAGGCCCCGTTTTCACATAATATCACAAATTCACAACCATCGATAAAAATGCCCTGAACTTTTTAATTCGCGCACTCTGTACATGCTGATGTTTTATTTATTTAGTTGAAAATACACGCGGTACTCTGCGGTTAAGAACTAAATTGCAAATATATAACCGCTACACTGCAGAAAAAAATCTTTTGATATTTTTTTTATCCATCCATATATGAGTTTTGTGCTCCTTTTTAATAAAATATCCTTTTATCTATATATTCTGGTGCTCCATACGTTTGAAAAATAAAACATTTTTTAAATCATTCTACCGAAACCATTAAGCGATTCCTTTTCATCGTTTTATAGTGCGGCATTCACCACATACACACAAGCGATCAATTCCAGATTGCTCAATTTAATTTTATTTTTATTGATAAAAATTATATATTTATATGAAAGTATATTAAGGATATTTATAGAAGTCGAATAAAAAAAAATTGATGATTGATTATAGGTAAATATAAATTAAGGGATGAATCACCTTACCATACAATATAAGTCCATTTAGATTTTAGATCGAACAATAAATTTTAATATTCCCTTTCTCTCTGCTAAGTATATCCTTACATAGTCCTGCCGTAAATTTTTATCAAAATTCTATAATCATTTTTATGTAACATAAATAAAAAAATATATTTTTTAATGTCAATATTTTTCACATAAAACATAAATTGGAAATACATGATGGGTAATAAGTATCCTGAGTTTTCCTATACACAAAACATTTTTCTTTTGGTATACATCTTCATCGGTTCGATTTGAAATGATTGCAAGGAACGAGAGAGAAAAATTTTTTTTTTTCTAACGTACTGGACTTAAAGGATGATAAAAATAAAATTTATAGATAAATGATTTTCCGATAAATTTTCTCGAGTTTGTTGTTTTTTTCATAAATTGTTTGCTAACGAAATGAAACTGTAACGACGAGTACATCCCCTCGAAACTATGTCTTCCTATCACCCTGAGCCTCCAGCTCGCATCAGTTTAAATTTCGATGATTTTGAATTCTAACTTCTAAATTTTCCCTCATTACTTGGCAAAGGATCAACAACTTTTATTGAAAATGAAACAAAATCGGAAAATAATTTCCAAAAGGAAAATTGAAAAGATTTTCATTTTATTCGTATCATCAATATTGATCTACCGAAATATAGTTATGGAGTAATAATAACAAATATTTATGGACCAATTCATATACAAGGCGATTACGTACTCGTGGCATTGAAGTACTTGCGAGTACAAGATCTCGGGGGTAATGGAATATAATAAAGTAAATTTAATAGAAAATTAAGTAGACAGAATTCGGTTAATTACCTCATACAATTTATACAAAACAAAGGCATATAAATACGCATATAATATACAAAAAGGTAATTATTCCTCTATCTGTGCTAATGTTCCACCTATAGAGATATACACACACTCGGTCTATACATAATTTGATTTTAATTAGATTCACCGGAACAATTTATTTTAGTGTACATGAAGGTTTGATAGTCCATGATTAATGGTTGGACAGATACCGTGCAAGTCCACACCTTTCAACCATAGAGGTACCAACATTAGAAAATTATGCAAAATATTACTTTCCAGCACAATACATAAAATTATAGTCATGCTTCATAAATGTCGCGGCACAAATAAAAATATAAAAAATCAAATTCGCGTCATGTCACGTCAAATTTTCACCGGACAATTTTTATTTTTACATTTTCAGTTTTTTATTGTTGCAATCATAAATTAAATAAATAAAAAATAAAATTAAAACATAAAATATCAATTTTGAATTTTAATTTAATAATCATGTTTTAGTAGAATAAAATTAACATTTTAGAGATGGTTCGCTGGATAGGCCGACCGAATACATATTAATATGAATTGTCTTACTTGTGTTTGTTGTTGTTGTGTTGTAACCACTTACGAGATGGATGGGAAAATTATGCTTTTTACCGCGGCTGGTGTGTGTATATGGTACAACTTACAATAAAATGTTGAATGGGTCAGTGATTTTGTCGTTAATTCTTTTTGCACGTAATTTGTTAAGTGTTTTACTTGTCTTACATAAATTTATGGTGAAAGGAAAGAAATTATCGGTCAAATAATTTTTTTTATATTAAAATTTTGATGCACTACTAAAAATTAATATTGTGAGTAAGACATTTAAGTAGGTTGATGAAGTTTGCCCTAAATCTGTTCTAAAACGCAACAATAACAAAATGCAGGAATATATAGATTTGTTTGTAGAGTGTTTCGACATAACGAATTTTAGCATGAATCGTAATATCAAAATATATTGTAAAAAACTGTCAATTTATCCAGGAAACTCCTATAAGTCAGCATGCTAAGTGACTTATATTCTGAGATGCTACTAAGACTGCGGTCCACTTGACTTATTTGAATGAGTTATTAGTTGATCGGAAGCCTCTCGCAAAAATCAAATAAGTCCTTAATAAGTTTATCCGACAAGAGACTTTCAAATGAGTCGCTTTTCACAAAATTAATCCCGAACTGGACCACAGCCTAAGCTAATAATTGTAAAACACATACCAAAAATAATACCAAAAAAAATGTTCGTCACGCCAGCCGAAACCGTATCAGCCGGAACCAAACTAACTATGGTACAAGTAGCACGATGCATTGTGTATCATTGTGCACTACAGAGTGTCTCAAAAAATGTACTAACACTTTGTGTTAAATACCAAAGAAAAAATGTAACAGAAAAATCATGTTCGCAAATGTTTAAACTGATGATCATTATTGTCCAGACAACACTGATATCGCGCACCAAGGGATTCGCAAACATCACGAAATAAGTCATTTGGAATTGCCATCATGATTAGTGAAATCATCGCCAATTTGATTTCAAAATTTCTTAGTACTAAACATTTTCATAACGTTGGCTTTGATTTTACTCAACATGTTCCCAACTGTCGAGTGCCTTTCAATTTCCGATTTCAATGCATCAATTGTTCTTGATTTGGTGCCATCAACTCTGTCCTTAAGGTATCCTCATAAAGAGAAATCCAGGGGCGTGAGGTCTGGGGAACGTGCAGAGTATTTAATGCCACCCCTTCGTCCAGTCCATGTGTCTCGAAAAGTTGCATCGAGGTGAGCTCGTACATCGCGATGGTAGTAGATAAATGTTCCATCTTGCTGAAAGGAGATCGCGTCGTCATCACCAAACATCTCTGTAATGTGTGGGCCGACAAACTCCTGCAGCAAGGTGAAGAAACTCTCACCAATGACAGTTCCGTTAATAAAAATGGTCCTATGATGCCCCATGCGGATATCCCACACAACACTGTTACTGTTGGTAAGTTAAAACAGTGTTCAACTGTTACATGAGGATTTATAGGACCCCACCCAGTACGTGCAATTATGGCGATTAATGGAGCCATTTAATTTAAAGGAGACCTCATCACTCCACACAATTTTGTGTGGAAACCCTGCATCTTCTGCAAATTTTGCCAAGTACCATTCACAGAATTAAACACTCCGGTCAGGATCGTTTTCATTGAGAGCGTGAATTAGTGTTGGAATGTAAAAGTTTCAGCGCAGACGCCTTATGATGTGATGGACGCTATTTTTTGAGATGTGGGATCGAAGGAGTATTTCCTGCACCTGCTCTTCTTTTCCGGGGCTCGTGGATGTCCGTGATCGTCCATTCTCAGATCGTTTCTTGTTAACGTTGTTCACGGTTCCATATGCTTCAAATTTATCTCTGATGCAAGCAATGGTCCAGTGCGTTGATAGCAGTTTCTTAAATTTCCTTCTGAACTGTCTTTGAACTGCCGTGGCGTTTTCGGTCCTCCAAAAACGTTTCAAGAAAAACTTCCTCTCTTCAAACCTATGTTGATTTCTTGCTACGCTGTAACATTAATTTCACCTGCAAAAACACAAAAGGCAGCATGTTAGCGACAGTCAAAGTGTTAGTACATTTTTTGAGACACCCTGTATATGATTTTTCAGCCGGAATCTTGCAATTCCAGCCAAAATCCTATGAATCTAACCGGAACCATACCTTCTACAGCCAAGCTTACTATGGCACTAGAAGCACAATGGATTGTGCATCATTATGCGCTATATGACTTTTGAGTCGGAACCTAACAATTCCAGTCTGAGGCCTTTAAAGCAAGCCAGAACTACACCCTCTATAGCCAAACTTACTATGGCACAAGAAGCAGGGTGTATTGTGCAACATTATCCACAGTAATAATTTAAGCCAAACCCTTATAATTCAAACCGAAACCTAATAAACCTCATATTTCAAGCCGGAACTTTATAACACTTGCAAAAATCATACCCTATACAGCCAAATTAAATATGGCACAAGGTGCATCATTGTGCACTATATGATTCTTTGGTCAGAACTTTATAATTCCAGCTGGAACCTTACAAACCCTACCGAACCTTATAAATCCAGCCGGAACTATACCATCTAAAGCCAATCAAACTATGGCACAAGGAACACAATTTATTTTGCATCATTGTGCACTCTATGGTTTTTAAGTCGAAACCTTATAATTACAGAGTTTTCAGCTAGTACCTTATAAATCAACCGAAACCTTCGAATGCCAACCGGAACCATGCCAGCTAGAAACAAGCATACTAAGGGCACAGTTAGCACAATGCAGTATCCCATTGTGCATTGTCTGCATTTTCAGCCGAAACTCCATTGCCAGAGTTTTAACAACCGGAACAGTTAGGAGTTTGCACAATGAATACAGTAAAATTAAGTAGTTGTAAAACATGTAAGCTGTCAGCCAGAACCATAACAAGGTTAGCCGGAATCACTGCAATTGCAGCCGAAATCATACCCTGTACAGCCAAACACACTGAGACTCAAGAAGCCACTATAGGCATTGTGCACTATATGATTTTTTAGACGCAATTTTATAGTTCCAGCTGGATCCTTATAAATCCATCAGGAACCATGCCAGGTGGAATCAAACCAAATATGGCACAATTAGCACAATACATCGTTCATCACTGCACACTTTCTGATTTTGTAGCCGAAACCAATATTAAACCAGCCGGAATTATTAAGAGTTTGCACAATGAGCACATTCAATTTAAATGGTTGTGAAACATACAAGTTTTCAGCCGGAACCATAAAAAAGGTAGCCGGAACTACTGCAATGCCAGCCGGAACCATATAAAGCCAGCCGGAATCATACCCTCTAATGCCAAAGCAACTATTCCACAAAAAGCACAATTGTGCATCATTGTGAATTATAATTTGGCAGCCAGAACATTATAATTTTTGCCGGAACCTTATAAATCTAGTCGAAACTTTATAAATCCAGCCGGACCCTATAAATTATGCTGGAACCATGCCAGCCGAAACCAAACCAAGTATGGCACAAGAAGCACAATGTAATGTATTTCAGCTGGAACTAATATTCAGCCGGAACCAATATTGAGCCAGCCGGAGCTATTTAAAGCTAGCCAGAACTAGAGTTTTGTCAGCCTCAACCACTAAGTGTTTGCAAAATGAGCACAATACACTTAAATGAGACATAAACTTTCAGCCGGAACCATAACAAGGTCAGCCAGAACTAATACGAACTAACTAACTAATACTTCTCAAACGAAAGTGTCCCTTTTATTTATATTTCATAGATTTATGCATTTTTAACGACGATTTATTTCCAGTGTTAATATTCAATAAATGTGGAACTAAACTGGAAAGAAAGTGGCCATTGCTCTCAACAGATATAAATCGGCTAAATGGGAGCAACTCAATATTCAGGAATCTTACTGTATCTGTGGCCCATTACATTATCTAAAAGTGTAAAATAGTGTAATAACATTGGAGGTCGAGCCGTTAGAATCACTAGAAAAACAGAAATAGATCCCTTCAAATGGCATAACTAATTATGTCACGTAATTGAGTACGACAGTTTAAATGAGCAATGAGCACCCTTCACGAAAAGGACATGCCCACACGTTGTTCTATTTATAAGAATCCAAACCAGACAAAGAAGATTTTCCTGTAAATAACATTCCTGCAATTCATTCCGGCTGGCTTAATATTGGTTCCGACTAAAAAATCAGAAATTGCACAATGATGGACAATGAATGTATTGTGCTACTTGTGTCTTAGTTAGTTTGGTTCCAGCTAACATGCTTCAGGATATCTTTATAAGGTTCCGGCAGGAATTATGAGAATCCGGCAGGTTGGTTCCGGCTGACCTTATGTGGTTCAGGCTGCTATCGTATTAGTTCCGGCTGACCTTGTTATGATTCCGGCAGAAAATTTATATGTTTTATTTAAGTGCATTGTGTTGAAACTCTTGTTGTGACTGATAAAACTCTGGTTAAGGCTGGCTTTAATTAGTTCTGGCTTAATATTGGGTCCGGCTGAAAAATCAGATAGTGCAAAATGATGCACTTTACATTGCGATACTTGTGCCACAGTTGGTTTGGTTTTGGCTGGTATGGTTCCGGCTGGATTTTTAAGGTTCTAGTTGGATTGTAAGGCTCTGGTAGCATTTATAAGGTTCCGTCTGGAATTAAGATTCCGTCTGAAAAATTAAATAGTACACAATCATGCACCATACATCGCGCTACATATGCCTTAGTTGGTTTGGTTCCGTCTGATATGGTTCCGGCTGGCGTGACGGTCACAAAAATGTTCAATGTTAAATTTGAACAAATTTCACTTGGATTTGTCCTGTAGTGAAATTGAAACATTTTTAGATTATCTTTAACCAACGGGTGGCCCATCTAAAATTTGCAATTTAATTTGGCTCGAATTCAAAGACGAATGAATATTTTTCAAAGCGGTTTGTTTTATTAGAAAGAGTATACATTGCCATTAAGTGTGGAACACAATTTCATTCGAATGACTTTCACGGCTGGCTTTCCATCCCATTCTGCCAACCCAATTTGTCAGAACATTTTCGATTTTATGGGCTCCTATCAACTTCTCTAATTCTACAGCTCCCCACAAAAAAAAAAGTCCAACGGAGCCAAATCGCAGCTGCGTGGTAGCCAATTGACATCTCCGTTACGACTGATTATTCGATCCTCGAAAACAGTGTGCATAAGACCGATTGTTGCGTGTGCTGTGTGGCAAGTTGCGCCATTCTGTTGAAACCAACTATCGTGCTTGTTCTTCTTTTGAATTCTGGGTAACTCGTTCATCATGGCACGCTAACGCTCCCCATTGTCTGTAAGGGCGGCCCTCCCTCATTTTCGATAAAAATGGACCAATGATGCCGCCGGTCCAAAATCCACACAAAACAGTTACTCGTGGTGAATGCATTAACGTTCCACAATCCAATTGGCGAACCGAAAGCGTTACGGATGGCCATTTTGCTTCAGCTTCTGCACTACATAACTGAACTTTGTACGCCTTCATACCGAGGTCTTTACACAAAATTCTCATCAAAGAACTGCGTGAAATATTCAATTATTGAGCACGATCGTGAGTTGCCGTAGTTGCTCAGACACATTTTGAGCAACAACTGCAATGTTCCCAGCTGTACGCGCTGTAAATGCACGTGCACATGTTGGTTTATCCCATAAAAATCTAGGTTCATGAACTCGCTACACAAATTGATCCACAAATTGCCATGGAGACATTTCATTTCTACTGAATTTTCTACGTAAATTTCTTACAATTTGGGTAGAACACTCGTCTCTTTGAAAGTAAGTTTTCAATATTTCCCAATTTTGTTCAAACTTAAAGCGGCCCATTTCATAAATGGCAAACATTCAACTAATTGAGGCGCCCGTTATTATATAATAGAAGCTCCTTAGTCCCCAATAGTGTCCTTGTAAAGATCAAACAATTGCCCAATGATTTGAGATAAACACGAGGAAATTGTGATACAGTTTTCTAAACATTTTTTCATTCTAAAAAAGATTATTTTAGAGAAAGGTTATTTCTAGAATATTTCACCGATTTTAGAGATGTTCGCGGGGTCTCACCTAAGATAAAACGGGATATAATTATGATAATTTTTAATTTTTCCAGCATATTTTAATCAAACAAAAAAAAATTTGATTTCAATCTATTTTCCAAACTTTCTATTACCGCTCCTACAGATGTTCATAGATTTTTGAAAGTATTTTAAGATAGCGTAAACGAGGTTCTAACATTCAAATGAACATGGTTTAGCGACCATTATATTTACTGTGCCATACATGCTACTTGGAAGTTCGGTGGATATAGGGGTCTCACCTACATAGTCAGATAGATCAATCAAAACCTTACATGGATGTTGTAAACGAGATCTTATTATGATGGTTTTGACTTGTCTAGAGACATTTTCACGTTTACGGTTATATTGCTCATCCCAGAAATGTTCACCGGATTCCTTTCATATATTCAAAAATGTCAGAAAAATTGCTACCAATTTCTTTGGAACGAAACCAAATGATGATTTTCACGATGGTTTCCAAAATTTAAAACTTAACTATTCATTTTCAATTTTATCTCAATTTTCGCCAATTGGGATTTAACCCAATCGAAATTGCAAAATAACCTACGAGGATCACGATTTATTGTAAAAACAATGAAATAATTGGCATCCTGGATATGTTCACAGTATCACGTTAATATTTATGGATAGTTAATCATTTCGACTATCGATAGTTTGGAAAAGGGTTCGTTTATTATGATAAGTGATGTGCCATACTCAACTTAAAAATAAGAAAATTTTCAATTTCATCGTATAGACCTGCAACACACAAGCAAGTATCCGCCATGCGCGTCAAACGAAATACGCCTGCTATGTGTGTTCAAATTCCTTAGAAATCCATATATCCATACGCCCTTACGACCAGATACTATCACCAATAAGACTAAGGCTTGAGCTAGCCAGTAAAAATGTCATTAATTCAGCTAAAGTTTGTCCGTATAATAGCTGGTATTTCCCAAACTGATTCTTAGATATCGGGTCTATAGTGTTATATATAGAAAACTGTAGAAAATCTATAGATTTTCAGTTTTTCGTTGTTTTCAGGTGTTTTGAATGTCGGTGGACAATTAATCACTGGTCTTTAAACACAGTTGGTGGATATTTATTCAACAACTAGATCATTCAAAGTTTTCGAAACATCCAAAAAATGGCTACTCGTTTTTTATTATCAATCGATTTAATCTGATTACTCGTTACCGAGTGCTTTCTCTTAGCCGTCATTTCTTTTTCAGTTTTTCTCTAGTCCAGCATTAGCAAGCTCAACAAAAGAGCCTAAAATTTTCACCAAGATTGAAGCTAACTAAAATAACATAAACCTCGCGCAACCAAAAAAATATGATAAACAAATAGTCCAACGAATTTCGGTAAAAAACTACTTGCAACTTCAAAAAAAACTTTCACAACAAATTCACTAACGTTCAAACTGTACAATAAATTATTATATTGACAATTTTAACCAAACCACTGGAATGTCAAAGTGATGTACCACAAAATGAAGTCGTAGAAAAACATCGAATGTGACTCGGGAGTAAATGTCGATTATTGCTTTTTCAGGCTCTCTTGGCCCTCAGCCTCTGATGGTAATTTCTTCACTCGAGCAATAATATACAATTTTGCTTCATTGATACATACTCAACTATTTTGTTAAATAAAATATACCGACGAGAAATGTTTATATTGGTATCAGGTTTAGATCTGTCCACTAAGATAAACTGGTCTGTTATAATAACCTAATTGTGCCAAACAAAAATTCTACAAATATTGAGATTTCATTACAGCAACGTAATCGCAAACGCAAAATTACTACTACTTACATTTCCTCGGTAATTTTGCGGTTGTAAACCCCAATAACAGGGCCTTATTAAGCGGGGCTCTTTCATAAATTAAAAATCCACCATATACTTCAAATGTGACTTCAAGGCCGGGATTTTCTAATGATAGTGAAATAATGTCCGCTGCAGAAGAGCATTTTGAAGAAGGGGAGAACTAATTTTGTACTGTTGGTTTGCACAAATTAATTGACAGGTGCAATAAGTACCCATTAGCCTGGGTTAAAATTTAGTGTTATTTCTAATAAAGTCGCCGAAGATATTGAACTCCCCTTTTATGTAAAACCCACTACTTACACAAATCTTAATATTTATCACGTACATAGATTCACCCTTTTGTATAAAATATATCAAAACTTATACCTTTAACTTCCGGAAATTTAACCTGCGGAAAAAATAAATAAAAATAACTTAAATATTTTTATAAAACTTTTTCAAATCTTTTAATTAAATAATATTTTCAAACTTTGCATTTTAAATTAATTTAACTTTAACAAACAAATTCCATAAAACCAATCTTTGAGGTGATAAAACTTTTCTATAAATAGAAAAATAAAAATATGTAAATTTGAGGTGGCAGATTAAATTTTTTATTGATTTTGCAAACATTATGTTGTGTTAGATACCTGATTGAATTCCCACCAAGAATAAACAACCGACCTGCAGAATTTGGAAAAAATATAAAATTCACAACGAAGGAGCGAGCACCCAGTAATTAATTATGGAACAATTTTAATGGCAAAAAAAAAAAATTCGGTAATTAAAAAATCCAAATACGTAGCTTCTGCATGCATTTCAGATAATTTTTAGAGTTATTCTCGGTTTTAATTTTCAACACCAAAGTATTTGTCTTTTCAAATACAAAACAATTTTAATTCAATTTTAAAAATCTGATCGCGTTATTATTACGATTATTATTTTGATATAAAATATATAATATTTTGTTTTGTTATTATCAAAATGCCATATAAATCGTAAGAAATTATTAAGAATAAAAAAAAAATTTAAAAGAATTATTTTTATGGTTATTTTCGTTATTTAAAATTGTTTACAGTAAGTAGTTTTTGCTAGTGCATTTATATACAGTCGCGCAGTTGGTTGTCGACCAACCATCATATTTTACGATGTCACTGTGAAAGCATCAAAAGTATCATGTTGACCACCGCATGATTATTCCGTAAATATTTCTTTTTTTTTTACCAAATTAATGCAGCAACAGCGCGCAAGTAACAAAATTACACAAAAAGCAAACGTAATGTTCATATCTTTCAAATGTATCACATGTACTTTATATTTTTATTATGGTTAAACGGTTAATGTGTACAAAAAACATTAAACGTAAAAAAAAATAAATAAAGTAAAATATTAATATGAATTGAAGAAGTTTGCCGCAAATGAAATAATAAGACAAAGTCTTCATAAAATAATAATATATATTGATATGATAAGAAACCAAATACAAATAAAATTATATTAACCCTTAAAGGCAACACCACAATTCAAGCACGCGAAATGCGAATGCATATTGGGGATCGTACATGGTTATATGGGAACTTTAAAAGTCATAAAAACCATAAGAACGCATACCAAATGGAATTTAATGTGCAGAATATTAATATTGCACGCACAATACGTCTGTCCATATGACCAGTAAAATAATAAAAAAATTTTTTTTTTATATATCAACATACTCGTACATAGGTACCTTCATTGAGATTGATGATTACAAAGCCTAACAACAAAAAGAAGAAAACTGCTGTTCAATATATAGGTAGTATTCTCATATGTATACGAATATAACCGTCACGAGGAATGATATCGGTTTGTGACTTATAATATGAAAGGGTCACGTATATGACTGTCATTATTATTTTGACAATATGTCTGTCATATAATTTATTGATGGATTTTTTAATACTGATTTATTAATGTTCCTGGTTGGCATACTGTCTATCGATGAACTTTTGACTTATTCCTTACGTCAGACATCGACTATTTACGACTGCTCTATTTACTTCTAGTAAAATCGGGTTTATTATAGATTTTTCGATTACCATATAACAGGTTACCCTCCAAATCGCCGAACTCAAAATCCCGAAAATCAAAATACTGGATCATGAGACAATTCCGGATAGTCAAAATACAGTTTTGAGAAAGCTTTTTATTAACATTCTTAACAAATTATGTTCAAACTTACTTAGACTAAGAACATTCAATTAGGAACTCTATCATCAACTAAAATATTCGAAACAAAAACAGCTTCCTTATGTGCAATCTTTTTTTTCTCTGCTGGAGGTGCAATCAATAGTCTAGTGAAATTTCCATCGGGCGCTTACATTAATGTTTAGTTGGATTTGAATTCAATTTTGGTGGTCGATGTGATCACGTGTACAATTTGCTCGTAAAATTAAAAATTTAATATATATAAATGGTTAAATAATTTATCTACATTTTGTGATTTAATTTTAATAAATTTGTTATTTAGTTTTCAGTTAAATTAACTATTTTTCTAATAACTGTGAAACGGCTAAAAATCATAAATTCATAAAATCTATCAATATCTGTGATATAAATACATAACTGTGATTTTATTAAATATTTTTTTTTCTAAATTGAATAATAATGTCTGCGTGCTGTGAATGTAGTGCCAAAGTGTCTGAAAACTTTTTTACTTGTGCTGGTGAATGTAATAAACTTATTCATTTTGGATGCGCCGGAATTAAAAAACCTGTGTTTGATGCCATTTCGATAATTCCAAATTTTTCATGGCGATGTGGTGTTTGTATCGATGTTTATAAAATTCTCAAGGAAACGAACGATCATCTGAGTAATTCGTTCAATGCTATATCAGCGTCCTTGTCATTGCTAAATAAAACATCAGCCGTTATTAGTAATAACGTGGAAAGTTTGTTAAAACCAACACAAACTCAACAGTCGTCGTCTGTAAAATTAAAAAAAAAAACAACACAAACTGATATGGAATTTGCTACACCAATACTTACAAGATCAAAGAGTAGTGTGAATAATGGCATAACAACGGATTCAACTGCTAAATCGTTAGACCATAATATGGACTCGCCTAAAAAATTTTTTATTGGCAGTGGTGACTTGAACTCTACTTTGCGTACCGTTGAACCGCTACGATGGATTTTTATTTCTCGATTATGCAAGGACGTTACTGATGATGATCTTATGATGTATATCAAAAACAAATTTGAAGTCGAGAAACCTGTATTATATTGCTTTCGACGTAATGATGAGCGCGATTATGTATCATTTAAAATCGGTATTCCTGTAAGCAAATTTAACCAAATGCTGGATTCATCGGCGTGGCCTTCTGGAGTGTTGATTAAAGAATTTTTAAATTCACGTCGGAAATCAATGAATAATAATTTTTTAGTCCCACGCTCAGCTCTAACGACGTTGTAACAATATCTACTGCGACCTCAACTGATTTTATACCTTCTTCAAATCCGATGCCGCTGTCTGCACCTATCGCTCAACTGACACTGCCACTCTCAGATGAAACCAACACATTGTCTATTTATTATCACAACGCTAGCGGAATACGAACAAAATCGCGTGAAATGTACCTATCAGTGTTGGAAAATGAATATGATGTCATCTGCATCACGGAAACATGGCTGACAAGCTCGCACAATTCTGCAGAGTACTTCCCTCCAGACTACTATGTTTTCAGACGCGATCGTTATACGGATCTTGAATCGACAGCGAGAGGTGGCGGAGTTCTGCTAGCGGTCACGAAAGATATACGTGCGGATATTATTGACCTTGGGAGTAACGAGTTGGAGATTTTGGCTGTTAAACTTGCTTTCAATGGAAAGCTGGTGTTGATAGTTGCTGTTTACATACCATACGGATCCTCAGTTAATATATATGGTGAGCTATCTTTATTTTTCTCAAACCAACTAGCAGCTGCAGCTCCTGATTTTGATTGTGTGATGATTTTGGGAGATCTTAACATACCGAAAATAAAATGGCTTACAGTAGATGATGAACTTCTGCCATTCAATGGTGATCTAACTTCAGATCTGGTGATGGACTCAATCTGTTCACTCGGGCTAAGACAGATTAATAACATCGAGAACCAGTGCAACAATATCCTCGATCTGGTGTTCGTTCCAGTAGAAGTACATGGTACAATCATTGCTTGTAATGATCTCGGCGGTTCTTCAAGTATTTTTCACATACCACTACATATCCAATTAATATTTGAAAATTGTGTTAATGTTAACGGAAATTTTAATTCTAGTGAGTCTTTCAATTTTAATAATGGAAATTATAATGCTTTAAATGAGTTTCTGGACAATATTAATTGGGATCAATATATAACGGGTAGTTTAGACGCTTATATTGATCAGTTTTATAAAATAATGAACTTGGCAATTGAACAATTTATTCCCCGTTCACCTGTAGTTTCGTCGATGCGCGAGCCATGGTTTAATAGTCGCCTCTCAGGATTAAAAAATCGGAAATCTAAAGCTCATAAAAATATAAATTAAACCCATCCGCCGTAAATTATGAAATATTTAGCGCTCTCAGATCTCAATTTAAAATTTTAAATCGTTTCTTGTATAATTTATATATTGTCGAGATCGAATCGAATATTAGAAACAACCCTAAATGTTTCTGGAGTTATGTTGATTCGAAACGGAATTGTAGAGGTATACCCTCGCTAATGTCTTTCAATTCTTTGACGGCTAGTGATCCACAAATTATCACTGACATGTTTGCAGCATTTTTTGAAAATGTGTATGTCCCGTCTTCGAGAGGGAATGACGAACTTGTTTTTAATAATAATCCAAACATTCAATTCAATTTACTACCGATGACGTTCTGCACGCTCTTTTGAATGTAAATGTGAATATGAGTTGTGGCCCGGACAAAATTCACCCGCTTGTGTTGATAAAGTGTGCTTCGGTCTTAGTTCAGCCGCTGACGAACATCTTCAATTTGAGTTTGAAAAGTGGGGTTTTCCCTTCAATTTGGAAATCCAGTTTCATTAAACCAATTTTCAAGAGTGGACGGAGAACGGATATCGAAAATTACCGCGGTATTTCTATCTTATCGGCTATTCCTAAATTATTTGAATCGATGGTCAAGGACCGCATCTTTTTCTTAATTAAAAATTCCATCTCAGTAAACCAGCATGGGTTTTACCCCGGACTCAGTTTCAACTGTGACAAATCTTGCTTTGTTTACAAATTTTTTGACGCTAGCATTAGAAGGTGGTGATGGTGTTGAGGTAGCGTTTACTGATTTTAGCAAAGCTTTTGATAAAATTGATCATGTTTTATTGGTAAAGAAACTGGGACAGCTCAACAAGTGTGATGCCCTTCCTTTAAAGTGGATTTTTTCATATTTGACGAACAGAACTCAAAAAGTTTTTTTAAATAATATTTTATCTAGAGACATCAATGTTTTGTCTGGCGTCCCACAAGGTAGCCACATTGGACCTCTATTATTTATTGCATTCATAGATGATGTGAAGCGGTGCTTCAACGTTTCGAAATGTAAAGTTATGAACTTTTCTAGAAGACGTTTTGGACGTAATGGACATGATAATAGTTTATTCTTAAATGGCGTTATGATAGAGCGAGTTCATTCTTTTCTAGATTTAGGGGTTTTGTTTTCACGGGTTTTATCGTTTAAGGACCATATTGACAGATGTATTAATAAGGCTAATTCAATGTTAGGGTTTTTAATCCGTTTCTCCAAAGACTTTCATGATCCATATTCTCTAAAAGTCCTCTTTGCTTCATTTGTTCGATTGCACTTGGAGTATGCGTCAATTGTCTGGAATCCGTACTATATCAATTCCTCTAACCGTATAGAATCAATCCAGAAGCGATTTATGCTGTTTGCCTTAAGGTGACTTCCTCGAGAGGTAAACGCTCCTAAAAATGTGCTTCCGCCGTATCTAGGCCGTTGTTTGATATTGAATATTGAACCATTGTTCGTTCGAAGACAAATTTCTTCCGCAATGTTTGTGCGCGACGTTATAATGGGCCGAATTGATTGTTCACAACTACTATCCTTGTTTTCAATACGTGCCCCAGTGAGATCACTCAGACACCGAGGCTTAGTGATTAATCTGCACTTCCATGGGTCTAATTTTGGTATGTCGGACCCGGTTTGTAATTCTAGCCGTGTATTTAATAATGTATCTACCGTGTTCGATTTTAATTTGTCCAGAGATGAATTTAAAAGAATTCTAAAAACTTTTTTTATTCAAATTTGATTTATATAAATAAACCTAATTATAAAAATACCAGATGTAAATTAATACTGTTGGTAAAATAAATAAAAAAAAATAAAGCCCACATACCATCACCGGTGTGAAGAACTTAACAAAATTTTCAATATTTTAACAGTGTAATTCAACAAAAACTTGAACAAAAATGATTGAAAATCGTATTAAAATAATTAAAAGTAAACTCAATCAAATTTTTGTGTTTTGAGTTTTCCACGCGGTTTCATTATTTTCGTTAAATCACTCAACTAATAGGCTTTCAAAATATAATGGTTCGATTTAGGGTTAGTGAGATGCACTATGAATTAATAAACTTTCATGATTTAACGTTTATAATGAAACCGCGTGGAAAACTCTAGGATTAGCCCCTTATAACAAACAGCAATCCGGTGCTAATACAAAAAATTGAATAAGTCGCACTTACTCTTAGCATTGTATTTTGAAAGCCTATTAGGTAAACTATTTAATGTATGTAACATAAATCCGTGGGATGATCTACATTTGGGCTCGTAAAATATATTGAACAACTCAAAAAATAGAATGAGTTTACACTGAGTTGAGAGTGGGTTTTTGTTTAATTACACTGTTAAAATATTGAATGCACACTCGCGTAAATTTTAAAATAAAATTTTTTGTTAAGTTCTTCACACCGGTCATACCATCTGATATACGTACGTTCGACAAGGCTAAGCAAGAACGCCCGTTGGTCTAAATTAATCCGTTACTACTGGCTTTCAGATTTCATGGGGAACATTGTCACTTGACTTGCACTACGAATCTGCTCGGTCTTCACTCGTCTAATTTAAACGGAGAGATTAAAATGATTTTATATACGTTTTGGTGTTAGTAATTGTGAGTGTAAAATTTTATTTTGTCATGACATTGATGTGAGTGAAGGCCGAGCAAGTATTTCAGGCATAAAATTTATTACAGAGAGTTTACCAGTCAATCACTTTTTCATTAAATCACTTTTATTAAAATGGTTGAGCCTAAATGCATAAACAGGCTACACCTGTAACTTAAAAGGAGTTTTACTTTTAAAAGGAGTTTTATTCTCAACTTTTGTTTATACAATTTTATGACTGAAACTACCATTTGCTTTTTGTCTGGGATTCCCGGAACCTTTAGATCGTACAAAATGATTCAGAAATAAAATGAGTATGCTAAGATTTTTTAGATTATGCTTGTAAATGTGAATTCGGATAATGAGTGTCTATTCGTCGACATCATATTTGACTCAAATTTGAGCCAAATCTGCGAATTAAAAAATGGACGAGACCAAACCTTGGACCTTATTTTTTACTAATGAACCAGTTTTATTAAAACCAGAAGAATCACCAACACCTTTCGTAATTAATGATACACACCACAAAGCAATAGAAATAATATTGGAAACCAATGTGAATAACAGGTTCCAAAATTAGTACATTCATATTTACTCCACACATCGAGCCAGAAGACATCCAGAAGTATGTGGTTCTGATTGTATTCCGGCTTCATTTTAAAAAAATTCTAAAAATTTGGCAGTCCCTCTAAGCATTTTGTTCAATCAGTCGTTAAAATTGGCAACTTTTCCATAAAAGTGGAAAATAACTAGAGACGCCTATTTTCAAAATTTCTTGCTACAGAGGTATTACATCTATATCTGCTGTACCTAAATTATTTGAACTAGTAATATACAACTCATTCAAAGCAGTGCTTCCTCGGTATTCATCACAATATCAACATGGTTGTATGCCTAAAGGATCAGTATCAACAAATCTCATAAAATTTACTAGCTATTCAATGGCTGAACAAAGAAGTTGACGTAATATACACCGACTTTGCAAAAGCTTTCGACTCCATTAGCCATTGTAAAACTTTGGATCACATTTTCAAGTTCGGATTTACCAGTCAGTTCATAGCCGAGTTCAAATCGTATATAAATAATCGCATCCAATATATTGAAATAGGAGGTAAAACGTCGAATAGAATACAAGCAACCTCTGATGTACCACAAGGCTCTCGCGTTGGCCCATGGAATTTTACAATCTTCATTAATGGTATTACTGAAGTAATAAAGCATTCCGATATCATAATGTTCGCAGATGACCTCAAAATCCATAAAGCCATCGAGTCAGTCGACGATTCTAAAAAACTACAGGAAGATATTGTCAACCTCGCGTTATTCAATATTGGAAAGTGCAAATCTCTATCATTTCACCGTAAAGCCAACCCTGTTACACAAGACTACAAGATAAATGGTGTACTCCTTCAGATAGTAGTTGAAAGTAAATACCTAGGGGTTACTTTCGGTGAAAACATGAGCTTTACTAAGCACATTGAGCGATGCATCGCTAGAGCGAACTAGAAAATAGACGCAAATTAAACGCATCGGATGTGCTAAAGTCAATTAAAATAAGGTTTCTGGTAGACAGCTAAGAGATCATGACTTCCTCCAGTTAGACCGACATAGAACCAACTATGGCTATAATGAACCAGTGAAGATGATGTGTAAGAGTTTCAATAGAATTAACTATTTATTTGATTTTTGTGTAACTAAAGATAATTTTAAAAGTAGATTAAGGCAAATACTCGTATATGCCCCTATGTGACTTTTTTTGTTATTTCAAATTTTCAAATCAACGCGGATTTATTATATTTTGTATTATTTCAATTCAAATTTGTAGACTTATTTCAAAGTAAATAAATAAAAATAAATAAAAAGCAAATCAACTCATATGGAGACGCCTCGCCTCACTTCGCGCATGAGACAACAACGAGTGGTTTGGGCCCGGCACCATCAGAAATCCTCCGAATTCGATTTGATTAGGGTAAGTTTCAAATTGAAAACCAATAATTCTGTTTAGCTGTGTTCAAACATAAAAAATACTAACCAACTTAATTTTTCAAATTTTTTTGGCCACAAAATTTCATAGTTTCGTACGCAGGCGACCTGGCAAACGCTATAATGAGAACTGCGTGAAAACACGAGTGAAGGATCCACCGGCCGTCACGTTTTTGAACTATTTATCACCAAAGGGCCCTGGGCCAATATATTTTATACTCCTTGGTCCAACTGTGTACACTTTCATGCAAGGTGGTGCATCATTTCACAATGCCTTAAACGTTAAAAATTACTTGAATAGTAAAAAATAGACATTGTTCCGTGGCCATGCGTTCACTAAATCTCAACCCGGTAGAGAATTGCTGGTCCGTGTTGAAACGAGGACCTTTGGAAAAATGTTTTAGAAAAAAAATATACAATAAGACTTGCTACAAAAGCATGCCAGTCACAAAATATTAATAATTTTTTTTTATTTACACAGTCTAATCGAGTTTAAAAAACGTCTATGACTGTAGATGGATCACCTAGCGGGTCGAAAAAAATTTTCATTATGAAAATTTCGGGCTAATTTCTATTCCTTCCACTCAGCCCTCGAAGATCGTTATTTGCCTTATTCTCCTTATTCTCGTTCAGGAGTTTTCTAGTTGAATATACAATGACGTCCCTTAAGCTAGCAGAACCCATACAGCAGAACACTACAAGATAGTATGAATAATTATAGGCTAATAATAGGCTAATTAAATGCTCTATTAAAACATTCTGGGCTACACCCCTTCCAACTAAAACGATGGGTTCTGTTAGCTTAAGAAAAAGTTAGCAGAACCCAAAACAAAAAATGATTTAAAAACAATTGAAAAATTAAAGGTTAATTTTAGGCTAATTAAATGCCCAATTTAATTTTTTTATTCTGCTTATTCTAGAAAAAGAATAAGGCTTTATCACTTCAAAGGTAGCAGAAACAAATTCGAAAATCGTACCAAAACCGAAATTAGAAACCAAAACAAGATTCATTACCAAACGAAAATTTTTAGGCTCATTATGGTCTATTCAAACGTCCCATTAAACAATTTTGGGCTCTACTCTTTTTGATCAAACTTCAGGTTATTTAATCTAAAGCTAACAGAATCATGCTAAGCAGTTAGCAGCTTTAGATTGAACGACCTGAAGTTTGGTCAAAAAGGAGTATAGCCCAAAATTATTTAATGGGACATTTGAATAGACCATAATGAGTCTAAAATTATTCGTTTGTTAGTTGGTCTTGTTTTGGGTTCTAATTTTCGAATTGGGTTCTGCTACCTTTGGAGTGATAAAGCCTTATTATTTTTCTAGAATAAATAAATAAATAAATAAATAAATAAATAAATAAAAAAGTTTAAATAGGGGATTTAATTAGCCTAAAATTAACCTTTAATTTAGCAATTGTTTTTAAATCATTTTTTTTTTGGATTCTGCTAACTTTTCCTAAAGCTAGCAGAACCCATCGTTTTAGTTGGAAGGGTGGAGCCCAAAATTTTTTAATAGAACATTTAATTAGCCTATTATTAGCCTATAATTATTCATACTATCTTGTAATATACTGCTGTATGAGTTCTGCTAGCTTAAAGGACGTATACAATGCTAATAACTAGTATATGCACATAAAGACTGTGAGGGTTGCCTGCTACTTTTGTTACCTATACGTAAGGTATTTGAATCATTGAGTACATTGATTTAAAATCCATATTACAAGCACATCCAATTTAAATTACAAGGAATTATCGATTCCTTTTAATAAATTTCCATTTAATTTAACATAACCACTAAAAATTCTTTTGATTTTATATTAATTTAATATCGGACAAACCAGCAATACAACGTCTTTAACATACGTGTATATACGTAACATAAAGAAGGATCAACAATTTTCTGGTATATTCTTTGCTGTGTTACCGCACGAGCAGCGTAATATGGGCAAAACGCGGAGAATTTTGTAAGAAATAATTTTACATAAAACTTGTACAAAATTTAGTTTATATCGGAGTTCGTGGTTTAATGGGAAAATATTTGATGAATTAACCGTTCATTATTTCCAAAAGGCTCTTTTCAATTAAGTTGATGAGTGTAAATGAAGCGAACTAGTATTACCAATGTGGATATAACTCGCTCAAATCACAACAATAATTTGTCATTTAACACGAATTTATATTTTATTATCATTTATGATCCCCAAACAGAGCTATCGTTGTACAATCAACATTACTTCTTATCTAATATGAAAGATGCCAAAACTTTAGAAACGAAAGCTAACTTAAGTTCATGGTTGTATATTTTTATTAAATTTTTTTATGGTTCAGTGAGTGGTCATCATGTTGAAGGTACACACTCGTAGATATTATTTTTTATATCTATATTTTTACCAGATGAGTTTAACCTTCATTGGCTGTAAAGCATGCTGGTTTATATGAAGACATCATATAAAGTTTATCTCCGCTGTGTACACATACGGACAGATACATATAATGTGTATAGAGAGAAGAGGATCTAAACACACAAAACTAATAAAAATATTTAGAAAAGCAAAATATTGTTTATAATGGAAAATTGAAGTAATAGATTTTTATCGAGGGCGATTTTTTATCCCGGGCATATGGGAAGTATATATTTTTTGTTTTATGATGATAATTTAAGGGATCATCAGAGGAAGAAAAATTATATCATAAAAAATTGAAAGTGAAAGTTAATGTGAGCCATATAAAAAAATATCAAGATGAAAATTGATATTTGATATTGATTAAGATGAATGGATATTTACCCTCTGCACGCACGCCTATATATAATGCTTCGTATGACCTACATACATTAACCACTATAAACGAGATATTTTGCGAGATGCCACTTCATACCATAAATTGCATTTATTTGAATTTCCTTTCATTTTATATAAAATAATTGTACTCAAGATGCATCGGAAATCTCAATCCGCACTTCTCTAAGAATGCATTTCGACCACAAAACATAAAAAAATTAAATTTTAATTTATGATAACTCGTCGCGACGATATGATGCCGGTCGTTTTATGCGTATATGTCATCGTCCCTCTATCCATGTGTATTTTTAATTGGAATGCAATCCCTATTGCACACGAAAATTGCATTGGAACATGGATTTATGTATTCTGCAATATTTGCACAATTTTTGTGGTATTTTTTGTCACTGGATCAGTAAGAAATCAATAAAGCTAATAATGACACCTGTTGATGTTGTTCAGAGAAATATACAAGAATTTTTTTTCTTTTATTTTAGTGTGTTTTTAGTCGGTCTTATATATTCTTGAGGAGGATATAACACATAATACCGAAATGTTAAAATAAAGGCGAAGGAAATATGTAAAAAGATGAAAATGTGATTCAGAGAAATGAACAACAACAAGAAATTGAAACAAATAAGTTTTTAAAGCTTCCCAGACATTTAGCCGTCGATTTTTAATTTTTGTTTCTTTTATTTTGCTGTACTTCTTCAATACAAAGTTTTGACCATTGAGCATGTGACAACACAAAAGGTTTGTTTGGAATTTGTTTTTAATGTTGTTTTATATTTTTGGTAGATATATTTTATTATAATAAATATAAAAATGATATCAGTGTCGAATAATCTCTCACGGTTTTTTATTTTTATTTTAGTTTCGATTCCTTCATCAAAATCTAACAGCTACTGATGCTGTTTGTTTTCAATACTGGTTTTTTGTTAAAATATCTATACAAATAATTTTAAATTAGAAATTTATCTATTTGGATATTCATAAATTTGAGATTCTCATCATGAAACATAAAACTTCAGCGGAAAATTAATAAATCATAAATTCATATAAATATTGATCGATACCTGATAGGAAGTTTTTTGCGTGAGAAAATAATTGGTAAATATCCAATTTGCTCACATAGGGGCTCAGGCCATTAATGCTTCGCCAACATTTTAAATATTCTCTAAATTGACCACATGGGTGTAACACCAATTTTTGTTATATTAAAATATTGTTACAAATATGCCCGGTCAAATCTGCTTCGTATCACCGATGGTGAATTACAAAATTGTATGGTTCCGAATATATCGGAAATAATCTCTGAACCGTTTCCTAATATTTACTTAACAGTTACTACTAATATATTGCTGAATATACCAGAAACAGTAGCACATGAATTCTCCTAAAATCCACGAATCAGTAAAACACAACAACAAATAGTTTCCACAATTATTTATTAGTTATCTCCTAACACCACTTACAATAATTTTTAATCATACTCTAATTTAACTATTATACCACCATAATTAGGCCGCAATTCACTTTCACTTTTACTCGAGACTCACCAAAGACTAACTGTAGACAATCGTTTCGAATGGTACTAGTTAAACCTAGACGTAATTACAAACGTTATTAAACTCTTAACCAGCGATTGGTTCAATTTACGCTAAAATACAGTAAATAATTCACGCGGAATCTATGCTACCTAAAGCAATATGCGAGATCGTAACATTAGCGCTCACCGCAGCTAATTCGTCAATATAATAAAAACCAAACCACCACATGTGCAGTTTAGTCCTTACAGCACACACAAATTCAACATCACTTTTCCACCACTTCTTGACACCATACAACATCGCAGTCACCTTTTATCATTCATTCCACCTCAGCCACGCGTATTCACTACCCCAGCATCACCTGTTCGCACATCTCACTCATGCTGCCATCCTCGAAAACGGCCAACGCCCTCCTTGCCAGCATAACATCTGTGATCTTTTCTTTCGTTACCTGATCCTCTCGAATTTTAGGGATATCGAGTCTAGCTCGTTCGTGTATCCTTTCTGTTATTCATTCTTCAAGCTGACCTCTCTTCATACCACTGTTGCTTGCCACTGTTCTAGACCAGACCTTCCAACAATATTAGGGGGTATGTTTTACATATTTGTCAATTAATGGCTAATAAAAAAGTGTTTAAGTCCCTTTCGGATGTTTGCAACTTCTCCACAGATCTCTCTTTTGTGAAGGGGCAGTTGCAAAACACATAGCGTCCATACTGGTAAGCCTTCCTGTGAATTGTCAATCGCAGGTCTCCGCTTCCTAATACTCTATACCATCCGTAGCTACCACTCGCCTTGGGCAGTATCTCCTCCAGACACATTTCAACGTCCTAGTCAACCGATTCCCATCAGATCATATGTGAACGACTCCACCAGTCTTAACTTGTTCTTCACATATGTTATGACTTATTTTCCCGTTCAACCGTAGCTGCCACAATCGCTTTTCGGTAATATCCGAGAGTATCGCCACACCTGCAACGAGTATGTAATTTTTTAAAGTCATATTTACGACTTCATCCATCTCTTACAATCCGTGTTCGATATTCTTCTAGTGTTTTCCTCGGCTCCCGCTGACCAACAAATGGTTCACTATGCGGCGTTGATTTTGCCTACGGTTGACCACCCAAAATTTCGAGTTGCACGTTTCATTCGACTTTCCCTGTGGCAAGATAACCCAGTTTCGTTGTGCATTATCATCCATACGCCATTACTCGATTTCCAGACCCCAACCATTCATCCTGAGCAATAGAACCTTCTCCATGATCTTGATTATCTAGTTTCACATTATTATCGACAGCCATTCTAACGTCTTCTCTCCCATTATATAAAATTAAACCAGCTAGTGAAGAGTAAAAGAAGAAGACAATTTTGGTTGCATGTAAACAGATGCCCACTACCGTGGGCTCTGGAGTGCATGTAAGAGGGTATCTAGCCGTCAAGATTAATCTACCGCAAAGACGAGTCCACTCCAGCTACCCAGCCCGGTGGTGCTACATCGAGCGTAAAGATGGGCGGATATGACAGTTTATCAAGTCGCGTAAAGTCCAGCGTTTGATGCCTTGACTTTCACCGCACTATGCTTTGCTTTCAAATATATACAGGGTGGGCCAAATAATTATTTTTTTGAACTAGCGGTTTTTGAGTATGGTAAGGATTATGTCACTTCTAATTTGACAGAAAGTTAGTTTTATCCTTCCGCTGCACGAAAATGGTTGTGTATTCGCTTGAACAACGCTGGGAAATATTGAAACATTAATTCGACAATTTTGGCAAAAAAAATCATCTTTTCAGATGAGGTGCATTTCCATCTTGGCGGCTATGTAAACAAGCAGAATTGTTGCATTTAGGGCACGGAGAACCCGCACATGATCGTAAAGAAGCCGATGCATATGCTGTATAAGATAGCGGAAATTTCTCAGCGGAAAATAAGAGATTTCGCTACTCGCAGCAAGTGGCAGTACAATCACAAAAGAGAATTTATTTTGTTATATAATTACCAGCGGAAATTTTTTACCAATTTTGTACCTCTTTTTTCACTAAATAAAACACCCCAGCGGAATAAAATATTAAAAATGATCCCTAAATTGACAAATTGATTGATCTCCGAAGTAAAGGAACTCGGCAAATTAAATTTTGAAATTTATTATCAGTTTTTGGGCAATATCTCAAAATCTTCCACTAGTAACCAATACTTTCGATTGTTTTTCTAATAGCTTAGGTCATACTGAGACTACGAGGAAAATTTGGGGAAAATTGATGGATTAGAATTTTCACTATAATTTTTTGATTTTCTGCGGCCATATAAGTTATTTTCAATTTTTCAGAAAATCAAAAAATTATAGTGAAAATTCTAATCCATCAATTTTCCCTAAATTTTCCTGGTAGTCTCAGTATGACCTAAGCTATTAGATAAACAACCGAAAGTATTGGTTACTAGTGGAAGTTTTTGAGATATTGCATTTTAAAAAAATTATTTAGCCCACCCTATATATACTAGAAGGGGAACGAAGCGACTAGAGAATACCGACTAACCAATACCGACAGCCCCAATGCAGAAGAATGGTATAATTAGCACACTACAATGAAAATCCTACGACTTCAAATCAGATTAGGGATGCTGCGTGTCAATAATGCGAATGGCTACAGGCAATCTATCCAATAGCAAACAAGTGTTTAAAAACATGTCAGAGCAGCCCGATAGTAAAGCAAAGAAACAGGAGGTAAAGCCAGGTGGTATGACCCATATGGGCAAAAGAGATATCGCTACGTAGACTAAAACGAAGTACACGAATGACAGGAACGGGTAAAGCTAACAGCGAGTGAGTAGGAGGAAATCAGTTGGCCACACGGCAATTTCGGCTAACTAGCATAAGCCGTAGCAGCAAAGAGGCAGATACATCTATAACAAAACTTGTACTTCTGGAGAAACATGTATCAGATAACCCGATCGTTCATATTCTAGGAGAACAAGTAAGAGAACTCTAAAGCTTACTGGGATTTCGACACCTGAAGCCAGAATTCAAAGCGTTAACACGATTAGGATTGAGAGAGAAGCTCAGACAACCTGATGCACTATAGTATTTTTGGTTTGCTTCAACAACAGTGAGAACAACCCGAGGTATGTCCAACAGACATGCAATCTGCTTAAAATGGCACGACCAATGACTGGGAAAGCTTAAGTGTCATTTCAACCATTCTAAGTATCACTTAGCTCCGGAAGATAATGGAGTGCTAAAGAATATAATGTGAATTGAATCCATGTCGAGATTTGAAGATCGTATCAAACAAGTAAATACGAGTACTCGAGTTAAACGCAAACAGAAGTGGTCCGTCACAGGATCTTCCTGGCAGCAGCAAAAAAACAGGTGTCGATATTATAGTGGCAGGATAAATGAGCCAAAGCGGTGAAGGCTAGTAGTAACAGATACTCCAATTAGAAAATCAGGGTCAGGAAAGGGGTCGTGTGGGTGGAGCTGGAGATTTTGTCATTTTCAGCTATTGTTTTTGACAAACAGACCTTTGGAAGAACTCGCTCCAAAACTCGATGACTTGGCTCCAATTATACGGGACTAAAGGAAGGATGTGATTTTCAGCTGTGATTTTATCTATAAATAACCCGAATAAGGTGAGGAGATATTAGACCACAGGGCAGCTAGTTGCTGAATCGGCCTGCTGGCCCCTCTCATGTAATATTTTCTGCTTTAACAGAGGTGATTCTCTCACTTTCGAAAGAGGTAACTTTGAACCCTTGTTGGACGTAGTTTTTGGGTCAAAATGGATTGCTTGAAACTGAGAGATCAGTGAAATCATTGTTACATCACGTTCGAAGTAGATAATGTTCATAAAAGAAAGCGAAATCACCTTAGTATGGTTGGAGGGTTGGTAGTTAAGAAAGTAGACGTCTCCGCTTCAGAAGAAGTAAAGCTGGATGTTAGCTGAATGAACCTCTTTTCCAGGATTGACGAGAATCCCTTGCGAGATATCTACAAAATTGTTACAAAATAATTTTTACGTGTGGTGTCGCCCCTAACGCGGACATGATGCTTAAAGTTGTGAATGCTCTTTTCCCAAAACACGGAACTAGGGTTTCCGAGCTACGCGATCCACAATTGACTCCATAATAGAAATCATGGGGTGGGATCGCTTTAGAAGCGAACTGAACTTATAATAGGCGATAGTAATAGCTACAGCTTCCTGAACAATAAATCTCAATTCATCGATGTTCAAGAATGAACAAGTAAACGGAAGCTACAATTTCAGGAGTTCCACAAGGTTCGGTCATGGACCCAATGCTATTCAATATTTATATGACATATTTGATACCAAATTGCATGAAAGTGCTATCTATTCTTGCTGACGGCCATAAACATATTTTGTGGTAATAATTATTTAAAACTAATATATCAGTCGTATCGATCCATCCGTCTCAACCGATCAGATCGTTAGCTATGTCTGCGATAAATTTCAAAATTGTTCGCCAGGTGATGTAAATTATAGGTTATTATTACCCAAAGACCCCGTTTTGGACAGCTCATTAACAATTCTAACATTTGGCCTGCTAGTGCTTTAATCCGCCCAATTACAAGTTATCCACGCATATCAAAAAACCGGACAGTGGCCACGTTTCAACAACCGAAGTAATTTTGCGTTAACCAGCCAGTTTAATTTATTAACGACCGTCGCTTCATCTAATACCATCAACGCCTTCATTTCTATCTACTATCACAATGCCTCCAGTATCCGCGGTAAAACCAGGGGTTTCCGCTTAGGCATGCTTGACAATGATTTCGATGTTATAATAATCAGAGAGACCTGGCTTACGATCAATATGTTATCCGAAGACTACTTTCCACCAGACTATGTCGTTCATAGAAAGAACAGATACGATTTTGACACCAGTTGTAGAGGCGGTGGTGTTTTAATTGCTGTAAAGAATTCAGTCTCCAATGAAGTGATCGCCTGCCATCCCTGCCTTGATGTCATTGCCGTTCGCATCAGACTAGCTTACAATATTACAATCAACTACATCAACTCAGCCGTTATACCTATAGTTCGCCCTTGTGATCAAATCATCATTGTGGGTGACTTTAACTTACCCAGTATATCTTGGAACGATGTCGACGGTGTGTTTTCTTCATCTTCAATCGACGAGAAAGCATTTACTATCATCATTCACTTCGCTTCCATATCAACAACGCAGTTTAACCGCTTCAGCAACAGTCGAGGGAAATTCTTGGACCTGCTATTTGCTCATGACGCGTTTATCACACACCAATTACGATAAATATCTTTTATACTAAATGTACAACTAATTATTTTTCTAAGGATTTTCACTTTAATTTTAGAATGGCTGACTACGCATCCTTGAATGAATTTCTCAGCACTGCCGATTGGGATTTTTTTACAGCGCGGTACGGCTTTGAATGACACGGTGCACAGATTCAACGAGCTTATCGTGGTATCGAGAGACACGTTCCGCGGGTTATCAATAATAAATCCGGCTTTCGGGGGCCATGGTATAATACCGAGCTGATGCTGCTCGAGAAACGACGCAACAAGTTTCATTCCTTTTACAGACTTTACGGCCTTAATTGGTTCCATTTCAATAATTATGTAGTGCAAATCTAGCAAGTTTTGATATCCAATCCCAAAAAATGTTGGAACTTCATTAACAGCAAGAGAAGGGTATCTGGTTTTCCGCCGAATATGTCTTACCAGACCTCCACCGCCACTCAGCCATCCAACATTTGCAATTTGTTTGCCAAATTCCTTGCATCGGTTTACAAGGCACTTCGGTCATCAGATACCGGTTCTCCTACTACTTCCACCTCCATTGTACTCGATCATTTCAAACTTACCGAACAGGAGGTTCTAGATCAACTGCTCCTTCTCAACGTTAGCAAGGAAGCGGGTTATGGCGGTCTTCTACCGATCGTATTCAAACGATGTGCCGTAAGTCTGGCCCCTGTAGTTACCTTCTTCATGCATTCACCCAATTTTCAAGACGGGTAATAGAAGTGAGGTAAGTAATTATCGTGGGATTGCCATTCTCTTTGTTTTACCCAAGCTGTTTGAGTTCATGGTTCACAGAGTATTGCACTTCTATACCAAGAGACTTATTTCTCCTTTTCAGCATGGATTTTATCACGGTAGGTCTATCGTGTCTAACTTGTCCTCATTTTGTCGTCATCTATTTGACAGTCCAAACTCCAATCAGCAGCTTGACGTTGTCTAAACAGACTTCGCAAAGGTTTCGATGTGAGTGATCATTCCATTCTTATTAGCAAGTTAGAGAGTCTCGACTGTGATTTCATTCCCAGCGACTGGTTGCGTTCTTATCTCTCAGATCGTTGGCAATCTGTTAGGATTCTGGAATCTTTCTCCCCATTATTTCGGGCGCCATCCGGCGTGCCTCAAGGTAGCCATATCAGCCCACTGTTAGTTTCATTATTTATTAACGACGTTGTAAAATGTTTTCAGTTTGCCAACTGCCTCCTCTGCCAAACCATTGATTGGGTTGAGTTTATTTCGGATCTTGGTGTGATCTTTGAATCTGACGCTACATTTACCAGACATGTTAACGCCATTATTTGAAAGTCATACATTATACTTGGCTTCAATAAACGAAACTGCAAGGACTTTCCTGACCCGTTAACTTTGACATCATTATACGTATGTATGCTTTGTTCGGTTTATTTTGGAATATCCATCTCCTGTTTGGTCACCCTCCTAACACTGTCATTCCGAGAGGATTGAGAGTATCCAGAAACAGTTTATTTTGTTCGCGCTACGACGCTTACCATCCAGTCGTGCCGTCGACTACGTTCTTCCGCCTTATCAGAATCGATGTAATCTTTTGAAACTGCAACATCTTGACAATCGCCGAGACGTAGCTTCCGCGGGAATAACTATGGTCTACCTGATCCAATTTCGGGGGTATCGCGGGTGTTCAACAAGGTCTACGGAGCTTTCGATGATCACTTGTCGAGAAATTCAATCAAGAAAGCTTTATATAATCTTTTGTAGTCGGGCTCATGCGCCGTAATTTCTTGTTTGTTTACCAATTGTTTTATTGTGCCGATTGTAGTCACTGTAGGCAACATTTATAAATAAATAAATAAATAAACGAGCATCAACCACTAAGATAAAAATGAAAGTGATAAATGAATTGGAATTGGAAAGAACTCTGGAATAAAAGTCAGGATTTTAATCATACAGGATTTCGAACTAATTGAATATTGAATGTTTTACTTAAGAAATTCTTGAACTATTCAACGTTAAATTACAGTCTGCGTCCAAAATTACTCGCGCTTGGGTGCTAATTTCCTTCATCTACTTCCTCCCCCCCCCCCCCCCCCCCCGTGACAATTACCTGAATATCCCCTCCAGAAAATTTCTGCAAAAGTGGCTATATCTCTCACTTTGTCGCTCATTGTGGACTCTCTGTCGAAGGTCGGCTAGCTTGCAATGATGACTACATTCTATTTGACTATTACATCGTTTTCACCCTTCTTTCTGGGTCTCTTCACTAATTTCTCATCCTGTTCCTGAACCTTTCTATGCCTCGCCACATTCCAGATCTTCCTTATCTCAACTACAACGCGTCCCATCTTAGCAAGTATCTCCTTTACGGTCTTCTGGATTGCTCTCTCGCAAAACTCGTTCGCTAAACGACTCCACCGCCGGACTCACTCACATCAAACGCACTCTAATCTTTGACTGGGCCTCCTTCTCCAAGGATTTATCTATCATTCGGAAAGCCAATTCGTTCTCCGAGTCCTCATGCCAAGCACTTCCTTCTCGCAGCTTTACAATTTTTGTAAATGAACTGATGATCATTTGTTTCTGGTCTAGATCGTTTCTTGGAAACTTTGTGGCGTTTCTCGGAAATCGTTGCGTATAATCTCGGATGTAGTAACAAAACTTCCCGCATCTGAAGCTTCGTCTTTGACTTTCGATGCCACCAGCTCTACACTTGCTTGTTGTAATGTTCTGTGGGTCCAATAGCTTTGTGTTAATTGCCTCAATCACTCTGTATTATTTCCTTGATTTTCGTAATATCCTTGGAATCCAGCTTCCGCAGCCTTACTGAAACAGTTGCTAAACTTGTTAAGGCTTATTCCAAGTACCTCATTCGTAGTTTTACCTCTAGTATTGATTCTCAAATAACGTTTCTGGTGGACGTCCTTGACAGCATTGATAAACGCGTTTGCTGCGCGAATTATACATTTTGTTCTTTACGTAGATGAGCAAATTGTCAGCGCTGCCATCATATGTTCCATGTTAAATTCAATTGTTTTCATAAGGCCAGTATACCCTCCACATGGAATCACGTTCTAAAATTCAATTCTTAATTAATGTTGGACCTCTGATTAGGTTTCAAACTCGCGATTGCTGGGATCACCACACTTGGTTGTGTAACTGATGTACTATTGTAGAATGGAACTCATACAAATAATAATTCGCTAAAGTATTGCGATTATACATTGACTTAATGTTCAAAGTATTTTCAATATTCTTATAGTTCGGTCATTGCAGTCTGATGAGACAACCGACTTTTTTAATTTAAAGATTTCAAAGTTTCATTAGTTTCGTTAGCGCGATTTCGCCTGCCCATTTTGTAGGTACTTCTTCTCAGCCGATAGATGTCGCACGCGAACATTCCCATTGCAATTGCCAATTTGTGGTTTGTCCACAAATTTTGTTTTCATAAAATTTATTCTTCAACATCACACTATGTAGAATATACCTTCAATCATTATCTTACTAAAAGATCATCATCTGCCGAAAATTTATATAAAAATATTTGTTTGAGGTATGTCCGCAAAATTTATAAAAATATTAAATATTCGATCAAATTTAAAAAATCTTGAATTTTTTATTTTCTTTTTAACGCGCAGATTTTTCTTATGTGGTGTGCAAAAAAAGAATTTCAAAGCGCGAAAAATATCACTTCGCGACTTTTATTTTTCATTTTTATTGTTCGAGCAAATTTTTTTGCGCTTATTCCGAAATATTTTTGTTGATCGATCAAAAATCTATTAAATTTAACAAAAATATATAAAAAATAATATTTTTACAAGATGAAAAATAATAAGCGAACACTTTGTGAATTAAAAGGAAAAAATCAGAGAAAATTGGCAAAGCGCGATGAGATGACAAATATATCGCCAACAGAGGCGAATTGTCTCGTTTGTCGGCGAATTTGTTAGTTTTTGTATTTTATATTGAACACAAAAAATAAAATATAAATAAATATTGGAAACAAGTATTTTGTGATAAAGATGAAAAATTATAAAACCATACCGAATGTAACGACGGACAGAACAAATACGAAATAAAAACAAAAACAAAAAGCCTTTATCAATTTTGGTGATTCAAAGTAATATTTCCTATCAGTTACCGATTGTTTATGAAATCTTAAACTGTCTTAGGTTACCATATCGGTACGTTCAATTCATCACGTCACTTATGTGCTTGCGTATAATGTAGCTTGCTCCTAGTAACCTATACTAAACCAAAATCAAACTATAAAAATAAAACAAATTAAATCGGAAATTGTAATCGATAGTAATCTCTTCTGATAGTATTTTTTATAATTTTTTTTTGTAGTTTAAACATTATCACGAAATAATATAAAATTACATTTGTCGATTAACACTTCTCGAAGGCAACAAAAAACTAATGTTAAGTTAATAGTTTACGTGTTGGATAAAATAAAAACACACATATTTATCCGTATGTACATAATAAAATAATAGTTTGTTAGTTTTAGTCGTGAGATAATATTAAAATCTAATTTAAATTGGTGTTTAACTATTTGTGACGTGAACGGACTCATGATGGTCTCCATTGTTGGGGTGCTACACACGTATATCGATTTTTTGTGATGCCAAAGCAAAAAAAAAATTAAAACGCAAAATACCTTCAGGTTTAGTATCTGCAAGATTGGCATGATTAAAATGGTAAATTAATATTTTGATTATGCGATGATATGGACCCAACCAAAATTTTCTGCTTACGAATCATCACATTTAAAGTTGAAAGATAAAAATTATTTTCAAAATATAGCTTCTGAATTCGATAATAATGTTTAACACACAATGAACGCTGTATTCCACTGACGAACGATCACAATTATTGATAACAACTTGTGCCATCAAATTAAACGAAACAAACCAAAAGAACAGAAGTTAAAATTCAAGAAATAAAAAAATAAAAAATATTTATAAATTTATAATTAATTAAAAATAATTTATGATCGAATATAAAAATTAAAGTGTGTTGGGATTATTGCGCGAATTTTTGTCGAGCTAATCGAAATTTAATTAAATATTTAATAACAAACGTCTTTCCAAAGATCATGGAATTTTGATGGGAAACTAACGTCGATGGGTTCAGAGTTTTTTAAATGGTAAAATCCTGTATTTCAATAAAACGAATATAATAATCTACATGGCGGTAAATCGAGGCTGTATGTAAAAATTATTTATTACTAAATCGTGCACTAAAAAATCGACATTCGTTACAAAAATGTTTACTTAAACTGCAATAATCAATTTAGCTGCAACATAAAAAAATTGGGTTGTTTTATTATTCCATGAGCATTCACGTTGCAGGTTAATGTCCTATTTTTGACGTTGACAGATTACTACGGTTTCGCGATGGGTCCAAGCACACGATGGTAATATAAATACACTAACCCTTGTCCTCCTTACCACCTAAAATAAAAACTTTAATTTACACTGAATTATGAGCTTACTTTGAGATATCGGAATCCACAAACCTGAACAACCAGAAATGTTCAGTTAGGCATGAAATTGAAATAAAGGAAGTTTAGGTTTAACCCAATATTGTGTGACTCAGCCCCTACCATTAAAAGAATTTTGAGCACTTGATACGGATTTGTACACGATTTTGTAAATAAAACACACTCAGCGATTTAAAGTAACAAATTTTATTCTCCAACTCTGTTTCACTGTGCCACTAATTTATTTTTACTGCTCACTTTTACTGTTCACAACTTTTTCATACTGTTTACTTTTTAACTTGCACTGTATGTACGTGTACACTGGTTAAATTACAACTGTGCCTGCGTCCCAAATTACTCGCGCTTATAGTTGTCTATCGCTGTTCGAGATTAATCTTTTATAGCATCTGGCGATGCATGTGTGTTGCAATTGTAAATCACTTTCATGTAGTTGCACTTCATCATTTCCCTTGTTTTGATGATAATCTCCGTCTTTTACAATTGCTTTCATTACCTGCATACTCCTCTGCACTTGGAATGTCAATCTAAAATCCAATTTCAGTATTGAAGGAATGCTTGATCCGTCAATATCGTTGATATGAAGAATAATAATCGCTCAATAAACTTATAGTCGTCAACTCTCGAACTTTAGGTTGACAACATTGGTGGTATATAACTTTACCACTCGACCACCGAGTGATTTGCTTCTGTAGAATATAATTCGTAACACTACCCGCACCTTAAATCTGTTCGTCCCGAACAGACTCGTTCATTTTCCTCATGGTGTATGGTCGTATAGTCTATCAATGTGGACTACTTTCATTTTAGTTCTGGGGCGTATTTGAATCCTGTATACTCTTTGGATTGTAAATCCAAACCAAATCCGCCTCTGAAAATCTTTCGCTATCTGCTCTTAGGTCATATTTCGTTTCATTCTATCGTTGGCCTTTGCGATTTATTTTGTTACTTACGGCTATTCGGTTTCTGGTAACCAAAACTTAATATAACATGGTAGGCAGGACTCTCTGCCAGACAGTACCATTGCAGGTTAATTTCCCATTGTATCATGTACTGCGCTGCGATACCCCAACATGAATAGGATTATACATCGATTCCAATTATTCGGATGGGCACTGACTTCTTTCCGCAGATGCTCTTCCAGTATTCGGTTAAACCTCTCTACCAGTCGGTCTGTTTGTGGATGTATTGGTGTGGTACGAATTTTGTCTATGTTGAGAATTCTGCACAGTTCTTAAAACACAGACGACTCGAAATTTATACCTTCACAAATGTGACGGCCACTGTTCGGGCTTCCTGATTTACAATAGGATAGGCTTCAACCTACTTGTTGAAGTAGTCAATACACACTAGTATGTAACGATTAACATCTTTTGTTTCTGGAAACGGACTGGCGATGTCCATTGCTATTCGTTCGAATGGCGCTCTGAGGTCTTACCAAATTTTTATTGATTCCTAAATGTGGTCCAGATCGTCCTCAATTTGTTTCTTGTAGCGCTTCTGTATCCGATTGGCAGGTGGCACACTTTGATGTTTATTATTGTCGCCGTTGACCGTTTCCCAGATCCTCACCAGATCCGTCATCTATGTTCAGCGAGTGCCACTGCGCACAATAACTTTTAGCAGTGGCGCTTTAAGGTGTAATTTCGTGCCAATCGTGGTCGTCTCCTTCTACCAGGCATTTCCTTACTGGCTCAATTGAATCATCAGCCTCTTGGTTTGCTTTCAAATGTTGTTTACCCAGTTCATGAACAGTTCATTTCTTCCTGTCTTACACATTGCTTACACTGAAGTGCGCGGCGCCTTCTCGATAATCCATCTGCATTGTTGTCCAACATGCCTCGTTGGTGTTCAGTCATAAAAGTGTAGGTTTGTAGTCGTTCGATCCATCTCGCCACTTGTCCTTCGGGTTCCTTAAATTACATCAATCATTTGAGTGCCGCATAATCCGTTCGAATAGCAAACTCTTACCCATACAGATATTTGTCGAAATTTTTAACACTGTCCACCACAGCCAGCAGTTATTTTCGTGTTACATAATAATTGTTCGCTGATTTAGAAAGGGATGGGCTATAATACGTGACAACTCGCCTTTGCCGTCTTGCTTCTGCGACAACACTGCATCTATCTCCGAGTTGCTAGCATCTAAAGGGTGGTTAAATTTTAAGGGCCGACGTTGAATGTGAACCACACCTAAACATCAAGTTTTTTCAGCATTTAATTTGACATTTCTCAATTTCAGACTATTCAGGCATATTATGAAAATGGGCGTTCAAATCAAAATGCCTATCGTGCACTTCGTGATTTTTTCGGTCAATTTAATCATCCAAATGTGCGTACATTCGAAAAAATCGTGCAAAAATTTGAGCATGGGTCTGTAGGAGATTTTAAAACACCAGTCCATGCTCGTACAGCTCGTACAGCAGAAAATATTGCTGCTGTTCGCGATAGTGTGGGCTGAAGAGCCGTCCACCTCAACTCGTCATCGTGCCCAACAATTGCACCTCTCACGCTCGTCGTTGATGAACATTATGCATAAAGACTTGTATTTACATGCTTATAAGGTGCAATTGACTCAAGAACTAAAGCCTCTTCACCATTCCAAACGTCGTCAATGGTCAGAGTGGTGGCAAGTAATGGCAACAGTGGATGATCAATTTTCGAAGAAAATCATCTTCAGTGATGAGGCACATTTTCACCTCAGTGGATTCGTCAATAAGCAGAATTGCCGCATTTGGGCGAATCATAATTCAAGAGTGATTGTCGAAAAACCAATGCACCCACAAAGAGTGACTGTTTGGTGCGGTTTATGGACTGGCGGCATCATCGGGCCGTATTTTTTCCAAAATGAGGCCGGTCAGGCAGTTACTGTGAATGGTGTTCGCTATCGTGAGATGATAACGAACTTTTTATGGCCCGAATTGGAAGATATGGATATGGACGATATGTGGTTTCAACAGGACGGTGCCACTTGCCACACAGCTAACGAAACAATGGCTCTTTTGCACGACAAATTCAATGGCCGTGTTATCTCACGTGGTGGCGATGTCAATTGGCCGCCAAGATCATGTGATTTGACACCGTTGGACTTCTTTCTTTGGGGTTATTTGAAAGAAAAGGTGTATGTCGATAAGCCAACAACAATTCAAGAGCTAAAGGATGAGATAATTCGGCACATTAACGGCATAGAACCTCAATTATGCCTAAGCGTCATCGAAAATTTGGACCATCGGGTGGAGGTGTGCCGCCGAGGTCGCGGCGGCCATTTGGCCGATATTTTGTTCCATACATAATTGATCCATACCATATTATCATAATAAAAGCAATTGACAATAATTTCCTAAATAATTTGTGTTTTATTCAAAATCAACATCGGCCCTTAAAATTTAACCACAGCTGGATCGTCGTTAAGTCTGCATAATGGTCTCGAATTCAACAGTGCCTCAATTTGAATTATGAGTGTAGTCATTTCCTCAAATCTCAGGTTTATGTTGGCTACCCTTCTCAAATGATACTTAAATGATTTAACTGTAGCTTCACATAATCCTCCAAAATGTGGAGCACTAGGAGGATTGAAGAAAAAGGGATTCCTTTCTGCAAGAAAAAATCATAAATTAATTGGTTGTTCGACTGATATAAGTCATATGTCCTAAATCAGTGTCCTAAGTCAAAGAATTCGGGTGTTTTCTGAAATTTCCGTTCCATTGCTAATAGTCGTTGCTGCGCTGCTTCGTGTGACCTCCTTAGTAGAGGTTTTGGTTCCTTAAACGGAAGTTTCACCCTGAATTGACCACTTTCAGTTCTGGTGGTAGTTTGGTCGTACAAGACTTCGCATTTATGAGGAACATCGGCTGGATTTGGTTGAGACGCTACTTTTACTACCTCCCAAAATTTGTTCAACTCCCCAAACAGGTCTTCATTTGTAACTGGAAACTTTGGCTCAGAGGTTACGTGGAGATTAGTTACATCTGTTGATGAATTGTGACACGATCCTGCTACCAACCATCCGGGTTTTGTCGACTGAAGTACGGGAAGCCCTTCGATTATTTGTTTATGGGGATTTAAAACTTCGAAAAACACTTCAGCTCTGTGAAACTGTAGATCTGCTAATTCCAGCTGCAAGTCAGATTGATTGAAGTTTATTGACTTTGACGGTAAAACGTTGGTTATACTATTAATGATATGAGCCGTAGCTAAAAGTGTATAATTTGATTCGGTTCCTGAGATTATGGTCATATCGATTTTCCCTCGTGTTCTTCCAGCTGGTGCCGATGCTAGACCGTAAACCGACAGAGATGCGTGCTCAAGCTTTAGGCCTAGGCTTTGAGCACATGTTTCAGTGACGAACGAAGTTTGTGAGCCTGAATCCAACAAGGTTCTGTACAACTGGAGTTTACCGGTGCGTGACATGATGTATATAACTGCTGTTGGTAACACCGTGGTTATAGAGCAATAGTGTGCTTGTAGAACCTTTGCGTGTATCTGGTTGTTAACGTTAGTTGGAACTTTTGGAGATTCATTTGGGATTTTTGAAGATTCTACAGTTTTATGTTCTGAAGAAAGCCGCTCGTCTATTCGTTGATCAACTGAACTCAGTTGTAATCTTTTAGTATACTCGGAAGGAGTTTCAGCCTGACGCTAGTGAAGTAGAGTATGATGTCGCTTGCGACAAATCAAACAGCAGGATTTTGAAAAACATTTTTTTCTATTCTTGATCTTGCATCAAACTCCATACTTTTAAATTCGGTACATTTGAAGGTTGGATGTTGCTGTGTACATACCACACACTCAAATGTAGTAATGTACCGAGATGTTACGAAAGTTTTGGAGGTTGATCTAATTGTAACCCTTTTTGTTGCTGCTTCACGTATTTCGAGGGCGTCACATCTTTTATTCAAAAATGTTAATAAATTTTCAAATGTAGGGAGATTACCACTGACTGTTTCACTTGCCCACAATTGCCTAGTTTTCTCATCGATTTTTCCAAGAATAAAATGGATGAGCCAAGGGTCAAGTGTTTCAGCGTCTGGCCCGACTACTCTTAATCCGCGAATTATCTCATCAGAAGTTTCACTGATCCGGTGTAATTCTCTTCCGCTACCTTGATTCTGGGTACACTGTTTCTGGTCAATGAACGTTTGCACCAAAGATGCCACTATTGGAGTCAATAGTGGCGCGTAACTAGTTTCGGTAATCGATATATGCCGAATTAACGTGGCCGCTTCACCTTTTAATAAACCATTAAGCATTTGTAACTTGTGAACATCAGATATGCTGCGGTTGTTGTGCACTGTAGTTTTAAACAAATCATGAAAAGACGCCCAATATTTGTAATCACCCGAAAAAGGTTCAATATGAATCTTAGGTAAGCGCATATGTTGTGACGTATTTACACTTTCGTAGAAGGTTTTCTGCTGGCTAACGAATTGCTCGAGAGTGTTATTAAAATTAGCTTTCGGATCAAGGTCACGTCGTCCCTGTGTACCACTCGGTCGAGTTAACAATTCCCATGCCTTATAGTACAAATTATCAACTTCTTCGGTGATAGGTTTATAATCTGCGTTTACAATTAATTGGAGTTCCATCTCGTTAAAGGTTTCGTATCTAACCTCTTATACCTCTAGTCTTATTTTTATAGCTTCGAGACTGGTTTCCGCCGTTATTGCTTTCACAAAATTTAAAATATTAACCATTTGGTTATGAGCGCGGTCATGTGCCTATTGTTGTTTATTTGTTATTGGAAAATACAATCACGCGGCAGAAGGGTAGCATATTTTCCAGGAATGATAACCTTTTCTAAAACTTTTCCAAACCTTATACCACACGAAAGAGACGAATTAATACTCCTGAAAAAAACAAAATAACAGACAGGTAACCTTCAGTACCACGTTTCAATAAGCGGAGAACAGGTGGAAGTTTGCAAAAAATGTTTCTTACAATTTTTCGTGGAGTTATACAAATTTGTCCAACAGCAACACAACTCCTGATAAAAGAGGCCGGCAAGCACCTGTTATTAAAACAGCCAAATGGAAATTAATTAAAGTGTAGGAACACCTAGCTACTCTTCCATTTTATGAGAGCCACTACTGCCGAAAAGAGACTAATAAACGATATTTTCCGCCCTATTTTACCATGAATAAATTTTACGAAAAATATTACGAAATAACAGATTCATCTATGAGTGATTCAATATACGCCAAAAAGTATCAAGAACTGAACTACATTGTGATATATTGAAAATAAAACTCAAATAAGCCGAAGTTTGACCAACTTTCACGTATTGTCATTTGACCTTCAACAGTGTCTTCCAACACCAAGCCTTCAAACTTCTGTAGCTTTTTATAAACAATAACTGTGGACCTTCAATTTGACAGTCCATATTTGACTGCCCGCAATCATGAATTTGGGCAGTAACATTAAGCATGTGATAAAGGGCCTTTGAAAAGACACGCCTAGATGTCAGTAGTAAATAATTTCTAAACGCAACCTTTTTATCATTTTTTGCCAGCTTTGCATTTGTGAAATAGACAGATGTACAATTTTAAGTAAATCGTTTTATGGATACTTACAGGCTAGAAGAACGCATTAAAGTTATTCAAAGTTATGATATATTCATTCATCGATCTTTAAAAAATACGTGTCGAAAAATTCGTGATTTTTTGGTGTAAATAATCGTGAAAATGCGTCAACAAATCAAGGTTAGTGAACCAATTTGAAAAGACTGGTTCTGGCGAGGATCGAAAAAGGTCTGGCATACCAGAAAGTGGACGTTCTAGAACATTGCTACTGTGGCCGAAAGTGTCGCGTAGGAACCTTTAACATCGATATGACGACGTTCTCAGGTATTAAGCATTCATCTATCGACTATTTGACGAATTTTACATAAGGTTTTGCATTTGCATTCTTACAAATTTCAATTAACGCAAAAATTAAAACAAACAGACACTGTCAACGCAGAACATAAACTGATGACAAAAACTGGCCACCTAGATCCTGCGATTTAACGCCATTAGATTACTTTCTTTGCGGTTTCTTGAAGCGTAAAGTTTATGTGAATAAAGCAACAACAATTGCGGAGCGGAAAAACAACATTCGGACCGAAATTGATGAACTTAATGGGGTAATGTGTGAGCGAGTTCTTACAAATTTTGATTTTCGTATAGAAGCGTGCATACGCGCACATAGTGGACATTTAAAAGATGTCATTTTTCACATATAATTGTTAAAAGCGATATTTTTACAAAAAATAAAAAATATGAGAAAAATCTAAGTATTTCCATGTTTTATTTTAAAAGACATCTCGCACGCCTTTTGAAGGACCCTGTATTAAATAGCGATTGTTGTTCAGAGCAAAATAAAAATTTGCCATTTGTAGTGATGTGTCTCACGCTTATGCATGAAAATCACATTGAAACGTTGGATCACAAATTCATGCTGTCGGGCCTTAGTCGTCTGGAATGTGATTCTGAAAACATCCGTTCCAAGTAATCGAAATGAGCCAGCCTAATTTCCTGAATTGCACATCTCTTTTGAAATTTCAAATATATCTAAAAAAAATTAACGAAGCAGCAGATAAATTTGTTTGGCAAAACGTCAAATGGTTAAGATATACTAAAAATGAACCATATAAAATATTTTACAAAATGTCTCTAATAGAAGATGATCGATTCAGTTTCATGAATATGTCACAACGAAGAAAACGTAATCCTTCCACATGTTATAGCGCTCCTTTACCAATTTCTATAGTGAAGAAATGGGACAATTTGTCATTTTTGCCGTATATCGCGCCAACATTCCACGAATTCTATATAGCAGCCTGCCGACAGCTTCCGTAAAATCTGATCCTATAGTTGACCCGGATGAAGATAATATTGAATAAATTTTGGTTTATATGTCACAATAGTATTGTAATGACTGTCTGTGTTTAACTGAATAAATATTACTTTATGTTGAAAGGCAATGTTCAATTTTAATATTTTAATCGACATTTGTGAAAACATTTAGTTCCAGAATTTAACAGCTGAAGTTTATATCTCCTGAAACATGCAAACAATGACTTGTTCCCTTTTACCTTGAGATCATCCAATTACTCCACTAAATATTATTTGTTTCTTAACTTTATTGCAAAATAAATAAAATTATTATTTTAATTTAAAAAATAATTATTAATTATGAAAACTTAATTAATTATAATTAATTTATTATACTTTTAAAATAAATTATTATAAAATACAAAAAATATTTTTAAATGGTTTTTTGTGTGTCCTGCTCAAGTATGGTGGTGTGCTTCCGATAAACAACAAAAAAGTAATCAGATCAATATATTATGGAAAAAAAATTCGGAAAATCGGTTTAAAATGTTGTTTTTTTGAATATTTTGTTGAGCGACTACAGCACGCTTCAAACAAGCGCTTATCGACCCGCAATCCACTCCAGCGTGAGTTCACTTAGCCAAAAATTTAACCGTACTTTCCGAAATCAATATTAATTTATAAATCGCGGAAATAATAAAATGAATTTTGTAATAGGAAAATAGAAGGAAAATCACGATATGGATAATCCAACAAAACTTCAACTCACCGTTCATATTCGGGTATTCTCCATGTTTGTGCTTCATAGCCAACAAAACGAAAAAATCGGCCTACTTCAGTTTATTGAAAAAAATGGCTTCGGATATACCTAAATCATTTTATGATTTATTAAAATAAATAAAACTATTTTATTGTTAATTAAATATTGTTTATCACTACATGGATACTATTTGCCCCACGTTGGGCGCCAAATGAAGCCGAGTAGCTCGTAAGTGGGTTAATTGTTAAATAAGGAACTGATCTATGAGTCCAAGGACACAAACATAATTTGGAACTAAATTTAGGACATTAACGGGCTTAGGAGGTACACGCCCTTTCGTTTTTTCCATACCTTAAAACCTTCAACGACAGTTCTAGGTATTGTGGAAAATATATTCAATACCAAAAACATTTAGCAATATTTGTTTAAGTAATCAAAAAATATTTATTTTATTTATTTAGTTATAAATTTATATAGAAATGGAAATCTTAATTAAAAATTTCGTAATGCGTTAAGCTGGTGTCAAACCAATAACTTATTGAATATTTGTATTAAAATATGAGCCAAAAGCGATAAAATTAACAATTACAACAGTTTAAAAAACCCATCTCATTAAGTTGTATTCAACATCTTATTAGTTCAAAACCAGCTACCTTAAAAATTTAAAATTTTAGTAAACGCACCTCACTCACAGAATTTAACTAATAAATTTAGTCATAAGATATACAGATTTGTTTAATCTTTCAATGGTTTAAAATTTATTGGCGATTTAATGGACACGACCATTTCTCTTGTCCACCATACTCGTATACCGTAAAATCATTTACCAAATATGAATATGAACTTTCACATAAATTTCAGAAAACAGTACCCTATTATTATTCATCCTACACCCATCATCCATTTTGTGTGTGTGCACTTGAACAAAAACAAAAAAAATATTAAAATACAATCATCCAATTTTTATTTTTTGGTTTCTTCCACGTTATTTTTCTTATACACATTTCAAGAAAAATGAAAGAAAAAATAACTCATTCTCGCGTTATAATTTTTATTCTTTTCATTTTGAAACAAAGCTAAATAAATCACTTCCATTTTTATATATACGATTGTGGCTCGTACACAAAAATTATATCTCTCATTTTAATAATATTACAAAAAAAAAAAAAAATAAGAAATCGCCTTCTTCATTTTACCATTCTTAACTCAGTATTATTATTATTCATGTTCTACAGTTTCATTAAAGTTCAATTAAGTGTAATCTGTTAAAGGCTTGCAATGCTAGGAATCAATTTAAGAATTAGCCTCGTGCTCGCAATCAAATCTTCAAAATGTATTTTATACTTTGTATTCGTAGCACGAGCAATAAAACAAAAACAAAATATCGGACATCAATCCACTGTCGCAAATCGCGATCACAAAGAAATAGTGATGGATGCTGCGAAGTGTTACAATTTCAAGGAGTTTGGTTTTTAAAACTCATGCGCCCAACAACCTTGAGTGTTCAGAATAATTTTTAGTGTTAAACAATTTTTATATAAATATTTTTGTATGTCCTTTGAAAAATTCCTCAACATACTATCCAATTTTTTTTTTAATAAACACCAAAAAATGGACAAAAATGTTTATGAAAAAAAAAAATCGCATCTTAAAAAGCAAGCAGATTTCAACATATCAAAGAAAAATAATATTTTATCTCTCATAATAAATGTATGTCTTGGTTAGTTTTTTATGAAATTTAAACAAAGGATACCCCACTTCAATATACCATATAAAAATTTATAAAATACGAAGAATAATAACGCAACACAGCAGATCGCAACACCATCCAATTTCATCCGACCGAAAAACTTATTACTGTTGTCGATGCAGCAGAATAATATTCATAAACTCTCGCAACATGTATGGCAGTATCAGACCAAATAAATTTTCTATGTTTGGTGATTTTTCTTCACCTTTTTCGTGTCGATTTCTTAACTATTTTGCATAAAATTTAACGCACAAAATGTAAATAAAATAAAATTTATTTGCATTAAATGGTTCGGCGAACAGGAATGAAGTATAAAAAATTGTATTTAACACTCTTAGTTTAACACCTTTACCAGTCTAAAGAGGTAACAATAGTAGTCAAATGTTATACGGTTTGAACGTAGTATTGGCGTTTGAAAGCTGCGTTTCATTTAAACTGTTTATCACAAAATTTGCTAACACTTGGTGGCCCAAAAGAAATGGAGAAATGAATGGAATCTGTATGTTATCAGTATGTTATGGTTTTCCCTTTTTAAAAATAATCGATTAAAATAACTCCATATCTGCCCCAGAAAATAGACGCCATCACTTTTCCAGCCGAAGAAACAGCTTTTGCCTTTTTTGGGACCTATTCTCCCGTAGCAGTCACTGTTTCGACTGTATTTTTGCCCTGGAGTGTAATGTTGTATCTAAGTTTTATCAACAGTAATTAGCTGGCGCCAAAATGTTGATTTATTGCGCCTAAACTGCACCAACAGAGCGTTGGAATGTTCATTCGAACACGTTTCTTGTTTAAAGTGAGCAAGGTTAGGTTAGGTTAGGTTTCAGTGGTTGCTATCGCACACTTAGGCCAGTTTTGGCCTATTGTGATACCACCGGATGCGACAACATAAAACTCCCTTTAAACCCATCTAGTGCTATTCGGATAGCGTAAGAGGTCTCACACATTACAGCTTTCGAAATCGGAAAAGCTGTCCATAGTGTATTTGCCCAAGTGATCAAGTCTTCTGCAAGCTAGCGCAGGACATGAGCATAGTAAGTAAACAAGAGTTCCCTCCTCCTCCTCGTCCTTGCAGAAGTCATTTGCATCCAGATCCAGTCTTCTTGCATGATCTCCGAAAAGGTAGTGTTCGGTAAGTACCCTTACAATTTTACCTAACTCACGCTTCCTTAGTGAGATCAAGATCTTGGATCGCTTTAAACTCAGCTCAGGCCATACTTGCTTTGCTACCCTGCTAGTCGTACTGGCGCCGAGGTTTGTAGACTTTTTACTGCTAAAGAAGAACCACAGGCAGTACCATTCGTGTCAGTGTTTAATACTTTATATATACATATAGTTCACAACGGTATTCGACATCTGCAACTAGGGCAATCACAGATTGTCGAAACTTTAACAGCATTTTAGTTAGTTCCATTTGAATACTTGGACCGATTTGCAAAATATCGTTTAACGAAATTTGTGTTTTCGTTTTACCCGAATTGTCAAACACAACTCTTAACTTCGTAGTACTATGCTACTGTTCTTGACGACTGCGAGATGAGGTAAAAAATTTGTATCGCATCACGAGCCAAACAATTTCGGATTTTTCAAACCTTTTCTCTCCTTTGAGAGGAACCCTTGGTGAAACTTCCTAATGTTGGACGTGTTTCTTTAAAGGGTAATATAACGACAAAGCGACCATTTGGATTCCTTCTGATTGTCTGATCATAATATACGTCACAAGGATGATCACACCCATAGTGATTTATGGAGCAACCGGTGAATGTCCTTATCATCTATTTGCATACCGAGTCGTTTATGGAATGGAAATTTGACTGCGGTTGACCGGTTGACTGCGTCCTACATACCTGAGATTAACCAGACTAATTTTGGTGCTTGAAGTATCAGCACCCATTTTAATCGAACGGTTTGCTAGAGTGAGAATTTGGAAGAATACATCTGATCCTAAAAGTATATAAATTTTATTAGGGATTGTCGTATCGATCTTCTCTGTAGTTTTTCCAACTGTCGTTAATCCTATTCCTTAAATTATTGTGGAAGCCTGACTTCGTTTATGATCTAGGCGTTTATCGCAGGATTCGGTAGACGACTGTGAGCCGGACTATAATCCATAAAGATCGGAATGGCAGGAGTTCTCTGGTACGTGTTCCCGCGTAAACAACCGCTGTCGGTAGTCATGAATGACGGAAGTTCGTATTAGTATCTGAATCGGCGATGATGCGCGATTGGGCCTGGTAGTGTATTCGGCTGAGGTTTCTTTAAATGTAGTATACGTTTGATTGCTTCTATATGACCCGCATTAAGCAAAGAGTGATCTCGGCCACTGCAAATGAGTCATGATGATTTTGAGAAACATTTAGTACTTAGATGTCTTCCTTTTAAACCATTCCGGTATAAATCCATCTCCTTTACTAAGTTTGTCCTAGCTTCCACAGTTTAATTTTTAAACACTGGACAGCTAATGGATGTTGTTGGTTATAAGCTTGGCACTCAACTGTGGTGCTGGAGTTGGTGATATAAAAGTTTTGAGAGATTATTTTGTTGGACCTCTTCTATTAGCAGCTTCATCAGCAACATATTATCAAATGAATAAAAGTCTTTCTTAACGTATTCAGTTGCCATACTAGAAACTAAACTCAAAAGAGTTTTTTTACGTTTGTCATAATAGCCGGATGAATTCTCATTTTTAAGTAGGTTTACAGAATATTTCAATATCTCTAAATGCCGGGTATAGAAAATTTGTATACCCACTATGTGGAAATTGGACGGTAAGACGTTATGAAGAAGACAGGTAAGACAATCAAGTGAGCTAAAGAACATTTCCATAAAAATGGGATACTTCTGAATTGTGTTCTGGCAAATTAAGTCAATTCTTTCGGTATTGGTAGTTTTCGTTTATAAATTACCAAAATCGTGCAGGTTATCGGTTATATAAAATAAATTCTGAATCATTTTTCGTTCTCGCAAATCTAATCGATTTTATGGGTTTAAGTAGATTTGGCTTAGAAAAATTCTGGATATCGTAGAGTTTGTCAAAAAAAATCACTATGTGCAAATGTTAGCTTCAGGTTGACACAATCAAATAAATCAAGAGCCAATTCAATATGGAGGGGATAGGTTACAAGTTTAGTGAAATTTTACATCCATCCATTAGCTGCAATAGATTTCTTCATTAACTTTTATTTCATTTTTTAACTGTTTTTGTGAGTGGGCGTCAATCTTGAAGGTTTATATACCAGCCCATGTCTACCTCACCTGCACGTGGTGCTCTCTGCTAATAAACCATCGAAGCTTTGGCCACCAAAGAACCGCGGGATAACTGAACACCGAAAACCTAGCAAATGATTTTATATCCACTGAGCTCGCTACATTTGCACATAATGTAATTGTCCGACAAACACTAAGCATCAGAAGTTATTTAAATTAAAACTACTCAAACCAATAAACTCTGAAAGAGTGAAATAGGAATAGTAATGGTTCGCGATATATGCGAACAACGTGATGTACGCGTTATGCACCGCAACAACATCCACACAAGTCATTGCAGATACACATCGTTCTTACGACGCACTACAGTATCCTTTAATTTTTTGAGAGGTCGAGGATTGCCCAATTGACAAATTTACATTTTCACATACTGCCTTTTGATTCGGACCGATATATACCATCACATATTAAAATGCAGACATTTATACCACCAATTTATTGTCGATATGGGATGGCAATGTAACCCCAAACGAAATTGGTCAAATGGCCTACGTACGTGCTTACGAAAGACCAGATTTATTCATCACATTATATGTATGTAACCCGCAGCGGGACGTTATCAAAAAATATTTATTGCCAGGCCAATAACGGCCAATAACGACACGTGTTTTCAAACCAAAACTAAAATCTTTAATCAATGCCCATATTTTAGTTTGGTTAATTGACAAAATTAGACCAGAAGAAATCGATCAGATTATATAAGCAGAAATCCCAGATGAAACAGTAGATCCAGAGATTGTAACGGCAAACATGATACATGATCCATGTGGTGCCATCAACCTCAATTCACCCTATATGGATAATGGTAAATGTTTTAAGCGCTGAAAATGGTGACCGTTTCTTTGTAATAAACTCAAACAATAACCAGGATGGTATTGAAATAGATAATATATGGGTTGTACCTTATTGTCCTCTTCTATCGAAAACCTGCAAAGCACATATAAATGTAGAATTTTGCAGTTCTGTTAAATCTGTTAAATACATCTGTAAATATGTGCACAAAGACAGCGACATGGCCGTTTTCGCTGTCCAAAATGTTAATGAAAATGGCGAAGTTGAGCGTTACCAAATGGTCAGATATATAAGCAGAAATGAAGCACTCTGGCAAATACTATCCTTTCCTATTCGCGAAAGAAAAAAGTTTGCAATTTGCATCGTCATTCTTTAAGAAAAGGCGGAAAGACGGAATATTGTTAAATTTCAAGATTTCATTTACCGAGTCCCTTTACTTCGGAGATCAATCAATTTGTCATTTTAAGAATCACTTTTAATATTTTATTCCGCTGGGATGTTTCTCTCTTTTGAGAAATTCTCCTTTGTGATAGTGTTGTCACTTGCGGCGAGTAGTATTATCTCTTATTTTCCGCTGCCAAATTTCCGCTATCTTATACAGCATTATTTATAGTATCGACATCAAAATTGTTTGCTGTTAAAACTGCCCTTTCGCTCAGCCATCGATGATTGTTGATATTATCTCTATTTAGCGAAAAAAGAGATACATAATTAATAAACAAATTCCGCTTGTAATTATATAATAAATGAATTTATCTTTTGTGAAAGTGCTGCCACTTGCAGTGAGTAGCGTAATCTCTTATTTTCTGCTGTCGAATTTCTGCTATCTTATATAGGATCCATAAATATTTACATTCAAAACATGTTAGAATCACCGTCATATTCATTCAAATCAACTGGTACTGTGGTAAAAGAAGATGCAGTAGCGAATTTTCCAACTGAATTTTTAAATTCAGTTGATTTGTCAGGTTTTCCACATGCTGTATTAGATAGCAGAAAATTTCCAGCAGAAAAAGTGTTTTTGCTATTCACCGCTAGTGGCATCACTGACAATTGTCTGCTGATATTTTGTGAAACCAGCAGAAATTTTTTGAAATTTTTAAGCAAATCAATAATTCTCAGCAGAATCTTTTATGAAAAATCAAAGCATTTATGAAACAGTTTAAACGTTTTGAAACGAAAAAAGAGAAATTTTCTTTAGAAAAAAGAAAAGCTCTCAATATATACTAAAATTATCATAATCATCACAATGCAAATACATGTAGGTAGCACTCTGGGTAGTTGTTTTTGTGGTAGCTGAAATCATAATCTTCATACATGAGCAACATAAGAATCACAACTGGCGTCAGTAGCATTCTATAAATTTTTGAAGTCGTTGCTTGATTTGCTCAAAAATTTCAAAAAATTTCTGCTGGTTTCAAAAAATATCAACAGAAAACCTTTCCGTTTTGTGATAGTGATACCTCTAGCGGCGAATATCAAAAACACATTTTTTCTGCTGGAAATTATCTGCTATCTTATACAGCATGTCTTCGACCACATAATTGAATTTTGAAAGTTGGATCACCAATCATATTGCTACGAAACCTAAATGCTTCAAAATTATTTAACGGAACGCGGTTGGTTGTCAAGAAAATATTGGGTAACATTATTGAATCGACAATTATCAATGGCAAGTTTATAGGAGAGCATGTTTTATTGCCAAGAATCCCGATAATTCCAACAGATTCTCCAATTGCATTTAAACGCTTACAATTCCCACTTCGTCTGGCATATGCAATAACAATCAACAAATCTCAAGGCCAGTTGGTTGGATATGAAAAATTCATGCTTTGCTCATAGTCATTTATATCTAGCCCTCTCCAGAGTTGGTAAGTTCAACGATTTGTTTGTATACGCAAAAATCGGAGAAACAAAAAATATTGTCCACACGTTGGCTTTACAATAAATTATTATTCACTAAGATCAGACGAACATTGTATGTGAGACAAAATTGTGTTTATTAAATCGAAAATGAATTTAATTTCATTCTTATTAAAACAATTCCTACCGTGATTAAAATATAAATCAAAACAAATCTTGGATGGTCTGTATTAAAAACTAGGTATTGGATTTGTCTATGTACACGGGATTTTTTAACCGGCGTCAACAATTTAATAGTTTTAAACTCCTCCCTTAAATTGAAGGATAAATAAGTGAAGCAAATAAGTGTTATTCGCAGTACTTAGACTTACTCTATCGGAAATGCAAGAAGTTTTTCCTATAGTAGCTCATCCTATAACTTCGTTTCCAAAATAATTTTTTCCAAAGTATTAATAAGCTCTATGATGCATATACTTCAAAATTTACGTCCGTTACAGATCAATACCAGTTCAGGCAGCATACCTCCAAAATGTTGTGTGCGGAATACAAAGAAAATGTTTAACTGGATAATACTGTTTAAGAGTCAGTATGTCGTATGCAGTCGCACGCAGTTGAAATAACACAACAGCATAACATTCAATTGAAATTGATATCGATATCTTAAAAACGGATCTATTTCTTTATTATTAATATTATTATTATTTTATTTATTTATTTATTATTTTTTCATGAAAAATTTTCATGATTTTTTTTCCTCGTTGTACGTACACAGTAGTTCTCCGTTTTATTTTTATTTTATATTTTCAAAGCTATAAGTAAAACAATATAAGAAAACATGTGTATACACATTGGAAAGACAAATATCAATGGTCTGAAGAAAAATCTATATGTAGAGCTGTACCTAATATTTTTGTTGTAAAAAATGTATTGTTTGTATTGCAATTCAATTGCGATTCAAGTGAAACGATCATTTTTATGCAGCGCGCTCAGAAAGTGTTAAAATTTGTTATATATTATAATATATATTACTATATGTGATACACGGATATATAATATATATATATTGACAATCACAAAAATTTTATTTTGCAGCATCACAACAAAAACAAAACACAAGAATCTCAAACAATTTTGACAGTATCAATGATTTAAGATATATTCATCTGCTGAATTCGAACTTTTCATTTTTTTATTTTGATGATTTATATTCAATAAATCTAAGAAATAAAAATTGAATATATATTTTTATGAATTGTCATCCAATTTCAGAATATAACAGAATTTTTAATGCTTGCGATTTAATTTTTTTGTTTTAAATGATCGTGATTCATTGACAACATGTCAAAATATGTTTGAATTACTGCCTCCGCATTTGCAAATTTAATAATAAGAAAGCATAAAAAAAATCGAAAAAATGTGCGTCCCAAGTCCAAAACGGGGAGACAGTGGAATAAGAAAATCAATCGAGATTTTCAAGGTGTGGATTCATTTTGTACACGAGCTTTAATTCAGAGTTGGTTGGATCGTTTGAATCCCATTCTGTTTGAATATTTTATGTGTGTGTGTGTGCGCAGATTTTTCCATAAAAATTGATTGAATATTGTTTATGGTGGAGACAATCATATTTTATTTTCACCGAATTTTTTATTTATTTTTTGTTGGTTTGATTTCTTTCAAGTTAACGTTCTTGTTTTGTTTCAACTTTGGGTTATTATAAGGAGGAATGTTTATATATTTGTTTGTCTTACTGGTTATGGAATAATAAGAATTTATGACTCTTTATGATGATTTTTGTATTTTGTTCGTATTTCCATTGTATGATTTTTGCGTATTCAAATTAGGGAGATATTTGCGAAATATGTATAAATTTTGGAAGTTGTTATTTATAATGAGAGCACGCTTTATTAGTGTGTTGCGCTCGTTACGAATTTACATTAGGTGCTCGTTGTGATGCACAAAATCATTTTTGTATTTTCCAAACAAAGGCGAACACAGCTATTATTTGTTATTTTCATTTCCCCGCGTGCTCGAGCACACCAACAATTTTAGATCTATAATTTTTATTACCATTAATAAGCAATCTTCAACCATTGCCAATCAATAATTTTATTTTTTTATAAAAATAATAATAAAAATAAAGTTTATTTTATTTTCATCTTAAATTATGGTGTCGATCAAATATAAAAACTAATTTTTATTTATCTTTCGGCATTTTCAGCATCTTTTCCCTTTTTAGTTGTTGCTTTTTGTTTCGGTTTCATTTCAACAAAATGGAACGAAATACAAATAATTTATTTATATTATGTACATGCTGCATACATATACCTAAGAGTATATAAATATATTAAATAAAGATAATAATATGATTCTGTATATATATTTTAATCGATCTTTTAATTAAGACAATCATTAAACGTTAATAATTTTTGTATATAAAATTCGATTTGTCTAAATGTTGTTGTTGTATTTTTTGTACTTACAAATCTTAATACAATGCGCTCAAATCGGTATCGCCGAAAGGCAAAATGATGAAGATCGTGTATTTAAAGACAAGAGCGCGTTCAATTTAACATCAAGATAACAATAATAAGATAAAAGATCGAAATTTTGTTGAAGTTATCCCAAATATAATAATGATGAGCTTTTATACTCTCGACATCGAAGTCTTACATGTCTACGTATAAAGTCGAATAACTTTGGAATACTTTTCTAATGTAACTTTTCCCATGAAAATATCTATACATAATGGATACACAACTTTTGGTGACAGTAAAACTGACCAAAAAGCGAGATATACATATTTTGCTGCATACACGAAATAAACACATTCACCAGTTTCAAAATTTTGCAAAAGCACAACAAAAACTAAAAGAAATATTACTGATCGTGGGAGTCAAAAGATTTGCGCGATATTTATTCTTGGTTGTTGTTAGTTTCTTTATTTCTACTTAGTTTTTATTTGTGTTTTGTTTCGATTTGATCTTTTAATCCTTTCGATAATTTTTGTTTTCTGTTTATGTTCTTAATTGTTTTTGTTTTATTTAGTTTTAGTTTAATTTTAATTTTCGTTAATGCGTGCTCTTTGATTTTAATTGGATGATATTTTCTCAATACATAAACTATAAATGTTTGTTAAAAATGTCCATTTCAAATTTTACAAATAAAATATATTTAAAAATTCATGATTTATATGTTTAAAATTCGGAAAAATAGGTATAGGACGTTACAACTGAATTTTACTTTAGAGCAAATTTATCTATAAATATAATAAAATTGATTACCGTGTAGAAGTATGAAATGCGGATTTTTTTTACTAAAAAAACATGTTAAATTCGGATGAATGATAAAAAAACTCTGTTAAAGCTAGCCGATAGGTTTCAGTCGAAAGTATAAAAATCGATAATGCAGATAGTGTCTTTGCTATCTGAAAATAAAGGGTGTTTTTTTAGGAGGTTTGTTTTTCCGATAGATGTCGTTTTATTTTATGACAGTTGTTTTGACAGCTCAAAGTGGCATTTCTACTCAGTATTGTTTGGCAAATCATTATGAATAGGTTAACTCCAGAACAACGTTTTCAAATCGTGGAAATTTATTTTCAAAATCAGTGTTCAATTAAAAATGTTTATAGAGCACTTCGTGAATTTTATGGTGCACATAATCGTCCGTCAGAGACCACCATAAAGAACGTAATTACCAAATTTCGGTCTACATTCACTCTTTTGGATGCCAAGCCACCGACAAGAATGAGAAGAGTTCGTACAGAAGAAAATATTGCTGTCGTTGAGGCCAGTGTCGAAGAAAACGACAATTTATCGATTCGTCGTCGTGCTCAGCAAATTGGACTTTGTCCATCGACTTTATGGAAAATTTTACGTAAAGATTTGGGTTTGGTGCCATACAAAATTCAATTGGTGCAAGAATTAAAGCCACACGACCATCGTTTGCGCCGTGAATTCAGTGATTGGTCGTTAAATCAATTGAACGAAGATCCATTTTTTTACCGTAAAATTCTCTTCAGTGGTGAGGCGCATTTTTGGTTAAATGGATACGTCAACAAACAAAATTGTCGCATTTGGAGCAAAGATAATCCACACGCCGTTGAAGAATTACCAATGCATCCTGATAAATGTACTGTTTGGTGCGGTCTATGGGCTGGTGGGATCATCGGTCCATATTTCTTTAAAAATGAGGAAGGACGACGCGTTACCGTGAATGGAAATCGATACAGAACCATGTTAAATGAGTTTTTGTTGTCAAATCTTGAAGATATGGATATGGATGAAATGTGGTTTCAACAAGATGGTGCCACTTGCCATACAGCACGTGAAACAATCGACTTATTGAAAGAAACTTTCAACGACAACATTATTTCGAGAAATGGTCCGGTGAATTGGCCTTCGCGTTCGTGCGATTTGACGCCACTCGATTACTTTTTGTGGGGATACGTGAAGTCATTGGTTTATGTGGATAAACCTCAATCGATTGACGCTTTGGAAACCAATATTCAACGTGTCATTGCTGACATACGCCCTCAAATGCTTGAAAAAGTGCTGGAAAATTGGACCTCCAGAATGACATTTGTGAAAAATAGTCGTGGTAGCCATATGCCAGAAATTGTGTTTAAATGTTAAATGCCAAAAAATTATCTACCAAATAAAAAAAAATTTTGGTCATTTCATAATTTTATATGTGTTTTATTCAAAAAAAAAATCGGCAACCTCTTAAAAAAACACCCTTTATAATATGTTGTGTCAAATATTAATATGCATCACTCGATATTTTTCAGCCGACATTTCACAGCCGACATTTCTCAGCCGACATTTCTCAGCCGACATTTCTCAGCCGACATTTCTCAGCCGACATTTCTTAGCCGACTTTTTCAGCCGAAAGTGTATTTTATACCAAAAATATTTGTTTTCTACAACAAAAATAAAACTCAACTGAAACCGTTAAAAATAAAATACTAAAGAATATTATTAATAGCATTTTTAGTTGTTCGGAAAAATTCAATTTACAATTGGGAAATTGCAAATAAACATATAAGTACAAAATTTGAAAATTTCTAAATATTGACCGTTTAAAGTTTCATGGTTGGAAATAGATTCAAATTTTCAAATTTTATGTGCGCGATATATTCAATCGAGTTTTCCCGGACTCCCCACATGAAAATTGACCTGAAATTATTTCAGGTGTGAGCATCATTAAGACCGTTCATTTGAATCTATTTCCAAACGGTCAATATTCATGTGGGGAGTCCGGGAAAACACGATAGAATATATCGCACACACAAAATTTGAAAATTCCTAAATATTGACTATTTAAAGTGTCATGGTTGGAAATAGATTCAAATGAAAGGTTTTACTGATGCTCGTACTTGGAAAAAATTTTAGTTCAACTTTCATGAGGGGGAGTCAGGGAAAACTCTTGAATATATCGCACACACAAAATTTGAAAATTTCTAAATATTAACCGTTTAAAGTGTCATGGTTGGAAATAGATTCAAATGAAAGGTCTTACTGATGCTCGTACCTGGAAAAAATTTCAGGTCAATGTTCATGTGGGGAGTCCGGGAAAGCTCGATTGAATATATCGCACACACAAAATTTGAATCTATTTCCAACCATGACACTTCAAACGGTCAATTTTTAGAAATTTTCAAATTTTGGGTTATATGTTTATTTGAAATTTCCCAATAGTAAAATGAATTTTGCCGAACAACTAAAAATGCTATTAAAAATATTGTTTGGTGTTTTATTTTTAATGGGTTCAGTTGAATTTTGTTGTTGTTGTAGAAAACAAATATTTTTGGTGTAAAAAAACGTTCGGCTGAAAAAATCGGCTGAGAAATGTCGGCTGAAAAATATCGGCTGAATCATATTAATATTTGACATAACATATTGTATATTCGCCTGAGATAGCAAAAACACTATCTGCATTATCGATCATTTGTAACTATCGGCTAACTTTAATAGTATTGATAAAAAGTGTTTTATCCAAAGTATGCTCCATCGCTTGTTCTACATTTTTTTCTATCTTTTGGACAATTTGTGAAAACCACAGGCATATGAAGTTAGCCCAGTTTTCCATCTCAGAAAAAAAATAAAATTTCCTCAAACAATAATATTTCATCTCATCCCAGTTTTTTCTATTAAACTTGTATAAGACGGATTTTCGTTTAAGTTGAGTAAAAAACAACAAAATATCCACCCCAGATTATTCCATTTAATTGATGTTTTTGTACTCTATGTATGTTACTGTTTTGAGTTGGTAATAGTACGAGCTTACAATGACTAAGAGGGCAGTACCAGCCGCATGGTAGTATTCGCGCAAATAACCAGATGTAGATAAATGATTTGCCTGAAATGGTTCTTTATGTTTTGAATAACTTATAGTACGGACTAACTGTAAGGCCTTACTATTTCCGGAGAAGAGAATGGCAATAATTTCTGGCTGGCCACAGTTAGTCCGTACCATCAGTTATTCAAAAAATAAAGAATCATTTCCGGCAAATCATGTTTCTAGGAAAATGGAATGATTTTCTCATATTTTTATATGAGCCCATATTTAACTTGGCCATTTGCGCCATTACTACCATACAGCTGGTACTGTCCTCTTAGTGATTGTCAGCCCTTACTATTACCAACTCAAAACAATATCAATCATTACCGGCAAATCATATTGCTAGGTGAATGGCAATTATTAATTTTTATATTGGGCCATATGGAAGCTGACCGATTGGGCGAATCTTAGCATACGACTGGTATTGTACTAAAACAAATAATTATTACCTATAAATCTTGTCATTTAGTAAAACTATTTATTATCATAAGTAGATTACAAAAACAACAATTACATGGAATAATCTGGGATGGATATTTTGTTGTTTTTTACTCAACTTAAAATAAATTCCGTCTTATACAAGTTTAAATAGAAAATACTGGGATGAGATAAAATATTATTGTTTGATGAAATTTTATTTCTTTTCTTGGATGAAAAACTGGGCTGCATGTGCCTGAATACCACGCCAGTAAAAAACTTCCCCATTTCCTGCAAACCATTCATCGAGCCACTTTTTCATATCTTCGTACGAACCAAAAAGCACTGCTCAGCAAGTGCATGACCCATCGATGCAAACAAGTGGTAATCGGAAGGAGCCAAGTCTGGTGAGTAAGCCGCATGGGGTAGAACTTCTCAGCTGAGTGATTTCAACGTGTTGCGAACCAGTTTTGCTGTATGTGATGGAGCATTGTCATGAAGAAAAATGAGTTTATGTTGCCTCTTTCGGTATCCTGGCATTTTTTCAAGCAGCGAACAGTTCAAATAGGTCAATTGTTCTTGGGATTCTCAAAATAAATCCAATTTTCATCCCCTGTAACTGAACGATGCAGAAACGACTTCCTTTTGTACCGAGCGAGCAAAATGTCTTACGTGTTTTTACGCTTTTCCATTTGCCTGTCGTTCAATTTCAGAATTTTTCCCATCTCTCGTAGTCGATTATGGAAACAACTTCTTGACTAACGCTCAATGACTCGGCGAGTTGTTTTTGTGTTTGCGAATCATCTTCGTCCAACATAGCTTGCAGTTCCATATCTCCTCAGCGTTTGGTGTTCATCATAAGCTTCTCGAAGTAATCGGTATGATTCAGCAGTAGTTTTCTTCAAATGAAAACAAAAAATTAATGCTGTCCACCAATGCTTTTTGTTCGGTATAAATTTCGACATAACGAACACAACAATACAACATTATGCACACACTTTTCAAATTTTTATAGCACAAACTGCTTTCATACTTGTACACCTGTTAAAGGTTGTGTTTACTGAAAAGATAAAATTGTTTGACTTCGTAAGATCCACTATTTAGCCAAATTATAAACGAGAATAACGGCACACAGCCGCAACAGAAAAGATAGGCGTTTACGTGTCAGTTTCTGACGCGATCGCGCCAGACATCAATACCAGTTACTACTATATACTTGTATGTAGGTAAGGTCAACAACGGCGACCAAAAACGACCGTTTCCTTGAAAACCATAATTAAGAATCCACCAATTGTTGAGCATGTATTTACTATAATAACACGTTTAATGGCGCCGAATTAAGAATTCCGGTTTACCAAGTACAATTGTTAGTCCTGGAGGTATACTCCCGATGAATAGTCTGGTGGTGAAACCCTCTTTTTGCTGTCCGCTTGGGTATGTGATAGTCTTATACCAGCCGATATTATCCAGCTCTGACTCACGGTGCGATTTTACTTTCACTTTCGATTTTGTTTCCACATATACTAGATCAGGCATCTATATTAAGAGTTCAGTGGATACATATGTTTCTTTATTGTCGTTTAGCAACGTTCGTTCATTGTATTTTTGTTACAGCATGACAAACTCAGAGTTGGGCGTTTTCGCGTCATCTAGTATTATTTGCGTGATCGTGTCGACAACTCGTCGACAACATCGATAGTCAGTGTTCTGTGTCTACGCGTAATTCGGAATTGTCGACACGTTGGTGTTGAAAATAGCGTAGACAATTAATTTTGGCGTATACAATCCGTAGAGTGTATGGACTATTCATAAACAATGAAGAATGTGCCTTTCTTTTGGTATTTTTCCCATTGTTTTTCAGTATGAGGTTGCCACGTCACAGTTTTTAAGTTCAAATTTCTAATATTTCTTCCAATATTTTGAAAGTCTTGTTATGTTTTACACAACAAATTTGTGAGATTAGCAAAGTATCCGTGCAAAAACTGATGACTCTGAATGCTCTGGTCGTTTGAAATGACGTAAAATGAAATTGCTTGAGATAGCTGACATCTCATGCGAAAGTTCTGTCCAAAGTGGGCGCCACGCTTGCTCACATTGGATAAAAAACAGAAAAGCTTCGATGATTCAAAGCGCTGTTTTGGACTGTTTAACCGTAATAAACATGTTTTATGCTTTTCGGGATATGACAATGGATCCACGACTACACTCCGGAATCAAATCGCCAATCAGCTGAGTGGACAGCAGAAAATGAGAGGCATCCGAAGCGTCAAAAACCCAAATTTCGAGCGGCTTCGTATTTTGGGATGTGTAAGGTATTTTGTTTGTCGACATCTTGAGAAAGGAATGACCGTCAACGACGAATATAATATGGCACTATTGGTGCGTTTGAAGGAAGAAGTTGCGAAAAACAGCCCAAAATGCAAAATAAAAAAGTTAGCTTTCACCAACGCATTGCGCGCCGTTTTCTCCGGATCTGGCTCCTAGCGACTACTACCTGTTCACCGCCCTAAAAAAATGTACAGGAGAAAAGAAATTTGGTCGAATTAAACGAATATTTTGAGGCCAAAGGTAAATCGTCCTTTAAAATGGCATCGATTTGCTAGAGAAGCGTAAGACTCTTGAAGGAAACTGATTGATGTATTTAGTCGATTTTTGTTGTCACATGTCACCAGTTAGTGATTTCTTGCCGAAAACATAATCTAATTCTCTAACTAAAAATTCTTGTGCTAAAGGCAAATGTTAAAAAGTTTATTTTGAAATTGTCAACTGCCACCTGTATTAAACGGAAACACTGTAGTTTGAAATGTTTACGAAAGTTAATAGACTGCTCGGCCTAAATCTGCACACAATATTACAACATTAAATGATCTCCGTTGATTTAACTAAAATTGGTTCTAGCTACGAGATTAGAATATTTCTAGCTGGCCAGCATCAATGATATTATCTAATGATTTTTAAGTAAATGTATTGTAGTAAAAAATTAGAATGATTTGTCAGATCTTCTCTACCGTTTCGTCCGGCACTTTATTTAGCCGATGCTTTTAATATTAGGACAACCATAAGCGATTCCATTCCCGCTCGTAAGCCGAAAATTTTTTGTTTTGCAATTATAATGTCAATACCATGGTTCAGCTCAGCTGGTCAATATTATATCCACGCTGATTTAGAATTTGGTTTAGGGCGCTAATGATTTACCGTGACATGTATGGTGTCCATGACTATAAACAGATTTTTTGCCTTTCTCCTCTACACCGCCTGATTCGTTTAGGTTTACCCACAGCGCACCGCGAGACGCTAGACTGGATTGAGGATTTTAAATAGGGCTTTTCTACTCTCTCGATCCATTAAATTCTGTAAATAAGGTTCACCTCTAGACGATTCGATTATTCACCCATTTAAACCCATTTTCTGAACCCGGAGAATTTCGAGGAAATTCCAACCTTTCAGATTCCACGATCCCTATACTTGTGTGGATTACCTTGAGGATGTCACGATAAAGGAACGCCGTATGACCAAAAAATACTATTAAATTTGGCTGAAAGTTTCCAGCCGAAAAATGGTAATTTAGATATCATGTTTTTCATCCCAATAGGAAACATTATAATATGTAGATAATGCAGGTAGTATCGATAAAGAAGTTTAATTTTAATATTCAAGCGAAAAATGGCAATAACAGACATTATACAATAGTCACGCGTAGCTGATGAAAGGTTTGTATATCAAGATTTTGATCCGATCTGACTGTACCAATTTGATGAACCATGACCCTAAGTAGAATTTGATTATATGTTTGGAATGGGTTTGATGAGGTTATATTGGTGAAATGTTCCATTTTCCATTGTTTCGACGATAAAATTGTTCACCTATCCGAGGCTTTGCTAAATAATCAGTGTCTGTCTCACTATGAAATCTCTATAAAATACGACCTAAGATTTTAATTTTAAGTTTAGGCTTAAAAAATATGAATAAAAATTCTCCTTTCCCCATGTCGATAAAATCATGATTAGTCAGTAGAAAGGAAAAATAAAAATTTCACCCCTATAACCCTATCAGACGGACCCCTAATCTATAATCAAAATCTACCTATCATCAAGTGTCATCGAATTAACATAGTCAGGTTGGTGTCCATCTGACAAAATCGCGAATGATGGACAACATTGCTTGATAATTATTAAACATTTTTTTAGACATTTTTCCGCTGTATGAAACACACCTATAACCTCATCAGACCCACTCCTAACTTATAATCAAAGTTTCCTATGAGCAATTGCCATCGAATTAACATAGTCAGATTGTTTAATGAGCTTTTTATTATAAATTAAAGTTAACAGTAATTAGCTCAATTTTAAAAACTAACTTTATTATTTCTTTAGCTTTCGGAACCTTTTCGGTTCCATTAGATTATTCTTTTGAGAATGGAACCGAAAAGGTTCCGAAAGCTAAAGAAATAATAAAGTTAGTTTTTAAAACTGAGCTAATTACTGTTAACTTTAATTTAACATAGTCAGATTTTATGAACGATTTTATTGTCGGAAAAAGGGAAAAACAAAAATTTCGCCCCTATAATCCCATCAGACTTTTTTCCAACCTATAATCAAAATCTAAATATGGCCATGGGTTATCGAATCAGCCTAGTCAGAATAGTGTCTATGTTGCAAAATCTCAAATGATGAACGATTTTATAGTCATAAGAAGGGAACATAAAAATTTCACCACTATGACCCCATCAGGCTTACCCCTAACCTACAATCAAAATCTACCTATGGTAATGGGCTGATGGACGATTTTATCGTCAGAAGACGGGGAAAAAATGTCACCCCTATAACTGCATCAGACTTACTCCCTAACCTATAATCAAAATCTACTTATGGTCATGGGCTATCGAATCGGCGTAATCAGGTTGGTGTTCGTCTAGCAAAATATCGAATAATGGACGATTTTATCATCAGAAGAAGGGAAACATAGAAATTTCACCCCTATAACCCCAGCAGTCTAACCCCTAATCTATAATCAAAATCTACCTATGGTAATGAGTCAGATTGGTGTCCATGATGCAAAATTTCGAATAATGGACAACTTTGCTTGATAATTATTAAACTTCTTTATCGACATTTTTCGGCTGTATGAAACAGATATGGCATTTCACACATATAACCTCATCAGACCCACACGGTTAAAAATAAAAGTATGAAATCCATTATTTTCCTATCCTTCTACGGAATAACTATACGGTCATCTTATTATAAGGTTTAAAATTATACTTCCCAAATAGATAAGATTTATACTTTCAAAATAAAAATAATTTTGTCCTAATTTTAAAACATTTTATTTTTGTCCAAAAGATTAAAATTCATCTATCGGGCAATAAAAATCGAAATTACTAAAACTAAATCAAAATAGTTTTACCAAAAGATTGCTATCCTCTATTTCCTCACAAAAGTAATAGAAAAGATAGAGACATAAAGTTTTAAATTTTAAAGTTTTCTGTACTGCAAAGCATAATCATTTATGTTTCTAAAGCTAAATAATTTGTTCAGATTTTTATGCAAAACTGAATAAAAATGACAAAACTACTTTTATACTAAAATGGACAAAATATGTTTTTCCCTTCAATTTTAAGTTAAATAAGTATGAGTATCAGTTATTATCAGTCGTTTTATCATAAGGGTTCAACCGCTGGTTGGCTTATCATTATTACACAAACGTATCTAAGAACTCTTGAAGAACATGATTGGGGAAAACAGACCATAAAATTGAGAACATAATCAAGTTGTGCCGCAACTCCAAATAACGTCTATTAATTGCACATCTGATTATCCTTCATTTGCGTTATAGGACTAAAATAATATTGAAAGTTTAAAGCCTCCGTCACGTGCGCGACAATTTGTACTGTGTTTACTAAAAGTTGTATTTTGTTTTAAAGGTATTATTTGAGCAAAAGGTATTATATACAGCCACTCAGTCTGATAAGTTTAAATTTCTTAATGTTTTATACGATATGAGAAGAAAATGTGTTATCTATACAAAACGGCTCTATCTACAAAATCATATCACAATGATATCAATTTAAGCGGGAACAGTAAGCTGTTGAAAGTAGGCTGAACCTGTTGTATGTTGTAGTTTTCGATATTATGTTCTCATCTCATAATTGCATTTTCCTAGCCGTTTTGTTACTTTGATTGATTATCTGGAAAATTAAACTTGAAATGGGTTAGTTTTAAACTGGATGTCAAGAGTTACAGCATACCTGTTATACTCGTATAATATCAACGAATTTTATCTGTATTTACATTGCCATTTGTTCTACTCGAGGCGTCTAATTTCGAAAACCATCCGCTACATTTTTTGAGATTACCGTAATGATCTCTGAGAAGTTTATAGATGAAAAAAATTAATCTTAAATATTTTTGTTGAGAGACAAAAAAGAACTGGAGTGGAGAGAAAGCTTTATATGACCCCTGGGGCCCTATTTTTGAAATTGGTGGAAATTTCCACATTCGGAATATAATTTGCTTTAAAATTGTTTAAATTATTCGAATTTTTCGCCGGCAACTTTAATCATTTTTTCAAATTTGTTTGCAGTTTTCTATTATTTATTTCCCTACTAAGGGAATAATTCCGCATCGACTTACCCACTCGGAATTTTTCCCTTAGTAGAGAAATAAATAATATAAAACTTGCAAACATATAAGAAAAATTAAATTCCGAATGTGGAAATTTCCACCGATTTCGAGAATAAGGCCCCTGGACAGAATAAAGCATAATATATCGCGATTCAGTTCCGATAAATTGATATACTTTTATGAAGTGATCGATATTGACATGCAGCTTAGTTGGGATGCCCTTAGAATAATAATAAATAAAAATAAATTGATAAATTAGTTATTTATACTTTTAAGCTTAAATTATTTTGCTAATTTTTATTCAATTTGTAATAAAATGAAACATTTAGTTAAAATTCATTATTTTTGCTAATATTTAAAATATTTTAGGTTTAAATATATATATAACTTATAATCAAAATTTACATATGATTAATTGCCATCGAATTAACATAGTCAGATTTTATGAACGATTTTATTGCCAAAAGAAGGGAAAAATAAAAATTGCCTATAACCGCAGCAGACTTACTCCTAATCTATAGTCAAAACCTACCTATGGTCTTGGGTTATCGAATCGGTCTAGTCAAATTTGTGTCCATGTTGCAAAATCTCGTATGATGAACGATTTTATTGTCCGAAGAACGGAAACATATAAATTTCACCCCTATAACCCCATCAAACTTACCCCGAACCACCAGATTGGTGTCCATCTCGAAAAATCTCGAATGATGGACGATTTTATCGCCAGAAGTAGGGAAAAATAAAAAATGCATTTCTTGATTTTGTAGGTTAGTCACTTTCGGCTAGAATATTCCAATGTAATATTTCAATGTAATGTAATATATAGTTTCGGCTAACTTTAACAAGGTCAAAAAAGCAAGAATTTAAAATGTTCCGGTCTCAAATAAAATTTAAATGCTATTCCAAAAGTTGTTGCAAAGAGAATTGTATGCATGCGGCTCAATGAATTTCTCAATCGCTCCTTTTCGATAGGAAAGCCTGGTAAATTCGATTCTCAGGAGACCAGAGCCCATCCGTATTGACGTTTTTTTTTATAAAAGAAAATGCTTTACAAAAATAAGCCACCTTTTTGGCCCACCCTGCATAAATATGTATTTTAATTTTTCCATCTCAAATTGTAAAACATGAATTTATGTTTTTATAAAAGGTAACAAAAATGGATTTTATTTATGTAGATATAGCATATAAAATAAATTTCATATATCAAAAAAGATAAAACGAAAAGTTATTACCACAAAATTCTAATGAACATTTTATATACGAGAGCAGTACTAGCTAGATGTACGAATAGTTTTAGATACATTTTCTATTCAATCTATTTTATTTTTCATTTTTATTGGTTTTTCCAGTTTTTTACCAAAATATGTATAGAGCTGTGTATGTACATACTCTTTATGAACTATATGTGTAGCATATATGGGAACGAGAATATAAATCTATTCAAACATTAAAAACTAAATAGAATAAAATATAGAAAAATTCTTGTTTTTCATTTGTGAAAAACTGGAAAAATATTTGTATGTTGCTTTTTTGCCACACAAGAGGGAAAATTATGGAAATAAAAAGTTTTCTCAAATAAAATTTTAGTTGGAATATGTATGGTACAGATATACATAATATCATGTATAGATAGTTATTTTTGATAATAATGGGATGATATTGCTTTATTTATAGATGGGAGGTGGGATTATTATGTTATTATTATTATTATTCGAAAATAATAATAATCATTACTCATTGCCGAAAAGATTTTTGTATATGTAGATATTTTTCCGGAAAAGTTCCAAATATGAAATCAACCCTTTTTGGCTGACTTAATATTGTTATCACACAGAACAGCGCACCAATAAATTTTATATCCATTTAGCATTAAAAGCTTTTTCCATATCTTGGTTTTGTTTAATCCACGTCTTCTTCGTACGATTTACATTTTTTATAAACACTTATACGATGTGGGTGGTCTTAATATATTTTTTATTTATTATTAATTTTAATTTATAATATTTAAATTATTTATTTATTACAATCACACTTAAAAAATCAATTTACTTCTCTACATGTATAGTCCGATTTATATAAGACATACGAATATTGCATTGACTCTTTAAGATGTTGGTGCATTTTGCCCGTGTTGCTTCTTGTGAATGTGTATGACTTGGTTGTTCTCCCGTATTTTATATTTCTGAAATATTTTGTTTGTTTCTTTATTTATTTACTGTGATATATTGTTTGTCGGTAACAAAATAAAAAATTGTCGTAATTTCTAGACTCAAAGTAGTAAAAAGCACCTTAAGAAGAACAAACGTAAAATGTATTATACAAATGGAGAGAAACATAAAGAAAACTTATAAACTGTACAAATCTTAATTTTTTATTTTATTTTTTAAAATAGGAAAACTTTTAGCGTATGTCAGTAGCAGAGTTCAATTTAATGTTATTTAATTTATTTTTTATTTTTAATTCAATATAAAAATATAAAATAAGTTATTTGAAATAAGCGCAAGCCAACAACAGGAAAATTGGAAAAATACTAAACGAAGATTATTTCATGTATGAAATCCATTTCGCATAGGGTTAAATAATTACAACAAGTAAAAATAATTTATTTTGATGTTCACCCATGTAACAACATCAGAACTCAATGACTATACATATTTTCAATTTACATCATTATTTTCCTTTTTAATTATAAATATTAAATTGAATAGTTTTTACCATCATTATTATTTTTACTACACACTGCTGCCTATTTTAAGGATTATAATTCGTGGAAAATTCGGTATGCGAATAGAAGAATTTATATTCATTTTATGCTATACAAAGTACATATTTATAGTATTTATGAGGTTCTTTTGATCATAAATACATACAAAAAAAAAATGCGTGGGATGGTTTAAGGATGAAAATAGGCGCCACTCATTTTGTTATTTCTAATCGCCATTAAATTTCCATAAACATATACAGCAAATTAAGAGCTTAATAAAATATAACAAATTAGCTATTCCAGTCTGTTGCATTTTATATTTTTATATAAATTCATTATCGCCAATATTCCATCAAATTTACTTAACAACCGAACGACAACAAAAAAATGTTGCAATTTAATAAAAATTTGTACACATTAAACACGAGAAAACAAACAGCAGCATCTCAGCAAAGAACAACACACAGAAGCTAGATAAATTTAAAACTCTTGTTCATGACCATGTATGTTCATATTAAAATAGTCACGAATAATAAATAAGTTAAAATAAATAAAATAATTAAAATTAAAATTATATATACAAATATATTTACGGACGTATGTGCAAGTATATAATGTATGCAGACGTACACACGAGTATAAATATATCGAGAATAAAATTTGCAAATCATTCTTGTTGGCCATTCCTCGTTAAGGAACATTTAATACACTAGAGAACGTTTAGTAGGCCATCCCAGAAGATTTAACAATTTTTTATAAGGCAATATAATATTTCATTCCAACCTAATATTCTCTATTTGAACTAAAACCTAACAATTTAAAATACTTTATCCACTGTCGAGTAGAGGGTTTTAAATAGCCTACTTTATAGTTTTTATTTTGCCAGAAATCGATGACACTAAACTAGCACAGGATTGGAACCAAGTACACAATTTACCGATAAAAATATTCAACATAAAAAAATAATTTTTAAGGAGAAACTGGAGAAAGCAAAGGCGGCTTGACTTATTTTTGCTTAAAAGTGAACCATATCCATCAAGAAACATTATTTATTTAGTTTTGCTTTTTGGTCGTCCAGTAAAATCAAAGGCCTGCTACAATCTTATTTGGCATTTTATGGATATTTAATTGATTTTTTTAATCGATAAAATATGCTCGGTTCCTACACAGAATTCTGTGTTTTTAAATATTAACTGTCACGATTATTTATGTGTGTTGAGAAAATTATCTTGCACTGGAAACCGAGGACGGAATCACGAAATCAGAAAGGAATACCCGTTTCTTTCAAAATATTTATATGATCCAACAAAAATAATATGAATGGGGACTCGTTATGTAATCGTTACGAGTACCACTAACAACTCAAACTAATTTTAAGTAAAGACACATCTGCATTTCTTAAATAAAAAAGGCTTTGACGCCATTTGTCGTAAGTTATGATATTTACATAATCAGCCAGCTCCAAGAAGTGGTGGAGAGATTACTCTGCATATTCCCATGGAATATTCCCTGAAATATTCCGACAACAGTTTTCCCACTGTTATATTACCAACACTAAAATACAACAACAAATAATTTTACAATATTTTTAAATCACTCCACTATTTCACTTTCGCTTTTATTTTATTGCATACCGAATCTCCTAAATGATTCCTCCTTATATGCATTGCACCCGCACCCATACACCGTGGTGAATTCCATAGATTCCTCGCGATTCCTCGGCCCTGCTGCAAACCAACTCTGCTATAATCTGCAATACCACAAAATTTTTACAAAACCATCTTTCATGCTACTACCTAAACCCAGATGCCACCAATCTCACAAAAAAGGTTATCAATTCTTCTAACTCCAAATGGAAACCTTTGTTGAATAAATGTCTCGCCGACGCTGACAGACGAGATCGCAATACCACCCTCCCCAATCTATGTCTGCTGGTCTCGAACAGCATCTAAACCGCCGCCTCTGCAGGTTAGCACGGTACCACTTTCTCATACATTTTTCCACCCACACTGTCATCCTCGCAAACAGCCAACGCTCTGAGGGCAAACACTTTCTTTGACCTGCATTGAATAAAATCACGTTTCTAACTTCGTCTGTCCCTCTCAAATTTTAGCGACATAGGATTCAGCCCGTTCCATTTAGTATCGCTGTCACTCCAAATTCCTGGCCATTTGAGCACCTCTTCCGTAGGTTATATTTCATGTCGATCGTTTTCCACACGGCATTTTCCCGTCACTGCCCTCCACAAGTTCTTAAAATAACCTTGACATATATGAGTCGTATATAAATACAAAACTCGCTATATGCATTTTTTAAAATTTCTGTGCTACGTATATGTCGTTAGATTCGTATTTCCAAGGGCAACAGTACTATTTAAAACTTGTTTAGCAAAACTGATGATTTGCCTACAATTTTCAGTAATAAAAATTGCAGTTTAATGAAAAATCCACTATTTACAAAGTAAATCAAGTTCAAAATGCTTTATCTACTTATAAAAAATTTCATTCAAAACTCACTATTTACAACATTTCTTGGTACCGAAAAATACAAAACTCGCTATCTACAAAACAAAAACATAAATTTTAGTTAAATTATCGGTAAAATTTTGACGTTTTGTTTAGTTTAGAAAAGAATTTCATGGTGAGTGGACGTCATGTCTAGTGTATGCATACAACAACGGTTCAACTAAATTTAAAAAGGTGGAAAACAATATGGAAAGTGGGGAACACCCCATAGTTAGGGAGAAGGTCAGAAAACAGGGTATTAAGAAAGACAAGCGGACTCAACAAAATGAAAACGGGTAATTGATAACCCTTAATAAAGCGTAGTTCATTTTAATATTCAATTAAAAAATATATACAGTAGATACAAACAAAAGAGTGAGCCGATTGTGCCGAAGTGCACACATAAAAATAATTTGAATGCTTTTCAGTGCAATTCGATTAACGCAAGAAGTGGGACGAGTTTCACTAATTCGTTTTACTTAACCTCGGACAAATTGGCTCAAGATGCATTCCCACTAAAGTTCGTGAGCGCAATAAATCCTGCGAGAAGAGATGAGCATAGGTCCCTTAAAAGAACTATTTCGGTAGTTTAGTACGGAAGAAAACAAAATAAAAATATCGTACGGATTTGCCAGGTAGCATTTTGTGATATTACGTATCAAAAAATACCAAGTTGCGAGGCTTGCGAAAGTACATTAGAAGACCGGGTAAGAACCTAAAACGGTCGAACTGCATTATTGCCGAAATAAAAATATCTGAAGGTAATATCTGCCGAGTGAATTAACTATTAACAAAATGTTTAGAATGTTTACAGCTGAAATAGCTGATATAGGCATTAAAACGTCTTACTTCCGGAACATACTTAACAGTTGCTATAATATTGGTTTCAAAACACCAGCCACCAATATGTGTATGAAAGAATTAAATGCGAAACAGATGCAAGTATAAAGCAGAGTTTAATGGTTCAAAGATTAGTTCACAAAAGACGCGCAAAACCTTTGTTCAACCTATTGCAGCAGGAAGCCGATGACTTGGTTACAATATTATTTGACTGTCAAATAAATATGGTGCTACCAAAAGTAGCTGACCAGGCTGCTTATTATAGTCGCCAAATTAATATATATAATTTCGGTATAGTCGTTGGATCGTCAAAAGCAGCATTGTCTAAGGAAAATGTCTTCTTGTACACTTGGACCGAGGACACCTTTCAAAAGGGGTCGATACAAATAGCATCTGTGGTACACCACCGACTTAACAATCTCGATCTGGCCAATAAGAAGATAGTACGGTTAATCGCGGATGGATGTGGTGGCCAGAACAAGAACTCGATCATGATTAGTACCTGTTGTTATTGGTTACTGGTTACTAAAGGAAGGTTGGTTGGTTACTAAAGGAAGCACCGACTAATACTAGTTTTGAATTAATTTTCCCTATCCTGGGACACTCGTGTTTACCACCAGGTCGAGTATTTGCAAAGTTGGAGAAAGAGGTAAAAATTATAGTTTTAAGGGGTTTTAAATTGTTTTCTAATTTAGATACGTAATAAATAAACAATGGTACAACCCGAAGAAAAAGTTAAGTTGGAGAAAGAGGTAAAAATTATAGTTTTAAGGGGTTTTAAATTGTTTTCTAATTTAGATACGTAATAAATAAACAATGGTACAACCCGAAGAGTACATTCAAATTTATAAAGATCATGATACTGTTGAAGATCTCGGAAATGGAGATTCTCCGATCAACGATTAGAAATCTGAGGCTGCTAAAATAATAAAGCCAACCACAAGCTGGCACTTCAAGTTTAGTGAAGCTAAGCGATGCATCCTTACCCAAGGAAGTAGAAATATATTGTTTTGCGGGGAAGTAGTTGTAAGCTACCTTGGAGCGGCTAAACCGATCAATAAACGGAAGAATTATTTACTTTAGACGAATCCAACTCTTGTACAACCCGGTGTACAGTTACCTGAAGCAACACTGGCTGATGTTAAGCATTTGTTATTCAAGCGTTATGGAGAAAATTGGTAGTGAATATATCCCAGGACGAAATATGTGGGACTCAAGTTCAGCACGAAGGCCTCCGAATTTAAATAATTTCTTAAGAAGGCAGAAATTAAATAGTTCCTATTTTTATTAACGAAGCGTGATTTACCCAAGAAGGGATTTTTATGTGATTATTTTGTGTGTTGTTATTTTGTCTTTTGTATTATTTTTATGGATATCTTTAACTCTGTGATTTGATGTACCTAAAGTTTCGAGAATTTTACGAATTGTTTTTATTAGGTTTCTTTGGAGATCTATATTTCAGATTTTCTTATTATTTATTGGATTATATTGATTACAATTATTGAACGGGTTAACATAATAAAATTTAATATTCTTAAAATATATGCCATTGGACGAGAATTTTAAGTGCGAAACTCGCTAAAAAATAACAACCGTTACAAAACTCCCTATTTACAATTTTAGAAGGGCTGTAATACCCAAACCCCCAAAAAATATTATTCCATAGAAGGTTCTCCGCATTTCACAAGATATCATTTATAACACATAACGACTTTTGCATTTATACAACTCATATGTTCATCATATTTTCCAAATGCAGGTATCCTGCTTTATTTAAATGCAATGTTGATCCTTTGTAATACTGTGCAGAATTTCTATCCGATGTTTGCTAACTAGTGATCCATTTCCAAATTTAACTCTCCTGTGCGGGTATCTCCACCACCGATATTTCAAAATTCTATCTAACGTAACAATAATCCCATATCAGCCACATTTGCTCTTCCGATTTCTGATTTTCTTCATCTCCTCAATATCTCGAGCAAGTTTGCTGCACAATCCTGGGTTATTGTCATTATCCGTTACATAAAATAATTGTGATCCGTCTTAATTCTCATTCACTATAGAACCCAACTAAATAGCGCACTATGTGACGTCGATTCTGCATCCGGTTGATCATCCAAAATCCCAAGTAGTTTGTTTGTTTCTTCTTGAACCGTGACAATATCCCGGCTGAATTGTTCATCATTTTTGAACTGGCTTAGCTGATTCTCCTTATCTGCTGTTTTCTCGTCACCACTCTATTCCACAAAGAACGCAATGTATCCTCCCGTTGAATGGGATCCACTAAAGGAGCATCATCATCTGGTTCCACCTTATTACCGACAACCATATATAATTGGTTATATGAATGCTCAACCTTCTGCTTCTTCATTATTTCGTTTGCCAAATATTATGTCTGCAGTTGATCCATGGTTTCTTCTCGAATATTTCGTTGGCTAATTTGATTTAATTAATTTTTTGATTCTTTTCACGATTGAAATCTTGTAATATTTGTTGCGTTTCCATTTTTAATGCTACCACCTGAACTCGGATGTCAACAATCTCACAAAAAATGTCCAAAAATTCGCCAACATCAAATTTGTTGAATAAATGTCTCGCTCACGCTGAATTAATTGCTCATCAAACCAATAGGCGAGATCGTAACAGTATCGAGTATTTTTGTATAGAAATTTACTACCGGCAGAAATTCAGTTAGAAAAATCTTCATAAAGATGACATTTTTATGATAATAAAAGCAACAAACAATCTAATTTACATCGACGTGTGAAGTGATTCCGAAAAGTGTTGTTTCAATCCGTTCATACATTCAGTATTAATTTGTTGGATCCAGTCCAATCCACATTCGGAGCTTTTTAAATAATGTGACTACTGAAAACCATCGGACTCGTGATGATTTTCTATTAAGTGGAGACTATTACCGATATCCTTGGGGAGAACATTGCAAATTTGGTATTTAATATTGAGAAAGAACGATTGGAAGAAAAAACGCCAAGGCCGTGATGGTTATTAGAGTTGACCCCAAAAATCGTTTGGTTCAATCTCATTTTATTTAAAAATATAATATTAATTATTTAAAACTATAAAATTAGGAAAGCATCATATGATCGATGGTTTACAATTTTCTCATTATTCGAGAAGTTGAACAACATCACTCCTGTTTCACTAGAGCAAATTTTAATAATATATATCCTAACTTTGTCCTAAAATTACAAAAAAAAAAAAATTAGGACAAATTTAGGACAAACTCCACCTTTCTCTACAAATTCGTGAAGTTTGTCCTAAATCCTAAAAGATTGTATTTGTATAAGCGAGTATAATATACTTTTTCGGATAAACCATTAAAGGTAAATTATTTACTCTTTATAATGAATTTTGAAATATACTTTTAGGTTTAATTATTTTAAATGATCAGATTGGAAAATTATTGGCGACATATTATCATGTGCCGACCAGTATGACTATTGTGAAATATATTTCCTAGAAAGGCTTCAGATGTAGACATCAAATTTATTTCGCAGACAAATTGACATTTGAAAATTGTGGCATACGCGATTGAGATGATAGCCTGACTGTTACTCTGGCTTTGTTTGGAGTTCATGGCGGAGATGGCTGAGAGTGGCATGGTTGTATAAGACGTAACGTACTGATACCCCAGTATATCTGGGTTTTTTATTTAAATTCAATGCGCGTGTTTCGCATAATTGTCATCACTAGGTATCTCCATTATCCAATTTTTAAAGGGTTTTCAAATAGGAATGATACAATTTAAAATGGTTATAATGGCAACACTGCGTATTATTATTTGACATTTCTTATGTCATTTCGGTTCAGTAGGTTATGCCATTTAATCATTGAAAGATACACGCTTCAACAACGTTTATAAATTGTTAAATTGTTATATCAAAATCAGTGTTCATTTGCGAATACTGAAAGAAATTTAAGAAGAATTCATGGACGACATTATTCAGTTGATCGACTTACTATTCGTCGTATAGTAACCAAATTTGAAAGTAAATTTTCTTTACACGATACAAGAGTACCAGTACGACGCACACAAGAAAATATTGATTTGGTAACAGCAAGTGTAAGAGAAAATCCAAATTTATCGGTTCCACGTCGTTCTCAATAATTAAATCTTTCTCAAACAACAACATGGAGGATTTTAAGAAAAGATTTGGGTTTACATCCTTACAAAATTCAACTGGTGCAAGTACTGAAGCCATTAGACCACCATAAACGTCGTTTATTTTCTGATTTTGCTCTTGAACAACTTGAAAATGATAAACATTTTTATCGACAAATTTTATTCAGTGATGAAGCTCATTTTTGGTTAACTGGTTATGTAAACAAACAGAATTGCAGAATTTGGAGTGATGCAAATCCACGCGAAACTATTCAGACACCATTACATCCAGGTAAAGCCACTGTGTGGTGTGCAATTCATCCTGGTGGAGTGATTGGTTCATATTTCTTTGAAGAAAATGGTCGAAGAGTAACAGTCAATGGAGAGCGATACAGAACAATGTTAAATGATTTTTTTTCGATACATAATGGCATAATGTAACCTTTCAAATAAAAAAAAATGTTGGTCTCACTGAATAATTACACAGTTACACAATTCTGGTTGATAGTTTAGTACAATATTTAAAATAGATTAATTTTTCGATGCCTGACAGTTTTTAAATTGTGATTTATTTTTTTAAGTGTTTTCTACTACTTTTCTAATACTTTTATTCAACTTCTGCCACTTTACAACACTCTAAAAAATAAAATTTGGCTAATAGAAACATTTTATTTTAAAATACAACGAGCTCTATAAAACAACCTAGATTAGATCTAATTGTGGTTATAGAGCTTACTAATAAAATCATATACTCCACAGGTAAATAGAGCTAACATCATAACGAAACATTGAGTTAAAGCAGCAGAAATATCGCGTAAACCTGAAAGCTGTAAATACAGAGGGTGACAAAATTAACAATTTTTTTAGAATACCCTAGTTTTAAAGATTTCTGCACCTCACATTGTTTTTTCTTTGTTTTATTGTCGCTGATTTCCTTGATCGCACATCTGCGTACACAATGTTAGTTACGCTTCGTCTTTATCTGCGTACGTATGTACTTTCTCGGTGATGTGAAATAATCGACGCGTCAAAATTAAGTTAACACTGTTTGTTTTGATGTTTAATCCAGTTTTTTACCTCAAATCAAATAAACTTTGCTTTTAGGTAAGTTTCTGCAATATTCAAAGATTTTATTTGTTTACTTAAACAAATACTGTTCCTTTGATTTGAGACAACAGATTGTAAATGGCCGCAATATTGATTTGTCCTATCGCCAACTTGATGAAAAATACAACCTGTCATTCACTGGCGCGAGAAAAATCTGTTTAAAGAACGACGAATTGGGAAATGTAAAGAAATTGTACGGGAAGCAAGCGAAAGACATCAGGAAAGAAAGGCACACAAATCGTCAGAGAAGTGAAAAAAAATCCAAATCTAGCAGCGTAAGAAACCCTGCATAAGTAAAGCAAATATGAAGAAAAGATTGAAATTTGCTAAAGAACATAGAAATAGAGGCTTTAACTTTTGGAATCATGTGCTATGGTCAGATGAGAGCAAATTTCAACTCTTCGGTTCTTAAAAACGAGATCAAGTCTGGAGAAATCCCCGAACCGCTTATGCAGCTCAACATGTAAAAGCCACAATAAAATACGGTGGTGGATCTATTATGGTATGGGGGTGTTTCGCTGAAAGTGGAGTAGGTAATTTGTGCTTAGTTGAAAATATTATGACAGCTGGTGTACTCGTATATGTGGACATGTTGAAAGACAATTTAAAAGAGTCAACACGTAAAATTTGGTTACCACCACGGTGGTTTATCTTCCAGCACAAATTAAAATCAAACTATTGGAATGGCCTCCCAAGAGCCCGGATCTTAATCGAATAGAAAATCTCTGGATGATCTTGGACGAAAAATTGTCATTTAAAGTGCGCTTAAATAAAAACGAATAGCCACCAAAGAACATACAAAATGTTAATCAATCAAGATGATCAAAAAATCTTAATTTTTATCTTGTAAAATGAATATGTTCACTTAATTTTGTCTTTATTTTATTTGTTCAAGGCTGGAAGACAAGGTTATTAAAAACAGTATGTCTTCACCTAATTTTGTCACCCTCTGTATTTACCTTGTGGAACTGTTAGTCTCATATTATATGTATAAGAACTGAAATAGAGCTCAACGTTGCTTATAATTCTAAAAAATGTTACTTGGGGTGCAGCGTGCGAATGTTACTGAACATTTATACGCGAAGAACCAGAATATTCGGGCTAACCGATATACCTTCAACCTTAACCCAACGACAATTAGTGCAAATGAATCAAACACTAATGGTTACCTCTAAACTGAAATATAAAATAAAAATGTTTTAAATTCCGTGTAAGATAATATAATGGAGTAGTATTCCAAAATCGATAATTTAAACAATTTAAGTCGACAGAAATCGATTCCTTCTTAAATGTTTATATTTACAAAAAAATAAACGACAAAAAACTTTAACAATCATCAATTAAACTGACAGACAGACAGACGTACACTTCTCCTTTTTCTTCCTGTTTGTAGTGTCTTATATACGTATGTATATAAGAATAATACTCGTACTTTTATGTATCGAGTAGAAAGTTTTGTAAGCTTTGTGTGCTTACGTATTTTAATTTCCCCCTATATACTATTTTCTTAATGTTTGTATGTAGTATTTTTAATAGTAAATTTTATTTATTGATTATTTTCTGTCTAATTCCTACTAGGACATGTACAATTTTTGTGGAAAATCAATTTGTGTGCGCAAAATAAATAAGGGTTGATACCTACAGTAAAATTGCTATACTTGTTGTTTTTGTGTCTATGGCTTATAAACATCTTCAATGCACAATTTACATTTTCTCATTGGCATATACATAAAATTCCGCTAATTACAGGTACACGACGTCTCAACTTAACGATACATAAGCGTACATACAATAATTATTTCTAAATTAAACATAAAAACACCCTTTTTACTAACAAAAAGCTTAATTACTTTACGGTGGTCGCGAAATATTTGCGAAGAACAACGATAAAATAAAATATTGTATGAAGGCAAATTAAAAATAAATAAACATTACAACAAAACTTGATTAAAAATTAAAATTACAAATAAATTAAAAATTAAGATACAAAGTTTTTTAAAAATTTTAGAACATGAAAGTTGTACAAGTGGTTCGTTTTCAATATCAATGTCATTTTGTAATGTCTTGTTTATATTGTTTATACCTACGATGTGTGTTGATAGTTGTTGAAATTTGTTTTTAATTGATTTGACATTTTTTATATACTTTTCACGATGATTGTTTACATGTAAATTGTTGACATTCCAACTGGTTTTTGTAATTAGAACGCATACGATTTTTAATAAATATTGTGGCGCCTTAACCATTTTATGATCACCCACTTCTTCCAAGTGCTTGAATTGCATAACCTCGTAAATTATAATATTCTCGATTTATCTTAATCTACCGTTTTCATTTATATGCAATAAGGAAAAGTAATAATTTCGTGGAGAAACTTTATTTAAATAAAATGTCTAATTTTATAATTAATTTCTAACAATTTTTCGAAATAAATGTTATTTATTTAATTACATAAATATGTAGATATATATTTTTTAATATAAGGCCAACTGTATAATGGTGTGTTTATGACGTGCTGGATAAATAATTGTTTTGCATGTGTATACAAAACTTTTCATTCATCCCAACACTAAACTTTATAAGTTTTGTTAACAAATCATGTTTTACATTATGTTTAGTAACCCATCTCTATGTATGCACGAGAGTATGTGCACATATGTATGTGGATAGCCTTATAACGGGTGTTTTTTTAGGAGGTTTGTTTTTCCGATAGATGTCGTTTTATTTTATGACAGTTGTTTTGACAGCTCAAAGTGGCATTTCTACTCAGTATTGTTTGGCAAATCATTATGAATAGGTTAACTCCAGAACAACGTTTTCAAATCGTGGAAATTTATTTTCAAAATCAGTGTTCAATTAAAAATGTTTATAGAGCACTTCGTGAATTTTATGGTGCACATAATCGTCCGTCAGAGACCACCATAAAGAACGTAATTACCAAATTTCGGTCTACATTCACTCTTTTGGATGCCAAGCCACCGACAAGAATGAGAAGAGTTCGTACAGAAGAAAATATTGCTGTCGTTGAGGCCAGTGTCGAAGAAAACGACAATTTATCGATTCGTCGTCGTGCTCAGCAAATTGGACTTTGTCCATCGACTTTATGGAAAATTTTACGTAAAGATTTGGGTTTGGTGCCATACAAAATTCAATTGGTGCAAGAATTAAAGCCACACGACCATCGTTTGCGCCGTGAATTCAGTGATTGGTCGTTAAATCAATTGAACGAAGATCCATTTTTTTACCGTAAAATTCTCTTCAGTGATGAGGCGCATTTTTGGTTAAATGGATACGTCAACAAACAAAATTGTCGCATTTGGAGCAAAGATAATCCACACGCCGTTCTAGAATTACCAATGCATCCTGATAAATGTACTGTTTGGTGCGGTCTATGGGCTGGTGGGATCATCGGTCCATATTTCTTTAAAAATGAGGAAGGACGACGCGTTACCGTGAATGGAAATCGATACAGAACCATGTTAAATGAGTTTTTGTTGTCAAATCTTGAAGATATGGATATGAATGAAATGTGGTTTCAACAAGATGGTGCCACTTGCCATACAGCACGTGAAACAATCGACTTATTGAAAGAAACTTTCAACGACAACATTATTTCGAGAAATGGTCCGGTGAATTGGCCTCCGCGTTCGTGCGATTTGACGCCACTCGATTACTTTTTGTGGGGATACGTGAAGTCATTGGTTTATGTGGATAAACCTCAATCGATTGACGCTTTGGAAACCAATATTCAACGTGTCATTGCTGACATACGCCCTCAAATGCTTGAAAAAGTGCTGGAAAATTGGACCTCCAGAATGACATTTGTGAAAAATAGTCGTGGTAGCCATATGCCAGAAATTGTGTTTAAATGTTAAATGCCAAAAAATTATCTACCAAATAAAAAAAAATTTTGGTCATTTCATAATTTTATATGTGTTTTATTCAAAAAAAAAATCGGCAACCTCTTAAAAAAACACCCTTTATAACAATTATTTATATACAAACTGTAGAAATTATTTATTGTATTTTGGTTTTAGAAGCGAAGTAAAATTATAATTTGGTCACGCAATGTACAGTTGGCGCAAGCAAACCGTGAAGGAATTACGTAAAAATTTTGATTTGGTTTTTCACAGTGAATTTTTCTTGTAATTGTAAAATGAAAATTAGCGTAATTCGTTTTGTAGTTTTTGTGTCGCACGCAAATCTAAAAATATACACAACCCTTATTTTTTTTTATCTCTTTTTGAAAAATAAAAATAATAAAAACTTGAGAGAATTTTACAGATTAAATTTCATTTTATCTGTTTGTATTTTTTTTACGTTCATTCATCCAATTTTGTGTTTATTTTATTTTACATTCATTCATTGAGTCTGTAATATAAGTTGGTGGTGTTTTGTGTCTTTAAGAATTTATTTTTTTAAATTTTGTCTACTTTAAATAAAAATCGATTTACGAAAGAAAGTGGTGATTATATTTTAGAAACCCATTAAATGTTGTCTTTTTTACGTTTAAAGAACGATGTAATAAAATTTGTGGAGTGGTATACTGCTATCTGGTATAAGGCCCGTTGTACATTTGAGCTAAGCTAAGCTAAGCGGTAAGAGCTATGTTCACAGCTCTTGCTTGTAAATACAATTTTTAAATGAAACGTTGCAAGCTATGACAACTAACATCAACAGCTATATATTTCACACACACACATAGCCATTTTTCTATACAAGTTTTGACGCACCAACATTGTATGTTACTTAAATTTCAGTTTGTCAAAATACTCAATACGGAAAGTAAGACACTCATAAAAAGTGATAATATGTAAGAGTGGTGAAATATAAACAACTTTTAATAGACATTATAATCCGTTAAATTATCGAGTTGGGATACACCAAAATATATCTTTAAGAAAGACACCCTTTAGGATGCAAAATTCAGTTTGAAAGCTAACCGATTTCAGTCCTGAGTCGGGTTCTTCAGATGAGGAGTTCGAAGAAGATGTACTTTTATATCTTTTATCTAAAAAATGAAAAAGGAGTTTGTGGTGTTCACAGAAAAGGAGTTTTTTATGTATATGAGATTGACCAGGGAGCAGTTTGAATATGTCCACGCATTAATTGAAAAAGACATAAAAGGTCAGAACTCATTTTTTCGAATCTCCTTCTATGTATGACCTCGAAATCGATCGTGGTCTCTCCAAATTTGTATTTGAATTTGATCTCTCTGGAGTAGAAAATGGTTGAAAACTTAATGATGCTCACTAATGACATTGAAAACCCTTGTTTTTGCTTCTCTTTGTAAATTTTTAGGACAAGTCGGGGTTGTTTCATACATAGCCATAAAAAAATTATGCAGAGCCCTGTTGGTTGGTTCTGTGTGTTGTTGACGAATTTCATTTCGTGTTGCCATTTGCTCTGCTCTTCTATTCTTATATGATTTTATCAAACTTATGCTCTCGTCTTCCTTAGTTTTTTTCTGTTTTTTAGTATTTCCACAGTATTCATTTCACTAATTGAGTCGCTTTCTTCAGTGGAAATTATATCATCCGAGATTTCAGTAATATTAGACTGTGTTTCGCGTTTAATCATAAATTTGAGTAAAAATGACATTTGGTCATGGAACCTCCATTTCTTGGTGTTAATTCTTCCTTGGCTACTTTTAGTGTTTAACCTTTTAATAGATTCTCTATGATAATCTCTAAGTTTCTTCCATAAATGTTTAACCGAGGAAGCTGTAAAATATTAAAAACATTTAAGTTTCGTTTTATTGGGATTCATCTTTGAATTTAGTAGATTTTTAGTCCTTATGTTCCGTATCGTACAACTCGGGATGGCTCCGAATATTTTCTATTAATTTTTCAATTTCTTCTGCTGACATTTTTAAAGGCAGAAGCAATATTAAATAATACAGGCGATATGCGCAAAATTTTTTTATTTATGGCGTCTTTTCTGTATCAAATGTTTTAACACAATTAATTTTAAGTAACCTAATATGTGCGTTATAAATCAAATATACGAATATGAATGTATGTGTATTTATATGAATGTATTGTTAGATCAAATGTGCAGAGAGTCGAGCTGGCGAACTAAACTGGGCTTAACTAAAATATGTTTTATAGCTTAGCTGAGCTCAAATGTACAACGGGCCTAATGCTTGACGTAATTCAATTCTTATTTCACACATGTTTGCGAATATATTGACCAGATTACAGAAATTGGCATATCAATTTTTTATGTTTATTAAAGATTCGTCATTCTAATCAAGGCACCAAATCAATGGTGACAAATTGGTGGCTATTAACACTTATTGGATTTAGAGAAACAACATAATCGATCACATGAAGTAAGTCTCTAATTAATTTCGGGCTATTTTTAAATGTTTTAGTAATATGATGACTATATTGATTCAATTCTTGCAATGCCGCAAAACTCTGAATTATGTGTGACATTATAATAAAATATTAGTTCCTGTAGAATTTTTTATTATTTTGGATTAATTTTTTGTGTTTGGGATTTCACTCTAATCTGTTCATTATTGATTTAGTCTTGCTAAATCACTTACAATTTCCATGTACTTTTATTTTTGGATGCGGAGGTTAATTTCCCGCAAAGTCTTACAATAAACTAACCATTCAGTTGGATAACTGATATTGACAAAACTTTGCGACAATTGATGGGAGATTGAAGATATACTCCTAATGCGTAAAATCTCACCTGAAGAATGCGAATGTGAAGCGTTCTATAATAACACATATATTGTTTAACTACGTCTCCGAAAATTAGGAAATTTAATTATGACTGCGACCAGGCAGTTCTTAGCCATGAAACGTAAGCTGGTAAATGATACAAATTTCCAAAACCAATACAGTGATCAAATGAGGGAATACGTTGAAATGGGATATATGGTAGCTATGGTGAGAGAATCCCAATCAGCAAATTTGGAATTTCAAATTAACAAGAGTGACGGTCTTGCATGCGGCGCTTATTTGACAATCCATACCGTACAACAATTAGCTCGTGACAATGGGGACAGAACAATATCACAACATGTTGCAAATGATTTCTATTTCATTTTCGAAAAAAACGTCTTAGAACTAAAATATACCGGTCCAGATCGGTTTTCCATAATTTATGCGGAAATGACCATTTTTGAGGAAAAAATGTTTTAACAAAAAATTCGGCCTATGTACAGTCTAGATGGATTAATCGGATCGGAATGGAATTTCATACTTAAGCTTTTACAATAAATTGGGCGGTTCTAGTGAGGTTTGGCTGAAACCGTTAAAAAAGATGCAAAAACTTCCATAGCTGATAGGTTTTTTGCAAATTTTTGAAAAAGCTTTCATAGAAGCTTTTCCGTTTTTTGCTAAAATTTGAAAATTTTGAAAATAAAGCATTTACAAAAAAACGATTTAAACAGACTGATTTTAACTTAATGTTCGAACATAATTTTATCAGATCAGAAAATTTGATTGTTTCACAAAAATTTGGCATTTCTTGGCGAGAAGTACAGAACAATATTTTAAAACGAAACAATGGCGTTCATTTCACAAGATTTAAATAATTTTTATTTATGAAATTTAAGCGATTTTGACTTCTTAGGTTATCCTCGTAAGGAGGAATCATAATTGATAACAACACTTCCTCTGTTTCCTTGCCAATCAAAATTCACTTCGCGTAGTATCATCATCTCACTCGATAGGCTCTAACCATAATTTTTGAAAAATAATTTTAATTTTATGGTCTTCGGAGAAAATCAGTTTAAGTGCTCAAAAACCATAGCTTCTGATATTAATGCCCGTTAACAAAAATCAAAAGTTGATTAAGGTAGAATCAAAAACGTTAAGTAACCGTTTGCTGAGTTAGTACAAATTTGGCTGACCGCAAGTTAGGAGCAGCATAAAAGTGATTGTAGAATGAAAATAAAAACGAGATCATCTCCCCGGCATGCCATTATGCCTCATGCCGTAGTAGCAAATGCATTAAAACTCTTATAGTGACAAACATGGCGTCTCCCAAATTTATTAGAAAACATTGCGTCAGTTGTGTTATTCTCAATACCATGCGGATTACTGAATACACACGGAAAACCCTCTTTTAATGTACCGAATCGGAAAATATGTTAAATATAATTTTGAAGCAAATTAAAAACAATAAAATATCATTAATTTTTGAAGCATAAGGTACGATTAAATTTGGATTAGACGCCAATAGTTAATGATGTCGTCCGATATTTCGAAAAAGTGTATTTCCTATTCCTAATCCTATTCCATTTCCTATTCATAGTTCTACTCAAATTGCTAGTCGTGCTCTTATTCCAATTCCTTGTCTTCCAAGTATCCAAGTAGAGAGGAACGCTTACCATAAAAAAGTTATCCATTTTTGAAATTCTGTCACATGGCCGATACTGTCAGGAATATTATTCCTAATCATAGGTAAGACCTTTCAATGAATTATAATCCTAAGAGGACGGTTCGCTTTTCTGTTCGTATACGGGGAAAGACCGCCGGAAAGACGGATTTTGACGGGTTGGCAAATATTTTAAAACTTACTCAGATCAAAACTATTCTAATTTGCTCTAGTGGAACAGGGGTGATGTTGTTGAACTTCTCGAATAATGAGAAGGAATAATTAAATGGGTCATTGCTGATATCCTTTCTTGGTAAGCAAAAAAATATTACGAATTTTATATTTTTAATTAATTGAGATTGAACAAAACGATTTTTGGTGCCCGCTCTAATAGCCATCGGAGTCGTGGTGTTTTTCTTCTTAATTTTAAATACGAAATTTGCAATGTTCTCCCCAAGGATATCGGTAATGGTCTCCACTAAATAGAAAATCATCACGAGATCGATGGTTTTCAGTAGTCACCTTATTTAAAAAGCTCCGAATGTGGATTGGACTGAATCCAACAAAATAATACTGACTGTTGCACTAACGGATTTAAACAACACTTTTCGGAATGATTCGGAATCACTTCACACGTCGATGTAAATTAGATTGTTTGTTGCTTTTATTATCACAAAAATGCCATCTTTATGAAGATTTTTCCAACTAAATTTCTACCGGTAGTAAATTTCTGTACAAAAATGCTCGATACTGTTACGATCTCGCCTATTGGTTAGATGGGCAATTAATTCAGCGTGGGCAAAACATTTATTCAAAGAAGGTTGCAAATTTGATGTTTGGTGAATTGATGACATTTTTTGTGAGATTGTTGACATTTGAGTTCAGGTGGAAGCATTAGAAATGGTTTAAGAACAAGATTGAGTACAACAAATGGATTAAAAATGTCTCCAAGAAAACCAAAAATTTGTACAAGAAGGTAAAGAAACACAACAAATAATACCAGATTCCAAGCGTGAAAAGAATCAAAAAATTAAAGAAATCAAAATAGGCAACGAAAGATTCGAGAAGAAACTGGATCAACTGGCAGATATAATATTTAGCAAACGAATAATGACGAAACAGAAGGTCGAGCATTCGTATAACCAATTATATTCGTATATGGCTGTCGGTAATAAGTTGGAACCAGATGATGATGCTCCTTTAGTGAATCCCATTCAACGGGAGGAATCATTGCGTTCTTTGTGGAATAGAGTGGTGACGAAAAAACAGCAGATAAGAAGGATCAACTAAGCCAGCTCGAAAATGATGAACAATTCAGCTGGGATATTGTCACGGTTCAAGAAGAAAGAAACAAACTACTTGGGATTTTGGATGATCAACCGGATACAGAATCGACGTCTCATAGTCCGCTATTTAGTTGGGTTCCATAGTGAATGAGAATTAAGACGGATCACAAATTTTGTATGTAACGGATAATGACAAAAATAACCAAGCGTTGTGCAGCCAACTTGCTCGAGATATTGAAGAGATGAAGAAAATCCAACACGGATTGCAACGCATGGATAATGTAGCTAAGTATGACTTACAGAAAAATGAAATGCTCGTTGCAGGTGCATATCGGATGATACGGAAGAGCAAATGTGGCTGCTACGGTTAAACGGTATAGAGAAACATAACTTGAACGAATGCAAATCGATTTGGGATTATTGTTACGTTGGATAGAATTTTGAAATGTGGCTGGTGGAGTTACCGGCAAAGGAGAGGTTAATTTGGAGATGGATCACTAGTTTGCAAACATCGGAGGGAGGTTCTGCACAGTATTCACGAAGGATCGACATTGCATTTAAATAAAGCAGAAAACCTCTATTTGGAAAATATGATGAACATATATGTCGAGCTTATTTTAAGAACTCGCGGAGGGCAGTGGCGGGCAAATGCCGTGTGGAGAACGATCGACATGAAATACGGACTACGGAAGAAGTGCTCAAATGGAGGAAGGGATTTTTAGTGACAGCGATACTAAATCGAACGGGCTGGATCCTAAGTTGCTAAAATTCGAGAGGGACAGACGAAGGCGGAAACGTGATTTTATTCAATGCAGGGCAAATAAAGTGTTTGCCCTTGGGGCGTTGGCTGTTCGCGAGGCGATGGTTTAGATCCTGTTCGGGACCAACCGGCATAGATGGGGAGAAGGTGGTATTGCGATCTCGTCTATTAATTTAAAGGAAAATTAATTCAGCGACGGCGAGACATTTATTCAACAAGGGTTTCCATTTGGAGTTACAAGAATTGATAAAATTTTTTGTGAGACTGGTGACATCTGGATTTAGCTAGTAGCCTAAAATATGGTTTTATAAAAGTTTTGTGGTATTGCAGTTTATAGCAGAGTTGGTTTGGAACAGGGCCGAAAGTTTTCGAAGGATCTATGAAATCCACCACGGTGTATGGGTGCGGGTGCAATGAATACAAGAAGGTACGCAATAAAATAAAAGCGAAACGCGAGTCGTTTAATAGAAAATTTATCAAAATTAGTTTGAGTTGATAGTCGTACTCGTAATGATTACATACATAATGAGTCCTCTTCCATATTATTTTTATTGGATCATTTTCAATTTGAAACCCCTTTACAAATTGGATAATGGAGATAGCTAGTGATGACAATACTGCGAAACACATTTTAGAGTAGAACCTAAAATATGGGCATTGGAAAATAATATAAGGCATCAGGCGTTGAAAAGTCTCTTTGGTTTGCCGACAAAGGTGTTACTTAAAGGGGCCGTTCCACTTGATTCTCGAACTTTGTTGGAAACACCCCACTCTTACTTACCACCAATAACCACCTCACGAGAATGAAACTTAATTTGTAAACAATTTCATATTATCACTAAACAGCACTATACTAGTAATCAAAAACTGCGCTGGAACAATTTTATTGTGATACTTGCTCTATATAAGCTAGAAAATTTAAAGTACCCCGCCATCAATACAAGGACGCGTGTCTGGTAGAGTTACAAAGGTAAGAAAAGGGCCAGATACGGTTCTCACTACTGCCTAAGAATCGGAAATAGTTAATTAGATAATTGAGAGTCATGAAAAAAGACAACATTCCTTGTGAAAAATGGTATACATTTTTTTTAAATCGCCATTCAAAGATCACGGAAGCCCTGATCTAAAACAGGAAAGGTATTAGCACCAAAGGGTCGAAAAATGTGGCTGGTGATATTAAGTTTTGCAGCGTCATGATATATAACTTCCAGATACCTCCTTGAACTAATATTAACCACTTCTCAACATTATGCAAAGAAACAGGACCCGGGACGATTTCAAATTCAATCGTGACGGAGCAGCCACCGATCAGAGACGCGCCATCGAATTTAAATAAAAAACAAACACCCAGATATACCAAGGTCAGTCAGTTATGTTTTATACAACCATGCAACTCTCAACCATTTCTGCCATGAACTCCAAACAGCGCCAGAGTAACAGTCAAGCCAACATCGCAATCGCATATGCCACAATTTCCAAATCAAGATAACATACCGTTTATACCACAATTGAATACCAACCCCCAAAATATGAATTACACTTATACACCGATTCAAATTTCTGCTCGTTTTGCTCCTCCTGACAAAATCCCATTCTAAATTTATTTTACCGAGTCGAACATCTTCCTCACACAAATGGCTTTATTTTGGCAGAACTTGGATATGACGTGGCTTAGTATATGGCGCAAATCGAATTGTAAATGGAATTATTTGCGGAAAATATTTGTTCATCGGTTCCTGTCCAGGTGAACCGATATCGACCGATGGCGCTTGTTAACTTTAAGCTCTCGCGCTTATTGTTGGAAATATTAAAGAAGAATTTGCGGTGGGGTTTGCGTATTCATTTAGCAGGTCGCATAATTGATACGATTCCAGAATTAATCAGCACTTGCACAGGAACGGAATACGCTTGGAAAGAAGGAACTAAGAAAACAAGTTTTATGTAAATTTTTATAAATTGGAATTGCCCCAATTTTATTTTGTTTTGAAAAAATTTCCTTCCACAAAATTATATGTAAATTCTTTTCCCAGGACCACAGGTCGTCCTTATATGGATTGTGATATTCCAAAAATTCGCGGTTTTTGTTACGAATGTGGGGCTTCAGATGTTCTCAAACCACATTACAATTATTGTACTAGATTCCAGGTAAACATAATGTCGAGAATGATATCACAAGGAGCCAATCATTCTCGATATATTTTAGTCCGAGCTCCACCGCGCTCAACAGCACCTCAGAACTCGTCACCAACTCACAAATAAATCTTAATCCCTCGTTCTCAATGATTTTTGGGATATTTCGGTCTAAGGCGTACATTTTTCTCTGACATTGCCTTCATCGACTTACGAAGTTTGAGAAACAGGGCTTAGGTCGAACCAATCATTTCTTATATACGATCGACCTACGAGACGCCCTCCTAATCAAGCAACGACACGATGCGATTCCTCCTACCGTACAGCATGAAATGTATACAAAGAGATTGATCGTGTGCTGAAATTAAATGTTGGGAAAACCAGATTGTGTCTCGATGCGAGAAAATATTTTGGTATCTGGTATAGATGAGTTGATCATCCGATTGGACAGGATCAAATTAAATTCTCATTTGGATTTAAAGGAGCTTTTGGTACATTCCTTGGACCGCTTATATCAGATCCGTTCTAACTTAGAAGAACATTTGTTATTCAAAAGCTGAATTAACGATAAATGTCGGCAAAAGCAAATTCTTGTTAAAACAGATCGACTACTTCGGTTATGTAGTTGGCGAGCAAGGTCTGCGGCCTAATCTGGATAAGGTGGATGCCATTGAAAAATTTCCAACCTTTCCTTTTCCATCCTGGAGATTGTTAGGAATCACCGGATGGCACCACCAAATTTTGTTCAGTGATGATGAAGCACACTTTTGGTGCTTACATTTGGAGCGATGATAATTCACAAGCAAGGAACACCATTACATTCAAAATAGGTCACCGTTTGGTGTGCTTTATGGGCTGTTGGAATCATCTGTCATTATAGTGCAAGCAAATGTCTTCATCAAAAATAATGGTGGTCGGAACGTTACAGTCAACGGCGAGCGGTACACAGACATGATTACTAACTTTTTCGCGTGCGATTCAATTAATTTAGTGAAAGAAACATTTAACGAACGATTAACTTCACGAAATGGACCTATTAGTTAACCACCTCGTTCGTGCGATTTGACGCCATTAAATTATTTTTGCTATTCATATGTAAGAAACAATTGAGCACTTGGAAGCCAACTTTCGGCACATTATTGCCGAAATACAGCCAGATCTATTGTGAAGGAATTAATGCCATAAAATATACGGGAAATTCATTCAATGCTTTTATGCTTTATATGCATTTTCGTCAGAATATATTATACAGGTCGTGGTACATCAGTGAAGAGGTCTTTAAGAATGTCACAAAGTTAGTTGAAGCTCGTTCGTATTCAAAACTACTAACCTTGTGACACTGGAATTAGTTACAATTCAAATTGCAACAGAGTCATGATAGGTGCTGCATATTATTGAAATGGTCTTAAAGAATGACGTAAATTTTGATGAAACAGATTAGTACTCGAAACTAGTATAGTGCTCTCATTCTGACATAACTCTGTGGCATAACGTTTGAAACATCTTACAATTTATAATTAAATAATTTAACATAATATTTTTAAAAACAAATTTTTTTCAAATTCAATGAAGAACTCGAATATTTTTCTTAGCCGTTTTGTGAGGAAATTTTGCAGGAAAATTCATGATTTTCAGTTCTGTTGAATTTTTCGGGTTGGTGCAATGATCATTATATTCTTAGAAAAAAATTTCTACTGGTCGAAATTTGATGAACGACAAAATACTTCCTTGATCGACTGAGTAAACTTGGATTTACCACAGATGTGGTGCAACCACAGATTAAGTATTTGATCATTCGCAGCCCGATTTTTATTTTCATGTTGTTTTTGATAATTTGGGAAAAATTTTATATAACGGGTCATATTGAAACACGCCGAATTAATTTGAATAACTCATTAAGCCTCCTTCCAAATGCGATTATGATTTCTTGGCGAGTTGACCTCTAAGAATTGTTCAACCACACATACTAATGCAGTGCTAGTCTTTGGCGGATATTGCACCTAAATTTTCAATAAAGTTTTCAGGCCTTGTTGACCGAATATTTCGACACAATAATTAAACTTTACATTCAGTATGGAACGCCCGAGTGTCTTTTAATATTTTCTTAAATATTTATGACTATTATTGATAAAAAATTCATATTTTTAAAATATAACAGTGTAAATGTACTCTGCTGTAAGTCAGTTTATTTAAACACGAAGTTTTGAAGAATTATCTAAAGTGTGCTGAATTTAGATTGATGCCAGCAAAGGGAGTCATAGCTGCGGCAGGCACCAAATTTTACCTTTAGTTAAATAGCATTTCTAGTAGTAATATATCCAATTAACTTTCACACGAATCTCATTTTTATTGAAATATAAGGAGCAGAACTGAGCACCTGCTCCTGAACCAGAAAACCTTTAGTTACGCTTCCATCGCATAGTACGATGATAAAAAAACACTTTGTGTTGGAAAAAGAAGCAAACAAACAACAAAAATTTACAAACATCAATTCTTAACTTCACGACAATTTGAATATGTTGCTGTTGTTTATATGCTGTGTGCGCATATTACATATATTCGGAATAAAAGATGCAGAACATTTTCTCTTACAATCGATCTGCTTCTGTATAGAATTGTACTTTGTTTATAACAGAAAAAAAGAACAAAAATCTGTTCAATAGAATAGAAATTGCACGGCGAGAATTCATTTGTTTTTAATTATATACACCAAACATTAATTAATTCCATGAATTTATGTTTAATTTTAATTTTCTTAAAAAGAATCTTTTTTATATTTTTAATCGAGTTCAGTTAAAAGGTTGGACATTTTTTTTTGTCGTAATGTCGTAAATGTTTTTGTGTGTTTATTTCGTTTATTTGTTGCTGCATATTGTTGTGGTTCAATAATAGACGGCAAAATTAAAATTATAAATTTTTTTTTTCTTTGTGGGAGACGCGATTCCAATGATTCATTTGGGAATTTTTTTTAACGCAGAAGAAGCAACAAAATAACTTTAAATAGTTTGTAGGAGAATTGAAAATCTTTATTTTTTTAATACAAAAAAAAAATCAAAACCAACGATTTAGTGTGATAAATTTTAATGCATATTTTCCTAAATCAGACGAGTTACGTTTTGTTGCCGTGCAACATGTATCGATACCAGTAGATAAAATCATTTATCCATTTATAGGAACAATGAAATTGAAGGTACAAATTCTATGGGAATATTAGGATCTAAGGGTTACAAATTTATTTATTCATTTGAGGGATAAAATTGATTGATTGGACTGTAGTGCCAAGTACTGGACAAGTTTTCCGGATAACGCAGGGCCTATTCCTACAACCTGTTTACACATAACAATAGGAGGGATAGTAAGTTTTTTTTTTTGGGGGGGGGGGGGGGGGGTCAGAACGACCCGGTTTCAGACACCTAGCAGATCACCTAGCTCAACACAATTCTAATCTACTAGAGGAAGGAAAAAGGCTTAATATGTTTAATGGATAACGATGGTATTAGTCTTCAACAATTGCATCTCTAAATCAGCAACCTGAGAAAAAAATATTATTATTTCACGTACATCTGCAGATTTCCTGAAATTTAATTATAAATTAATATTTGAATTTTTGTGGGTTTTGAGGGTTTTAAAATATATTCAATTAGAAATTTTACTGTCTTAGTTTTGTACGAGATGGGAGGGACGTCATGACATAAAATTTATACAGCGACCAGACCAAGTATTTTTGTGTTACCAATCACAAAAAATTTTGCGTGTATTGATTCTCTGAAACAAGGATTCTTTGATACTTTCTAACATTTATTAACTTTAATTTAAAACGCACATTGTCACTTCAGTGCTTTTCCTCAAATATGTCCCAAGAGAATTTTTTAAATTTTTATTTTGAAAAGCTGTTTCCACGGGCGTCATTACATCATCTTAAAAAGATTGTATATTAAAATTGAACCAACATTCATCTACAATATTTTTTCAACAATTAAGCGGAAATGCCGATTTTTACCAAAAATTGTTTTACACTAAAATTCGGGCTTTCTACAGCCCAGATGGATTAACCGATCAGGACAAAATTTCATAAATAAAAATTGTCCATACATTTAATGATTTTAGTGATGTTGGTGAACATCTGTGTACCAGATGTGGCAGCTATAAATGGAAATTTTCTCTTTTTCCGAAATCTTTTACAAAATCATTTTGAACAAATATATTCGAATTAAAAGATTCGAGTTTTTTTTAATCCATGTAATCCTTTCTGAGGCCGAAGCACTCCCTGCTCTTTCGCGGCTGATTTTCCCGTCTTACTTTACGCAATTCATGCCAAATCGAAGACGTACGGCTATAGGACCGATTTAAGTTACCATCTGCGCATTATGCCAGCCTATAGTACTGGATATGGAAGATGGATCGGTCCTTGAGTTTTGCATGCCGAAAGGCGGTCGTAGTTGTGTTCCTTTTAATCACAGGTCGTAATCTGTCGATGAAAATTTCCTTTTGCATCCTACCCCTATCGGGATTCGAACCCGATACCTCTCGATCCAAAAGCCAAAGCTTTAACCACCGTGCCATTTGGTCGGTAAGATTCGAGTTTGAAGTTAGACCTAGCCCAATCCTATAACAATCCTTAATCTAAAACAAACGAAAATTTGTATGTATTGGTTAAAAAATAAATAGAATGTCAATTAGGCGAAATATTGAATTTGTGAACTAATTTCAATTTCAATTTATAATAAATAATTAGAAGTCCAACATTTATTAGGATGTCATACAATAATTAAGGATTCTCTCAAGAAACCGAACACCCCGAGACACAACACGTTTATCAAGAATACTACCTGTCCAATAGGTCCAGACTAGGATCACCCATACTTCAAGTCATTCGAAAAGCTTTTCAAACGGCTTGAAATATAGATAGTCCACATCCAGATCCATTAGAAAAACACAATAACATTCCTGGCAAAGATACCTTGGTAACTTCTCAGGTTAGTAAAGCCTAAAATTATTTGTATGTCAATTGATCTTGTTTTGGATTCTAATTTCGATTTTGGCCCGATTTTCGATTTGGGTTCCGCTAGCTTTAGATTAAATGACCTGAAGTTTGTTCAAAAAGGAGTAGAGCCGAAAATATTTTAATGGGACATTTTAGTAGACCATAATGTGCCTAAAATTATTCGTTTGTTAATTGATCTTGTTTTGGGTTCTAATTTCGGTTTTGGTCTGATTTTTGAATTGGGTTCTGCTAGCTTTGAAGTGATAAAGCCTTATGATTTTTCTAGAATGAGCAGAATAAAATAAATTTAAATAGGACATTTAATTAGCCTAAAATTAACCCTTAATTTTCCAATGGTTTTAAATCATTTTTTGATATGGGTTCTGCTAACTTTTTCTAAAGCTAGCAGAACCCATCGTTTTAGTTGGAACAGGTGGAGCCTAAAACTTTTTAATAGAGCATTTAATTAGCCTATTATTAGCCTGGCTATTATTAGCCCTTATTCATACTATCTTGTAATGTTCTGCTGTATGGGTTCCGCTAGCTTAAGGGACGCGTTAATTGGTATATTTCAGGACGTTAAATGTTTGTTTTATGGTGAATTTATTATTTCATTTTTAAGGTATAGCGACATCAGTGCATAAATAGCTACAGTTTCAATAGAGATTTCCCTTTGGCACCGGATAGTGCTCCAATATTAAAACACGGCTATTATCACGTTTAAAATAAGAATAATAAATAAAATTGGTTTATTATTAGTCAATAAAAGAATTAACATACTAGAAACTCTCAAGCTCCTTGCAGCTTTCTCAGTGGTCTAATATCTCCCATTCGTTACGTATAAGGCAACCGATGCGTTTAAGTTACATAAATAAATCAAGGCAGATGCCGATGGTTTGAATTCCCAACCTTATTTAATTTTGTCTTATTTTAACAATATATTTCCATTTGAACCTGTAGGGAATGGTTGAGTGTATGATGTGGTTAAATTTGGATTCGAATGTACTGAAATTATCTGAGAAATCTGAATCAACCAAATTGAATAGTTCGCTTGTTTCGCATCTTCATTTCATAACAAATAATAAATTTGCAACAATACCGGTCCGGATCATTTTTACAAAATTTAAGCGGAAATGACGATTTTTGACAAAAAAAACTGTTTTTTTAACAATAATTCGGTCTTATGCAGCCCAAACGGATTGATTGATTAGGATGAAATCTGATACTTAAGCTTTTTCACAAATTTGGGGATCCCTTCCCCTTCCCAGGAGCTTTTACGTTTTTTGCAAATATTTTGAAAATTATAGGGGTTTACAATAAGAGTGATATGATTTCTTTAAAAAAAACACACTAATTGTAAGGGAAATTGAAATGTTTTTTTATTTAATGTGAAGTACAATCGATACAATTAAGTTTTGAATAAAACGTCATTCAATTCTTCTTCTGCAGGAACGAATTCGATGAACCCAATTTTCGAGCACTTTTTCCACTAAATCAAGTCGTATGTCATGAATAGCACATTCAATATTGACTTGAAGAGAGTTTGGTTTATTTCTAAAGTCCAATGACTTCAAATAATCCCACAAGGAATAGTCTAATGGTGTTAAATCACAACTTCTTGGAGACCATTCAATATCACAATCTCTTCAAATAATCGAATCTCCAAACTTTTCTCGCAATAATTCAATTGTTGCACTTGCTGTGTGGCACGTAGCCCCTGTGTGCCCTGTGTGGCACGTCTTGTTGGAACCAAATCTAGTCAAGATCAACTTCTTCCAATTTCGGCCATAAAAAGTTGGTTATCGTCGATCTATACCGATCTCCATTGACAGTAACGGTGTTACCAACTTCATTTCGAAAACAATACGGACCGATGATTCCACCAGAATAAAAACAACACCAAACTGTCAATTTAGGTGAATGTAATGGTTTTTCATGAATAATTTGTGGATTTTCTTCGCACCAGAATCGGCAGTTTTGTTTATTTAGCGCATCACTCAGATGAAAGTGACCCTCATCGGAGAAGATGATTTTCTTAAAATAAATCGTTATCGTTTTCAAGTTGTTTCAAGGCAAAATCAGCAAATTCGCGACGTTTACGGTGGTCCAATGGCTTCTGTTCTTGAGTGAGAACAATTTTATACGGATGCAAACCCAAATCCTTTCTCAAAATCTGCCAGGTTGCGGTTTGAGACAATTCCAATTCTTGGGAACGTCTTTGAATCGACAAATTGCGGTCTTCAGCAACACTTGCCTGAACGGCAGCAATATTTGCATTACTTCGAGCGAATCTTTGCTTTATTGGCACCTCAACATTATGTAAAGAAAATGTACGTTCAAAATTTTCAACAATTCGACGAATAGCGAGCACACTTGAACGATTATTACGACTATAAAATGGCAAAAGCGCACGAAAAGTTGCAATTGGAGAACGATTATTTTAATAATAAAACTGAATAATTTGTAAACGTTGTTCTTGCGTATATCTCACCATGATTAAATTGTAAACATTACTGAATACAATGAAACAAAAAATGACAGATCATGGCATATTACAAATGGCCGAAACGCCATACAATTTAGGCTATCTTCACAAAGGTTAAACTTTAACCATACATAATTTTCTATTTTAATATTTTCCCCAAATTTAATTTTGAATTAATTATCAAAGCAATATCGAACATATCGGCTCTAAGGCCGTTTAGTTGTGTTTTCCAATAACACGAAATTTATTAGAATTGCCGAACAATTACATAATGCCCTATTTTAAAGCCTCCCCTGCCCCATTTTGATTCTTTAATCAAGTTATTTTTGAAGCTAAATTTTCGATGAAGTTTTGTAACAGAAGTTAGAGCCAGTTTCGATATGATAACATCTTGCACAAAAATAAATAATTGTTAAAAGCTTTTATGGAAAACCAATGAAAATGTTTGAAAAATAAATATTTTCGGAATAAAGGTACATACAAATAATGTAAGAATATTACCAGTAAAAAAATTTTTGGGTTATGACTATAAAAAGACCGAAAATTGACCATTCGTCCATAAGAGGCGAAATAAGTCAATTGTCGATCAATTGCTCAGTTGTGCGTCTAATCCTTGCCAGAAAAGGGACGAACATTTAAAGGCATCTCTGTCGCAGCTGACTCGAACGACATTTTACCAATACGACTGACTAACAAATTACGGATGACTAAGCTTGGTAAAATCAGGCCGGCTTTTCTAAGTCAAAATTGACAGCCAAAAGCTTTTAAAACGGGTAGGTCTTTTGACGGACATTTCTTATAACAATAGAGAAATAAAATTAACTAAGATTTGCTAGACTGTGTTCTTTAATGGTTTTACCTAAAAAATTCAAAACGTATCATTTATTTTCATTTTATTTATTCTGAATCATAATTGTCAATATAATATAAGCGTTTAAGAATTACAGCAAGTATTGTTTTTAATTAATTTGTGTTGCAATGGTGAGTTATTTTACTTAATAATGACAAAATAAACCAATAATTACCAATAGTCTCGTGCTTTCGTGCTTCACTTGGGGTCCCTGTATATATTCCTCAGGAATCTTTTGGTGATGCACTTGTCTCTAATAGCCTTTTAATATTTTCGTTGTCTGGCCATAACAGATTACAATAAAAATACAATATGTATAAATTTTCTAACCTGCATTAATTAGAACACAATGTTTCATTAATCGATTTTTTTTAAATTACAATATTAATTTAAATTATAAAAATTATTACACCTAGCGACGAATGCTTTGTAATTGAGGAAAAAAACTAAAACGAGGCAATGAACAATTCTAACTCGAAAATGTCCCTAATTCGGAATAACTCTGTCTCGTTTCTCTTTCGTATTTAACATTTCCATTGCCAGTCTGTTTCGTCTCTATTTTATACTTAGTATTTCAATTGATAGTCATCTTCGTCTTTTATTTAATTTTGGTTCCTAATTTAACTCAGGTTTTATTTTCCATTTACTAATTGATTTTTATTTGAGGCCAATTTCATTTTTTTTAATTTAAGAGTTTCCGTCTCTAACACGATATTTCGTCTCTTCTAGAGACGGAAACGATACAAAATACAAAACCCATAATTTTCAAATTTTGTGATCTTGAAAAAACGAGTTGCTACATTTTGTGTGAAAGGGGGAGACTTACCAACAATTTGACTAACATTTCTGCAACAACAAGTTACCGAACGGTCTTATATACGATTGATTGGCGATTTTCAGATAGCTTAAAGAATTTATTAACATCTGTCTTAACAGAATTAAGAAAATTCACAAATCTTAGATTTATTGCACCTTGCAATAAAAACATTGCATCTCAACCAAAGATTACAGACATCAGATAATCTCATTTCACCCAAATAGAACTTTATATTTTCGGTTGTAACGCACCATCAATCATTCACAACATAACAAAATGCAAAAAACAAAATAAATTCGGAAAAATCAATAATTTACATAAAAAGCATTAAAAACAAAATTTTCAAAATATTTTTTTTTTGTTTTTCCAATTTTATGTCTTTTTGTGTATCGAGTAATAAAACGAGAAATGAAAAGCCATAAAAAATTATATATTTTTCGTCTGACATTAGGAAAAAAAATTGTACTCGTAATACTATTTTCCAGTAACCAGGAACACATTAAGCTTTTTTGGAGCTTTGTCTGACTGATTATGGATATGCAGATACATCTAACGTAAAAAATGTAAAATCGAATCGCGTTCATAAAAAATAAAAAATATTAATAAGAAACAAATTATTGTTATTATGAGACAACCTCTTTTATTTATTTATAAATAAATAAACAATACAAATGCAAAGTAGTTTCTTCTTGGTAGTGTATTTCGAACGAAAAAACTACTTTGCGTTTTCTTCAATTCTGTTTTCAACTTTAACTTTATACACATTAAGTTTATCCGTATGTAGTGTGATAAAAGTATATAGAAATTCCCCTCAATTTGGAGAAGTGTGTTTTTTGTTATACATTCGTCGATGGGGAAAAGTCGCGAGAAGTATTTACTTGACCACACCTTCTGCGCGCGAGTATGTAAGTAAACATCTATATAAAAAAAAAATATTTTGGTAAGTAAAAGAAGAACACAAATTTTTTATTTTGAATAAAAACTACAATAAAAACTATTTTAGCTTTAGGTCTGCTCCAAAAGTGGGGAGTGTAGGTAATACTTTTTGTATATGTGATCCAAAGTACCGAAGTAAAGACGGGAAAAAATTGTTTTTGCAGTTTAATTTAAAATCCGTCATTGTTTTACCGTGTGCCTGCATTTTTTTTTAATGTAGTTTTCATTTTTCCAATATATTGTTTTCCTTTTTTTCTATTTTATAACTTAAAAAATAAAACATAAATCTATATAGAATTTTCTTTTTTCCAATTTTTTTATTTTGTATATTCTGTGCACCAAACCAATACTTTCTATACGGAATAAGTGGAAAATCTACTTTACGTCTTTTTTTTATATAAATCGCACATATTTTATATATAGCATGGAAAAAGGCGGAGTGAAAATTATTATTTATCATAATTTATTGTTCTACAAAATATTATTGTTGTTATAAAGCATAAAATTTATTTTTATTAGTTTTAATAATTGTAAAAAATTGGTGTGTGCTGTATTTAATAAATAATAATAATAAATGTTAGTGATTTTTCCGAGTTTTCCATTAAATGCATAACCAAAATATTTTTTATTTATTTTGTTTACATATTTTTTTTTATCTAATATACAAACCATTTTTTCGTGATTCTGGCGACAGAATGTTATAAGGTGGTGAGAGTTGGTACTACTGGAACATTTTTCTTATGAATTTTTTTGATTATTTTCGTTTATGCATTGCAATGTTTTATTTATGATTTGAGTGGAATTTGGTAAGGTGTATTTTTACATGGAAAATGATGGTCGAATTAAATCGATTGCATGTACGTGCTTTTTAAGAATATTGAGAATAAAATTAGTTTGACTGTGGTGTAATAAATAACAATATGCGGTTTGTTAAAATCGCCGTCGGAAACTTACAATTTATTGTTGTTTGCTAGTTGTTGTTTACTTATTGTAATCGTAGAATTTTAATCATGACGGATAAACCTAAAATTTGAGCCACGATTTCAAATTTTATTTACAGATTTAATTTTTCTCCTCCAAAAATATGTAGAATTCACAGTATCTAATGAAACTGAAATGGTGTGAGTTACGACAGAAATCCCATTTTGCAAATCCGATTGTGCAATTTTGTGTGTTTAACGGTAAAATTTCTGGGGTTTCTCGTAGAAGAAATCCCATAGATCCGTTTAATCATTAAAGCAAATGTTTTGCTTTAGTTTAGTTGTGCCAAACTGTGCATGCCAAAAACAATTTAGCTCTCCTCCAGAATTAGTCAGCATTTTTGCTATATAAACCTGCCTATTTACATTCGATATGTACAACATCTATTGAAGTAGATGAACTATGTAAGTCACAATGTTCAGACTAGATCATAACCTGATAAGACCAGGATTCATTGTGGCATATTCCATATCAGCCAGAATTGGAAATATAAAACCCTAAATTCAACCCTATATTTACATAGATTTTTGGAATGCGCATCTTTTACTAATGAGGGTCTTGCATGTACGATTCATGCCAATGGGGAGTAGGCACAATCATAAAATTTGGTCAGAATGCTCATTTCACCTAGTTTAACCGGCCAGAATCCAAACTATGATCGAGCAAACCGATTTCGAAGAAATTTGGTTCTGGCAAATATTTAAGCTAGTGGACCACACTGTTTCGGTAAAAATTAATTTAGATGAGTGGGGAGAGATCTGGAGCACGTATGTTATATCATACATAATTCAAGTAATTACCTAATTTAATCATTATTTTTATAAATAAAATTGTACTACAATTCAGGTATATAATTAACATTGTACTTCAAGTACTTTAGCAATTTAGGAACATAAAATATTATTCAGTTTGATAAAAAAATAAAACTGTAATAGTAATAATAAAAATGATGTATTTGGTACATTTGCCACATTCACCACATCGCTTTAGAGTGTCACTTATGACAATTAAATGATTTAAGCCATCATATCTACTTTGCTTGTTTTGATGTCTTGGGCCAGGTTTTTTATTTGGCAAATGTGTAGTTTTCGTATGTAAACTTTCTGACAACAAAGCAATTACGATCGATCGAATAAGGGACGTAATCTAATTTTGGGATTTTTAATTTTATATAAAATAAATAGTTTGACACTCCACCCAGACCTTGATTATAATGTTTGATGAGCATTGGTTGCAGAACAGAAACTTATTGTAATACCGTCCTCATTGTCGTTTAAGTCATCATTTAGTGGCGCCTTTTCCACTCTGTCGCTTCTCATTGTACCAAAAATGTTTACATTGTTCTGCCTGAATTCTTCTAGTAAATTAAAAGAGGTGAAAAAGTTGTTCATAAAAATTGTAGAATTCGGCTGAACAATTCCATTAGTCAATCCCTGCACAACATGTTGCCCCAATGGCATCCCGTCGGCTCGCGCAGTTTTACCTTATAATAAAAGAAAGTAAGAAATCAAAGTATAATTTCATACATTTATTTTATCTTTACCGGTCTATTCATATGAATTTTAACATATATCCATTGCTCGGTGTAATGCACCACAGCTTGAATCCAAAGCGAATTGGCTTGCCTCTGATAAGCTAACTGTTTCATACTGCTTTTGCCAAAATATGGTTCCATGGCTTCGTCAATTGAATAGTTTATGTACATACAGGTTTGCCAAGCCCCAAAAATGTTTCATTAAAATGGCTGATTAATGGTCTAATTGTATTTAACTTGTCATATAGATCAATATTTGAATTATCATTAAAATTATCTTTCAAATTTATTTCGAAACATTGCATTTGTAACTAGGATGTTAAATGCGTCGTCTTGATGCTCTTAGTACATTCGCTTTGATGGCAGTTTGGAATATTCTGGCAGTAAAATTCATTTCGCCTTTTAAATTTGCATATTTTCTGGTTTGTGCACAAATTTGATTGACAAATTGTTCAGTAAAAATCATGCTAACTATTCGACGAAAATCACAGTTTATATTCGTCGGCCCAAGAGGTGAAGTAACCATTTCCTCCGTCCGGTTCCTAATTTTTCTTCTTTTAGATTTTTTGGTAGGGTTTTCATGCTGTGGTTCCGTTTCACTTACAAGAGATACTACTGGTTCAAGTTCAGTCATTGATTCTTGCACATTTTCATTAAAGCATAAAGGCAAAATATCTGGCAATCCGTAATTTTCACCTTCGACTGTTACATGAAGCTCGCCCTTATCCGCCAGAATTTTTTTCCCTGAAGATTCAAACCATTTTCAACAAACATCATTGGTTCAAAAGTTAATTGTTTTTGCAATGCGTAATAAGTCACAAACGACGTACGATTAAACATACGTTGGGTTCTGCCCAGTTAAGTGATTTCATTAATAAAAGGTGGGAGTTCCAGAAATCATTCATAAAATGTGTTTCATAAATTGAACTTGTAAATATACAGTTGAATTTAGGGTTTTATATTCCTAATTCTGACTGATATGGAGTATGCCACCAGTGAATCCTGGTGTTATCAGGTTATGCACAAATTTTACCGTTAAACGCACAAAATATTATAATTAAATCCTACTCGACAAAATAAGAAAACCGTGGGATTTCCAAAATGGGATTTCTGCCGTGACTCACCACGACTCAGCGATTAAAATCGGAGTATACCACATTAGAACAATTTATTAGTAATATTAGAAATATGCCTCACATTGTACCTACCGTATTGCCTATACCGCGTAGATAAATAATATTCTACATGTGCAGAAAATATATGTAGATAATTAGAAAAATAACGTCGACAATGCAGAGGATCTATATACAATGCCAAAAATTATTATTTCTATTAGCAATCAGCAAAATTATGTGATTTCTGGGTTGATGAACTCGTTTCGGCTGCATGGAGCTTTATTTCTACCTCACATTTGAAAAATTTTTCGCGCATTTTTATATGGCAATGGCGTACTAATATGTATAAAATATGTGTTGCTATGCCCGGAAAACTGAATGATAAGGAACAACTGATATTGCTTGAATATTCCTTTTCTGTGTTAGTACATTTTTGAAATAGTTGAAAAAGTGAAAAAGCTATGTTAAAACGTAGAACTTTATGCACAATTAAATTTTTAAACCAAATACGGTATTTCAATGAATAAAATTATCACAATGCTTATTGTATTGTAAAAATGTACAAAAGTACAAATTCATGGAAGGGTCAATAATAGCTACAACCGGTAAAAGTTTTATTCCCATAAGATCACTCAAATACCCTAATATTTATATGAAGTTAGTAAATCCAACAGACAAAAAAAATCTATTGATTACAGAACATATTCGTGACGCGCCGTATCTGCATGAAACCATTTTGCTTACGAAACGTATGTTGAACTTAGTGATGGTGAATAAAGTATTCGTTTCGAAGAAGTAAATAACAGACGGCATTGCACATAGAATTTCTTTCATAGAAGCGAATTTAGCCTCGTACGGCGTTATGGTTATCGATGAAGTCGATATTTTAATTGGCCTAGTTAAAATACATCTTGCTGAACTCGATTCCAACTAGAGTTGAAATTTCTAATTTTTTCAATGCAGCGCTGGATGCAGACAAATTCTTTGAAGATGCTACTACTTTCCGAGTTCCTGGACTATACTCGAAGAGGATTACATCGATAATTGTGTGGTATCGATACTTATTTGCTGATACTCGTATATTTTTTTATTTAATCACCTTTAAAACGATTAGTATTAACCTCTTTATTTTTAAATGTGTGTGCGGTTTATTTTTAAATAAAGTGGTGTAAATTGTTTACATTGTAGAGACCACATAAGACAATTATGTGGACAACGCAATTATTCGCTCCAATTGACTGCGAATTTAGACTTTACTCATAAAAACTGTAATTTACAATTTAAAGAAAACGCATGACAAACCGTGTCAATTTGGTAAGACGGTGAGGCTGTTGAGGAGTAACCAAATTTAGACAAATGACTAAGTAAAACAAACTCATGGGGCCACCAATAAACAATGCTGTTGAATGGTTTGGGGATTTGACCCGGTAAGTTGTGTTACAAGTAGCTTACTGAATTGCTGACACGCAAGTTATAATCTTTGGACGAGAAAGTGATCGCTTCTTATTGTTTCTTGCGTTTTTAGACGCATCAGACTCATCACATGGACCAGAACATGGAATTCTTCTCTGGCCCTATTCTAATGATTCCCTGGAGTAATAACATAATTTTTTTTATATGTATATCAGTTTTTTCTGTAAACATTTGTAAATTGTAAATAATTTTTCCAGAGCCAAATTGGCAGAGAAAATTATTCCAAATTTTATTTTGTTTTCAAAACAGTTGTCACTAACTTTTTACCTTTGTATGCCAGAAAAAAATAATTTAAATAGAAATCATATGGAAGTTCTTTCCCCAAATAACTATTCCTAAGGGATCACCAAAATAGGACCACTGGATCAGCAAATATAAATCCAGAGCAACTTGTACAAAAGTTAAGCAAAATGGACCGTCGATGGAGCTCAATTCGATTCAAAAACAAATATCTACAACGGGTGGAAACGAAAATTATAAAGCAAATAATAGAAATCGAATTTAAAAAAAGTTGATTTGATCACAAACTATGAATGTTAACAAATTTTGTTAAATAAAATAAAAATTACCCATTTACGAGTTTATTGGTAGGTTGGTTAATACGATTTTAAACACTTATCAACACTTTTTCACGGAATTGATTTGCCTCTATGGACTTCAGCTTAGTGGACATCATTATAATCGTCGTGGTTATCGAATTCATCGAACATTGCTTGAAGATTGCAAACTTGGACATTAAACCGAATTGTCCCAGAATTTTTTTAACGTTTTTTTTTATTTAAATCCCAAATACAATGTCTCTGGGGTCTAAAACATTGGAAAATATCTTTGGGGCATCCACCTCATTTGTAGTTTTCGGGAAAACCCCCATTGTCATATGGCAACACGGGGACATACATAGACAATTTTTTAAATAAAATGATTTCCAGATATAACTAAATATACATTTGAAATAAAATATAATTTTTATGTAAATTTGTTGTAACTATTTATTTAATTCAGTATTTCTTATTGTTTTGTGTGGTATGGCTGAAAACATTTCACACAAAGTCCAACGTTGCATTTGACGCAATCAGTACGTCCAATAGATTTGCAAAGGTCACCAGCGCAGCGTAATGTTGACAATAGTATTTGGCAATATGTCTTCCTGAACTCGAGCTGCGACATTTTCGATTGACCCAAACGATGTAGTTGCCATGCATTTTGTACAGAAACATCTGCTAGCCAGGTAAAAATAGAGCTCCACCACTTGTTGCCTTTGTAGGCAATGCGATAGAGTCACATTTTGATCTAAACGGTCGACCCCACACATATATTTGTTGTATTACGTCATAACACAAGGACGAGGAACAACGACTTTGCTCTTTTGTTCTTTCGAGTAGCGAAACGAGTTAGAATACGGATGTGTCCCAAAAGTGGTTGAAGCCATACAAACTACGCTATTATCGATCCATTTTGTTAGACGAACTCCACTTTCATTTATTGTTGCTGATTTGCAGTGGCCACGTTTCTTTTTCTTCATCTGTTATTTCAATGGAAGTGGACATGATTTAGGTATGCGGTTTTCGCGGATTGTTCCACTGCCACTACATCCGCGTGACTTTGGCAAGTTTATGAGTGGTGCAGCACATTTGCCATATTTTTCTTCGTAGTCTACATTCGAACGAGGATTTCTTCCTTGCTACACTTCGAAATTCACCATATATCCAAACGGAGTGCATAATGACCAGACTTTGTAGCCAAACCGCAATGGTTTTCCTTTAATATATTGCTTACATCCGTGTCTTCCGACGTAGCCTATCATACTTTTATCGTATGATAAATTTGGTTCTGGATGAAAATGTAACAATATTTTGGATTTTAAACGATCCGTAATTGGACGATGCTTCCACATTTTATCTTGATTCGGATTTTCACTTGAGCCGGCATGATTACTATCTTCAAAGTGGAGAAATTGCAAAATTTCATTGAATCGGTTTTTTCGCATGCTGTTGCACACAAGACTGGTGTGATAATTATAACCACTGATCAGAAGCATCCCAATAAATGTTCGTAGTTCAGCAACAGTAATTTTAGGATTGCCTTTCTCGCGAAACACCGCATATTTGGCTGATTCGTCTGCTATAAGTTGCGTCAACTCATTGTCAAAAAAATTTTCGAACTGCTCTTGGGGCTTAAAATTTCGGCAATCTTCATAATTCCCTTCAGGAAATATTGGAGTCATGAGCATGGAATTGTCGTCGACGTTCCAGGTGAAAACTGCATCAATTCTTCTAGTTGATTTATGTTTTGCAGGTTTTTTTGTTTTAGATTTCATTTTCCGTTTTCTACGTGGCCGTTCGATTGAAGCTGAAGTTGCTGGTTCGTTTGATGTTGGAGAACTAGGCTCGTGTACATCTGCAAATAATGGGTCCAAAGTTGTAATTCGGCGACCACTTCTCATTCATATTTCGCAATTTGCTTTTAGCTGGCGAGGGCAGACATCATCGGGTACCCCGCACAACTCATCGTCGCCATCGTCCTCCCCGCTTATGAATCCATCATTTCCCGGTGGTAATAAATGTAAAACGGATAATAAAATTTAATAAAAAAATTACCAAACAACAGAACACAATGAAACAAAAAAAAACTAAAGCCGCAATGAATATGCACATTTTGAGAAAACGGAAAAAAATCTCTGCGTATGTTGCAAATGACAGCTGCTACGTTAATCTACGATTTCTCTTTTCTTGTTAAGAAGGCACTGACACCAATTTTTCCACAAGTCTATTGTACGTTTGACGTTATTATGACCAATAGTATTTTTTTACACTCATCGACTTTTTATTTTTGAGAGAATCCCATTATGGCCATTAAAATAACTCCAACGGGTTTGACCTATCAAACAGCGATGGTACCGTTTTACTAGAGATTTCCCCAGTACGATTTTTATTTA